>CM040122.1:475110584-475856132 GCA_022559845.1 Amorphophallus konjac | reverse complement strand
TAAGTGGAGAAGAGGCCCGGGAAAGCCATCGTGCGTTTTGTTCTAGGAAGAGGGAGAATTGTTTGTTTGCTGCCATGTTTATGGATCTGGTGTTCCAAGTTTTGATCTTTTTCTTCTTCTTCCTCCTCCCACCATCAGCTCGTCCAGTCTGTCTGTTGAAGCCAGTTTGGGCTTGCTCAGATCTGGTGGGTGGTTGATGTTTGGTTGGGTTCTCATTTCTGGGGGATGTTGGGTTAGGTTTGGTTAGTTGTGAGCATGGGCGTGGATCTCTCTGTTGAGGAAGAGGGGAGAACGAGTTTGGTTAGGGTTCTGAAACGATGGGCCTCTGTTGGCCCAATTTGTTTGTCAGAACCGAAGCCCTGACATGTGCATGTACCCTTTGTTGGTGTGCTATTTTGAACCGCAGGCTTTTGGGCCTAGGCTTTTTGCAAAGCCCATGTTGTAGATGGTCGGTTTGGCCCGTGAGGATCATGGTGCCACCCCACACTTGGTGGATTGAGCCACGTTGGGTACCACGGGAAAGTAGGGCCTTTGTTTACGAGAGCTTTTACAAAGAGATTGTGGGGACAATCGATTTGATTCTGTTGGTATCATATGGCATTTTCTTTGCTTATAGGGATGTTTACATATGTGCCCCTAGACTCTTGCATATTCTACTCTGTACCCCTATATTTTTCATATTGTCATGTATACCCCCATAATAACCGTATTTCATCATATATACTCATGTCATTACCTACCATTTGTTTAATTTAATTTTAGGTATATTAAGATGAAAAAAAACTAATCCACCCTTGTTTAATCTTCTCACATAATTAAGATAAATGACATGTATGCCCCTACAATCTTTCAGATTATCTTGTATACCCTTTTAAAACCTTATATTTTCATGTTTAACGGAATATTCTGTTAACTTCGGCTGTGTTAGATTATGAGGGTATAACTGAACAATATTCCTTAATATGGGTCAATACATGAAATTTCAAGAATATGAAGGTATAATGTGGAATATGCAAGATTTTAGGGATGTATGTGTAATTATCCCTTTCTTATATCTCACTCTTAGCTGTGGAATGTGAATAATGAGTGGTGAAACTATCTAGTAGCTAGCTTTGGGGGTTTCCCATATGGATCCAAGCTTAAGGATGTCTTGTTTCAACCATGGTTTGCCGTGTCGCCGGGTCGGAGCAACCCGGTTCCCGGCATGGTACGGTACGGACCGTGCTGCAGCCGACTCGGCACAACTCCTTTTTTTTCACTTGCATGAGGAATGAACAGTTTCTATCTCGGTTGAGTAGTAAAGTGAGGAATGAATAGTGTCCAAATAGTGTTTTTCAGATGAATAGTGAAAATGAGGAATGAATAGTGCTCAAAAGTGTTTTCTCAGATGAATAGTAAAAAGGAGGAGTGAACAGTCCCCAAAAGGAGTGAACCTCGCTGCCGCGGCCTCTCCCTCAGCCCCTCCTCCCACCCCCTCTGCCCTCTCCTCCGGCCTCCTCCCGCTCAGCTGTGGCACCCCCCTCCTCTCTTCGCCACCGCCGTAGAATGCCCCTCCTCCCTTTGCTGCCTCCACTGCGGCCTCTCCCTCCTCCCTCTGCCGCCACCTCTGCCACGGCCTTCCCCTCCTCCCTTCACCACCACCTCCATCGCCACCGCCGTGACCCATGCCTGTGCCGCCTACCTAGTGTTCGCCAAGTACAATCCGGCATGCCTAACTCACACCGATACAGTACAAGTCGGTGAACCATGGTTTCAACTATCTAAATGTACATTCATAATTGTAAGGGAGGTTTGTTGTTTGCTGAACTCTATGTCCACGTTTGGGCCTTCCCAACTGTTAGAATTTTTTACTCTTATTTTTGTCTAATATGAGCATTGTAATTTTAGTAATGGGAGAGTGGTATAGAAAGACACGGTTCTAATTGATGGACATAACATTCTGAAGAGTAGTAACTTTCGATACTTAAGGTCTATCATACAAGAGGATGTGGAGCTTTATGACGACGTTACACATATGATTAAGGCAAGCTGGTTAAGATGGAGAAGCGCATCAGGAGTCCTTTGTGATTGTCGTATGCCTATGAAACTCAAAGGGAGGTTTTATAGAACGGCTGTGAGACCTACTTTGTTATATGGTACCGAGTGTTGGGCAGTACGAAAGGAACACATTTACAAAATATGTGTAGCAGAGATGAGGATGTTGAGATAGATGTGTGGCAAGACTAAGAAAGACAAGATTAGAAATGAGTGTATCCGTAAGGACTTAGGGATAGCCCCAATTGATAGTAAAATGAGAGAAAATAGATTCAGGTGATTTGGACATGTGTTTCGTCGTCCTAACTTAACGCCGGTTAAAAGATGTGACCGAATATTAGTGGATGCTAGTAAAAGAGCTCGAGGAAGTCCTAAAATGATATGGTGCGATGTCATTAGGAAGGACATTAGTTTCTTAGGTTTAAATATGAATATAGCACTTGATAGAAATCTTTGGCGGAACATGATTCATTTAGCCGACCACTAATATTTGGGATAAGGCTCTGATGATGATGACGATGATGTTTGGTGTTCCTATTCTATGTACTTGTTCAATTACTGGCTGAGCTGCGCATTCCTTGTAGCTGAAATATAATGGTGTTATGAGTTGTAAGCCACGGTTACCCCTATCAAGTTTGTTCACTAGCTCCTGAATCAGCTCTCAAAGGCACTTTCCAGCCCATATCAAAGCCACACAATACCTTAACCATCTTGGGGTTTCTTTGACTCTCATCACCACTGCCTAGCCTTATAATACAAGAGAGCTGGCCCTTCCTCTCCTCTCATGGGACTTGAATGCAGACATTCCTTCCTAAGATGGAGTCTAGGATGAGAGCCCTAGGGGAGGAGCCATCCCATCTTGGTGGGTTGTGGTTTGGGATTCTAATTTTTACCATTCAAGCTTTATTAGGCTTTGAAATACCTGTTTAATATATGAATTTGGTTGCTTCTGTCTGGGATGGATCTTTGCCAAGAATGGAATCACATTCAAACCTGGTGGCAGAAAACCGCTTAGTGGTTTCTAAACGTGCATTCATGTGTTTGGATTGACTATGTTTCTTATGTACTACTGCTATATGAATTTTAGTTGGGAATTTTATCATAAGTTGGTGCCAATTGTTCAATGAGCACTCGTTTCCTCCTCAGTGAACTTCTTCCACAAATATCGTTTGTGACCACTAGATTTTGTTGGATGTAAGTCCACTATTGAGATTGTCTAGACATCAAGGTCGCATTATCTTCCTTTAGGACTTGTTATAGTCCACATTTTAACTACTTTAGTGAGCTAATACAGTTCAGATCAATTAGATCTGTCACGTGTTCTGAGTATTATAGTTCCCTCCCTTATCTCTTTTCCATTTCTGCTCGCATGCCCTATCTGTTCTAAGGGTCTTCATATTTGAATGGCTTTGAATTGTCAAATGGTCTGAACTGGACATGGTTTTTGTCCATTGGTTGAATCATTTTCCTTGCGAGGAATCTTGTGGTACCACTGAGAAGCCTTGTGACATTTTTTTACTGTTTCTGGAAGTTCCTTGCATATTACAGTAATCTTTCTTGTATGTAGATTTGATTCCAGAAGGAACTAAAACTAGAAAATATGTGTGACAGTCATGGTTTGCCAAGCGCCTTTACCTCATGTATATATACCATAGATGCATGAACTTGTCTTTGAGCACGCTTCCATCCATCTCTGGCTCATAGTTGGCTCACATAAACATTACATATCCCTAAATGAAACTTGCTCATCGCCTACACTCTTCCCGTACTTTGGCTTGAAGATCACTCCTCCCAGGTTGCTTGAGCAGTGTGCTGAAACTAGAGACCAATAAGTTGTGTTCCCTTCCTTTAAGTCCCATCAAATTTTGAGGGGTACGGTAATATCCATGACTTTCTTGTTTCTTTTTTAATAATGAATTGAAGCAATGTGGCCGCCTTCCAAAAAATATCTGACTCTCTTGACCAGGTACTTTTAACTATCAAGGGCTGAATATAGGATGGTAGGGAGTAAGAGAAAGTTACCAAATCGAGGATCTTTTATTTGATCTGTAGCCAATCTAGATTGATGAAGGCTTACGAGAATGATGGCATTGCATGTGTTTTTCCTCCACTCTCTTCTGCTAAATTTACTTGCCTAAGCCTCAGCCAAAGCCAGTCATATGTTTGCTACATGTCCTCTCTCACATGTGAAAGCCAGTCTCAGGTTTGACGGATGTCCTTTTTTGCATATTGGGACATGGATCTGTTGCATGCTTGTGTGTACTTCACAGACCTTGTTACTTTTTAAGTTTTTGACTAAAACCTAACGATATATGCCAATATAGTTGTCTAATTACAGTCCAGCCAGATTTTTTAGTTTGCCTTGAATTCTGACAGTTTGTGAAACTACAGATATTGCTCATATTTTATCTTGGCTTTTACTCAATAGAAATCAAGCCATTAGATTCACTGCATATCTGATGTTGAATAACATTCAGTCTTTTCTAAATTATCAAATTAGGCTTAAGGGGCTCAGTATTGCAAAGTTTAATTGAGGGCAAATGTTGAATCAAGTATGTTCATTGCCACTTCATCTATTCATGCCCGATTCTATGGCTGTAGGTGGGAGAAATCCTGCACTTCAAGTGGGGATGTCCTTTTAGCAGTTGGCTCTCGACGTGCAGGTCTGTGGACTACTCAGTTAATTGGTCAAGGTGCCTGTTTTTTATTTCTCTATAGTGGAAATGATGCTAGATTTTTCTGTTTTTTTCATTTTTGAGTGGCATTTTCCCTGAGCACCTAGCAGGGTCAAAGTTTCTTTTTCTGTGACAAATTCATATTGGTACCTCTCTCAAGGCAGCTCATCACTAAATAAACTGAGATTACGGACATAAAGAATTCTCTATATGTCAGTTTTCTTTTGGTGGTGTGTTAAGACGTAGGAGCATTATCCCACCGTTTGCTGCCTCCATTTTCTAAAGCAGAGAAACCCACAGCTGTGTTTGAAAACTCTGGGTTCTGCTGTTAAAATATGTGAAGTACAATTTCAAGAAGTTGAGCCTCATGAATGTCCATTATGTATTTTATCACACATACTCCTCTTCAATGCATGCTTGTGCGCCTTCTTTCCTTATAAACAAAATGTTTGTATTTCCAAACGCCTTTTGATTTTGTAGAGGAATCATTGTTCTAGTTTCATTCTCTTCTGATGTAGTACTCCCTAACGCAGAATACACCCTTCAATTCGGTATGGTAGGAACCATTGATGCTGATCCACTTGCCATAGAAGCACCAGCAACCTCCAGACGTAGACGAAAGAAGTCATTGGTTTGGGAGCACTTCACTGTGGAAGCTGTAGCTGGTGGATCTACAAGGGCGTGCTGTAAACGGTGCAAGCAAACCTTTGCATATAGTTCTGGAACAAAGATAGCAGGTACCAGCCACCTCAAGCGTCATATCATCATGGGTTCCTGTCCTAAAATTCGTGAAGAAAGAAAACAACTTGCCCTTACTTCTGGTTCAAAAAGTGATGATAATGCTACTGATCCACCGGCAAAAAGACGCTACAGAACAAGTTCTTTGTACTTTGACCAGGACCATAGTTGTGAAGACCTTGCAAAGATGATTGCCATGCAGGAGTACCCTCTCCATACAGTTGAACACCCTGCATTCACAGCTTTCGTCCATGGTCTCCAGCCTCGGTTCAAGGTGCCAAGCGTTGATGCAGTTGAAAGCGAGATTTTGGCAGTTTATCAGAAGGAAAAGCAGAATCTTACACAACTCTTTAGCGGTATCCCTGGGAGGGTGAGTCTCACCATTGGATTGTGGACAACAGCTCAGACTCTTGGATATGTTTGTTTAACTGGCCATTTCATTGATAATGACTGGAAATTGCACAAGCGTATGCTCAACTTCATGATGGTGACATCCCCGCACTCTGAAAATGCTCTTAGTGAAGTCATTGGGTTTAGCCTTTCTGATTGGAACATGAAGACTAGGTTATTCACCATCACTTTAGACAACCATTGTTCTTCCCATGATATCTACAGTGCAAATCTGAGGGATCATCTATCAAACAAGAACGCACTCATGCTGAAAGGTCAGTTATTTGTCGTCCGTTGCTATGCACATATATTAAATGTTGTTGCTCAGGATGTCTTAGCGTCAATCCATGGGATTGTCTATAACATTAGAGAGAGTTTGAAGTATGTAAAAGCATCCCAAGATCGTGAGGAAAAGTTTGCAGAGATTGCCCAGCAGCTTCAAATCCCCAACACAAAGAGTTTAACCCTGGACATTCAATCTCACTGGAACACAACTTATCTTATGCTGGCTGGTGCCTTGGAATTCCGACATGCATTTGCTAGCTTGGAGGCATCTGATCCTAATTATAATGAAGCACCCTCCCCTGACGACTGGAAAAAGGTGGAGGCTGTATGCACATATCTCAGATTGTTTTATGACTCTGCAAATGCTATCATGGCTGCAGCAGATCCAACAGCAAATCTATACTTTCATGAAGTTTGGAAGATCCAGCTAGAGCTAAGTCGTGCAACTGCGAACGAGGATAGTGTGGTTAGCAGCATTGCTAAAGAGATGCATGAGAAGTTCGATAAGTATTGGAAAGATTGCAGCCTTGTTTTGGCAATAGCAGTAGTTATGGATCCTCGGTTCAAAATGAAACTTGTGGAGTTCAGTTTCACAAAAATTTATGGTGATGATGCAGCAAGGTACATCAAGGTGGTCAATGATGGGATCCATGATCTGTACCTTGAATATGTTGCCCAGCCACTTCCATTGACCCCGGCTTATGTAGAACAGCTAACTGATGCGAACAATGTTGTTGTTGGTCCTATCAACTGTGGAGTCGCAGCCACCACTGAAGCTGTGGACAAAAATGCACCCTCTGCCAGTGCTGATACCAACATCACTGAACCTGTTGCTTCTGATGCTGCTGCAAGCACAACTGCTGCTGGTGCTACCGTTGCTGTGAACAATGGCACGGCACGTGCAGGCGCCACCCTTCGCACTGGGGATGGGCTGCTGGACTTCGACATCTATATATCTGAGATGGCTGTGAATCATCAGACCAAGTCTGAGCTAGACCAATATCTGGAGGAATCTCTGGTTCCACGCTTCCAAGGGTTTGGCATCTTGAATTGGTGGAAGCTAAACGATCTCAAGTACCCAACGCTCTCCAAGATGGCTCGGGATGTTCTCGCCATCCCAATGTCGATCGTGCCGCCGGGTTCCATTTTCAGCACGGGGAGTGGAAGCAGACTCCTCGATGAATACCGCAGCTCACTGAGGCCAGAGACTGTGGAGGCTCTCTTCTGCACCAAGGACTGGCTTCAGTATGTGCCAATGTCAGTAGATGGACCCTCCAGTGCCATTGTTAAAATGGAGTTCTAGGCTTTGTTGTACCCTGTACCCTGTAATCTTCTAGTTTGTCCACTAATCAGAGTCATCGACAATTATGGATGAGGTGTCCTTGGCTTTGCTAGCTTGGATGGCATGGAAAATTCGTTCATGAATGAATTAGGTGCGAGTTGTAGTACTCTACTGGTTCTTGAGATTCATGGCGTACCGGTCGCTAGTTGACGCTTCAAATCGGTGGTGTTGCAAGGACTACCACTACTACTACTCTTGTGATGATACTTGGCTTCTCTTTACTTGTTTTGCCCTCCTCTCTCGTTTCTGTACCGGGCTGTGTGCCTTGTGGGAGAGCCTTGTACTGGACGTGCTGTTGGGTGCCTATATTGCATGCAAGAGTTTTATGTTATTCTTAGTTCTGTGGTGCTGAATACCTCATTAGTGCAATGTGGTAATCAACTTCAAACATGAATGAAGGGTCCTCCACTTCAAAATGCCGTCTTATCTTTGACCAATAGGGAAATGGCACAAGACCTTGGCAAGATGTTTGTCAAGTTACATGTAGGATAAGTAGCACCTTGAACTAATAATAATAGGACATATTGCATCTCTGAACAGGAGATCTCATGAAGAAGGGAGACTCGAAAGAAAGCCCAGCTTTCTAAGCCGGATGTAAGGCGTTTCTTTTAATCATGGAGAAGGATCAAACATGACTTAGGTTCATCTAGGCTAATTGCCTTCTTCAAGTGACCAATTTTACCCCTAGAAAAAGAAAAGATAAGGAAAAATATAGACATTTGGAGGGACACGTTTGATATAATAATCCAAAAATGCTCTCTCCTTTTGAAAACCGTCTTCCCACCCTTTTCTTGGTAGTTGACCCAGAGATCCCTTTTGAAGCAAATATGTAGGTCTTTTTTGTGTCCCAAGTCCATACTCCACTTTAATAGAGGGATAGATAAATAGAAGAATATTTTTTGTGAATTAATTTATTTTAAAATTTAATCTCATTTATTTTGATAGATAACGGATTAAATAGAGAGATAAATTATTTCATCATTTGTACTGAGTCAATTTAGTCAACAAGATATACTAGAGTCATCTTTCAATTGTAATCGGATTAACTTTATTATCCTATCAAACTAAAAAATAGATAAAATGCGACTTGACCCCGATATAAATAAGGGATATCCTGCTATCAAAGGGAGCCCAAACGTACATGGCCCTTCATGCACTCAACAATCAAAGATAAAAAGATGCATTCATAGTCTTCCATGGTTACGTAGGTTGCGTACGGTGAAATTAGTTAAACTTGCGCCATGACATCATTTTCTTTCTAAGCCTCTTGGAATGCCGCTAAACAATAGCATTCCCCGTACAACAATTGTATCCATAAAACCTTCCAGAACACAACCCAATATCTGTGTCTAACCCCTCAACAGACAAGAAGGGTGTTTAGAAATAATCCTTACGCAAGTTCCCATAAGGCCTACTGCCAATATAATGAGTACTTGGAGCAATGCTATCATCTCGCCACGCATTGTACCACTCACTAAAACTGCCAGAGATCAATACATTTTTCTTTAGTAATTGACGTGTTTAATATTAAGTCATCTAATCAAATAATCGGACAAGTTTAGCGAGGGTGTGAAAAAAAATATGACAAAAACTGTAAGATTATGGTATAGCATTCCTCTCACACAGACAAATTTCACCTTGAAACATGAAATCGTAGTGCTCAAAACCTGTTAACAATCAGGGGGATCGTCGGACGATGCAGCCAACAGCAAGCAAATGGGACTACTGAACAAGGGGTTAAAAACATTGTAGGACACTAAACCCTCTCATCTCTTTGTTCTTACAAGAGGTCTGACCTTCCTTCTGTGGCCCATACTATTCCCAAGATCTTTGCGAGAGCACACAGGAAACATGTTGAGACCTGGTATATTTAGGCGCCAGAGCACATAGGGAAAACTGAGCTGATCACGCGAGGTGAAGCGGACCACTTCGTTGAACCATAGGCACATGAACAAATTTGTTGGAGGGGTGTGCTCTCTGACAATGATAGAGGCTTCTGCTAAAGCTGTACAAGGCATCACATATACAACACAGTCACTCTAATAATCCAGTAGAACAGTTGGTAAATTTAGTGTAAAGAGGAGTAACTAATGTGATATCTCTGGTGCAAGGGGTGGGGAAAAAAAATAGAAATGGTAAGATTTGTGATATATTCACGAATGAACAAGTGCAGACCTTTCTTGCCATTGAATCTTTTCATGTCTGTTAAACCATCTCTTCTATACTGCGTCAACTGGATTTCACTTCCTCCGGTGTAGCTTTATGTTTCCTCACAACAGCCTTTCCTTCATCGAATACACTACTGCGAGCACCGTGCTCTGAAATTGCAAGCACAGAATTTGTACGCCAAAGAAGCACCTCTAACACGCCAAGTGGGTCTCTGCGAAATTGGGATTTCGAGTCCACCCATATTGAATACCTAGCTTGAGGGAAAAGGCGATGGCTCAACATCTGAAAGGATAGGAGGGAAGTCATATAGACATCAGACAAAACGTAAAAGACATGAAAGTAGTTCTGATAATTTAATTAACTTTTGGAACAGAGACCAAAAGTTGAAACGAATGGACACAGGAGAAGGCCACATAATGACACCCCACAACATAACACTGAACCGAACACCAATTGAAAAGGAAAGATATGTCAAGTATTGGAGGTGCGGCGTCTGACCATATCTTAGAGTAATATTGCTATTAACCAAAATATCGAATAAGTTACCAAAATGATGTTATTATCGATTCAGTTTGGAAGGGGTTCCAGACACCCATTTGAAACAAAGGTCCATAACATGTTTGTAGAAGTTGAGGATTCCCGGTTGGCTCACTGCATTTATGGAAATACAACAGGAAAACCATAAAAGAATAAGAGTTATCTAGAAAGAAAATTAGTTTTATGTCAGAGCATTTATGCAAGAATTCTCCATTCAATCCTTCTCTTTCTGCCTTTCTTTTGCAAAGTAGAACCCAAAGAAAAGCTAGAACCAAGTCTGAAATCCAAATGGAAAGGTACTTTAGCAATTATAAAGATGTATACTAAACAGAAGCACAACAAATTCTACCTTGGGAATTTTTCCATTTAGCCGTTGATCGGAAAAAGGAAGATCCCTGACAACGATGATTCTCCATTTTCCAATCATATGCTTATCACCAAGTTTCTTCCCCCCTGCTTCTTGAACAGAAAGCGTGATTTCATCCCAGAATGCCACATAACAGGCCTGCATTTGTGCCATAGTTCTTAGATATAGAGCATAAGAACGGAAGACCACACATGGAGTAGCATGCTGTGAAATAACCTTTTTAAGTGAAGCATCTGTCATTCCAATTGGTTGATAAAGATCATCCCCACCACCAAATGCACATGTAGATACAACAGCTTTGCAAGTAACTTTTATCAAAATCAGATATCTTAAACCCTCCTATGTCACTGTAGAAACCACAGTGCACCATGAGAGTTTCATTGACCTGGAAAAGGGAGCATTCACTCATGACAACCAACAAAAACATAGTTGAAACAAAATGAGCAAAAACTTCCAGCCATAGATAGAAAATTACAAAACGTAAATGGTTTTCAGTTATATGAGAGGGTAGGCAACTTTAGTTTTTCATGATACTCCGTCCCAAAAGAGTTCACCGAGATTATTCTGTTGTGACTTTTCCAACTTGAGGCCAAAGCCCTCGCTGTCGAGTCTGTACTCCCACCAGGAAAGCAGAGTCCAAGAAAAGCAAAAGCAGAAAATATAAGAACTGCATCCATTTTTTGTTTTGAATTTTGTCCCTTTGATATCTGAATCATTATTTGTTTCTTCTAATCATTGTCCTTTTGTGTCTACCTCCTCCAAATGATTTCCCTATGCATCTTAACATGGTTTTTATATAATTTACTGTATCCGGTACTTTTGTTTTTGTTAAGAAACCTAAAAGAAAGCAACTTTGACCTTTCTAAAACAAACAACAGTTGAATTCCCCCAAAATGTAGAAAAGAGGCTTAAGTCAGTCTGGATGTCTAGACGATTCTTTAGCCAAAGGTTGGGTTCCAAGAACATTTCATGCGAACCAGATTTGAGGTGAACTCACATGATGATTAGTTCAATTACTTCATGAGATACTGTTCACAAAAAATGTAAAAGCAGATCTCTTATCTTCAAGTCCTACAGTATGGACGAAATAAAAACAACAACATGAAGGAAATCAGCAAGAAAAGCAAGTCGACTTGAAAAATATCACGATCAAATGCGATACTGGTTGTGCAATCTTGGATCACAGCACACCTAAAGTGCATTAGGGTACAGATATGACCTTAAAACTTTCTTCTCTTTCTTGAAGTGTTTGATTTCCAGTAAATAGATTAAATCTGGCATGTTCAGTATATTGATGTAAAAGGGTAGCATTGCCTCCAGTGAAAGACGTCCCAGAATCTGATTTGTATAGAACTTCTTTAACAGGAAACTTGGGCTCTGTATCTGCAGGGAACTCCAGGTGCTGTATTTCTTCAGGATGCAGGATCTTCAAGCAAGCTGCTCAGTTCCAATAACATAAAAACATCAGGATAGAATTGATTCAGGGAGCTCAAAAGTCTTCTCTTAGATATTAATAATTATTGAGGCTTTTCCACCGGTCTTCTGTTACTCTTAGATACTGAAGATTATTGATCCTATTTTGGTGAATAATTAATTCATTTATCTATGTGCAGGCGACTTTTTAGAAACTCTGAATAGAACTAAGAACACACGTGATTGTCAACACTCCATGCCCATCTTGTTCATTCGCAACAAGTATTTTCTTTGTACATGGCAAAAGTAAAAAAAAAAAGCAAAAACATATTGGAGAGAGAGAGATTATTTTAACAATCGATTCATAGGTATCTGACATATTCATATCAATGATTTTCAAAAAAGTGGTGACAAAATGTATAATTGTACGAATCTTTCCATTTTCCAATTCAACTCAATCCATTCATTCGAGGAGCTATTTACTCGATCACATACATTTCTGCAACTCTCTAAGCAGTAGCATAGTTGTCTTTTTTCCTTTATTCTCAGAACGGGCAGATAAACAACAGAATACAAAAACACAATGCAAAAGAGTGGTTGCAACCAAGGAGTCGACAGCCCATCACTACTCAAAAGTTTCACTTTAAACGCTTTCCTCTGTTTGATCATACTTTAAGTTTGTAACAATATCTATCGCAACCCCACTTCTTACATATATCCTCAATTCAACTACAATTTGGCAGTACTTGCTACTGGTTGACCAAGTAACCCAAGATCTGCATCTTGGCTAACATCCGACTCATGAGGCAATCTTGGAATGATGACATGCTAACATCCGATGTGACAGATTTCGCTTCTGCTCAAAGAGCTCTAATTCATCCTCCAAATCTTAGTTACAATTACCAACTTAGATTACACACATGATCAGTTTGAAGAAAATTTCTCGTCAAGAAAAACCTGTCATCCAAGAGATTCAAATGAAGAAGCTCTATTGACCTCTGAAAGTCACAGTCTTCCTGGCCACACCAATCAGTATTCACACAAACAAAAGGCCAGTTTTGTTAGCTCCTACCTCATGCATTACAACTGAGAATGCCGCATCACAATTAATGATCGTAATTTACCACATTCTCAACCAGAATTTGCCAAAGACGAAGAAGGCGGTATACAAAGGTAGGAAGTGGCTAACAAATCGACTGGACTCACGTTCTTTGACGCCATTGACGACCCTCATCATGGGATCCAACCGGTTAAGGCTCCCACGGACCTCCTCCTCGCGAACCAACTCGTCACGCTTCAGGTCGTCGTCGGGATTCCCGCTGATGCTGGAGGCCTCGAAGGCGAGCAGCACGACGGCCGGGAGGAAGAGGAGGACCGGCCACCACCTCACGAGGGCCCTGGCCATCCGGCGGCAGATCTCCTCCCTCCCATGGATTGGGGGACGCCAGCGCCGACGCCGGGCACGGAGGCGAGTCTTCCCGGAGGGCTCGTCCGCGTCGTCGCCGGAGACGGAGATGGAGATGCTGCTGAGCGCGGAGGAGGGCATTAGTGCCCCGTCGGTGTCAATGGCGGCAAGTGGAGGTGTCGGTCGGAAGCGCGGCGAGGGGGCTCCCGCCTTTTGAGTTTTAACCCAGACGTGCGCCTCCACAGAGAAAAGAAAAAGAGCGGTGGGGCATGTAAGAAAATAAGTAAAGTAATTAGACGAAAATTTAACTTTTAGTCAATGAAGCAGTTTACAGACTACAGACAGGTGACTGTCTCTATCAAACAAGATTATATTTATTTCAAGGTTGTGTTATATTTATTTGATTGAATTTGTAAATATTTGTTTGTTAACTTGCTTAACATATATAGCGAAAAACATATTTGTTTTCTAAGCCACTTACATATGAGAATATCATAGTAATCGATCTAATTTTTGTGTTCAAAAAATTCAACTTTAGTTGTCGTAGAGGCAGAAAATTATTCTTTGAAATTCGTATCACACCTTTAAAATTTGTTTGTTCTAAAAAGAACACTCGACCTCCCATAAAAATCTACAAACATTGTAAGAAGATGTCAAAAGAAACTCTGAGAGTGCTCTTAGAGGATAACTCTCAAATGCTTAAATCATAGATGGATGTAGATGGTCCATCTCTCGTGCCATTGGTCCACTAGGCTCATTTCCTTCGATCGTCTCCTCTTGGAGAATGGGCCCACTATGAAGAGTTAAAAGTTCCTGATGACTTAGTCCTTCGCAAGACCCTTGTTAAGTAAGCTCCACGAGCATGTGCAAACAGTTGGAGAGTTTTCGTACACAGATTTATTGACACATTCTACGTCATTCGATTCTATTGAAAGAACCCTGACGGAAATAGACGAAGGAGATCTAGACTATGTAAACCTGCAGCTCGGATTGTTGGATCAACGTTCTTATCAAAATTCCTGAGAACATGAGGAAGAATGATCGGAGGATGTCTCAATAATATTTAGGGCGCGTTTAGAAATGCTGGTAACCTTAGGAGTTTTTTCAAAATCGACCATTCCTGATAGTTGTACGAGTGGGAGGGATTTTCTGTCAAATTTGATATGACATTTATGATGACTGAGAGCATTAAAGAAGTGTGAAAGGGATGAAAGGTGAAATTACTTTATTCCATGACAGCATGCAGTGACTTTACTTCCAATCACATGGTCGAGAGGGGAAAGACCGGGATACATTGAACATTTGACTTTAAATTTCACCGACATGTCGCCCAAAAACTCATCCGTGAGAGATTTTGGGGATTCAAGCGGAAGCGGAGGAGGACGCATGAGTCTAACTTCTCTCTCCTCTCAAAATCCCTCGTGCACGTGAGCCTAGGCCGATTGGTGACATTTGGTGAGACTTTGAATTAGACAGGAGATTCTAATCGTTAAAATCCTTTCACAAGTCTAACCAAACGCACACTTAAACCGCATTTGAAAACAACGGTGGAAACAACTTTTGAGACTTCCAATCATTGGAAAGGCGGGGCAGAGTTTGTCGTTTCCAAACGCGACCCTTCTTGCCTCGACTTGTGCATGCCATGAATTTTTGCTGGAGAAAGAATGCGGATACATCGAGTCGCTATCTCAGAAGCACCGGAAGCTAGTGTTAGGCTACTTCTTGACCCGTCTAGACAGAGGGGGAAAATACCTCTTATGCCTTCTCGACAGAAGAGCTGAAGCCGCTTCTGTTGTTGACGCCGACTACCCCGATTCGCCTCCCATCGCCATCACAGATCTGCCATCGAGGAGCCGACGGCCGACACGACCGTGGACCCCTTCGCCATCGCAAATCGGACACCGAAACCCTTGCCACCAACTGCTGCTACTGAGAGAGTAGGGAGAAAGAGGACTGCTCGCCCTCCCCACAGGTTAGCCTTGCCGTAAGCCCCCCCCCTCGCCGTGGCAACAACCGGTTTGCCTCATCGAAGCCCATTTCCCCCCCCCCACCTCACAGACGTCGTCGCAGTCCCTTCCCCTCGCCCTTGCTACTGCAACGGCATCTTTTCCTCTTCTTCTCTGCCATGACGCTGGTACCACGGTAATTGCTACAATGTCACAATTTTGTGAACAAGAGATATCAAAACTCCCAAACACTGTTCATCTCACATAAGAATAATAAAAAGAGGGTATTTTGATAATTCTGTCATCCCCACCCCTACATGGGCGATAACTCCGCCAAATGCAATATTTTTACTCCCAGAATCCTCTCCCATGTAAAACCATGCCAAATGATTGTACTTGCGATGGATTTTGAAAAAATCTTCAAGGTCATGAAAGTCCCCAAACACAGCCTTAATCATCAACCTGTCAATGTTGATATTGAGTCTCAAAATCAAGATAGAAAAATGATAAAATATATTCACCTAAAAAGTACAAAAATGCAGACTCTGAGATTTCATGTTTGAGAACCCTCAACGGTGAATGATATAAAACTAAATTTCTCCCCGGAGGTTATCCAAGGTGGGTGATCCCCACTGGTTTTCTTTTTGGCTTATTCCCGGGAACTAAGGTGAGATGTCCCCCTATGCGTTAGAATGCTTTTCCTTCTTTTAATAAAATTTTTATTTAAATAAAAAAATTCAAGCCTACATACGTCTGAGTTTTTGGCTTATTACTTCAAAGACTGTCATGATTTGGCTCAAACTCGCTCGTGTAGTTACGTAAACGAGCAGAATTTACTGCCGACAGTATTTATGGGCCCATTTATCGAGTCAATCAGTTCACTTACAAGCCCAATGACGTATTGTGGCATCGAAGAGGTCGGCAGACAAATTGCCCTTACTCCTAAGGTATTATTATACAGGCTTGGGCAGGTTTTTCACTATTTAGGATACTGAAACAACATCTGAAAAAATGGGCAATGACGAAGAGTCGCGATAGATACAGAGAGAGAAAAGAGGGGCAAGAATAAATAGCAAAACGAGCATCACCGGAACCCCAACAAAATGGCAAATCAGGGAATGCTGAACCCATTATTAGTGGAATCCTTCGGAACCGCATTGGATTGTACACATTATGATAATGTCCAAGGAATGGGAGAAATCAAGCTTCCAAAGGAATTCAGCAGCTGCCTCTGAAGATCATCAGAGCACGAGTCGGTAAACCAGTTGTTTCACAGGAACTTCTCCTAGTTCTATGAGCAAATGATTAGTCTTCAAGTCAAAATACAATAATAAGAGAATATTTGGGGGATTAGGAGAAATACTCGTACGAAAATTTACTAAATTATTCACAAAAAAAGCATGGGACATTGTGACAGTGACGTTGCAAATGAAGAATCTAAGCATAATTTGGGATATGGAAGGAATAATATTCACTTTACAAAAGGATGTAAACCATCGTGCCACTGTTCTCAATATTATTCCATGGGCAAGCAACTTTGACTGTCATGATCATCACATAAATAAAAGAATAAGATTATTCTTTTCCAAGAGCAAAAATAGTTTGGCCGTGGCCCATCAGAGAGAGCTTTGAGCCTTTGACCAAAGGCATGAACGAACCAACGGACCAAATTAACAAGAAAATTTTTAAACAAAATTTTTGTTTAAAAGAGAAGAGTGAAAAGGAGACGCAGCCTAGCACCAATTTACCAATCACAAAGACATCAAGCATGAAATACGTGTTCTAGCATAAAAATCATGTTCTACACATTGATACAGAATGAGAATGAGCAAGTGATGGCCGTTGCCCATCCAATTACCTCAACGTTTCGAGTACTGAGGGGCCTTCCTAGCTTTCTTGAGACCAACCTTCTTCCTCTCAACAATACGGGAGTCTCTGGTCAAAAGTCCCTCCTTCCTCAAAGGCGCCCTGTGGTTCTCACTGACCTTGAGCAAAGCTCGGGCAATGCCCAGAGAAATCGCTTGAGCCTGACCAGCTAGTCCACCTCCTCCAGCCTTAACAAAAACATCGTAACTACTTTCATATCCTAATGTCAGTAAGGGGGTCCTCACGTACTGCAACCACAGGGGATTTCCTTGAAGATATTCCTGTGTCGATCAAGGATATTGCAGAAAAAAATGATCAGGTGAAAATGCTTTATACAGTCGCCAAGCTCAAACACATAAAGCAAGACAACATGAAACAAGTTCCTTTTTTTTTCTCCTGGCTCGGGTACATCAAACATACTAAAGGGCAGAACCATGGAACCCCAGAATAAGCTGGCAGATTATTGAAAATAAAGTGAAAACTCAGTACCTAATGCCCAGGGTAAGAGAATCACTGGGCAACAAACACACCAAGTGAGCCCTGGGTTAAACGAAATCTGTCACCAGTGTACGTGACAAGCATTTCCTGTTTTAAGATAAAGAATGACTGATCCACTTCCGCAAGATTGATATTCATGAAGCAAGATTGATGTTCATGGAACCAAAAAACTCCATTCCTCAATGATGAGAAAGTTTGATATTTCCTTCGATGAAACAGATATAAAACAAAAGGGTAATTCTTATTACCCGTCCGGGACGGTTACCAGGGTAATTCTTATTACCCATCCGGGACGGGATTACCCGCCCGGAACGGGTAGCTAGCAGGACTCCAACAAAATCATCCAGGTGTCCCTTTTAAAGCGAAAAGGAACACCAAAGAGCTCATCTCCTCCATTCACTTGGTTAACAAAATGTGGTGTCTCATGTCTAAAGTATGTCCCATGTTCAAGTAAGCAAAGTATTTCTTCTTTGGCAACCGATTTTATCAATCTATAATCGTCACACATTTTTTATCTTCACTAGATCACAGATAAATCCAGAACGAGAGAGAAGTCCTATAATCAATCCGATCATCCTTACCTTTTTTTGAAAACTGCTTGGCCCCCTTCCCTTGCAGAACAGGGCCCAGGGAAAGGAGAATGGTTATAAACCCAAAATTACGGTGAGCCTTGAGACTGGTTGATTAACGGACCATTGTATTTCACATTGGTGCATAGAGAAAGGCAGATGTTCCTTCACTTCTGAAGGATTACTAGATCCACACAGCCATTCAGCAACATGGGAAACATGGTTATTACTAGATATCCATGAATGAAGGCCTTGAGAAAATGGCCTTCAACGCAACCAAAAGTCTACGATATGCACAATTTCGGAGGTTGGTGAACACTCGCATTGTATTCCAAGAACGCAATAGGATCAACCTTGGATAAAAAGAACTAGGACGTGAAATATGTAGTTAAAAAATAGGACGTGAAATACTTTTTCTATTGTAATAAAAGTGCACAGCAGGGGAGGGGAGCTAAAATGTAATTTCGTTAACATCAACACGAATATTTTGATGTTCAAGTACTTGACAAGCTAGAAAGTCTTCAAGCTCATGAAATGTTTCAAATATCACCTACACAAGAAACTCTTCACAGAAAGAGAACTGGAATGTAGCCTCTTGCCTGAACACTGGGAAGTAGACAGTACAATCACACACTCTTCTTATGTGCTCAAACATAGTTAGACTCGTTCCACATCACAAAAGATTGAAATGAACAGGTAATTATATGTGCACATGATAACAAAAACAAACATTTCCATGCCCAACACACAATATGAGGATTTTGTCCAGAACAACACTACAGAATCACAGACACTAAGACGAAAGAACAAAAAAATACAAGGAATGGAAAGACCACCGGGCACCTTGGCGTCCCTGCAGTTGATGATGACCTTCCCGGTGCCTTCCTGGAGGACGACCCGGGCGATGGCGCACTTCCTCCTGCCGGTCCCCCAGATCCTCTGCGCGGCGAACCCCCCGGGGAGCCTCGACTTCACGTATCTCTCCAGGCTCGCCCCTTCGAGCTCCGCTGAAGCCAGCGCACCGCCGGCGGCCGCGGCGGCGACCACGCCCACCGAGGCACGGCTTCTGAGGGCCAACGGACACGGTGGCGACCGAAGGCGCACCACGCGGAGGGCATGGGGCTTCTGAGAGACCTGGGAGGAGAAGGAGAGGGAGGAGAAGGACGAAGTGAGGGATGAGAGAGAGAGCGCCATCGCCATGGGAAGGAGGAGAAAGCGGTGGTGCTGGCCGGGGAAGATAAGAGGGCCGTGCCCTTCAAACGAGCTAGCTGTGTGGCAAACGGATGAGGCGGTGACCAAACCCGTAGAAACCTCTATTTTGGGCCGGCCAAAAGGATTAGTACTTCACCGCCAAGTGGATGTGGGATGGTCGGCCGTTGCTGAGACAATGGGTTAATGGGCCTTGGTCTTGGAGCGCCCTTATGGGCTTATAAACTTCCCGGGGGTTGGGGGGGGGGGAGTTCCCGAATCCGGGCATGTTGGATATTCCAACCGTGTGGCATTATAATTTGTTGATCTGTAGACTTGAATTTTGTAGTTATGAATGTTCAGAATGCTTATTATTTTGTATGGGAATGTGTCCTATGGTTTCACACTTGTTATCATGTGCTTGCTTACATTTTTATTAGCAGTTGTCCAATCATTTAGTTGGCCTCACATGAGTCTCTTCTCGGTGGTCAAGGTTTTGCAACTTGGTGATGATACTAGCGATTTGCACATGCTAGCACAGCATCAGCTCGATGGTTGTGAGAACACCAGGGCCAACCTAATTGCTGTAGTTTAATGCTCAAAGTTTTTTGTAGTATGCTTCTTTTAAAAAATTTGCAACGTTCAACGCTCGGGCCCAACGTCGTATGCTTGAAATCCTTGTTTTTTTTTTTTTTTTGCATAAAATGGTTGTGTTGTCCGTAAGTTGTTCCTCTTGCTTTAACTTTTGTGTTTAGTACGTTTGCCTTCCAGTTATTTTGGACATTTCTTTTGTTTTTTTCCCCTGTAGTAGGGATGGGTAGATTTTATTCTGTTTTTTTTGGCCTAGCCAGTTCATGTATCTGAGCCATTTGAAAAATTTTGGTCTTAGATAAGATAGAGGGGTATTTTTGTCATTGACTTCTTAGGAAGTATAACTATGGGATTGATCCTATCTCTTATGCCTTGTCCTAATTCTATCTATTTTTCTCGAAGGATGGCCTAATGGTAAACCCACAGCCCCCCCCCCCCCCTCCCACTTCGGAGTAGGGTTATCAATGGGTTGGGCTGGGCAGACAGGTCCGCAGGTCTGACCTGATTTTGAGCCGGGTCATAAGATATTTTTCGGTCTGCGGGTTTTTAGTCGAGTCAAAAAACCCGGCCCGACTAGATCCACGGGTCGAGCTCGGGCGTTTAGTTCGACGCGAGGGTCGATCCGGTCAGTTCTCTTTTTTTTTCCATCCTTCAAATTTTAAAAATTACTTAGTTAAAATTATATTATTTTACTTAATTAAAAATTTTAAAACTCTATCTTCATACAAATTATATAATTAATATCAAAATTTTAATTAATTTAGTGAGATTATAAGTTTTATATTATTAAATATATTATTTTTTATTTTTTATTTATATTGTCAGATCGGACCGGGCCTTAGTTGGGTTTTACAATTCATTAATAGTGTCGGGTCCGACTCGACCCGACCCAACCCAACCCGACATTAGCTCGGGCCCGAGTCGAACTGAGACTTTAAAATTGATAAATCAGACCCGAACCGGGCTGATCTAAGTCAGACCCATTGACAACCCTACTTGGGAGGAGATCTATAGACTTGGGGCAGAACCCCCTATTAAAAATCGGAGTACCCGTAGAGATGGACAAACAACAGAGGAGGAAGAATAAATGTGGAAGAAGAGATCAAGTCACAAGAATACAGAGATCTACGTGATTCGAAGGCGATGTGTCTTCCTACATCGACGGTCGCAGCATGATTTCCACTAGAATAATAATACCCAGATCCAATATAAAGAGAGAGTTCACACCCTTTTATACAAAGAGATTAGGGCGCCATGGGTCAGGATATAAAAGACAACAATGCCTCTGTTATAAACATAAATTTTCTTACGGAGGTTCCGCCCTCAAAAAGCCTCGCAAGAGATGTTGCCCTCTTGACCCCGCGCAAGTTGATCCACGTGCGAGACCCAGGAAACCCCAATATGGGAGGAAATATGGTCACGGAAGAGAAAACACTCGCGATGTGGGTGACCAATCCGGCACCCAGAACGGCGACGAAACACTGCCTCTAACTTGCGGGTGGGGAGGAGGAAGGCGAGACCACTGCGCTAAAAGCGCTATTCATGACCTGATAATGTTCAATGTCACCAACACATTTTTAACACGCAATTGTACAAACACTTTAAGATCCTCATCTCTATGCTTTTATTAAATATGATCTACGTAGGTCTCCTAGGTCATCGAACTCGAGACTCTCTTATCACGAGACCTACTTTTGTTTGTGTTTAGTTAGCACATATTAGGTCTCTCCCAATCTTTCACCCATACTTCGATACTTTGTGCCTCCCCTTTGTAGACAGCAAGCAGGGCATTCTGTTTAGGCAAAGCTCGTTTGAACACGAGCTTCTATTGCGTACTTTACTTTGCGCCCTTTGCTTTGTTTGTGTGTATTTAAATTGGCCATAGAGTGTTTATAAAGGTGTACCTTTGCTCCTGATGGGCCAATATATGTGAGTTCCTTCTACCGTGCACCATCAAACTAATTAGCCTTGCAGGTCCTTCTCGAGAAATGACGTCGCCTCGTGACCTAACCAGATGCCGGGAACACAATGGTCAGAGCCGTGGGTCAAAAGACAACCAGCACCGTAGGCATTTCAAGATCCGCTGAACTCTGTCAGCGGAACTCATCTTACCATCCTAGATAAGGACACCCGGAAGTTTCCACGAGAAGAAGGGCAAGGCGTTGATCTAAACAGAAGCAACTCATCTCCTTAACGCAAAGCAAACAACATACATATTTGCTTGCGTCTATTTGCTTGCCTTCTATTTTTTTATTGCAGAGATTGAAAAGTACTCTCTGAATATTATATCACACTTTTAAAATTTATTTATTTAGAAAACAACAGTTGACCTCCCAAAAAAATCTACAAATACTATAAGAAGACGTTACAAAGAGCTTTGGGAGTATTTTCATAGGATAACCCTCCAATACTTAAATCAGGGACGCGTGTGTAAGTCAAGAAGGAGAGAGAAGAGAGTAAGAGTGAGGAGAAAAAGAGTCTGATCAAAGGAGTAGAGTTTCGGAGAGTGCTCGGCGGAACTAGAGGAGCCTCGGAGAGGTAGGGAGAGAAGAACCACAGGGAAACCTCTCCGACCCTATTTTTCGGATGGAGAATCCTTCGACTACTACGTGGGGAGCTCTTCTCTCTACGAATGACTCTATGGAGGAGTGTTCGGAAGGCGTCTCTCACAGTATAGCTGTAAGTGCGGGCGAAAAAGTTCCCTCTCTCGGGGTCCGATGAGGGCTTATTTATACAGACCGCAGTGGCGTCGGCCGTTCCTCCACTGAGAAAGTTGCGAGGATCGTGAGGAGGTGTTTCCTTGATCGTGGGGAGTTGTCGATTGTTCCCTTAACCGTCATTGGGAGGGAGGCTCCGCGGCGGGGATTATGGCGGCGTTGGTGTGACTTAGTCCACATCGAGGGAAGCCCTGTAATGGTAGTGACAACGTTCGTCCGATGGCAAGTTCTACGACGTCCGGGACGCGCGCAGTAATTCTGCCTAGGGGTCGGCGGAGCTTCCATGGGCCTCAGCTGGGCCGCTCTAGATGGGCTGAGGTGGAGTGTCCCATTACGGACTAGGTCAATCTGGGTCGCAACGAACCTAACGATGTTGGATTGTACTGGACCCGACGAATTTTACCTTCTTCACTTATGATGCTTGATTGCATCCCTTCAAATATGTCATGTGCTTATTTTACATCACACTTTACTGAGAAGAGAACAATCTCTTGGTATCACCCCTGCCCACTTGCCAAAATATCAAAATGCACTTCTCCAAACAAAATGTACATAAGTTGCAAATTTTCTCAATTCATTGGCAGGATACAATTAAGTAGGCATAAGTGGATGAAAATTAGGGCTGTTCTTGTGAATCAAGCCGTCTCGCTTGACAGAGAAGACATCCACTTTTGATCATCCACTCTTACTCAGACCCATCTCGTTCCACACTACCCATCAATTCACTACACTACGATGATTCTATAATAATACTTCTATAGTAATTGCCTCCCCACATTATCTATCATCTCCATGAACGTAAGACTTCTTAATTTGGAGGATATTACGCATGTCTTTGGATATGGCATGCGACAGACTAACTCAGTTGTTGGAGGACATTTAAGGAGCCTTGCGGACAGGTGATGAAAGTTGAGTGAGTGAAAAATTCGCCAGGTCTTGTTACAGCTCATTAACAACCGGCCCACAGTCCTAGGCGTCGCACACAAAGGCCCATTCAAGATTAGCCCGGTATCCAATCCCGTGTCCCGCACACGCGCACGCCATCGAAGCCCTCCATCAAGCGACCATTATCACCATAATCACATAGGTTATCTCAACAAGCGTCGGGTCTACACCCAGGTAGTCAAAATACTCACCATGACACCGTCTTTCTTACTCTCAGAGAGCGGACAAGTGGATATCTGACAATCCCATGATCGGGCAGCATATTACTTCACTAATCATGACTCCGCTTAGTCAAAAAATTGACGCGTTCAAGGTAAACCCTATAAATAAGACTCTGGACAGATAGCTAGAGAGATAAAATCAAGCCTACAAAAGATCCCCCCCTCTCCATAACTCTCATCTCTCACGCTCCGAGCAGTATTCTAATCCTTCGTGCACTCCTCTACACGACCTCCATCTCCTTCTCCTTCACTTGAGCGCCTTGTTAACTTAAACATCGAACAGTTTTCCCCTGCGATCTCATCCAGGGCTCTTTCTGACGTAGTTGTTCATTCGTTGTAGGTTTTCTCAGAGCAGCCGGTCTCTCTCCCATCAAAAAAAAATTATAAAGGTATGATACGAGATTCGAGGTATCATATTTCTATCTTTATATTTTTTGACGCCGTCCGTGGAAATTTTGAGCTGACACTTGCTTACATTTTCAACAGAGACTAGTGTAGTGAGATATAGGGTCACAAGATTAATCTCAAAATAGATGTTGAGAAAATAATTAAATACTTATAAGATTAGTCTTCACATCTTAACCTAGGAGTATTCTTTTTACAAGGATAAAACTCCACCTCAGTTTCGGGGACAAAATCTATTGGGGGCACCAAAATTCATCTATCATCTACAAAAGTGAATAGGGTCACAAGATTAATCTCAAAATAGATGTTGAGAAAATAATTAAATACTTATAAGATTGGTCTTCACATCTTAACCTAGGAGTATTCTTTTTACAAAGATAAAACTCCACCTCATTTTCGGGGACAAAATCTATTGGGTGCACCAAAATTCATCTATCATCTACAAAAGTGAACAAACTAAAGGTTGTTGGCATGACAAAGGACCGTGGCTTTGGCGGCACTCAAATTTTGGGTCCAACTATATGCATGACATTCTGTTGGGCTAGAAGTGCAACTTAGATCTCGCACTCGATTAAGCCAGAGTTCATACTGTTCTCTCAAACTAATTAAGGCTTCTAGTATTAAGGGTTTACAATACTTTAAGAGCAGAAATACACATTGACCAGTTTCACATTATGGAGGCTGTGGGCAACACTTGGGGCTGTGGCTAGACTGTATTAGGCCAAGCTTCATACTCTAGTGATTCTACAATTGCCTCCCTTGAACTATCATCAGATCTTCTTGCAATCTCAGTGGGCCGCAAGTCCCTTCCCCCCCCTCCGTTGGAATATTTGGGCATAGTTTCCCTTGGGCAATAGTCACGTATTGGTTAAATGAGTTGTGGTTCATGTGCTTATGACCCTGGACCTGTGTATCTCAACACCGCGATTTTGTGGATTCAACATGGTATCAGTATTAGAATATTTGGACATAGTCCCGTATTGGTTAAATGAGTTATGATTCATGTGTTTATGACTCTGGGCCTGTGTATCTTAATATCGCGGTTTTGTGGATTCAACATGATATCAGAGCATGATCTTGACCTAACTCCTCTTGTCACCTCCACCCAATGTCCACGGCTCACGGATCTTGACCTAACTCTCTTGTCACCTCCACCTGATTAATGTCCACGGCTCATCTTGACCGTGAGGGAGAGTGTTAAAATATTTGGACATAATTATCATTGGACAATAATCACGTATTAGTTAAATGAGTTGTTGTTCATGTACTTATGACCCTGGGTCTGTGTATCTCGGCACCGCGATTTTGTGGATTCCAACCCTCCCCCCCCCCCCAATTTCTATCAAACTGCACGCCTCCTTTTCTTCTTTTTCAGACTTCACTTGCTTCCGGTCAAAAAGGGCAAATCAAGACATTTGGCAACATAAAATTTAAAGTTTGACATTGCGAGAATCTATTGATTTTTTTTTCTGCCTTCTACAAACTAGGAAAACTTTGACTTCGAGGGAATTGGCGATAAGAATGCGAGTTTGCTCTGAGACTACCTACATCATGTGCGAGGGAATTAAGGCGCTATGTATAGATTTCAAATGATGAAGGTCAAGAGTCAAAGAGGCTAGTATGTGGCAAAATGTTTGGGACTGTCAAACCCAAAAATCTTGGAAACTTCAAATTGCAATTTACCCAGAAATAATCATGAACATGGTGAGTTGCGACGGCTCCCTAACAAGCTCACTCTGAGGTTTGCAAGCACAAGCCAAATTATCATCATAAGGAATAAAAAAGATCAGAGAGAAAAGATTAACATCACATAAGCATGGGCAGGTAGACTCACCCTCCCTCCCCACTTTTCTTTCCTTGGTAGATTACCTCTCTCTCTCTCTCTCTCTCTCTCTCTCTCTCTCTCTCTGCAAGTTTGCAAATTGGATGATACCCCCCCCCCCCCACCCACCGAACCCCACCCACTCGTAGTAGTCCCGCCCATGGCGGGGAGTTGGGGTTGACAAGGGGGAGAAGCAAACTCCGACCCTCCACCTTCCAAGCAAAAACAAACGGCGTCATTAAAATACCATCAAAAGACAGCGGTCCCCGTCGCCCCATCCAGCCCACAGGCCCCAGCAGCCAGCTCGCTCTCTTCAAGTCTTCCCCCACCCCCCCCCCCCCTACATCATCTCCTTATCTCCGTTCACCTCCCTTCCGCAGCCTGCCGGTCTATCCCCCGCACAGCCTGCCGGTCTACGCTTGGTCAGTCCCTATGGCAGACCAAGACAAAGAGCAGGAAACAATGGAAGAGAAACAGACAACGCGGCACGAGGACCGGGGCGAGAGGGTTCTTCCCCGAAGACCCGTCACCCAGAGATTCTCCTCTCTCTCTCGCTCTCTCTCTCTCTCTCTCTCTCTCTCTCACCTCGACAAGACTCCTCTCCGATGCAGTACAGACCTAAAAGTGTGTGTGGAAGGAAGGAGAGGTGGAGAACGGGTGAAGGTAACAAAAGGCTTTCATTAGCAGTAGCCGATAAGTCACGTTAAGGACAGCCCCAGGAAAGAGAGAAGTAGGAAAATTAAGGGAGCAGGGATAACCGCTTCAGAACATGCAACTTGCACATGAAAACTCGTGGTAACAAGAGATTGCGTCGATGTAAACAAATGGAGCATTGGGGGAAGGCAATACAAATATACAATAACGGGAAGGAAAGGAAACCAAGCTGTGCAATTCCCTTCACTCGTTAAGGTTCTGAAGCAAGGTTAAATAAACACAAACACCCATCCCCTGTGTCTTCCTCATGCGTGAACCACAAACTCTGGTCTGGAATTTTTAAGATCTAGGCACGCTTATGAGAGACTAGTTCAAATGGCAACACATTCATCTTACATTGATTGTCTTCCAGAGAATGTGCATGCATGCGCAACTATATATGAGAACATGCAAATGGGGAATACACTCAGGTTGCATTGCTTTCATCTACTTCCTACCAACATAGACGAAAGCTCGCTTTTCTCCCTTTGGTTTGCAATCGACTTGAGAGGAGGAAGCGGACTTGTGTTCGTGATGTGAACATGTGGTGATCTCCGTCACCCTTATCATGGTTTTGAACTCCCTGCTCCTCCCCATTGGGTCGCCCAGTTGTGCCGCGCCGGTGGCTAGGGAGAGGAGTCCGCGTGGGCGTGCCGTGGCGGCGGCGCCCCCTCCGACGCCACTGGGCGAGACGCAGCAGCGGGCGCGTCGTGGTGGATGTGCTCGCCCTCGTAGGTGACGATGAGCATGGCCGGGTCGTCCAGGGCCCTCTCCACGTGCTTCCTGGCGGGGCATCCCCTCACGCTGCTGCACTTGTAGTACCCCCTGCAACACATGGAACAAAGAAACTTATTGGATTGACCAAGAGCATAAGAGAAAAAAAAAAGATTGCAGAACAGAGATCTTGCAGGAAGAACCGGGAAAGGAATCCAAGCCCAAGACCAACAAAGATGGTAGCTTCATAGAGAGAGCGGGAGAGTATATACCTGGGGTAAGGTGAACCCTTGATTGGCTTCTGGCCGTACTTGCGCCAGGAGTATTCGTCCGGGGGGATGTCAGCCATCTTCGCGCTGATCGCCGGCACCCTCACCGTCCTCTTCATCCGCAACTTCCTGCTTCCGATCGTTGAACAAGACCCATCCGGCCAGATCAGGAAGGGATCGTAATTGAGAGAAGTAGAAGGGCAGATCAGGGTCTCCCAAAGGCGGTAGTTTTAGAACTCACCTTCTCTTGGTACAGTGGCATTTGCCGGAAGGGCCGCCGGTGGTGCTCCCGTTGCAGAGGGCGGCGCCGTCCTCCGACCTCGTGCCGCACTTCCTCTTCAGCGGCAGGGGCGAGGAAGAGGACACGGGCTGCAGGCCCACGCCCCCCGCCGACAACGCCGGCGCCCTCACTTGGAACGAGGACACGGAAGACGCCCCCATCGCCGTGGTGGCCGCGTCCCCCGACATCAGCGACGAAGCTCGGGAGTTCCCCGCCGACGCCGCGGGTAAGAGCCTCTGGTGCGGGTGATGATGGGGGAGGGGATGGTGATGGTGGTTCTGATGATGGTGCGGTAGCGGCGGCAGGCGCTGCTGGATCGGCTTCGGGCAGTAGACCTTCACCGGACCCTCCATTTCCGCCGACGCCACCTCCTCCTCTTTCATCTTCCTCCCGCTCTGGCTCTCCCTCTCTGCCACCGCCGCCGGCTCCTCAACGCGGAGACGCTGCATCTGCTGCCGCTCTTGCAGAGGAAGCTGAGGAGCCGCAGCAACGGGGGGAGGAGCCCGCCGGAACCGGGCGTGCCCCGTGCGGGTGCGGCCGAGGAGGGAGATCACCTTCCGGAACTTGGTCACCGCCGCGACCGCCTCCTGGCAGTCCACCGCCACATCCTGCCGCTCCTGTTGCGGCTGCTGCTGCTCCTGCTGCTCCTGGCAGTGGTGGGAGAGCAAGCCGATAAGCCTCTCCATGCTGCGCAGCCCGGCGAGTGCAGCCTCCTCCACGGTCCCCTCCCGGCTCCCCCCTCCTCTGTCGCCTTCGTAGCCCATCATCAGCTCCACCGCCATCAAAGCTTCCGCCTTTCTCCCCTCTCCCTCGCTGATCTACCCACGCAGCTACAGCAGCGGCTGCTGGAGTCAAATGGCGAATCGGACCCAGCCGACCGACAGCACAGATCGAGCTTAAAAAAAAAAAGGGAAAAGAATCGAGACCTCCGGTGAGAGAGAGGGAGACCGAGGATTGGGTTGCGGAGGAGGTGGTCGTAAAGGAAGAAAAGCGAAAGCGAGAAGAAAAGCGAGTGAAGGCCTCGTTAAGAGAGAGAAGGGGGAAGGACGATGGCGATAAGAAAGAGGTGTACACAGGGAGCGAGAGAGAGGGGGAGAGGAAGAGATTTGGGGGTCAAAGGAGGACGACGACGACTGACGCGTCTCTGTTGGCTCTGGTCTGCCGTCTCTGGTCTGCCGTCAAACTGTGACAGGAATAGGTCCAACCCACGTGGCACCCCACCCTTTCCAAACAATTTCTACATTTATCTTTGAATTTTTATATATGTGTTTTTTTCATATAAATTATTGTTAAAATATATTGATAAAAATATTATGAGTGAAAATATATTAATAAAGATATATTTATTTTTTAAAATAATAAAAACTATCATCGCCGTAACCCTCCCTTATCCGTTGTGAATTTAACTCAAGTTAAGTTTAACTCTATGTGAGAGAGAACGCAATCATATCTATAAGTTAAAAAAAAGACCATCCCTCTCCCACTGTTGGCACCGCCACCGCCGGCATTACAGGGTGTTGCCATCCCACTGGCGACATCGACGTCGACCCACTCCTCATCTCGCCTTGCTCCTGCACGCATTCTATTGTGTCTCCCTCTTCGTTACCCGACACCATCTTATCTGTTTCATGGTATGCCGGCTGTGTAACGACCCAGAATCTGAGTATCGAAAGTAACCGACGTGGCCCGAATTTCGACTCACCACCCACGAGCCTTGGAGATCGGAAGGGTTGGATGGGTGTTACGAGAGTGCGCAAAAATTTAGAATGAATGCAGTAAATAAAGTGCAAAAAATAAAGTTGCTATTAATTACAGTTTATATACATATTATAGTCGAGAGTGCAGTCACAAAAGTGCATCCCAACAAAAGAAAAGTATAAAAAGCTTCAGGGGCATACCTCGGCTGGAAGAAGGTTGGCAACTCTAGACCTCTACTATAGCTCAAAACCTCTACATCGCGAGAGGACGTGTGGTACCTGAAAAGAAAAATGGGTGAGTCTCATCTCATAGGCTCATTAAGGGTCACGTGGATCCCCTCACAACGAAACAATAATAAATAGAGTAGTGAATAGTAAAGCAGGAAGAACATTATTGTAAACAATAAACAACCGTACTAAGCTACCAACTGTATAAAGTCCGTGCAAACAATGGGATACCTCGAGTATTAAGAATAAACCACGCTAAATCGAATTCTCATAAGCTAGGCTATAGAAAGTAGAACCACAGTAACTTATCTCGAAGTGACTCCCCTAGAGTACGCTAAGGGCTAGAATCTAAACTGCCACGTAGACCCTCAGTTAGTCAATCGAGAAACATGACTATGCTATCAGAAACATGACTCTTGAGGGTAGAAAGGAATCACTTCTAAATCATGTATAACAAGGGCATTGAGCTGCCGGAACACTAAACCTCGTCAATAGGAAACCCGATCACGACCTCTCATGTGACAGGAGTACTACCTACTACAAGTAAGGTCAGATGGGTCCACCGACGTTTTAGTCCACGCCCCAGGTGTGACGACCCAGAGCTCAGGATATAGATATACCGATAACATCAGTATACCGACACCAAGAACTGGGGAGGCCACCCAAGAGGCTGATGAGGCCCCTGAAGGGTTAGTGGGGGGTTAGCTGAGGAATATGCATAATTAATTGCGAATTGGGGCGCGCAATACAAATAAGTATTTAAGATTTAAACACAAGTGCGGAAGCAATTTAAAATAACCAGAGTGATATATATAACTAGTCCAGAGTCACAAACACTAGTCCACAGGGCACAACAACGCGGGGCATACCCCGGCAAAAGTACAACACAAGCCTCAAAAAGGCAGCTCGTGCTCAGCTGGCAGCTAAGGAACGGTCCCGAACCAGCACGCTAAACTCCGGGAGATGTCGGGCGCGGCTCACCTGAAAGGAGAAGGGTGAGTCACAGCCAGACTCAGTAGGGGTCACGCGGATCCCTACCTCGCACTAAACAGGCGAACATGCATAATTAACAGCAATTAAAGCATGCATTCAAATAAATACACAGGCAATGGCATGAATATCTAATCACAAGAAAGCTGTAAACTCTATCTAAGCAAGTATAACAGCTAACACATGCCGCTACTAATTAAATGCAAGCGATTAAAGCTAAAACTACCAATTAGAATGAGCTGCAACTAGTCCAAGCAACAAGGAAGGACAACCACTGGAGCAGAAACCAGATGCGTCCACTGACGGCTTACACTGCGTCTCAAGCACTCGCAGTCGACAAGCGACAAGCTAAGCGCGCAAACAGTACCAGACCAAGTGACCAGTCGGAGTGACACCCGTCGGCGTCAGTCCACAGTCTCCGACCACGTGTGCACACACTGACTCTAGCCTGAGCCAGGCCCTCTAACTAGTTTTCTCCCTTGGCAGGACGCTACCATTGGCTGGGAGTCCACGGAACTAGCTTACAAACCGTGAATGGGAAATATACCCCTCCGCCATCCTCAAGCGGGTCGGTACTCAACAGACCTTAGGGCAACAACAGTGGCTCCATTGCCTGGAAAGAAAAGCTACTCTATTGGCACATAAAACACGCCACAATATAGTAAAACAATACAACTATGGCATGAATATAGAACGGAACGCATAAGCAATGGGCTGGGAATATATTGCAGCCATCAGGGAAGTGGCGGTCAAGGACCCACGCGCCACATGCAAACGACGGTCGGGGGTCGGCGCGTTACTTCAAGAATGACGCTCCAGTCCCCATCCGTCACTCCCTTCAGGATTCCAGCTCAAGAGGCACCAAAGGCATGTAACGGTGGGGGCCCTGCGCGTTACTTCGAAGCGACGCGTGGGGTCACCGCCGTCACATCCACCCGAGGCTCAAACCACCTATCAGCGTTCTAAATGGTAGCAGGCGAAGTAACGCCCCGGTCTAGGCGCGCCGGACCGAAACGACTGTCGGCCGACTGGCCGCCGGGCGCACCGCCTGACCAAAATCACGGAAAACAGTTGATGAGTAACGGATGGGAGCCCCACCGTTATTCTCCAAGTAACGCACCCCCATTGGGCCGCTATTTGGTAGTGACGCGTCCACCTTGGACCGTCGGGCAAGTGACGGTTCCTGGCAGGACCGTCACTGCACCTGGGTTACGGGCGGGTACGGTTTGTAAACCGAAGCCCTCCCGGACGGCTGAAAACGCCGGGTATCGACGAGAAACCTAATAACCTGTCAAACCACGCATGCTAGACAACAATCTAACATCTAAATCTAGCACATGCAAGGCCTAAAACGCATTAAACTCAAGATTTAGGCTAAAACCCCAAAAATGGAAATATGAACATCATGCATGCTACGGGGTGCTAATCAACAAGCGAGCTAAAGGAAACGATCCTAGCAAGATCGAGGTTCCATCCCCCTACCTTTCGCAAGCCGAAACCGTCGAACGGGCCGCATGCAAGGAGGAATAGCCACGGAGCTTCCACGCTCCACCTCGCTCCCACGATCACCGATCCACGCCGAAGTGGACACCCACGCGCTCTACTCGACGCGAGGAATCCAACGGTGCCAACCTCGTCTCAATCCGACGCCGTCTCGACCCCGATCCCTAAGAGAGGAGAGGAGGTGGCCGCACGGAGGAGAGAGAGAGGGAGAGGGTGAAATGAGAGATCGACGGGGGAGAGAGAGTGAGGGTGAGAGATATAAAAAAAAATAAATAAAATTAATATATATATAATCATTATATATATAAAAATCTTATTAATATTCAATAACCCTCAAACAGCTCCGAACAAATCCGGAAAAATGCCAGACAAATTCCTAAAAATCCAGGAAAAAGCCGGAATTTCCAGAACAATTAATAGAACAAATACCACGAAGGATCCATTAAGGCACGGGCCTTACACCAGGTGTCTCCCTACTCGTCCCAAGCGAAAACTGAGACATTGTAACCAAGTAACCATAGAACAAAGACTTATTGGGGCCGCACTCGTCAGCGCGGGTCCGAAGTTCCCAACACACACAAACTATCTGCTCTAAGTCATGTCCTCTAGCTGGTTTCCCCCCAGTCCAGACTCAGACATCAACAACAAGGGGCCCTACCGAAACCAGCCGAAAAATCGTCTCAACAGGTTTAGCTCTCTACCACTCCCAAGTGAGTCCCCACCCATGTGCACAAGAAAGCTACGACTAGTGGGGAAGGTCACTGAAGGTGAGAACTTGTTGTAAAAGCAGAAACCACCGGAGTACCGCCAATTCATACTAATCCATCATATATACATAATAGTATCACCAGTTCATACTAATCCATCATATATATATAATACATCACGGGACGGCTCGGAAGAGGTAAAACCCAAGTAGAATCATCTAGACATTAGGTCCATCGACAGTCGACTCACGTGGCTCGAGCGGGATTAGCTACTAGCACGGAAATGCTAAAAACGTGGGTTTCTGGCTTCTGGGACTTGGGCGGCTACATTAGTCACCGCCTTCAACAATAGCCTGGGCGGCCATCACCCTAGTCGCCTAGCAGACTGGGTGGCCAGGGGTTTAGCAACCCAGCAGGGTGCCCTTGGGTGGCCACATAAGTGGCCGCCCAGACCTCTAGGCGGCTAGAGGACTGGCCATCCAGACCTGGGCAAGGCGACCAGCCTTCTGGCCACCTTCCTCCTCAGGTGTCACTCGAAGTGGCCACCTTCTGTGGAGGGCTCTGGACTAAATTCTAACTGGGGTTTTAAACCGCCCCCATCTCGCTTCCTTATGAGTGGGAAAACATGGGGAATCAATCCCCGACTAGCATACCACTAATTTACACCAATTAAACCATAAATAACCACTCGAATTGGCGAAACTATCGCTCGTCCCGTAACATGACATTTCTCCGGAATCGAAATGGAACTTGCTCATTCTTGGCCGTACTAACGTAAAACAATGGGAAATCACATGAGAATGATGAAAGGGTCCATCCCCCTACCTTAAACGGAAGAGTCTCGGACTGAAGATGTCGGACCACACGATCTCTCAAGCTCGGTCTGCATGAGCTCCGCAGCCGAACCACGCCACGCCTCCACCGGTTCTTTTCCTTACTCCCGTCTGCTAGCCGCCGCCGTCGCTTGACCGCCTCAGCTCTCTGTCAACCACCGGGGGTGAAAGAGAGGAGGGAGGTCATCGCGGAGGAAGAAGATGAGGAGAAGAAGAGAACGAGGGGAAGGCGTATGAAAATAGGGCTTTAGGTTTATAATATTTTTATTATTATTTATCACATTTTCTCATTTTACTAAAACCCTTGAAAAATTAACTACTAAGGTTTTACTGTTCTAAAAACCAGCTTCTTGACCAAGAAAAATCTAGAAAAGGCATGGCCTACTCAACGCGCCATCTTGGGCTCGAAACAACTCTGAAAATTAATATTTAAGGATCCAAAGATTCCTATTTTATGATCTGAAAATTCAAGACACGCTTCGAAACCCACAAAAATACTATCCAAAAATGGGGGGCATTACACGCCGCTTCAGCGAGAGGATGAGGGGCGACAATAGGGGGATGGGCACGTAGGAGAAGACAATCTCTTAGGAGAAGACAATCTCTTGGGAGATGGGGATGGTCGGGAGGTCAATTTGGAGGGGCACCGGCCAACTTTGCAATATCAACAGTGGGGGCTTCCCGTCCCTGACCATTGGAGGATGAGCAGCTACTGGTGTAGTGGACCTAGTGGTGGACGAGGAGGAGGAGAAAAGGGAAAGTGGGGGTGGTGCTGGGTGGTGAGATCGAGGGATCTCGAATGGGATCTTTGAAGGTTTTTTTTGCAACATGGAGGAGGGAGACGAAGTCTACCCTGGGGGTGAGAAGGAAGCTAGGGAAATGGGGTGCACCAGAGGGGTTCGCAGGGGAGGACAGAGGAGTTCAAGGGGAGGAGAGATCTGGGGATGAGGGATACCGAACGTTCATAGGGGAGGTGGGTGATGTGACACCGCTACGGGGTATGCAGCAAGCCAAAAGTATTCTTAGGACCTATTCCGCATTCACAATCACATAACAAGTAAGTTGATAAATCGGGGCCAAAACGCCGTCGCACACACGAGAGCCCGGGGTGAATAAAGGATGCTAGGGAGAGGTGATGGATCAAGACCCTTGCTGGTAGAGTGCCAGCAGGGCTAGGGTTGCCCTCCCGAGGATACGTAGCCCACGCTTATGGGGCTGGCCGGTGCCAATTGGGGCACTAGGTCCCACTCGCTTACTTTCACCACGGTGACCACACTATGAAGGTGGAGCCGGGATAGGGCACTCGCTCGCATGTACAACGGGGCTATATCTACGGATATTAAACAAACAAGTACTAAGAATATTGGAGCAAAGTTTAGAGTTCACCTGGCTGGTTTGAAGAAACCAACCCCGTTCGGAGACGTGGGCGAGCGGGGAAGTGTGGATCCCGCACACTGCGTCGATGTCGCTTGAGCTGTTTAGTACATGAACTACTCCTCACGCAGGAGGGTTGGATTAGGGGTGGGGGGAATCAAACTTACATCAAACACTACCTCCGCGCAGGGAGGGGCACTAAGCCGGCCAGGCGGGAGGGGAAAACTCGCCGAGGACGACGGAACGGAAGCCGACGTGGATCTGCTCACTTGCTGTGAGAAGGGACAGGATGCCGCTGTTGCAGTCGTAGCTCGTCCTCAGGAATTTTTCCGGCGACGAAAGCAGAGGGGATTTCTTCATAATAGGGGCTGGGACAACTCTGATTTTTATCAAATTCTTCTGACATCGTCGCTGGTCGTGGTGGAAGCTCGAACAGGATGAAGGAATCTGGCGCTGGCGACTTCAGATCTGAGGCAGTAGGATGCAGAGGTTGTACCTTGGGCTCCCGAACTCCGAATCTCAAACCGTTAGAAGTTCTGGGACCGTGGTCGGGCCCTCGTTGCAGCAAAACTGGCGGGGAGGCTGCTGGAGGTCGGGATGTCCTGGGGGACGCCGAAGAGTGACTGTTGGTCGCAGAAGACTGGTGAGGACAGTCCCGCGTGACTGCAGGAGAAAAATCAGAACTGGAGCTCCCGAACGCCGAATGTACTTCTGCTTCTTGCTTCTGGTCGGGAACAGGGGGAGGAAGATCTTTGAAGAAGGAACTTCAGTCTGGATCCTTCGCTGTAGATCGTGGTTCTGCTTCTGGTCGGACTCAGGTGCTCTGTAGATGGATCCTGGAGCAGTCGGAGGAAAATGGCTCCCCTGGGCAGTCCTGAGCTCGGATTGGGACGATTCTTCCTCGCCTGCGTAGTGGGCTGGACGACCTTTCCAGAATGGTAAGATACGCCCTCTGATGTTGCCGTATGATCGCGGGGGAGCTTCTGCAAGATGGACCTTTTTCTGTCACCTGCAGATGTGATCTAGGGAAGGGGATGGAGGTGGGATTAGGTTAAGGGGGGGTTGAAGTTTTGGTAATGGAGGGAAATGGGGGTGTTTGCAGATGGGGGGAAAGGGGTGGTGGGGGTGAGGAGAGGGGCGGAGTAGGTGGAATGGGGTGTTGGAGGGTGGAGGGGAGTGGGGGGGCCGAAGCTATCCAAGGGGTGGTGGGGGTCGGCCAAGGGAATGGGGGTGGGCTATGGTGGTGGGTGCGCAACCAGCAGGGTATGGGGGGGGTTAATCCGCCCTAGGGATATGAATGGGGGTGTGGGGGAGTGGGAAGGTTGCTTGGGGAAGAGGAAGGGGTGTGTTGGAGGTGGGGAAGGTGTATGGGGAATGGGAAGGGTTGCTTGGGAAGTGGAGGGAATTGATGAGAGTTAAGTGGCCTAGGGGAGGTGAAGGGTTGGAGGGTGAGGTGGCAGCTGAGGTGGCAGGGGAAGGGGGAGGTGAAAGGGCTGGTTCGCCCAAGGGATAGAGAGAGAAGGGGGGAAGAGAGAGAGGGGGGTTCGAACCTTGGAGAAGGAGAGAGAGAATGAAGGAGCTAGAGAGAGAGGGATGGTGCAATTATGCTGAATTTTCAAATATTCATTAGCTAACTCAAGTGGAGTTGGGGTCCTATATATAAGGATCCCAACATTTACAAAAAGTCCTTGGGTAAACTGCTAAAAGTAAATAAGCAAGGGGGTTGGGGAAGGAAGAGGTCGCCCATGGGCCAGGCCCATCTAATTGGGCCCAAATGACCTCTCAGCCTAGCAGACTTAGATAAATAACGTGATGACCTAGGACCATGACTCAAAATAAAGATAAGTACATCAAAATGACTCAAGAAAAGGAGAAAATACATCAAGATGTCCATAGTAACAAACTCCCGTGTCGCCGAGGACCCATCAAGTCATGCAGTCGCAGCCTATCTGTCTCCAGAAGGGAGAGAGGTGTCGAGCCAGAGGGAACTCTGGGTGATGTCCCCATCAACTCCCCCGGGCTGTGGAGAGCTCGACTCTGTCGAGAAAGGGTCCTCTCGGCTGCGGTAATGCTCCAGGAGGTCGGGGTCCAGCTGCTGAAGATCCTCCCTACTCACCCATGAATCATCTGAAGGGGGCCGGCCCTTCCACCTGACCAAGTATCGCTCGTATGCTTTGCTCCGGGTGATAGTGACTTGTTCATCCAATATCCGCTCTATTTGCTCCCGTTGGCCTCTCTGGATTGGTGGAACTCTCTCATGAGTGGTGGCTCTCTCAGAAGGTGGAACAGGCTCAATTTCCTCACTGGGTGTCACCGTGGGTCCCCTATATGGCACCAAGTCAGCCACATTGAATGTGGGACTTACCGCGTACTCCTCGGGGAGGTCCAACACGTAAGCGTTTGTGCCAATCCTCTTTAAAACCTGGAAGGGGCCTGATCCACGCGACCTCAGTTTGGAGACATTCCCAGGGGAAAGCCTCTCAGTTCTTACCATCACATAATCACCTACGTGAAACTCCTGGTGGCGACGGTGGGAATCGGCCGACTTTTTATACACCTCATTGCTTTTGTTAATGTGTTTGCGGATTTCTTCATGCAATTCTTTCATGTGTTGGGCAAACGACTCAGCACTAATAGACACTCTAGCATGTGGTGGCAAAGGAATGAGATCTGTAGGCTTTCTAGGTTTGTACCCATGCACAGCTTCAAATGGGCTCATCCCTATCGACCTATTCACTGAATTGTTGTATGCAAACTCTGCCTGGGGTAATATGAGATCCCAATTCCCGGGGCGATCCTCAACAAGACACCGGAGTAGATTCCCAAGGCTCCTATTAATGACTTCGGTCTGGCCGTCAGTTTGAGGGTGATAGGCCGTGGAAAATTTGAGAAGGGTCCCCATTAGGTGCCAGAGAGTTTTCCAGAAATAGCTGGTGAATTTGACATCCCTATCAGAAATGATGGTCTTGGGTAGGCCATGGAGGCGAACTACCTCATCGAAGAATAGGCGGGCCACATGAGAGGCGTCAGAGGTTTTGGAGCAGGGGATGAAATGGGCCATCTTGGAAAACCTATCCACTACTACAAAGATTGAATCATGCCTTTTTTGAGTTCTAGGTAGGCCTAAGACGAAGTCCATGCTTAAGTCTTGCCAAGGACGGTCAGGGACAGGGAGTGGTGTGTAGAGGCCAGTGTTCTGCCTTGTTTGTTTGGCTGAGGCACATATCCGGCACTGTCCTACAATTTTGGCTACGTCCCTTTTGAGACTTGGCCAGTAGAACTGCCCCTCAACCAAAGCAATGGTCTTATGCACCCCAAAATGCCCAGCAAGGCCTCCTGCATGTAACTCCCAGATCAGGAAGTCCCGTAGAGAAGTTCTAGGTATGCAAAGTCTATGGCCTTTGAAAATGAACCCGTCCTCTAAGATGAATCCTTGATGTTCCCTAGGTGAGAGGGTGGACAGAGTGGTATGGATTGGACCAAAGTCCGGGCAATCAGAGTACTCTTCCTTGAGTCTTTCAAATCCTATGACTTCCACCCGAATAGTAGCTAGCAAGGAAATTCTCCTACTGAGGGCATCGGCAGCACGGTTTTCACTTCCGGCCTTATGTTTGATTACAAATGTGTAGGCCTGAATGTATTCGACCCATCGGGCATGCCGAGCATTCAGTTTCTGCTGGGAATTGAAGTATTTCAGGGCCTCATGGTCAGAGAATATGACAAATTCTTTAGGCAAGAGATAGTGCCTCCAATGCCGGAGGGATTGTACCACGGCATAAAATTCCTTGTCGTAGGTGGAGTATCTCATTCTGGCATCACACAACTTCTCACTAAAATAGGCCACTGGGTGTCCTTCCTGGCTAAGGATCCCGCCAATTCCTACCCCGGAGGCATCACAAGTCACCTCAAAGACTTTGGAGAAGTCAGGGAGGCATAGTACAGGGGCTTGGGTCATCCTCTCCTTGAGTTCTTGGAAGGCTCTAGTTGCGGACTTGGTCCACACAAAGGTCCCCTTTTTGAGGCAGTCGGTGATAGGGGCTGTGACTGTGCTAAACCCACGGATGAACCTTCGGTAAAAGGTAGCTAGCCCATGGAAGCTCCGGACTTCATGGAGAGTGCGGGGTTCCGGCCACTCGAGGATGGCTTGGACCTTTTCAGGGTCCATGGATACTCCTTCGGTGGAGACAACATACCCAAAGAAGGTAATGGACTTTGTCATGAATTGACATTTTCTAAAATTGGCAAAGAGGCTCTCCTTCCTAAGAGTGGTGCAGACTTGTCTAAGGTGACTGAGATGGGCTTCTTTGGACTGGCTGTAGATGAGGATGTCATCAAAGTAGACTACCAGGAAGACTCCAATGTAGGGCCTAAGGACCTCGGTCATAAGGCGCATAAAGGTGCTTGGGGCATTAGAGAGCCCAAAAGGCATCACCAGCCATTCATAGAGCCCATCCTTCGTTTTAAAGGCTGTTTTCCATTCGTCTCCTAGCCTTATCCTAACCTGATGGTAGCCACTTTTGAGGTCTATTTTGGAGAAAATGGTGGCCCCGGCTAGCATGTCGTCAAGCCTAGGTATGGGAAACCTGTACTTGACCGTGATCTTGTTGATGGCCCTACTGTCGACACACATCCGCCATGTCCTGTCTTTCTTAGGTGTGAGGAGGGCTGGGACAGCACAGGGACTCTTGCTAAGACGGAGGAAGCCTTTTCTTATGAGTTCCTCCACTTGCCTCCTTAGTTCAGCATGCTCAGTGGGGTTGAGGCGGTAGTGGGGAAGGTTTGGGAGGGTGGCCCGGGGGACAAGATCAATGGCATGTTGGACATCCCTCATGGGTGGCAGTTGGTCGGGGAGTTCCTCGGGGAATACGTCCTTAAATTCTTCCAGGAGAGGGTGGATTTCCACGGGGTGAGGATTGGAGGTGGTTGCCTCTCCAAGACATATGACAATAGCACAAAGGGGTGTTCCTCGGGTCAATTCTTCCTCGAGCTCTTTCCTAGTGATGAGGTGGAGGCCTTTGACTGGCCTGGTGGGATTTTCAGGGGTGGGGTTTTGGGTTTTTGGTTGGGTTGGTGTAGACGAGGCCCTGGGTTTTGGTGTAGGTAGGATTCCCTTGGTGGGTGGTTCCTTTTGGGGAGGGGAGGGGTTGAGGCGGATACTCTTCCCCTCGTGGTCAAAGGTGCATGTGTTTGTTTTCCCATGGATGGTAGCATTGACATCATATATCCAAGGTCTACCCAATAGGATGCTTCCTACAGCCATCGGTATGATATCACACCATATTTGCCCTTGGTAGGATGAGAAGGTGATGGGGATAAGACAACATGTGTCAACGGGTAGGGAATGGTTGTTTATCCAGGACACACGATAGGGTTTGGGGTGGGGTGTAGGGGTAAGCCCTAGGAGTTTGACGGTGTCCGGAGACACGGCGTTGATACAACTCCCGTTGTCTAGGATGACCTTCCTAACATGATCCCCGATCTTGATAAATGTGTGAAAAATGGAAGTCCTCCGCCAGTCATCCTCTTGTGGTTGGGTGAGGGTGCATCTTATTACCCCTAGGTGGCTGGAGTGGGGGTCCTCTTCTATCCCTTCCTCAAAGGATTGCTCATTGTATTCCTCTTCCCATCCTAAGGCAGCCTCGTATTCCTCAATAGTACTTTCATGTGTTTCCTGGGTAGTAGAAGGTTCACTCTCAATGACTAGGCTAGACATCCCCTTGGAGGGACATTGGGTGGCTATGTGACCATAGCCATGGCATCGAAAACACTTGACAGTATTGCCCATTGGGGTCTTTCCCTTGGAGTTGTCTTCCCTTTGAGAAGGAGGGTTGAGTGGAGTGGTCTTTGTGGGGGTGGGAGTGGTTGGTTGGTGGTAGGGCCGAGTGGGGGTTCCCCCATTGGGAGGAGGAGGTGTTCTTAGCAAAGGAGGTAGGTTGGGACGGGGTCCTGGGCCCTTGGGGGGGGCAAAGCTAGGGTTCCTAGCAAATCTCTCTACATCCCGGGCTATTTGATAGCCAATTTCCAAGCTATGTACTTCCCTCATAAAAAGCTCCCGTTTGATGTGGGGAAGGAGACCATTCCTAAACTGGGACAACGTGACGGCTGGATCTTCAACCACACCACACCTTAGGAGATATGAATCAAATTTTTCAATATACTCTTCCACGGTCTTTCCCTCTTGGGTAAGGCTTTGCCATTCATCAAGTAGAAGTTGGCTATAGGAGATAAGAAGATATTTGTTCCTAAGTTGATCTTTCATGTCTAGCCAAGTGTTGATAGGTTCCTCACGCCTGATCCTTCTTTGGTTTTCTACCTTTAGCCAATAGGTTTTGGCTAGTTTAAGGAGGTGCATCTTGGCCAACCTAACCTTTCTCTCCTCGGACATGGGGTACCACTCAAAGTATTGGTCCATGCCATGCTCCCATTCTTTATAGATGCTAGGGTTGTGAGACCCATCAAAATTAGGAGCTTCCACTTTGATCATTCTTAATAGGAATTCATCATGATCCTCACGTGGTCGCCTCTCATAGTATCGAGGATGTGGGGCTCTCTCTTGCTCACGATTCCACTCATCATCTAGGTCTTCCCTCTCATATTCAACCAGCGGAGCAGGAACTCTTTGGGCATGGTTCCTAGGTGGGGCCCTAGCTTCTTCTAGTCTTTCTAATCTGGTGGAAATTCCATTCGTTTACTCCGTGAGGACTTGAATGGCAGCCTCAATTCGATCCATGGGAGTTTGGGGAGCTTCCCTTGGGTTGTTTTGATTACCATGAGCATTGGGATCCATTGGTGGATTGGAATTAGAAGGATCAACCTGATATAAGGTACCCCTACGGGTGGTCATGCACAAGGATGACAAAACGGGCTAGAAATGCAGTTGCCCTTGGACCTAGGCTTATAGAGACAAGTCTAAAACTTGCTCTGATACCAATTTGATGTGACACCGCTACGGGGTATGCAGCAAGCCAAAAGTATTCTTAGGACCTATTCCGCATTCACAATCACATAACAAGTAAGTTGATAAATCGGGGCCAAAACGCCGTCGCACACACGAGAGCCCGGGGTGAATAAAGGATGCTAGGGAGAGGTGATGGATCAAGACCCTTGCTGGTAGAGTGCCAGCAGGGCTAGGGTTGCCCTCCCGAGGATACGTAGCCCACGCTTATGGGGCTGGCCGGTGCCAATTGGGGCACTAGGTCCCACTCGCTTACTTTCACCACGGTGACCACACTATGAAGGTGGAGCCGGGATCGGGCACTCGCTTGCATGTACAACGGGGCTATATCTACGGATATTAAACAAACAAGTACTAAGAATATTGGAGCAAAGTTTAGAGTTCACCTGGCTGGTTTGAAGAAACCAACCCCGTTCGGAGACGTGGGCGAGCGGGGAAGTGTGGATCCCGCACACTGCGTCGATGTCGCTTGAGCTATTTAGTACATAAACTACTCCTCACGCAAGAGGGTTGGATTAGGGGTGGGGGGAATCAAACTTACATCAAACACTACCTCCGCGCAGGGAGGGGCACTAAGCTGGCCAGGCGGGAGGGGAAAACTCGCCGAGGACGACGGAACGGAAGCCGACGTGGATCTGCTCACTTGCTGTGAGAAGGGACAGGATGCCGCTGTTGCAGTCGTAGCTCCTCCTCAGGAATTTTTCCGGCGACAAAACTAGAGGGGATTTCTTCGTAATAGGGGCTGAGACAACTCTAATTTTTATCAAATTCTTCTGACGTCGTCGCTGGTCGTGGTGGAAGCTCGAACAGGATGAAGGAATCTGGCGCTGGCGACTTCAGATCTGAGGCAGTAGGATGCAGAGGTTGTACCTTGGGCTCCCGAGCTCCGAATCTCAAACCGTTAGAAGTTCTGGGACCGTGGTCGGGCCCTCGTTGCAGCAAAACTGGCGGGGAGGCTGCCGGAGGTCGGGATGTCCTGGGGGACCCCGAAGAGTGACTGTTGGTCGCAGAAGACTGGTGAGGACAGTCCCGCGTGACTGCAGGAGAAAAATCAGAACTGGAGCTCCCGGATGCCGAATGTACTTCTGCTTCTTGCTTCTGGTCGGGAACAGGGGGAGAAAGATCTTTGAAGAAGGAACTTCAGTCTGGATCCTTCGCTGTAGATCGTGGTTCTGCTTCTGGTCGGACTCAGGTGCTCTGCAGATGGATCCTGGAGCAGTCGGAGGAGAATGGCTCCCCTGGGCAGTCCTGAGCTCGGATTGGGACGATTCTTCCTCGCCTGCGTAGTGGGCTGGACGACCTTTCCAGAATGGTAAGATACGCCCTCTGATGTTGCCGTATGATCGCGGGGGAGCTTCTGCAAGATGGACCTTTTTCTGTCACCTACAGATGTGATCTAGGGAAGGGGATGGAGGTGGGATTAGGTTAAGGGGGGGTTGAAGTTTTGGTAATGGAGGGAAATGGGGGTGTTTGCAGATGGGGGGAAAGGGGTGGTGGGGGTGAGGAGAGGGGCGGAGTAGGTGGAATGGGGTGTTGGAGGGTGGAGGGGAGTGGGGGGGCCGAAGCTATCCAAGGGGTGGTGGGGGTCGGCCAAGGGAATGGGGGTGGGCTATGGTGGTGGGTGCGCAACCAGCAGGGTATGGGGGGGGGGGTTAATCCGCCCTAGGGATATGAATGGGGGTGTGGGGGAGTGGGAAGGTTGCTTGGGGAAGAGGAAGGGGTGTGTTGGAGGTGGGGAAGGTGTATGGGGAATGGGAAGGGTTGCTTGGGAAGTGGAGGGAATTGATGAGAGTTAAGTGGCCTAGGGGAGGTGAAGGGTTGGAGGGTGAGGTGGCAGCTGAGGTGGCAGGGGAAGGGGGAGGTGAAAGGGCTAGTTCGCCCAAGGGATAGAGAGAGAAGGGGGGAAGAGAGAGAGGGGGGTTCGAACCTTGGAGAAGGAGAGAGAGAATGAAGGAGCTAGAGAGAGAGGGAGGGTGCAATTATGCTGAATTTTCAAATATTCATTAGCTAACTCAAGTGGAGTTGGGGTCCTATATATAGGGATCCCAACATTTACAAAAAGTCCTTGGGTAAACTGCTAAAAGCAAATAAGCAAGGGGGTTGGGGAAGGAAGAGGTCGCCCATGGGCCAGGCCCATCTAATTGGGCCCAAATAACCTCTCAGCCTAGCAGACTTAGATAAATAACGTGATGACCTAGGACCATGACTCAAAATAAAGATAAGTACATCAAAATGACTCAAGAAAAGGAGAAAATACATCAAGATGTCCATAGTAACAAACTCACGTGTCGCCGAGGACCCATCAAGTCATGCAGTCGCAGCCTATCTGTCTCCAGAAGGGAGAGAGGTGTCGAGCCAGAGGGAACTCTGGGTGATGTCCCCATCAGTGGGTCTCTCTCTCTCTCTCTCTCTCTCTCTCTCTCTCTCTCTCTCTCTCTCTCTCTCTCTCTGGGTGGTGAGATCGAGGGATCTCGAATGGGATCTTTGATTTTTTGCAACATGGAGGAGGGAGACGAAGTCTACCCTGGGGGTGAGAAGGAAGCTAGAGAAATGGGGTGGGGGATACCAGAGGGGTTCGCAGGGGAGGACAGAGGAGTTCAAGGGGAGGAGAGATCTCGAGATGGGGGATACCGAACGTTCATAGGGGAGGTGGGTCTCTCTCTCTCTCTCTCTCTCTCTCTCTCTCTCTCTCTCTCTATATATATATATATATATATATATATATATATATATATATATATATATATATATATATATATATATATATATATATGCAACAGCCCTCGTTGAGTGGGTCTCGCTAGCATTGGAGGAGGCTTCCCCCTCCGGTGCCTCCATATCTCTTTCTCCCTCCATCTCTGTAGACGCCTAATTTCAAACATCCCATGGACCTTCAAATTGACTATCATATAAGTGACACCCAGATTAGGATGAGGGCATAGATAAGTGAAATTATTTGGATTATTTAGGAACATTTTGGTAATGCATTCAAATTATGAATATATATGTAAAAATCTAATATTATAAATGAATATATGTAAAAAACTATCAACTTTCTCCACCCCCGTAAAGAAAAGAATGAGCTTTTAGGGTTGGCCTTTTTCCATAACTTTTTTTTTGGAAACCCTGCCTTTTTCCATAACTAACCATCGCTTTTGCAAAATTAGTGATCTTAGTTATAGTTCAATGAAAGTAGATACTATTTATTGCTACTTATAATATTTTGAGATTTCTGTATAAACTCTAAATAGGGGTATTGTCAAATAAACCTCTCATTAGACTTGTTATCACAAATGCTCGTGATATACTCCGCATGGTTGCAGCTATAATCTCTTAACTCTCGTCTATTTAATTGTGGTTAAGTGTGAGTTAAGATAGATAATGGCTAACCTATCTTCATATTAACATTCTCTCTCTCTCTCTCCCTCCCTCTCTCTCTCTCTCTGTGTGTGTGTGTGTGTGTGTGTGTGTTCTCGCTCCCCGATTGAAACCCCAGTCGGCACTAACGAAGACAAGTCACAATGGTGGGTTTGAATCAAAAGAATGGAACGAGAGATGATGGAAGAGAGAAACTGATGTTCCAGTGCTATCTTCTTCTTCATGCTGCAATGGAGGAGGGAAGGGTTCCAAGAGAGTATGATGGGGTGAGGGGGTCGTTGGGGTGGGGGAGAGGGGGATTGTCGGGGTGGGGGAGGGAGCCTGTTGAGGTGGGGGAGAGGGCAGTGGTGGGATTCACAGGGTTTACAAGCAGGGGGGCTACCAGGTGAAGGGGTATACTAGTAGGACCGGGGAGTGGCACTGCCTAGGATGGGGGGGTCACTGGGGTGGATGAAAAGGTAAGTATCAAGTGGGGGGGTCTGCGAGCAAGGGGGGAGACATTGAGTGGCAAAGTTGACATCCTAGATGTAGGGGAACCAGGCGCGACGGTTCTTCTCCCAGGGCAACTGCATGCACCCACCGTTGCAGCCCGTAGCAACTCATGCAGAAGTCCCCCACAGTGACATCGTGGTTGAGGCTCGAGGTGAGGATAGCACAGATATCATTGGTGGTGAGGGTCTTCCTCCTAGGGTAGCCCTCCAGCATCACCTGGCTTCCGACAAAGATGGTGGTGGTGCCTGACTTATACAACTCGATGGTGCGCCACCGCGAGGCGACCGTGAGTAGGGAGGCCTTGGGGTCCTTCTCGACTGGTGGGAGGGGAGATGAGCGGGAGTTGAGGAAGTCGACAATGTTGGCGCGTTGGGTGGGGTAGAAACGGCTATATGTTGAGAGTGTAGTTGCCCCTGAGGAGGGCATTGTTGTGATTACTATAGAAGTAGAGGCTACTATTGTACAAGGAAGAGCATGCAAAGAGTGGGGGTGGGGGTCGGTGGGGTTGGGGAGAGGGTGGCTGACATGGTGTGGGGGCTCTAGGGGAGGGGAAATGTCGAGTGGGGGCATCGCCATGGTGGGGGAGAGGGCGGCTGCTGGGTGGGGGGGGGATATTAGGGGGGGTTCCCGAGGTAGGGGAGAGGGGGTCCGAGGGGTGGCAGTGGAGATAGTTTAGGTATTTCGCATAACATAACATTTTCTATGGCATATTTCTCCAAATATTTGCTTGACATTGGCGGTTTGAAATAGTAAGCATTCGTGATATGCGAAGGATATTTTTAATAATCGATCTAAATAAATGGTTTATTTATAAAAATTAAAGATTTTTTGCATGAAAACTATTATTAGACGTGAATTTACAAAAAAAAATCACTCTTGGAAATACATTAGCAAGCATATCACTCTGTAAACTCTAATTGTGCAAAATGCCATCTCTGTAACCATCTGTTATTACCCGAAAATTTAATCATGGTTACCCTTAACCCGACATGAGAAAAGACCAAGATATCCCTAGTTAAAATAAAATAAAATAAAATAAAAGTATATTCTAACACCCCTCCCCTCCCTCCCATCGAAAACCCCCCTCCTCATTGGAGTAGCCCCCCCCACCCTGCCCCCTCCTCAGGGAGTAGCCCCCCCACTACCGACTCTGCCGCCCTCCGCCACTATTGTCGTCCTCGGGCGTAGCGGAGGACGTGGTGGCGAAGGCCGTGCAGAAGCCGTACGAGGGGCTGGTGGTGGTGCGCAACAAGGCCATCAACGGGAAGGAGCCTGGTATTGGGCGCACCTGGAGCCCCTGCTCGTCCCCAACCCCAACACCGGCCTCCCCAAGGCCGTCAAGCTCCGTTGCTCCCTCTCCGACACCATTTTCTTGGCATCCAAACCCTCTCGCACCGCCTCCCAGCACCTCAAGCGCGGCACATGCCCCGATTTCTCCAGTTTGCCATCATCCGCGGTGGCTGCCGGCGGCGGCGGATAGGGCGGCACGCACACCCCTTCCCTACCCAAGCCCATCTCCACCATCCACCCCTACCCCTCGTCCACCTCCCCGCACCAGCACCGCCATCAGCAACAGCAGCATGGCTACCACCCCAATCACAAGAGCCCGCAGCCGGCGCCGCCGTAGTCCCCCCCCCCCCCCCCCCCCGTACCACCAGATCTCGCCCCTGGCCATCGTGGAGCCTTCCCGCTTCTCGTCCCCAACAGCCACCGATATCGTCCACTCCTCCCCCACGTCGCCGGCCCTGCACCTTCACCACCTCCAGCAGACCTCCCAGCCGCATTTGATGATTGCCGGTGGGAAGAAGGGCGAAGTGCGAAGTGACAAAGGGCAGCGAATGGGAGCAGCAGAGCCAAGCGCATGCAGCCAAACCCTAACTCCATGTTGTCGACGGCCCCCCGCCTCCACCTCCACCTCCCCCTCTTCCTCTGCCTCTGCGCGTCCCGGTGGCTCGCCGTAGCCAAGTCCACCATCGAGCCCTGCGCAGGCCCGACTCCTGCAACGCCCTCATCGGCAACACCCTCTACACCGACCTCAAAATCTCCAAGGTGGCAGCCCTCTTCCAGGTCGATCCCATCGATCTTCTCACCGCCAACGCGATCGAGATCTCCATCCCCGATTGCGGGAGGGTGACACGGTGCCACGCATCGCCGCCGCGTGCTCTCTCTCTCTCTCTTTAAGGGCATTCTTGTCATTTTATGTCTAACTAATAGGAATAACATAATCTATATAGAATATTCACCTTTCCGTCAACGGAAGTTAACTAGGATGACATTTTTTCACAAGTAGAGTTTACAGAGTGATATGCCTGCTAATATATTTCTAAGAGTAATTTTTTTACAAATTCACGTCTACCAATAATTTTCATGCAAAAAACCTAAAAATTAATAATTATAGGGTATTCATATAAAAAGCCCCAATATTTCCCTTATGAATCAGCATTGATTCAAGCGATGTCACACGTGTCGTTCTGGAGCCAAAATTACCCAGTTTTTGAGCCAGCGCCACCACTTGCCTCCATTGGTGTATCGACTTGCCTTCGAAAGATTTGTATATCAAAGCATCAGTCTGTTTTGTCTTTTTTCTTTCTTTCTTTCTCCCATCTACATAGTGCATCTGATGCCAATTAACTCGTCCATAATAACGTCAGCCACGGGATTGATCACACTTTCTGTTGTGTGGGTTTAGACATACTTTGCATGTGACGACCCAAGATCCGGATACCGGCACTACCAAAAAAAGCGGGATTTCAGACGGATATTTCAGACTGATATTTTCCGTCTTAATATCCGTCTGTATTTGTGACGGATTAGTTTCTGTCACAAATTCCATCTCTATTAACGACAGACTACATTCGCTCTGAAGATCCGTCTATAATTATAGACGGAATATATTCCGTCTTTATATCCGTCATAAATTTAGGACGGATATTCAGACGGAAGTAATCCGTCTGAAATTTCAGACGGAAATAAGTTCCGTCCAAATTTCCGTCTCAAAATTCCCCCTTTCCCGCCACCGTCGGCCCCTCCCTCCCACCCCTTCCACCCGACCCCATTTCCACCCCCCCCACTCTCCCTCTCACTCTCTCCTTCTCCTCTGCCCTCTGCTTCCGGTCGTCGCCGCCGGAGCCGCCGGAGCCGCAAAGTCGTCAGAAGCCACCGTCGCCATCCTCGCCATCCTCAACGTCGACGTCCTTGCTATCGTGCCCACCGCCATTCGTGTTAGCTCGCAGCCGTGCCCACCTTCCTCGCCGAAGCTCAGACGATCGCCGCCGGTATGTCCCCCCTCACCCTCTGTCTTTTTTTTAACCTGCATTTGTTCTCGCTGGGGGTGTGGGAGGGGTGTCGATGGGGAAGGGGAGAGGAGGGGCGTCGTTCCCGTGGCGGCGGCTGGCGGCGAGGGGAGGGGGGTCGGTTGGGGAGGGCAGTTGGGAAGGGGATGGGGGTTCCCATGGCGGCCGGGGGTGAGGGGATGGGGGTTTGGGAAGGGGAGGGGGGCCGGCGATGAGGGGACGGGTGTTTTGGAAGGGGAGGGGGTTCCTGCGGTGGCCGGCAGCGAGGGGACGGGGGGGTCGGTTGGGGAGAATACTCAGATGGGGAGGGGGGTTTCATATAGTGTGGGGGGTGGGGGTGGCTTACTCTGGTGAGAAGGGGGTAGGGTGGGGCAGGGTTACTCTGGTGGGTGAGGGGGGCTCACAGTGTGGGGGTGGGGGGGGGCTAACTTCAGCGGGGAGGGGGGTAGGGTGTGGGGGCTACTCCAGTGGGGAGGGGGTCAAACAGGGTTGGTGGGGGGCTTACTCCCACCGGGAGGAGGCAGCATAGATGTGGGGTGTGTGGGGGGCTTACTCATGCAGGGAGGGGGGCTGCAACTACAAGGTGGGGTGATGGAGGGGGATTTACCTTGGTGGGGACTGGGGAGGGGGGGTTGTAGTGGCAGGGTGGGGTGGTGGAGGGGGCTTAACTCCGACGGGGATGGGGAGCATACGGTGGGGTGTGAGTGTGGGGGCATATTTCGGTGGGAGGTTGGGGAGGGTGTTACAAATTATTTTTATTTATTTTATTTTATTTTATTTTAGTTAGGTATATGTTAATTTTTTCTCAATGTCTGGTTAAAATTAATCATGGTTAGATTCTCGGGCAATAACGAATAATTACGACAATGACATTTTTGCACAATTAGGGTTTATAGAGTAGGGCTGTCAATGGGGCAGGCCGATCCGACAGGCCCTCGGGTTTGGCTTGATTTCGGGCCGGGCCACAAGATTTTTTTCGGCCCGCGGGTTTTTAGTCGGACCTAAAAGCCCGGCCCGACTAGACCCGCGGGTCGAGCTCGAGCTTTGAGTTTGACCCGCGGGCCGGCCTGGCTCGTTCTCTTTTTTTATTCCCACTTTAAAATTTAAAAATTATTTAATTAAAATTATGTTATTTTACTTACTTAGAAAATTTAAAACTCTCTTTTCACATAAATTATGTAATTAATATCAATTTGTTAATTAATTTAGTGAGATTATAAACTTTATATTATTAAATATATTAATTTTTATTTTTTTTATTTTTCTATTTACGTTGTCGGGCCGAGCCAAGCCTTAGTCGGGCTTTATATTTTTTAAATAATATCGGGCCCAGCCCGAGCTCGAGCTTAATATTAACAAGTCGGGCTCGGGCCGGGTCAACTTAAGCTCAGCCCAGGCCCGGCCCATTGACAGCCCTTAATACAGAGTGATATAACTATTAATGTATTTTCACGAGTAATTTTTTTTTTACAAATTCACGTCTAACAATAATTTTCATGCAAAAAACCCGCGGTAAGTGGCCTCGCTCTCCCTCTCTCTCTCCCGATCATGTTCCCCTCCCTCAATCCCTCTCCCTCTCCCCTGTCCGGCTCCCTCACTCCCTCTCCCTCTCCCCTCTCGCGCTCCCTCACTCCCTCTGGCCGCCCTCCCCCACCCCCTCCACTGCCCTCTCTTCCCCTGTCCGTGGCCCCTCTCCCCCTCTCATTATGATGCTGTTCTTGTAAAATCTAGTTTGAACATTAGGTGGATGTATTTTAATTTGTAGAATCTATCTAAAAACTCGTTGGAGTGAGATATCGCAAATTCCGAAAATAGACTCAGTTTGAACATGTCTTATTCTCCTCCAAAAATCTATCAGGGCGCATAAGTCAAGATCTTAATACTACATTTGATTAAAATGATAGAGATGTCAGATATTTTAATGAGTAGAATTTTAAAACTCATCCCCACAAATCCAGCCAAACTCCACGTAACGGAGTCATAGATAATTTGGACCCGTGGCCTAAGTGACCGTCTCACTCCCTGCCCAAATTGGCCACTGTGAACAATTTCACATCACTTGGGATCTCCCTGGGTAGCTTCTTCCTGATTAATTTGGACTGAATTAGACTGGGGAGACTCGTCGGACCCACGGAGACTGATTTGGACTGAACAACCATGGGTTTAGTTTAACGATACACAGGTTATTTTTTTTAAAAAAAATAAATCGCTTGTGTGAAATGCTACACATGTTCCTAGTCTTGCCCCGGACAGAACTTGATGATAGCTGTATTTTTCCTTTCCTGGGCATGTGACATTCTAAACGCAATAAATAGCCAGAGTTTACAAGAACACCATCAAAGAACCTTCATTCAATCAACAATCATTAATTTTTAGTTCAGATGGTATGCAGGAAAGTGAAGTTCCAACTTCTGATCCGAGAAACAATGTCCTTTTTGGAGTTGACATTGATAACCCTCTTGGGATACCAATGCCTAGTGATCCTTTACTAGCAAAAAATATAAGCTCTGGCAAAGACTATCAGACTGATCTCACTTCAAACAACATTATTTCCAATTCCAGTGGCTCCAAGGAAACTCAAGCAGAATTCTCAACATCAATTGTTTCTCAATCTTTTGGGGTTCCAGATGTGGCATTTAATTCTAGTGACTCCACTAATGATAGCAGCTTTTTGATTGGTAGATCAATAGATATCACTCGGTCTTCGGGCAATGATGAGTTGAAGTAGGATCTTGCTCGACTGTTCAGCATACAGAGGAGAGGGGGGAGCTCTGTGGGAGGGGGGTGGAGCTTGGTGGGACGGGGAGCTCCGTGGGAGGGGGGAGGGGCATCCGAGAGGGTTCCAGTGGGGGGGAGCTCAGTGGGAGCAGGAGGGCGGGTGGGAGGAGGGGGAGCTTTGTGGGAGGGGCATCCGTACATGCTCCACTGAGGTTGAAAGTGATCCCATTTGAACCTTGTCTTATGATGATAAGAAGATATAGAGAAATGGAATGACCACATATCTTAAGTAGTACATATATACAAAGATGTGGATAAATGCAAAGAAATCAGAATTCTCTATAGCAATAGGTAAATACCCAAAAAATTCGTTTTGTGATTTAAAACTTTGTGGATTTTAATTGCATGTAAATATAATTTTAAATCTGATTTTAATAGAAATTTGATGTTAATTTAGCTCAAAAATGTAGATTGTTTTGCTTCGATGTTATTCATTTGAAAATTTTTGTAATTTGGGTGTTATTTAATTTGATATGTGCATAATGATAATTGCGTTGTTATTTAATTTTATGTTATATAAATGCATGGGGTATTCCCTGTGAGTTGAGGTGCGTGGGTGCGACCTAACATTACACGCACCTCAGGAGAGCGCGTTAAAACCGTGTCAATGTGCCTTCCCGTTCAAGACTTTGGGATTGATATGTATGTTCTCATTTATTTATGAGAATGTATATATCTACCTCAAAGTCTTGAATTGTCCCGTTTGGACAGTCTGTGAATGTTTGATCGCACTTAGGCAGTCATTTACTATATATGTTTGTATGGTTTGTTGAGAATTTCGGTTGCGTCTCCTCACTCTTCTCTGATATACCATTATTGATTTTGAGTGTTTTCTTAACCACTTACTTGTAAGTGTTTAAGAAAATTTCAAAATCAATAAATATATTTGGTATATCGGAGAAGTGTGGGGAGATGATGCCGAAATTTTTAGCAAATCGTGCAGCACATATAGTAAGTGATTGTGCGATCAAACCTTCATGGATGGGTTAAAAAGTGATAATCTAATCAATATTCCTCTTCCAACTGCAAATGGTCTATGATGAACGATGTGAGGAAAGGGTCGGGTGTAATATTATGAGTAATGATTTGAAAGTTAGGATGTGTATTGTCATTTATTGGGTGCAGGCAAAATGTCGACAGATCGTTCATGGATGTATCGTAGAATAGTTGACCGGGTGGTGTCAGATGACTTTAAGCTTGGGGTTGAGAGTTTCATTCAATTTGCATTGGGGAATCCAAATGCAGCAATAGATCGCGACGGTCACATTCGTTGCCCTTGTTCAAGTTGTAGAAACTTGAGGTGGTGTTCAACATGGGATGTGCAACATCATTTGTACACGAAAGGGTTCGTGGATGGTTATACGAATTGGACGTGTCATGGTGAGCAATTCGGGAGGTATGAGCCCGACAATATTGCAGGCACAAGTGGGTACGTGGATATGGTTGTAGATGCTGCTGGTCCTAGTTTTAATATTCACGATGAAGTGCCGAATAAGATAGCCGGAAGATTTTATGAACTACTTAGGGATGCTGATGAGCCGCTGTGGGATGGTTGTGAAAATCACACTCGATTGTCTGCAGTGTCACAGTTGTTGAACTTGAAATCTGAATTTCACATCAGTGAGACTTGTTTTGACCGTCTCCTCCTCTTGATCAAGAGTATGTTACCTCGAGACGAGAAGTTGCCAGAAACTTTTTACCGTGCAAAAAAGATGGTCAATGACTTAGGACTTGGATATGTGAAAATAGATGCATGTCCGAATCATTGTATGTTATATTACAAAGATGATGCAGATAAGATATCATGTTCAGTTTGTGGCCATGACAGATTCAAACCTAAGGGGGGGGTCAATTCAAAGGCAAAAGATGTACCTTACAAGGCGTTGCGATACTTCCCTCTTGTGCCTAGGCTGCAGCGACTGTATATGTCCTCAAAGACGGCTCGGCATATGACATGGCACACCGAAAGAGTACGTCGTGCCGATGATATAATCAGTCATCCTGCCGATGGTGAAGCTTGGACTCACTTTAGTCGTACTCATCTTGCCTTTTCAAGGGAGTCACGTAATGTTCGATTGGGTTTATGCACAGATGGCTTTAATCCATTCGGTGGTTCAGTGGCAGCTTATTCTTGTTGGCCAGTGTTCATGACACCGTACAACCTTCCGCCGCACATGTGCATGAAGCGAGAAAATCTGTTTTTGTCCCTAGTAATTCCTGGTCCAAAAAGTCCCGGAAAAAATTTGGACATATATCTCAGGCCGTTGATTGATGAGCTCAAAGTTTTATGGACTGATGGAGTTGTTACTTATGATGCATATAGGAAGAAAAATTTTATTATGAAGGCTGCACTGATGTGGACAATAAGTGACTTCCCTGCATATGGAATGCTATCTGGTTGGAGCACACATGGGAGGCTAGCATGTCCTTACTGTATGGAAGATACCAAATCATTTGTATTGAAACATGGGGGGAAAAGCTGCTGGTTTGATTGCCATCGGCGGTTGCTACCAAGTGACCATCCTTTTCGAAGGCAAAAAGACTCGTTTAAAAAAAATACTGTTGAAATGGATGAAGCTGACTTGCAACGGGTGTCGGGTCTACATATGGCGTCACGGGTGCACAATTTACCAGATGTAGTTCAATTGTCTGGTAGCACACGGCAACTCCCTAATTTTGGAAAGGATCACAACTGGGTCAAGAAAAGCATTTTTTGGGAATTACCTTATTGGTCAACTCTTCTTGTACGACACAATCTGGATGTCATGCATACCGAGAAGAATTTTTTTGATAATGTGTTCAATACGATCATGAATGTTAAAGGGAAAACAAAGGACAACGCCAAAGCACGTATGGATTTAAAGATGCTTTGTAGACGTCCAGAATTGGAACTACAAAGTGTCAATGGCAAAACTGTGCAGCCTAAAGCAACTTATGTGCTTCATGATACACAGATCAAGGAAGTATGCCAGTGGTTGAAACAACTGAGATTCCCAGATGGATATGCATCCAACATAGCCCGTTGTGTGAATGTTAATGAGGGGAAAATATATGGTATGAAAAGTCACGACTGTCATGTGTTCATGGAGAGGCTACTGCCCATTGCATTTCGTGATTTGTTGCCAAAGCAGATATGGGGAGCACTAGCTGAGATGAGTCAATTTTTCAAGATTTTATGTGCATCTGAACTCAGACTTCGGGATGTACAAACTATCGAACAAGATGTTGTCACAACCATTTGCAAGCTAGAGAAGATATTTCCTCCGGCATTCTTTGATTCGATGGAGCACCTGGTAGTTCATTTGCCATATGAGGCTATCGTCGGAGGTCCAGTACAATTTCGATGGATGTATCCATTTGAGAGGTATGTGACAATTTTTGTTAACTTATAAGTCGTCCATAGCCGCTACATTTTGTTGCCATCTGACTTGTTGTTGTAGGTGCATGCATGAATTAAAAATGAAAGTTCGCAACAAGGCACAGGTGGAGGGTTCGATTGCTGAGGCATACATTCTTGAAGAAATTTCGAACTTCTGTTCTATGTACTTTGAGCCAGAGATTCAAACTCGTCGTACTCGACCTCCACGTAATGATGATGGGGGAGTGGATGAATCGTCCGATCGGCTCTCCATATTTAAACATCCTAGACGTGCGTTCGGACGTTGCTTGACTCGCACGCTCGAAGATAGAGAGTTGCACGCCGCTGAGATATATATTCTTTTGAATTGCCTCGAGATTGAACCTTATGTTGAGTAAGATATTAATTCACATTTCCAGCAACTCCATAAGTCTATACATCCTCAAAGTCTATACAACATTGACTTCACAAAGTCTATACATTGGCTTCCTCAAAGTCTATACATTGGCTTCCTCAAAGTCTATACAACATTGACTTCACAAAGTCTATACATTGGCTTTATCAATTTTTTTAATCATTTTTTTTACGGGGTGCTACATTTATATTGCAGACAATTTGATTCAGAATTAGCTGAAAAATGTCCAAATATCCAGGATGTGGAGATTGAAAAAGAACGCGACAAGTTTTTTTCCAAATGGCTAAGAAACCAAGTTAGTGTGAACTCTGAATATATATGTTTGTATTTACGTATGTTGAGGTAATTGTTATTATTTTAACTACTCTAATTTGAATATAGGTTGAACAAGGTCTCATTACTGATCAAAGAGTACAACAGATAAGTTATGGCCCCTCGAACCAGACACCTGCCTATCCGGGATATATTGTGAATTGATACAAATTTCATACAAGGGATTATGGGCGAAATAAGTCTACGATGAACAGCGACGTATGTGTGAAGGGAAATTTATACAATGAAATGGAATTGGACTACTATGGTATTATTGAAGAAGTCTTAGAACTTCAGTATTTGGGACAAGACAATCATGTATATATATTTAAGTGTCAATGGTTTGATCCTAATTCTGTTCTACATGACACAAATTATGGGATTGTCAATGTCAAGCATATGTTTAAACTTAAGACCTATGAACCGTTCATTTTAGCCGCACAAGCCCAGTAAGTGTACTATTCAAGCTATCCATCATCCAAGAATAGAGATTGGTGGGCAGTTTGCAGGGTTAACTCAAAACTCTTTCCCACTTATGAGTTAACTATGAGTGGAGATGTCTCAGAGGTTGCTCGTGCTGAATATTATCAATCAGACGAAGCTGGCGTTGTCGGTTCCTCTAGGTTTAATATGGACGAATCTGATGAGCCACTGTCATTACGTACGCGAGATGGCGTGGAAGAAGTCGATCCGACGGAGCTAAATGTTGATGTTAGAGGGGAGGAAGAATCAAATGAAGATGAAGATTTTGAATCTCATGAGACTACTATGGATGACGAAGATGATGAAGTTGAGCTAGATATATCAACATGAGGGAGGCATGTTTTGATAATTTAGTAAGAAGATTCTTACTTTTAAGCATAATTTTAAATAACATTTGTCTAGCCTTATATAATTATGGATTAATATGTATTAATTATTTTGTTATTAATAAGGAAATGGTGCGAGGAGGTCGTAGTAGGGGTGGGAGGAGATCTAGCAGTGAGAGGGGCACTACTATCTCCTCGCTACCATCTTCTTTAGACACATGTATATTTGATCAATAAGTTAGCTATATAAATATTTTATTTATTTACAAACTTAAAAGAATTTATTTATAGGTGCAAGTGTCGGCTCACCACCACTTGTACATACGCCACCACCTCCCGCTACAGGTATGTATATTTTAATTTAAATTCTTGAACATTTGTTCTACTTATGAAAATAAGTTCTTGCAGGTCTCAGTGGCCTCCCACCTGTTGTGCATACGCCACTCCCACCACCTTCCGCTGCAGGTATGTATATTTTAATTATATGTTCGCAATATTTGTATCACTCCACATGACAATAAATTCTTGCAGGTCTCAGTGGCAAAAAGACTCGAGGATCATGTATGTATATTTTAATTTAAATTCTTCAATATTTGTTCTACTTATGACAATAAATTCTTGCAGGTCTCAGTGGCCTCCCACCTGTTGTGCATACGCCACCCCCACCACCTCCCGCTGCAGGTATGTATATTTTAATTATATGTTCGCATTATATGTATCACTTCACATGACAATAAATTCTTGCAGGTCTCTGTGGCCTCCCACCTGTTGTGCATACGCCACCCCCACCACCTCCCGCTGCAGGTATGTATATTTTAATTATATGTTCGCATTATATGTATCACTCCACATGACAATAAATTCTTGCAGGTCTCAGTGGCCTCCCACATGTTGTGCATACGCCAACCCCACCACCTCCCGCTGCAGGTATGTATATTTTAATTATATGTTCGCAGTATATGTGTCACGCCCCGAGCGCGGAAGATACCCGGAGATGCGTGACGTGTCTATATCAATCATGTCAATCAGAGTGGTCGTGTATTCGACACGAAGATAGAGATGCGTAAAATAGCAAGATAACCCAATCCTTTATTTCATAATGGATAGACTATTACAAATCCAATACTCTGTTTAACAAAAAGGAAAAGAATACATATTTGACTCAAGAAACTATAGAAAAGACTAGACGACACTTGTAGAAGCTCTATCACTTTCACTCTTGATCATTCCCATCCGATTGACTTCCATCGTCGTCGGACTTACCTGAAAAGTAAAAAGGGACAAACGGAATGAGCGAACGCTCAGTAGGAAATTATATCTCAAGTACTAGCAAGGGGTTTAAGTAATTACATTTTCATGAATGCAATAAAGCTATGCATGCCCGCTTGAAACGACAAGATGGATAGAATGTAGTATCAAGGAAATAAGATGGATTAAATTAAGAACTTTCACAAGATAACAAGTTTATACAAGATATTCAAGCAAGTACATTTAACAAATCATGTCAAGAACTTTGGCTATCATGTATCAAGCAAGTAAATTACCCTTTTTCGGGCCACGCATTTCATTTCATGTCAAGTACGAGTCAAGTACAAGATGTGTGTGGAATGTCCAATCAAGCAAGTCAAGTACTCGGTATAATGCCAGATACCTTATCATTTTAACTCCCATGGGCACAAGTACTTTCGGGTGCTCCTCCCAGGACCAGATCGGGCCCTATATGCGCAGGCATTTATCATGTATTTTTGACATCCACTCTTGTTTAGATAGCCAATATAGAGTTTCAATATTCAAGCTTGTAGACCTGTATGACAACTTTGATAGAATAGAGTCCAAAAATATGACAAAGGACATAGATTGGCGATAATACGGTATAATCACGATATCGATAAAACTAGGTAGAATATGGTTCCTTTAACTTAGGTACCATGACAAATCAATATGGACATTCTTTATATAGAATTGAGGTCCACATAAACATAAGATCAAGCAAGATACCCTCATTCTTATCATAGAATTGGGGTTTACAAGAACGACATGATATGGCATGATATCATCATCCCATTAAGAATTTCTTATGATATACTCTTTGTATAATCATAAGGGCCGGTATACCATGTTTCTTTAGATTGACATGGCAAGGATCGTGTAATGGGTTTTTAGGGTACAACCAGCTCAGTCGGCCTTGAGGGAATCCAAGGCTACGAGGAGTCTTACGGAGGTCTCTATGACTAACTCGCTAGTCCAAAGGAACGGAATGTCCAATGGAGAGCTTGTATGTCAATGAGAATTGAGTGTGATCGATGAAACAACGTGAAAACATGGGACTATACTCACGGAGTGGAGAATAGTGCCGATATATATATATATTATAGCATATGAAACGATCGATTAACAGCACGGATAAAAACTCAGTTTACAGTAAAATAACGACTTAGGTCAAGTCGTTTCTCAAGTAATTAACGCCTAACATAGGGGCGTTTACATATTTCTATTTTACAGAATTTTCAATAATCTCATTAATTTATGAAAAACACGCCCTTGTCCGGGGCGTTTTTCAAGTAACTAACGCCTAGTATCAGGGCGTTTATATATGTTCCGTTTCGCAGAATTTCATTATTTCAATACTCTATCTAAAAAGCGCCCTGGACAGGGTCGTTTCTTCATATTTGACGACTGCTGCTGCAGGCGTCTCATGAATTACGGATTTGACAGAATATAAATAAGTTGCAGGACTTATATAAGACACGCCCTGGGAAGGGGCGTTACTGGCTTAACTCTATGTTTCAGAACATACCAGGACTCTGGATAATACGCGCCTAAGCAAGGGGCGTTACTTTTAAAGTCACGCCCTATGATGGGGCGTTAATACGTGGAAAACGACCTTGTACAGGCCGTGAATTCAAGAAATTGCAGGACATTAGATTTGGAGACAGGATCATGCATTAATAATCAAGGTTTCATATATAATCCGTTCTTAACATGCTTAAGTCATGATCTCGTAAAATTAACGCCTGTGTACAGGACGTTTCTTAATAAATTGACGACCGCTGTTATGGTCGTTTATTTTAAAATAGCGCCCTATTCCAGGGCGTTTCTTTCAAACAATTCAGAAAAACACACCGAAACCATATATATAGACCGTATGCATGCCATGCTTATATAATATTTTTCACTAATTTTATTTGGGCTACAGTATCTTGAGAAAATCCTACCTTAATATGATTGAACTTGACGAAGGGTTTGAAGGATCGGAAACTTCAACCGCAACTTACGAACAGTGGTATCAAGGAGAAGAACTGCAGTTTTCCTATAAGAAAAGAAGAAACATTAGTATTTCTTCATACTTTCTGACCGAAAGGAAAAAGGAAAAAGAACAATACCTTTGTTCTTCACGTACGCCGCCTTCTTAACCTATAACAGAAGAAGAAGATGAAGAACAGTTAGTTCTTCATGCAACAGACGTAGAGAATTAGAGGAACTATTCCTCTCTCACGTACCTTGCAGACTCCGAACGCCAAATAGCGTTGTAGGGTTCGAGCAGTAGGTTATTTATAGGGATTTTGGAAGTCCTATTAAAAGTAGTGTTTGATTGAGGGTAACATATCCCTAACAGAGTCCTTACTCTAATAGACACTTACTAGATTAGGTTAATCTTTCCCTGGATAAGCTCTGGGTTCGAACGAGTCACGAACTGAATTAACGCCTTTGGTCAGGGCGTGTATTCTTTAATTAACGCCTTGCATAAGGGCGTTTATTAAAAAGCGCCTTGAAAAAGGGCGTTTCGTGTTTTAAAACACGCCCAAGATAGGGGCGTTTCTTTTACTTACCCATTTGGTCGCGTGAGAACTGACGACCGTAGGTGTGGGCGTCCTTTCTTTATTCACGCCATGGATAGAGGCGTTTCTTTATAAATTAACGCCTTAATAAGAGGCGTTATTTTTAATTTGTTTTATTTCGTCCAATTAACCCTATTCCTTTTATATATATTACTTCTGTAATATATATGTTTTAATTCATTTCAATTATTCATTTATTAGGGTTGCTACACCCTCCCCCACTTAAAAAGAATTTGGTCCCCAAATTCAATATATATATAATTATACACGTGGAGAGTGTAGGACATATACCTCTTAGAATAACTCGGGAAATCGTTTCTTCATAGATTCCTCGGTCTCCCATGTCGCTTCGTGTTCAGGATTCTTATTCCATTGCACCTTAAGCATGGGAATAACCTTATTCCTTAGAGCTCGTATTTCTCGATCTAATATCTTTAAAGGCCTCTGTTCATATGTGAGATCTTTCTGGATCACCAGATCTCCATGCTCAATAATATGTGACGGATCGTGCACATACTTCTTCAACATAGATATGTGAAATACATTGTGTACCTCGGACAACTGAGGAGGCAACGCGATGCGATAAGCAACCTCGCCAACTCTTTCGAGTACCTCAAATGGTCCGATGAATCTTGGCGTAAGCTTGCCCTTAACACCAAATCTTCGTATGCCACGTCCAGGGGATATTTTAAGAAATACATGATCTCCAACCTGGAATTCAAGATCTCTTCTCCTGGTATCAGCATAAGCCTTTTGCCTTGTCTGAGCAACTTGTAATCTTTCTCTGATTACCTGTATCTTCTCAGTTGTATCCCTTACCATGTCTGGACCTAATAGTTGTTTCTCTCCAACTTCGTTCCAACATATGGGAGATCGGCAACTCCTTCCGTATAAGGCTTCGAAAGGTGCCATTTGGATACTAGCTTGGTAGCTATTATTATATGCAAATTCAACTAAAGGTAAGTGGTCATGCCAGCTTCCTCCAAAGTCAATAATGCATGCCCTCAGCATATCTTCAACAACTTGATTAGTTCGCTCGGTTTGACCATCCGTTTGTGGGTGAAAAGCAGTACTAAAGTTGAGCCTTGTTCCCAACGAATGTTGTAATCCCTTCCAAAAATGAGAAGTAAAACGGGGATCTCTATCAGACACGATTGAGACAGGAATTCCATGTATCCTGACTATTTCTTTGATGTATAGTGCAGCTAGCACATCAATTGACCATCGGCTTTTGATTGGCAAGAAATGTGCCGATTTAGTCAATCGGTCAATGATAACCCAGATTCCATCATGTCCTCCTTTAGATTTAGACAAACCCATGATGAAGTCCATACCAATATCCTCCCATTTCCACTTAGGAATATCTAGAGGATGTAGTTTTCCCGCAGGCTTTTGGTGTTCCGCCTTGACCTGTTGGCATGTGAGACAGCGTGATACATAGTCCGCTATTTCTCTTTTCATATTGGGCCACCAAAAGTTCCTCTTTACATCTTGGTACATTTTAGTTGATCCAGGATGAATAGTGTATCTTGATCTGTGAGCTTCATCTAAGATCTTCTTCTTTAATTCCGGACAATCGGGTATACAAGTTCTATCTTTGAACGATAATCTTCCATCAGAAGTTAGTTGAAAATCAGATTGTCCTTCTAATCTGCCTTTGATTTCTACTAATATAGGATCATCATCCTGAAGTGTTTGTATCTCAGATAACAAATCTGACTGTATGCTTACATGAGATAGTGTGACAAATTTGGATTCCGTGTCCAAGCTTATATTGAGCTCGGAGAATTGTTCAAGTAACCTCCATTCTTGCATCATACAATTTGCTATCATTGCTCTCGGCTTTCGACTAAGGGCGTCAGCAACATAATTACCCTTTCCGGGATGGTATTGTATATTGAAGTCGAAGTCCTTGAGATATTCTAGCCAGCGTCTTTGTCTCATGTTTAGCTCCTTTTGTGAAAATAGATATTTGAGACTTTTGTGATCGGAGTATACAGTAAACTGTGCTCCATATAAGTAGTGTCTCCATATCTTTAGGGCAAATACTACCGCGGCCAGTTCTAAGTCATGGACGGGGTAATTCTCCTCATGCTTCTTCAGCTGACGTGAAGAGTATGCTATGACCTTTCCTTGTTGCATTAGGACACATCCGAGGCCAATGCCAGAAGCATCAGTGTAGACCTCGAATTTCTCTCCTTCTATCGGTAGAGCTAAGACCGGAGCTGTGGTGAGATGATCCTTGAGAGTTTGAAAACTTCTTTCACATTCCTCACTCCATTCGTATCGGATCTCCTTGCGAGTTAACCTTGTAAGGGGCACGGCGATCTTAGAGAAATCTTTGATGAATCGCCGATAATAGCCTGCAAGACCTAAGAAACTTCTGATCTCGCTCGCATGAGTGGGTCTTTCCCAGTTTCTTACAGCTTCAACCTTTGACGGATCTACAGATAACCCGTCCTTGGATATGACATGTCCGAGAAAAGCCACTTCTTCAAGCCAGAACTCGCATTTGCTGAGTTTAGCATATAATTGATTTGTCCTCAAGACTTGCAATGCAATCCTCAAATGCTCTTCATGTTCTTCCTTAGTCTTAGAATATATCAATATATCATCAATGAAGACTACTATGAATTGATCAAGTAAGGCCTGAATATGCTATTCATTAACTGCATAAAGGCAGCAGGGGCATTTGTTAGTCCAAAAGGCATAACAACAAATTCGTAATGGCCATACCTGCTTCTGAATGCGGTCTTGTGAATGTCATCATCCTTGATTCTTAATTGATGATATCCCGACCTGAGATCAATCTTGGAAAAATATTTGGATCCTGAAATCTGATCAAATAACTCATCGATTCTCGGCAGTGGATACTTGTTCTTGATAGTAAGATGATTCAACTGTCGATAGTCGATACACAATCTCATGGATCCATCCTTCTTCTTTACAAATAAGACTGGTGCTCCCCACGGGGAAGTACTTGGTCTAATAAACCCTTTTCGGATTAGTTCCATCAACTGCTCCTTCAACTCCTTGAGTTCAGCAGGGGACATTCTATATGGTGCCTTTGAAACAGGACCAGCACCAGGGACTAAGTCAATGGTGAAGGCCACTTCTCTTTGAGGGGGTAATCCCGGCAAATCTTCTAGAAATACGTCTGGAAATTCTCGTACTACTTGAACGTCTTCTATCTTGGTTTCCTTAGCTTCTTTAACAGTGACAAAAGCAAGGAAGGATACACATCCTTTCCTGACGAGCTTGCTTGCTCGAAGAGCCGAAATAAGAGGGGATTTGCTTCGACTCTTAGGACTAGTATAAGTCAGTTCCGGAAATTCCTTGAAAACAATCTTGCTATCACGGCAATCAACCGTTACCTGGTATTTGGATAACCAATCTGCTCCTAGTATAACATCATACTCTTTTAGATCTAAGCAGATAAGATCAATAGGAAAATTCTTTCCTCGAACCAATACCTCACAGTTTTGGTAATGATGTGTGATATCCGTCTCGTTTCCGAGAGGAGTAGACAATATTAACTTCATCCATTCTGGTTCTAGAGGTAATGGGTCAGCAAACTTCTTGGAAATAATGGAATGCGATGCACCCGTATCAAATAAGACATGTGCATATTTGGAACAAATTTTTAATGTACCTTCCACCAATCCGCCTTCTTCTTCTGGTTCGGTCTCTTGGATTGCATGAAGACGCGCGTTCCTTGTCACTGGGCGTTTACCCTCACCGTCTTGGTCATTCATTAATGGACAATCGGGAATCCGATGTTCACGACTCCCACAACGGAGACATGCTCCTAATTTCCTCCAGCATTCTTCTGTTTTGTGACCAGCCTTGTCACAATGCTTGCATACTACGTTCGAAGGGGTAGTGGTGATAGAGAAAGGCTTGGTTTTCTTGAATTTCTGATCTTGAGAGGAAGAACCTCCATTATTGGGCCTCTTCTTAAAGTTGGGTTTAAAAGAACCCGAACTTGTGACTTGTTCCTTCTTGTCTTTTCCACGGATCCTATCAGATAGTTCCGTGGCATCTTCAAGTAATTGAGCTCGACGTACTATTTCAGAATAAATTTGGATGTCCATAGGCGCCAATTGAGTAATATAGTGGGGCCTAAGCCCATTAAGAAACCTACGGGCTTTCATCTTTTCCGTGCTAATTAAATGCTTAGCATATCTAGACAGTCTAGAGAACTGTGCTTCATAATCAGCCACCGATAAAGATCTTTGCTTTAATGCGGCAAATTCGGCGGCCTTCTTTTCCTGGACCCTATCAGAGAAATATTTGGCGTTGAAATATTCAACGAATTCTCCCCATGTAACTTGAGTTGGGTCAATTGTAGCTTCAATCGACTCCCACCAGCATCTAGCATCCTTTTCTAACTGGAAGGTAGCTAATAAGACTTTGTCCTGATCCGTGCATTGCATAACACGGAATATACGTTCAATCTCCCGAACCCAATGCTCGGCATCGTCTGGATCGGTCGATCCCATGAACTTCGGGGGATTCATATTCTTGAATGCTTGGTGTAAGCTTCCAGCTCGTGGAGCACCACCTTGTGCTACCTGTTGTAGCACTTGGGTCATCCCTTGAAGGGTACGCTGCATGTTGCGCCATTGAGCACGTTCGGCAGCCATTATCCTACAATTACAATAGCTATGTTAGAATTATATCACTATGATCTTATAAAGGACTCATTGATCATTTAACCCTTGGTTCTACCCACTCTCACTTGGTTAAAGGTTTTGAAACCTATCCTTGGACTTGGGTTTCCTAGGAATTGAATACCTTAGGCTCTGATACCACAAAGACTGTCACGCCCCGAGCGCGGAAGATACCCGGAGATGCGCGACGTGTCTATATCAATCATGTCAATCAGAGTGGTCGTGTATTCGACACAAAGATAGAGATGCGCAAAATAGCAAGATAACCCAATCCTTTATTTCATAATGGATAGACTATTACAAATCCAATACTCTGTTTAACAAAAAGGAAAAGAATACATATTTGACTCAAGAAACTATGGAAAAGACTAGACGACACTTGTAGAAGCTCTATCACTTTCACTCTTGATCATTCCCATCCGATTGACTTCCATCGTCGTCGGACTTACCTGAAAAGTAAAAAGGGACAAACGGAATGAGCGAACGCTCAGTAGGAAATTATATCTCAAGTACTAGCAAGGGGTTTAAGTAATTACATTTTCATGAATGCAATAAAGCTATGCATGCCCGCTTGAAACGACAAGATGGATAGAATGTAGTATCAAGGAAATAAGATGGATTAAATTAAGAACTTTCACAAGATAACAAGTTTATACAAGATATTCAAGCAAGTACATTTAACAAATCATGTCAAGAACTTTGGCTATCATGTATCAAGCAAGTAAATTACCCTTTTTCGGGCCACGCATTTCATTTCATGTCAAGTACGAGTCAAGTACAAGATGTGTGTGGAATGTCCAATCAAGCAAGTCAAGTACTCGGTATAATGCCAGATACCTTATCATTTTAACTCCCATGGGCACAAGTACTTTCGGGTGCTCCTCCCAGGACCAGATCGGGCCCTATATGCGCAGGCATTTATCATGTATTTTTGACATCCACTCTTGTTTAGATAGCCAATATAGAGTTTCAATATTCAAGCTTGTAGACCTGTATGACAACTTTGATAGAATAGAGTCCAAAAATATGACAAAGGACATAGATTGGCGATAATACGGTATAATCACGATATCGATAAAACTAGGTAGAATATGGTTCCTTTAACTTAGGTACCATGACAAATCAATATGGACATTCTTTATATAGAATTGAGGTCCACATAAACATAAGATCAAGCAAGATACCCTCATTCTTATCATAGAATTGGGTTTACAAGAACGACATGATATGGCATGATATCATCATCCCATTAAGAATTTCTTATGATATACTCTTTGTATAATCATAAGGGCCGGTATACCATGTTTCTTTAGATTGACATGGCAAGGATCGTGTAATGGGTTTTTAGGGTACAACCAGCTCAGTCGGCCTTGAGGGAATCCAAGGCTACGAGGAGTCTTACGGAGGTCTCTATGACTAACTCGCTAGTCCAAAGGAACGGAATGTCCAATGGAGAGCTTGTATGTCAATGAGAATTGAGTGTGATCGATGAAACAACGTGAAAACATGGGACTATACTCACGGAGTGGAGAATAGTGCCGATATATATATATATTATAGCATATGAAACGATCGATTAACAGCACGGATAAAAACTCAGTTTACAGTAAAATAACGACTTAGGTCAAGTCGTTTCTCAAGTAATTAACGCCTAACATAGGGGCGTTTACATATTTCTATTTTACAGAATTTTCAATAATCTCATTAATTTATGAAAAACACGCCCTTGTCCGGGGCGTTTTTCAAGTAACTAACGCCTAGTATCAGGGCGTTTATATATGTTCCGTTTCGCAGAATTTCATTATTTCAATACTCTATCTAAAAAGCGCCCTGGACAGGGTCGTTTCTTCATATTTGACGACTGCTGCTGCAGGCGTCTCATGAATTACGGATTTGACAGAATATAAATAAGTTGCAGGACTTATATAAGACACGCCCTGGGAAGGGGCGTTACTGGCTTAACTCTATGTTTCAGAACATACCAGGACTCTGGATAATACGCGCCTAAGCAAGGGGCGTTACTTTTAAAGTCACGCCCTATGATGGGGCGTTAATACGTGGAAAACGACCTTGTACAGGCCGTGAATTCAAGAAATTGCAGGACATTAGATTTGGAGACAGGATCATGCATTAATAATCAAGGTTTCATATATAATCCGTTCTTAACATGCTTAAGTCATGATCTCGTAAAATTAACGCCTGTGTACAGGACGTTTCTTAATAAATTGACGACCGCTGTTATGGTCGTTTATTTTAAAATAGCGCCCTATTCCAGGGCGTTTCTTTCAAACAATTCAGAAAAACACACCGAAACCATATATATAGACCGTATGCATGCCATGCTTATATAATATTTTTCACTAATTTTATTTGGGCTACAGTATCTTGAGAAAATCCTACCTTAATATGATTGAACTTGACGAAGGGTTTGAAGGATCGGAAACTTCAACCGCAACTTACGAACAGTGGTATCAAGGAGAAGAACTGCAGTTTTCCTATAAGAAAAGAAGAAACATTAGTATTTCTTCATACTTTCTGACCGAAAGGAAAAAGGAAAAAGAACAATACCTTTGTTCTTCACGTACGCCGCCTTCTTAACCTATAACAGAAGAAGAAGATGAAGAACAGTTAGTTCTTCATGCAACAGACGTAGAGAATTAGAGGAACTATTCCTCTCTCACGTACCTTGCAGACTCCGAACGCCAAATAGCGTTGTAGGGTTCGAGCAGTAGGTTATTTATAGGGATTTTGGAAGTCCTATTAAAAGTAGTGTTTGATTGAGGGTAACATATCCCTAATAGAGTCCTTACTCTAATAGACACTTACTAGATTAGGTTAATCTTTCCCTGGATAAGCTCTGGGTTCGAACGAGTCACGAACTGAATTAACGCCTTTGGTCAGGGCGTGTATTCTTTAATTAACGCCTTGCATAAGGGCGTTTCTTAAAAGGCGCCTTGAAAAAGGGCGTTTCGTGTTTTAAAACACGCCCAAGATAGGGGCGTTTCTTTTACTTACCCATTTGGTCGCGTGAGAACTGACGACCGTAGGTGTGGGCGTCCTTTCTTTATTCACGCCATGGATAGAGGCGTTTCTTTATAAATTAACGCCTTAATAAGAGGCGTTATTTTTAATTTGTTTTATTTCGTCCAATTAACCCTATTCCTTTTATATATATTACTTCTGTAATATATATGTTTTAATTCATTTCAATTATTCATTTATTAGGGTTGCTACAATATGTATCACTCCACATGACAATAAATTCTTGCAGGTCTCAGTGGCCTCCCACATGTTGTGCATACGCCAACCCCACCACCTCCCGCTGCAGGTATGTATATTTTAATTATATGTTCGCAGTATATGTATCACTCCACATGACAATAAATTCTTACAGGTCTCAATGGCCTCCCACATGTTGTGCATACGCCAACCCCACCACCTCCCGCTGCAGGTATGTATATTTTAATTATATGTTCGCAGTATATGTATCACTCCACATGACAATAAATTCTTACAGGTCTCAGTGCCCTCCCACCACCTCCCACTTGTACAGGGCCCACCCCCACCAGTCAGCCCCTTGACGATGTCGGCAGTTGTCACGAGGGAGGCACGACCCATGATAGACGTCGCCCGTGTTGGGTATCCGGGTAAATCTATAAGGTTATATTACATTAATTAGCCCTCAACTGTGTAATATGAATATTTTGACATTTGCAATTGCAGTATGAAATTTGAACCCCACGGCGCTGTCCATCATTCCACCGAACTCATGTTGGCACATGTGCCCGGGGCAGCTTCCACTTTCAGAGATTTTCCGATGTCCGTCCGCGATTCATTGTACAACATGTTCTTAGTAAGTAATTACGTCATTTAATTCAAGTATTTCCCAAAGTCTATTTACAACTTTATACTAAGTGTGAAAAGCAATTGATTTACAGCGGTCTTTTCAATTCACATGTGGACATGACGCGGCGAGATGTCGTCGTGCCTGGGAGTCTACTATGCTCTCAAGTTACAAGAGGAAAATACATGAGGCCCGAGCACACGCTAAAAAATTGAGTGGGGGGAGTGAAGACCGACAATTGTGGAAGGCGCATCGCCCTCTATGGATGAGGCAGGAGGATTGGGAGATATCTTGTGACCATTTTGCCGACCCCAAGTGGATAGAAAAGTCCGAAAAAGCCAAAGCAAACAGGGCGTCAAAACCAGGTTCAAATTTGCATACGAGTGGGTCCATCTCTTATGCGGCTCATAAACAAAAATTGGTAAGTAATATACCAATTTATCTTCTTACAATTTATCCCAATATTTGACTTTTTTTTACTATGAATTGTATAACAGGCTGTGGAGCTTAATCGACCTCCGTCGTTCCTCGAGGTGTTCGACAGAACACACAAAAAGAAGGGGACTAATGATTTTGTGAGTGACACAGCTAAGTCAGCAGCGGTAAGTTTATCTACATATGTAACTTGTACCGTTCATTTAAATCGGCATGTAATTCATATGAAATTGACTAGTTATTTTATTCAATTTGTAGGAAACATATAGCAAAGCAGTGACAGAGAAGTACGGGGAGGGAGACACGCAGCAGCCGGAGTTCGATCCGGTGGAGTGGGTGGCAGCAGCTGGCGTACCGAAGAAAGGCCGAATATATGGTTTTGGGGAGAGCCTAGACGCAAGCGCGGTGACATCATCGTGTGCGAGTTCTAGCTATACTTCTTCCAGTGGCAGTGCCTTCACTATACCTTCCGTTGCCCCCAGCGCTTCTGCCAGCGACATGATGGACATGGTCCGATCGCAGATTTCTGATATGCAGCGGCAGCAGCAGCATTTCCAGCAAGAGATCTCTAGCCAAGTGTCAGTATTCTTGCAGGCAATTAGTGGCCTCCTCTCCCAGAGCGGAATGGTCCCTCAGAAATCAACCACCACCACAGCACAGCCCGCACAGGTGAGTCTCTAGCCAAGTTTTTATTTTGATGGAATTACTCAATTATGTTCATTATTAATTTTAAAACTCATTTACTTCAGAATAATTGAGAAAATCCGGGGGTCTAAAATTTGAAATACCGGTCGGACGGCCGTGCCAATCATTCCAACGCGACCGGGGAGATGAAAGTGACTTGACAGAACTGACGGAATCCAAATCGGATGCCCAGTTTGATCTCGGCGCTAAAAGTTCAGTTTTAAAATACACTTAGTTTAAATGAACTACCAGGTCGGGTCCGGGGGTCTAAAATTGGAAATACAAGTCGGACGGCCATGCCGATCATTCCAACGCGACCAGGGAGATGAAAGTGACTTGTCAGAACTGACGGAATCCAAATCGGATGCCCGGTTTGAGCTCGGCGCTCAAAGTTTAGTTTTAAAATACACTTAGTTTAAATGAACTACCAGGTCGGGTCCGGGGGTCTAAAATTGTAAATACAAGTCGGACGGCCATGCCGATCATTCCAATGCGACCGGGGAGATGAAAGTGACTTGTCAGAACTGACGAAATCCAAATCGGATGTCCGGTTTGAGCTCGGCGCTAAAAGTTCAGTTTTAAAATACACTTAGTTTAAATGAACTACCAGGTCGGGTCCGGGGGTCTAAAATTGGAAATACCGGTCGGACGGCCATGCCGATCATTCCAACGCGACCGGGGAGATGAAAGTGACTTGTCAGAACTGACGGAATCTAAATCGGATGTCCGGTTTGAGCTCGGCACTCAAAGTTCAGTTTTAAAATAAACTTAGCTTAAATGAACTCCCAGGTCAGGTCCGGGGGTCAAAAACTTGAAATACAAGTCAGACGTCCGTGCCGATCATTCCAACACAACCGGGGAGATGAAAGTGACTTGTCAGAACTGGCGGAATCTAAATCGGATGTCCGGTTTGAGCTCGGCGCTAAAAGTTCAGTTTTAAAATACACTTAGTTTAAATGAACTACCAGGTCGGGTCCGAGGGTCTAAAATTGGAAATACAAGTCGGACGGCCGTGCCGATCATTCCAACACAGCCGGAGAGATGAAAGTGACTTGTCAGAACTGGCGGAATCCAAATCGGATGTCCGGTTTGAGCTCGGCGCTCAAAGTTCAGTTTTAAAATACACTTAGTTTAAATGGACTACCAGGTCGGGTCCGGGGGTCTAAAATTGGAAATACCGGTCGGACGGCCGTGCCGATCATTCCAACGCGACCGGGGAGATGAAAGTGACTTGTCAGAACTGACGGAATCCAAATCGGATGTCCGGTTTGAGCTCGGCGCTAAAAGTTCAGTTTTAAAATACACTTAGTTTAAATGAACTACCAGGTCGGGTCCGGGGGTCTAAAATTGGAAATATCGGTCGGACGGCCGTGCCGATCATTCCAACGCGACCGGGGAGATGAAAGTGACTTGTCAGAACTGACGGAATCCAAATCGGATGCCCGGTTTGAGCTCGGCGCTCAAAGTTTAGTTTTAAAATACACTTAGTTTAAATGAACTACCAGGTCGGGGCCGGGGGTCTAAAATTGGAAATACAAGTCGGACGGCCATTCCGATCATTCCAACGCGACCGGGGAGATGAAAGTGACTTGTCAGAACTGACGAAATCCAAATCGGATGTCCGGTTTGAGCTCGGCGCTAAAAGTTCAGTTTTAAAATACACTTAGTTTAAATGAACTACCAGGTCGGGTCCGGGGGTCTAAAATTGGAAATACCGGTCGGACGGCCGTGCCGATCATTCCAACGCGACCGGGGAGATGAAAGTGACTTGTCAGAACTGACGGAATCTAAATCGGATGTCCGGTTTGAGCTCGGAGCTAAAAGTTCAGTTTTAAAATACACTTAGTTTAAATGAACTACCAGGTCGGGTCCGAGGGTCTAAAATTGGAAATACAAGTCGGACGGCCGTGCCGATCATTCCAACACAGCCGGGGAGATGAAAGTGACTTGTCAGAACTGGCGGAATCCAAATCGGATGTCCGGTTTGAGCTCGGCGCTAAAAGTTCAGTTTTAAAATAAACTTAGCTTAAATGAACTCCCAGGTCAGGTCCGGGGGTCAAAAATTTGAAATACAAGTCGGACGGCCGTGCCGATCATTCCAACGCGACCGGGGAGATGAAAGTGACTTGTCAGAACTGACGGAATCTAAATCGGATGTCCGGTTTGAGCTCGGCACTCAAAGTTCAGTTTTAAAATAAACTTAGCTTAAATGAACTCCCAGGTCAGGTCCGGGGGTCAAAAACTTGAAATACAAGTCGGACGGCCGTGCCGATCATTCCAACACAACCGGGGAGATGAAAGTGACTTGTCAGAACTGGCGGAATCTAAATCGGATGTCCGGTTTGAGCTCGGCGCTAAAAGTTCAGTTTTAAAATACACTTAGTTTAAATGAACTACCAGGTCGGGTCCGAGGGTCTAAAATTGGAAATACAAGTCGGACGGCCGTGCCGATCATTCCAACGCGACCGGGGAGATGAAAGTGACTTGTCAGAACTGACGGAATCCAAATCGGATGTCCGGTTTGAGCTCGGCGCTAAAAGTTCAGTTTTAAAATACACTTAGTTTAAATGAACTACCAGGTCGGGTCCGGGGGTCTAAAATTGGAAATACCGGTCGGACGGCCGTGCCGATCATTCCAACGCGACCAGGGAGATGAAAGTGACTTGTCAGAACTGACGGAATCTAAATCGGATGCCCGGTTTGAGCTCGGCGCTCAAAGTTCAGTTTTAAAATACACTTAGTTTAAATGAACTACCAGGTCGGGTCCGGGGGTCTAAAATTGGAAATACAAGTCGGACGGCCGTGCCGATCATTCCAACGCGACCGGGGAGATGAAAGTGACTTGTCAGAGCTGACGGAATCCAAATCGGATGTCCGGTTTGAGCTCGGCACTCAAAGTTCAGTTTTAAAATAAACTTAGCTTAAATGAACTCCCAGGTCAGGTCCGGGGGTCAAAAACTTGAAATACAAGTCGGACGGCCGTGCCGATCATTCCAACACAACCGGGGAGATGAAAGTGACTTGTCAGAACTGGCGGAATCTAAATCAGATGTCCGGTTTGAGCTCGGCGCTAAAAGTTCAATTTTAAAATACACTTAGTTTAAATGAACTACCAGGTCGGGTCCGAGGGTCTAAAATTGGAAATACAAGTCGGACGGCCGTGCCGATCATTCCAACACAGCCGGGGAGATGAAAGTGACTTGTCAGAACTTGCGGAATCCAAATCGGATGTCCGGTTTGAGCTCGGCGCTAAAAGTTCAGTTTTAAAATAAACTTAGCTTAAATGAACTCCCAGGTCAGGTCCGGGGGTCAAAAACTTGAAATACAAGTCGGACGGCCGTGCCGATCATTCCAACACAACCGGGGAGATGAAAGTGACTTGTCAGAACTGACGGAATCCAAATCGGATGCCCGGTTTGAGCTCGGCGCTAAAAGTTCAGTTTTAAAATACACTTAGTTTAAATGAACTACCAGGTCGGGTCCGGGGGTCTAAAATTGGAAATACCGGTCGGACGGCCGTGCCGATCATTCCAACGCGACCGGGAAGATGAAAGTGACTTGTCAGAACTGACGGAATCTAAATCAGATGTCCGGTTTGAGCTCGGCGCTAAAAGTTCAGTTTTAAAATACACTTAGTTTAAATGAACTACCAGGTCGGGTCCGATGGTCTAAAATTGGAAATACAAGTCGGACGGCCGTGCCGATCATTCCAACACAGCCGGGGAGATGAAAGTGACTTGTCAGAACTGGCGGAATCCAAATCGGATGTCCGGTTTGAGCTCGGCGCTAAAAGTTCAGTTTTAAAATAAACTTAGCTTAAATGAACTCCCAGGTCTGGTCCGGGGGTCAAAAACTTGAAATACAAGTCGGACGGCCGTGCCGATCATTCCAACGCGACCGGGGAGATGAAAGTGACTTGTCAGAACTGACGGAATCTAAATCGGATGTCCGGTTTGAGCTCGGCACTCAAAGTTTAGTTTTAAAATACACTTAGTTTAAATGAACTACCAGGTCGGGTCCGGGGGTCTAAAATTGGAAATACAAGTCGGACGGCCGTGCCGATTCATTCCAACGCGACCGGGGAGATGAAAGTGACTTGTCAGAACTGACGGAATCCAAATCGGATGTCCGGTTTGAGCTCGGCGCTCAAAGTTCAGTTTTAAAATACACTTAGTTTAAATGAACTACCAGGTCGGGTCCGGGGGTCTAAAATTGGAAATACCGGTCGGACGGCCGTGCCGATCATTCCAACACGACCGGGGAGATGAAAGTGACTTGTCAGAACTGACGGAATCCAAATCGGATGTCCGGTTTGAGCTCGGCACTCAAAGTTCAGTTTTAAAATAAACTTAGCTTAAATGAACTCCCAGGTCAGGTCCGGGGGTCTAAAATTGGAAATACAAGTCGGACGGCCGTGCCGATTCATTCCAACGTGACTGGGGAGATGAAAGTGACTTGTCAGAACTGACGGAATCCAAATCGGATGTCCGGTTTGAGCTCGGCGCTCAAAGCTCAGTTTTAAAATACACTTAGTTTAAATGAACTACCAGGTCGGGTCCGGGGGTCTAAAATTGGAAATACCGGTCGGACGGCCGTGCCGATCATTCCAACGCGACCGGGGAGATGAAAGTGACTTGTCAGAACTGACGGAATCCAAATCGGATGTCCGGTTTGAGCTCGGCACTCAAAGTTCAGTTTTAAAATAAACTTAGCTTAAATGAACTCCCAGGTCAGGTCCGGGGGTCTAAATATTGTTTCAAGCTAGTAGTTGATCTATAAAATCTGCAGTTATCAATTTGATATGTTTGATTTATATTTATGCTCATTTCTTCGCACTAATTTTTTTATCTATGAATGAATGTTATTATTTTTTTAATGTAGGGGGATCCTTCTGCGGGCAGCGACAGAGGAGATGAGCAGGGCAGTGACGATATGGATGATGAGGATATTGACGATGTACCAGATATTTCTTGATGTTTAATGATATTTGTTTTATGTTATTCAGACGGATCAGCAGGGTTAATGTGTTTTTCTTTGTATTTATTTTGTCAGCATGGTGTTGAATTTTTTTATTGGTGGTGTTTATTTATTTGAACATTTATGTTATGTTGAGATTTTTTCGGTGGTGTTTATTTATTTGGGTATGTTGATGTTGAGTTTTTTTTGTGGTTAGTTCCAATAATTTTTTTTAACAGGTTTATTAGATAAATAAATTTAAATTTTTTAAAAAAATATTTTTTTTCAGACGGATTTATAATCCGTTTGAAATGACGTTTGTAATAGAGACGGTAATTTCAGACGGAATTCATATCCGTCGTGAATTGCGTTTTAAACACCGACGGATTTAGGACGAACAACATATGGAACCGTCGTTGGAAGTTACGACGACAAAGTAATCCGTCGTAATATCCGGCAGAAATAGAGACGGATTTCAGACAATATTTCAGACGGATTACGGACGGTATTTACAACGGATAATAAATCCGTCTTAAAAACCGTATGAAATACAGACGGAAATTTCAGACTGATAATTACATACGGAAATTTTATCGTGTGAGATTTAGACGGAATTTATGACCGAAATTATTTGTGTCTTAATTTCAGACGGAATTTCAGACCGAAAAGTTAACTGTCACAAATTTGTGACTAAGAATTTCAGACGGTCGAGTTCGGTCTTAAATCCGTCGGAAATCCGTTACAAATATGTGTTGCGACGGATTTTCAGACAGATTTGAGACGGATAACGTCCGTCTGAAATCCCGCTTTTTCTGGTTGTGCGGGAAGACCCGATACCATTCGAATCCTGACCCGCCGCCCACGAGCCGGGGGACTCGGAAGGGCTAAAAGGAGTGTGGAGGTACAGAGAAATAGGAAATAAAACAGGACAATTTAACAATTAACAAAAATAAATAAACAACAACTACAACAGAGTCCAGTCCAACAGAAAGTACCGTCTAAAGTAGTAAAATGTATCACATGCCAAGTGAACACTCAGCCCGGCGAGCTGGCAGCCACAAACCTCCGAACAGCACCCTCGAACCTCGAGGAAGAACCGCCGCACCTGAAAAGCGGGGATGAGTCTCCAAACAGAGACTCAGCAGGGGTCCCGCGGAACGCCAACCGGAAACAACGGCGGTAGCGGAAAGGAAAGCTACAACTACAGCAGGAACAGCGAACCGATGGCCGGTCAAAACTCGGCACTACAGCTACTCCTATTGTACCAGAAAAATACACCCCGATCTCACGGTCGGGACTACCGAACCACACTAGTACCACTTACCGAAGTAAAAACCCACGGCAACCCGGCCGTAGAGGCCTGTCTCCCAACACACGACCAACCTGGACACGCTGTCCAAGGTGCAACCCCGACCACCCGGTCGCGGACACCGCACCAACAAGACGTAACCTCGGTAAAGCTACTAGCACCCTGGCCACTAACTAGGAAACACCAGACGGTCCAGAAAGCCACGTCTCGCAGACGGGAAACGGAACCCGGAAACAGGAGAGTCACGTCTCACATGACAGGAGTACCTGTCCACCAGAAGCAAGGTCGGATGCGTCCACTGACGACTTAGTCCACAGCCTCAGGTGTCTCGCTGAGGCGCCCCAGGCGGAGATTGAGACACCGTACAAGTAACCACAGAACACAGAACAAGGGTCTAGGCGGCGTGCTCGTCAGCACGCGTCTGAAGTCCCCGACCACGTGTGCACACACTGACTGACTGCGCTACGTCAGGCCCTCTAGTTGGTATTCCTCCCAGCCAAGTCACTAGACTCTGGACAGTCCTCTAGACTCACTAAATCCAACGGTCCTTGAGTCACAGGACTCGGAGTAAAGACCGTCGTACGCAACGGCACAATACCGTTAATCTAGTCTAATCCCTAGGTGTAAAACCACGGTGGCATGAATACCGAGGTGACTCACGAGCTGCCGAGACCATTTCCCTCGGGAAGGGAACTGAGAAGCCTTCCAGCCTAGGCTAGACAGCTGGACTCACAGTCCAAGGCCACACACATGGCCCACGCGGAAAGCATAGAAGTATGATTCCCAAGGCAGCTCACAAGCCGCCACGTTGATTCCCCATCCTAGGGAAAAGTGAGAAACCTCTAGCCCCAAGCTGGATGACTGGACTCGCAGTCCAAGGCCAAACACTTGGCCCACTCGGGAACCATCTTCCGCAGAAACCCAGGACATGCGGGGGAACCCCACCCCACTCACACCGATACACGGTGACTCGATCGAGCGTAACACAAAGCCCGGAACACACACATACGGGCACGCTAGTCAAGGTAACACGGCACCTCTAGACACCCCCGAAACACAGTCACGGAACCCACGGGATGTTCGGGACACTCACGAGACCGAAGGTCGACCGCCGGGTCACAACCGGGTCGACCAGAGGTCTACATAACACAACCGGGGCACAAGAGAGTTGCCCGGACCCTTAAGCCCACGGGGACACTATTCGAGGTAAAGCGACACCTCCTGACACCCAAAAATACGGCCACGGTACTCACGGGGTGCCCGAGATACTCACGGCCAAGGGAGGCATGATCAGCCATAGACTACCCGCCCTGGGCCGCCTGACTGGTCACCTCCAAGAACGCGCTATCTTTGCATAGAGCGTTCAAACAGAACCCGCTATAGGTCCATAGCGCGATAAGATCAGACCGCGCTAGGACCCTATAGCGCGATAGGGACAGAACGTGCTATGACCCTATAGCGCGACAGGAACCGCCTTACTGTTCATCTTCCCCTATGAACGCGCTCAATCGGGGCGGCACGATCTTCAAGAACGCGCCCGCCTTGGCTAGCAGGTTCTCAGTCCGCGCCCGAAAACGGCGGAAACCTCGAAGAAATCCATTCCACGCCCCGTTCACCCCTAGGTGAAGGGGAAACAAAAGGGGAAACCTTCCCCATGCCCCTAGTCATGCATCTAAACCCTTGGGTCGGCCAAAAATGCCGTAAAACGAGAGATCCGGCTCACATCCCAAAAATATGTATTTTACCCAAAATGCGAAAATAAACCCGCTCGGCTCGCCACGGCCTACAAAACTCGCGAGAAATGAAGTACACGAGCTGGGGGTCCATCTCCCTACCTCCACTGAAGATTCGACGAGCCGTGGACGCCAATCCATGAAGAAACTCCCACGAAAACCGCCGGTGCCTCACGCTCGCGAACCGGCTTCACCGCTCCCCCGTCCCTCGATCCTCGACCCATCCTCGCCGTCCTCCTTGCCCGCGTCGCCCCGCCTCGATCCGTCGGCCGCCGGAGAGGAGAGAGTGAGAGGAGAGTGTGGGAGAAGAGAGAGAGTGAGAGAGTGAGAAATGAGAGAGAGGGGTGGGAGGGTTATATAGGAAAAACTCGAAAAATCCAAAAAATTTCAAAAATTATGAAAATCATGCCCCACGATCATCGGAAAACGCACAACGCACTGGTGTCGTCCCGGAGTCGGAGAACGCAACGGTTCACCCTGCACGGCGTTCCGTAAGTCCGACTGATAAAAATACGTGTAAAACCCACAACGCAACCCGGGACCCACACAGGCGCTCTGAAAAATCTAAAAAAATTCCGGTGTGCTCCTCACACCACCACGGACCCAAGAAAACTCACGGGCACACCACCAACGGGTCCGATAATCCGGTATAAAAGTCTGAAGCTCACTCGGATAAAATCTGTAATCCGCAAAAAGACGATTCAAAACTTACGGATCTAGATCAAAAAACTCGAGACATTACATTACATCTTAAGTAGAGTCTCCAATATGCTAGACTTTCTGATAAGCTTGTGCCATTAACGAGGTGGTTCAAGCTAAATGCATCGTCATCACCGTCATCTTAGTTGGGCTATGACTCAAACTCCGAAGTCACTCGGGTTGACTTGCCATTCATAATTCGAAAAGGCATACCCATACATATGCTTATATAACCATACGTCACATAAGTCTGTTTTCTTTATTGGGACATTCGTGAGAATCGATGAATTTTGTCGTGGAAGATTATGAAGCACATATATCGCCCTTAAATGCTTGAAAGTTAATTTTTTTCAAACATTCATTAAAAAGATTTTGAATTGAAAAGAAAATATATATTATTATATATATTTCTCTCTAAATTTGAGAAGCAACTTTTGAATTAAGAAATATTTCTTTTAATACTCTTGTCCTCTCCCGGGAGTCTTCCAATCATTAAAACTTGATTTGAAAAACCCTCCCAACATAATGTCAAACGTGGCGGTAATAAACACATGTATTTTTTTAAAAAAAATATTCATATAATCTTATGATCTTTTAAAATTATCTCTATATCTTTATTTTTATCGTATTTACCGTAATACCTTCAAAATCTTTAAAGAGAGAGTCATTGTGTCTTTGTTGTGACCGAGTCATTACCCTAGTTAACTGAAGGTGGATGAAGGAGGTGGAAATCTATAACCTGATTCTAGTTGAATCTCTAAACTATTGTAGGATGAGAGAGAGAGAGGTGGGGGGGGGGAGAGAGCTCACAGGGAGGAGGGCACCCCTCCACCCTCTCCGACATCGACATGCCTTGTAGGTACAGAGGTAGAGAGAGAGAGAGAGGCCGGGGGGTGGGCTGGTGACAGGAGAGGGGAAAGAGGGGGACCAAAGAGGGGGTAAGAGGTTGAGAGAGGGAGACGGTCTGAGATATAAAGAGAGAGAGAGAGAGAGGAGAGGGCGTCAACATCTAATGGTGCAGAGAGAGAGGTGACAGGAGAGGGGGACCAAAGAGAGGGGGTGGGCGACCGGGAGAGGGAGAGAGAGAGAGGAGGGCATGGGAGGAGATCTCCCCCTTCGACACTGACATCCTCTACATCTAGAGAGAGAGTGGGAGGCCAAGTGAGGGAGGCGATCGGAGAGAGAAAGAGAGGGGAGGGCACCAATATCCCATTGTAGAGAGAAAGAGAGAGAAGTGAGAGAGGTGAGAGAGAGTGGAACTCTCTCCGAATGAGAACAAGTTCAAGATTTTTATTTTTAAATTTAAATCGGTAAAGTCGCTCTCAGTCGAAGCGACTTTAGGTGAACATTGCTTCCCCATGGCCGCACTACCAATCTCCTCCCCCTTCCCGCCACTTCCTCTCTCTCGTCTCTCTCTCTCTCTATGCATTCCTAGCGGGATGACGACGCCGGAGGGGGAGACATCCTCCAGCACCCTCCCCCTCCCCGCCGCTCTCTCTTTCTCGTCTCTCTCCCCCCCCTCTTTTTCTATTTGCACTAGCGCTGAAGAGGGAGACCTCTCTCTCTCTCTCTCTCTCTCTCTCTCTCTCTCTCTCTCTCTCTCTCTCTCTCTCTCTCTCTCTCTCTCTCTCTCTCTCTCTCTCTCTCTCTCTCTCTCTCTGTGTGTGTGTGTGTGTGTGTGTGTATCACACTCTCTCTATCTCTCTAGATCTCTATCCACATCCCTAGTGGGATGCTCGCATCGGAGGGGGAGACCCACCCGGCAACCTCCCCCTCCCTACCTCTCTGTATCACTCTCTCTCCCCCCCTCTTTTTCTATATATGCCGACGTCGGAGGGGAAGACCCTCCTCTGGCACCCTCCCCCTCCCCCCCACTCTCTCTCTCTCTCTCCCTATGTTTGTGTTTGTGTGTGCGCGCGCTTACGCGTGTGTGTGTCTGCATCCTTGGTGGGATGCCCACGTCGGAGAAGGAGACCCCCTCTGGCACCCTCCCCCCACTCTCTCTTTCTCTCTCTACGTATCTCTCTCTCTTTCCCCCTCTTTTTTGTATGCACCAGCACTTGAGCCAGCGTCCCCCCTCCCCTCCCCTGCTCTCTCTCCCCCCTCTTTTTCTATCTGCACCGGCACCAGAGCAGGAGGCCCCCTCCCGCGCGCATCCCCCCTACTCTCTCTCTCTCACCTCGTCCTATCTCTCTCTCTATCTCTGGGATAAAATAGTCCATTCATGTGCATTATTATCGCCGTCTACTACGAATGTAACCCCGAGGGCACCACGGCTCAGGTTAAGAGAATTAGGGGTATATAGATAGTGTAGTGATCGAAAAATGGTCACCTAAAACACGATCCATACCTCCAAAGATTTATTTGACTGGGAAGACAAGAGCGTCGTGGAAGAGGGGACCGGTAACCACCAACGAAGAGTCAGAAAGAGTCATGAGAGTTACCTCAGGGGGACAACTCTCCAATAGTCAAGTCAGACAATAGTGGGGGAATGAGGCAAGCACTCGTGGGGAGAGGGAGAGGAAGAAGGAGACCAGAGTGAGAGAGTGAGGGCTTCGGGGGATGAGGTCACGTACCTCCTACTTGTTGAGTAGGGATCCTACTTATACTGTTGCCATGGGGTTCACCGTTGGGTTGCCATAGCCGGAGGAGACGTGAGCCGTTCAGCTCGCGTATCGGACGCGGTAGGGAGAGGTGGGCGTTGACTCGCCATCTCTTCGTCGGAGGGACAGCTCCGCCATTAATGTGATAGGGCTCGTCGGAGAGGACGTGAGACTGCTCTGTCAGGGAGAGCAGCATGGGCAGCATCCTCCCTTCCCGTCGCAGGGCTGGAGTGCCTTCCCCCATTAATGCGATGTCGGGGACGTAAGTCATGATTGTTGACGGAGAAGGCACACGCGGGTACGACGTATGTGTTGGACTTGCGTCGGAGCAGGAAGCGCATTAGGCCGGCGCGCGGGGTAGCGGGCCTGAAATATTGGGTCTCCGTGGTGGGTCGAATGGACGGGTACTAATGGGATGGCGGGATATCTACTTCTCATATAGATTTCATAAAAATCAGAGTATAGTGATGATTCAAGATTTGCTAAGGATTTACAGATAATTTTTCTTTTTTTAACCAGAAAACTTGAAGGGAGTGAGGGACCAGTGACCGGTGGGCAGGAACCCGGGCGAAACGGTGAGATCTGGACGGGGGAGAGACCAGTCAAATATGGGTGAGCTGTCCGACCAGGGGCACGAAAACCTCGCCCCCTACGCATTGACTTTGACAGGACCCTCCTCGAGTCGGGTGCGCCACCTGCCGCCCCTTTCCATGTCCATGTCCACGTCCGCCCCGCCATCACCATGAACCGGATCCGAGGGCGGCATCTCCCGCTCAGATATTAATATATTATTATACATCTCACATGTTTTTCAGTAATCCCTCGCAAAGAGATATTTGTATAAACAACACTTTCATACGAATACATTTCACGAGAAATAATTACATTATATCCTCGAACTCTTACACAAGGTTTGCCTTCTTAGTTCTTATCTACTTTATTTTACTCGCAAAGAAGAGTCTTCTTAAGTACTTTATTTCAGGGCTCGTCGATCCAGCGTGGGTCATCTCGACTCGCATAATCTGACTCTACCTAAATTGTAGGTAGATTATCCAGGTCGTGAGTCGTCACCGGATCTTTCTATTATTTTAATATTATAATATATATATAATATATATTTTCTATTATTATATATATATTATATATATATAGTCTTTTTTTAGAACGAGACATATCGAGACGGACCGAGACGGGACCGACCCGACCCGACCCAGGTCGAGACCGGGTCGGTCGAGTCGACGAACCATACTTTATTTTACTCTTTTTTACTCATATTAATATATAAACCCACCGTATCAAACTGTATTTCATCTTATATATCATTGCCATCACTTACCACTTGTTTAATCTATTTTTAAGTAATTAACACACAAAATTTTTTTATTTAATATTTCGACATAAATAAAGATATGACAAACCCTCTAAAATTTTATATTTTTAGAGTGAGGGTTATGATTGAAATAATATTTCTGAATATGCGGTATGCATGATAACATTAAAGTATGACACATTGAGAATAATGTAGGATACATACAATAAGTAAGTTTTTTATTAAAGAGAATAAATAATTAAACATAACTAGCCTATTCATTACCACGGCTTGCAACTAAATGCCGTCCAAAATACATAGACGATGGCACATAATGGAAAGACATCTTTGGAGTTATGTTTGCATAGTAGAACTGTAGAATTATTTTTTGTACTAATAGATTAAATATTAAAATTATTTTTCAACCCAAAGATGCTCGTATAGTAGAATTATTTTTGTCCTAATAAATTAAAATATTAAAATTACTTTTTAACTTTCGTTAAAATTTGACTCGAGTCAACTATATTAATTTGTTTGATGGCAGGTGACAATATTTAATGACAATCATGTGTGTAAGAGTCATTTTTTAAATTATTCATTAAAATATTTTATTACTCTTGTAATAATCTTTAAATGCAAAATTTTAAAGCAAAGCCCTCGATGAACTCTTCAGTCTTCTCCAGGGTTTGTCGGCCCGGTCGACCCGGTCTCGACCTAGGTCGGATCGGGTCGCTCCCGTCTCGATCCGACCTGATCCGTCCCTGTCTATATTTAAATAAAAAATACTTTATATATATAATATATATTTATAATATAAGAATAAAATAAAAAAATATACTCTATATATATATTATATTATTAAATTAATGGGGGCGACCCGGTGACGACCCACGACTCGGTCGATCAGATCTCGACCTGAGTCGGGTCAGGTCGTCCGAGTCACCCCGATCCGCATCGGGTCTGCAAACCCTGATCTTCTCCCCCCCCCCCCTCCCACATTAAAAATGCTTGAAAAGCCCTCGAAAAGATATCACATTGCAGGTAACTTCACACTTTCTTATCGATGTAGAGGCCCCACAAGGGAGTAGTAGGACGAGGGCTAGGAAGTGTCGTACAAGCACCCTTGCGGTGGGTGGGACCCATATTTTTTTTTCTCTTCTCAATGGGATAAGGTTTAGTAATTTAGGTAGGTTAATAATGTGATTTATTAGATGTAACTTCTGGACTTTTGACGTTGAGAACTCCATCCAAATCTATCCCAGAAAGTTACAATGCCATTAGTTTTTCACCTCCGTTTCCATTCTTACCGAACAGAGAAATCAGCAAGGGCCATGATCTTTGTAGGGTCTGTGACGAAACTAACCAAACCTGTGTTTGTTCTTACATCACAATCAGCCAGCTGCAGGGTTAAAATTAACATGGAAGGGAGCCTACGTTTGATGATAGATTAACGACGAGAGCTTAATTATTTATCTGGGTAAAACAGGAGAACAACTCCTCAGAAAAGCAGTCAGAATATATATATATAATTCAAAATTGAAGGTGGGATTTTCAAGAGTTTCACTCAGAGTCACTTTCCACAATACATCATATTTTATTCGTTTTGCCACATAGTTAGAAGCATAATTCTGGCATCTCACTCTCTAACTTCACAATTATTTAAAGTAATCTAAGGCCTTGACCGCTACTTAACATCCTGTAAGCGTATCGGTAGAGTCAATGAGTGGATCAAATTGGGGTGTAGTCAAACAGTTGATGGCTGTGAGCGGTGCTTTGTTAGGGATTTAACCCTAGGTTAGTCACTGTTTAAATCAGGTTTAAATATTTTTAAAGTCTGAAGTGATTTGGTACTTAGTCTAGACCAAACTCTCCGGATGAGGGCTAAACCCGGTATAACCCATGGTTTCGAAATCTGCCTCCGGAGGTGGATCTTCGAAACTCGGCGGAGGGTAATTACCCCTCCGCCCTCCCCGAGGCGCCTCTGACGATGCCATGTGCATTCCTTCTCTCGGGACCAGTCGATCGCCTGTCTCGTCTCCCCCGTGAAACCCTCGTCTCCCCCGTTCGCTGCTTTCCTCTTGCGCTTGTCAAACCCTCATCTCCGAGCGGCGTGATGGCTCTCCTCCTTCTCCCCGAGCCCTTGTACGTGTGGAAGAAGGCTTCTCTTGTGGCAGGGTTTCTAGCCTTCGGTGGTCCGTGACGGCGGGGAGATGGGAGGCCTCCCGATTTGGGGCTAGCGATGCTCGGACATGCCTTCCGGTGTTCATCTTCGTCCCGAACCCTTGTAGGTGTGGATCCCTCCTTCTCATGTGCCGTTGTTTCTCACCTTCTCGCCTTCGGTGGTACGTTGGGAGAATTTTTGAAATAGATTTGTATATTGTGTCTCTTGTCAAAATTGAAAGTGTCTTATGTTATTTTTGTAAATCTGTAGCTCCATTTTATGATGTTCCCCTTCCCTGTACAAATTTTTATAGGTCCTTCTTTCAGTTTACTGTAACCACGGTTATGTAATTTTTTTAACTATTGATGTCGGTAAATTGTTAAACCTTCTTTAATGTATTTGTTGAATTGTATGAATCAAATATTTGACTTTGCAGATTTAATACGATGTCTACCGATACGTGAATGTTGTCTGGGATGTATTATTTTTACTTCATGGAATTGTCAATTATTTGTAGATATACACATTTTTTTACATGGCGGGTTTATTTAAAAATTTCGGCTCTCATGTTGTTTGTTAGAAACGGTTCAAATTTCAAACAAGTAATCAGTGGAGGTTATTATTATTAAAATCATCTAATTTCATGTTCTTACTAAAAGTTATTTTTTCAAAACATGCATACCATAAATTCAGAGAAGAGACATAGAGAGGGAAATGAGAGCAAATATAATTTACATAGAGATGAGAGTGACGAGACAAATTTATCATCAATAATGAATATTTATATGTAAAAGGTATACTTTTAAATAAAATAGAATTAGTATTACTAATATTTTTTTATTTGTATGATATAAAATATTTATGACATGTATTATATGCATATTTAAATTGTTACATGAGATAGACGGGAGGAGAGAATTGGAGAGAGAGAGATAGTGACGTGAGAGAGAGGGGGGAGAGAGAATGAGACATTTTTTTAATTTTGACAAGAGAGAGATAAAAATGATACTTTACTTATAATTTTTATTGAGTTAATCCCTTACATACCAAATCACAATAGATTCAAAGTAGGTTAGCCCACTTACTTACTTCTAGGTTAATACTCTTGCTATCAAATCAAAAATAGGTTAATCTAAGATTAACCTAAGTAGCTTAAGTCAATCTTAACTCTCTACCAAAGTTATGCTAAAATAACTAAACTCTAAGTTTAGGCTCGTCGATAATTCCAAATGCTTAATGTTAAGTACACACTTCGAGTTATTACATATTTTTGGTGTTCATTAAATTTATTTTTTTAAAACAATTATGACGTGAGATTTGAGTCACTCTAATATGCGGTGTAAATTACATCTCCATCGGATTATCTAAATATTTTTTAAATATATATATAATATTAAACTTATTTTTAATTAATTATTTTTAATTTTAATTTTTTAATCGTCCTCATGCCTTGTATCATAAATTAGAGTGACTTAATATATATATATATATATATATATATATATATATATATATATATATATATATAATATCTGTACATGTTTTAATCAACCTGACGCAATGGCCAAATTGATACGCAGTTGACAGTGTACGATACAGCACATGCTTTGTCTTAAATTATATAAAATATGTACATTTTAGAAGTTTGCTTAAGAGACTATTCAGAAAGCATAGATTAATTGTGGAAGAATTTAGATGGAGGCAGAAGGTGGCTTCTATATGTATATAAGCCACGTACATGGGGAGACTGAGATGCTAAACAAAAAAAAGTCAAATAACGCAAATTCTCATTTAGGTGCGGTAGAGATAAGAAAATGGTTACCATGCGACATATCACCTTCTATATTCGTTGAATGGAGAAGTCGCCCGGCACTTATGAAAGTTTGCACACACCAGAAGTCAAAAGGGTGTCAGAAGGAGTCTCGAGTGTTATCTCAGGGGACAACCCTCCGATAATTAAGTCAGCAAAAGACTAATAGAGAGTAGAGAATAACTTGAGAGAGTTTGAGATAGAGGTCGAGGAAGGAGATCGGGGGGCCCTGGAGATCCTCCAAATGAGTGCTCGCCGCTCTCAGCGTCCACTTGGAGAGTGCTCGTTAAGTGGTAAGGTCGTGCAAGAGGGCGTTTCTCTCTGATCGTGACCTCTCTCTTTCTGTAAGTAGACTAGTAGCTCTGTGCTTCTGGATAGCGATTTGGCAGAATGAATTACCGTCCTTCTGTTCTCTGTCGATGTCCTTTTTATAGTGGGATGTCCTGGAGAAGGAGCCTTATCCCTTGGCGGGGAAGCGCGTGCATAATGGAGTAACGTCTCCAGTGATTTTGGAAGGAGTTTCCCGTTGGAGGGTGATTACCCCGGCGTCGGCTGATCCTGCGTGAGTCTTACGGTGCTCGTGGGATGTGCTCGTCCGTTGTGGGGTCGAGGCCGACGTCGTGGGGGGTAACGGTCGATCGTCGGAGAGTTCTCCGACGATCATCGCGCCTGGGCCGTAACTTTCTTGCGTTGTCGAATCCGATGCTGAATCCTAGTGGGCCGCGCCTAGACAGGCCCCTACTGCAGAGCGCCCCTTGGGCGTGTTGTGGATGAGGGGTCAGTTTTGGACTCGACGTTGTTGGGCCGGTCATGGGTCGAGCCAATATTACCCACCTTAGGTGCAAACATTATTATCTAGATTTTCAGATAATCTTTATCCATATTTTTTTTAGACTTTCCCTGGTTTTTAATATTGTGAGAATGAAATTCCCGGACTAAACTGCATTCCCAACATATTTTCAATAATCACTTTCACAAATCAAAGATTAGATTTCTAATTCTCTCCATTGTACACATCATGGTTTGTCGTCCCGCCCCGACCCGCACGACCCGACCCGACCCAGGCGGGCATCGGGTCGCACGGGCTGGGGGTCGTGGACGGGACGCACTGGACCGCATGGTCCCGTGCGTCCCGCCACGTACCGCTCCAGTGCGAGGCGGGACCCGGCTCGGTACGAGCCGGTCGGGGCGGTTCGCCCATTTAACGAGCCGAAGGGGAGGCTCTTCCTCGTCTGCCACCGTCGCCGGTGGGGGTGGGGGAGGTGGGGGAGGGAGGGGGGGAGTTTGCCACCGGGGGTGAGGGGGCAGTCTGCCACCACCGCCGTCGCCGGTGGGGGGGGAGGGATGGGGGGCGTCTGCCATCGGGTGGGGGGGGGGCGTCTGCCACCGGGGGTTGGGGTGGTGGGGGTGGGGGACGGCGGGGGTGGGGGAGGGGCGGCCAGGGGTGGCGGTGGGGGACGGCGGTGGTGGGGCTGGGCCAGGGGCGACCAGGGGCGGTGGGGGAGGGGGAGGGGGGGGGGAGAATAAAAAATAAATTATTTTTTATATTTTTTATATTTTTTCTTAATTTAAAAAATGTAAGAATAAAATTTGTTAGATTGTTTAATATTATTTTTGATGTATTGTTTAATTCATGTTGTAGAAATAATATAATTTTTATTTAATTTATGTTGTAGAAATAATTTTTTTGATGTATTGTTTAATTCATGTTGTAGAAATAATATAAATATTGTTTAATTCATGTTGTAGAAATAAATTTATTTTTGATGTATTATTTAATTCATGTTTAAATATTAGATTTAATTGAGATGTATTAAATTTAAAATTTAGTCTTACATGTTGTAGAATTAATGATATTATTTTCATTATTAGTTGTAGACATAAAATAATATAATATTTTATTTTAAAAAAATTAAAGATATTTTTCATTTAAATATATCTGTAGTGATAAATATTTTATAAAAAATTAAAGTTAATATTTATAATTTAAATTAAGTAGAGATGTTTTGAATTTAAATATAAATTTATTGATAAATATTTTACAAATAATTTTAAAGTTAATTTAGATGTATAATGTAATTTAAGTAGAGATGTTTTTAATGTAAATATAAATTTAGTGTTGAATATTTTATAAATAATTTTAAATTCAATTTAGATGAATAATGTAATTTAATTAGAGATGTTTATAATTTAAACATATAATTAGTGATAAATATTTTACAAATAATTTTAAAGTTAATTTAGATGTATAATGTAATTTAATTAGAGATGTTTATAATTTAAATATATAATTAGTGATAAATATTTTACAAATAATTTTAAAGTAAATGTATATGTATTAAATAAAAAATTAACATTATATGCATGTTTTAGAAATAATGATATTATTTTGAACTAAATTATATTGAGATGTATTAAATATTGAATTTAGTCTTGCTTGTTGTAGAAATAATGATATTATTTTCATTGTTAATTGTAGACTTAAAATAATGTATTTTTGATAATTTATATTTCTTAAATTTAGGAGATACAGTTAAGCACTCTATGGCTCCTAGGGAACGACCAAATGATATTGGATGGTCACACAGAGTTATGTTGGATGGCAACCGACGGTGTTGGCGTTGCAACTATTGTAAAATAGAACACCGGGGAGGAGGGGTGTCTCGGTTGAAGAAGCATTTGGTAGGAGGAGCCGGTGCAGGATACTCTGAGGTTGCTGGGTGTACCCATATGCCTCGAGATGTGAAACTTGCAATGGCCAGGCACCTGCGGGAGAAGAGAGCTGAGACGCAAGAAAAGTAACAAATGAAAAAAAGAGATCAAGCGGCAGTGAGCGGAAGAGCGAGCAGTAGTTCATTTTTCTCATCGTATCCATATCTTTATGCCGCAGCTGCGCCAGTAGAGGTCGTGTACGCACAAGGTTCTCAGCAGTATGTAAACTACGTACGCATATACTAGGAGAACTATTCAGGTTCAATGCGCTATGAAGACTATATGTTCTATCTGCGGAACACTTTTAATATCAGATTGTTTGGAGATGAGCACTGGCCCAATTTGGGTCCATACTCTTAATGAGTATGTATCATTTGGTTATATTTATAACTAACTAATAATTAATTATAAATTTCTTCATATCTTGAGTTTTGTACTTATCATTGAAATTACTAATGTAAACTTTTACATCATTTACAGATCATCATGGACGGACGACGTCACCCTGTATGGGAGCATGGATACTCTGTTGAGGGTGATGGACATGTGCACTGTAGATACTGCGAACATCGCGTCACCGGCATACACAGGTTTGCGGAACACCTTGCGGGAGTGGGACGCGATGTTCGTGCATGCGACCGAGTTCTGGGAGATGTCCGACATTCCTTTCGGACACAGTTACAGGATAGATACGGTTCTCGTAGCACACCCAGGATATTTCCTTCTACGTCCCGGGTACCCCCACCACGAGCACAGGGCGGAGCATGATCTTCCTCCACGTCCAGAGTTCGAACATCACCAGCACCAACACCAGTCGCACATGATAGAATTGAAGCTATAGATGTAGTGAGGACTTTCTTTACATATTTTCATGTACCCTCCACCGCATCACACGACCCATCATTTGTGCAGATGATTACATATTTTCAGTCCCACCCACATGTACCTCCACCCACTATGATAGAGTTAGATTATACGGGTGATCAGTCTCATGTATCTGATGATGAGTTTTGGGATTCAGACTTCACTGATGATGAGGTTTAGTGAGTTTTGAGATTCGGACTTCACAGATGAGGATGATGAGTGAGTTTTAAGATTCGGGCTTCACAGATGAGGAGGATGAGTGAGTTTTTATATTTTATACTTCATGAATGAATGTCATTATTATGTCACTGTTTACTTTAACATATTAAGTAATTTAAATAATTTTTTTATGTATTATATATAATATGATGTTTAATTAAGCGGTGTAATATGTTATTTTTATATAATTAATTATGTGTAATTTAGTATGGATCTATTATCATAAAAAAATTCTACATTCTAATATTTTTAAATATATATAACATTTAATCTTTAAATAAAATTTTATTAAAAATTTTAAAAAAAATTAAAAAATCACGCGCCGAGAGCCCGAGAGGACGGACCGGGTCACTGTGGGACCCGGCCGACCCGACCCATCCCGCACCGAGACCGGGTCAGTCGGGTCGAAAAACCTTGGTATACAGGGAAAATAACTGAAAAGGGCAAAGAAACATTCAAGATATCCAATAAGGACAATTTGAGTTTTAAATATCCCAAAAAATATATATCTTCTGCAAACTATCAATAATGCCCTCAAGTGTTTTATTAATAAGTTTTCTTAATCAAAATTTACACGATGTGAATTTTATATCCTCTAAAATAAAATACCCAAAAGATAATATCACTTATTAGTGCATCTCGATTTCCATTTTACTCTCTCCAACTCACATTGGAATTGACATATATAAAATAGTAATAGTATGATAAAATAAATAAATATATTTAAATACAAAATATTGTGCACATGAAAATACACATAACTTTTATATAATAATGTAAATAGATCAACTTTATATTTTAAATTTTTTGCATGAAAATTATTGTTAAATGGAAATTTGTAAAAAAATCATTCTTACAAATATATTAGCATACATATCACCATATAAATCTAAATTGTGTAAAAATATCATATTTATTTGTAAACATATCACTTGTTCTTTTATAAAAATTTTTAAAAAAATCACGCTGAAATGGTATTTATGCACTATTTGAATTAACTCATTGATATGTTTGCTAATATATTTATAGGAATAATTTTTTTACAAATTCACCTCTAACAATAATTTTCACGTAAAAAACCTTTATATTTTTTACCATAACCAATATATTTTTTGACCATAGCCAATATATATATATATATATGGTCTTAGATTAGAAATTTTTATTTTTAAAACAATTGAGGGTACTTTTGATAGTATACTAGCAAAAATTATATCTTTTCATCTTTTTAGATGTTCAGTTTATAGAGAGGGCCTTTTTAGATATTTTAAGTTTATAGTGCCTCTATTAGATATTTTAAAAATTTTGTAGTATTTTTTCCTTGTATTTTCTATCGACAGTTTTCAGAAAACAACTTATCAACAGCTAAAATCGGCTTAATCGCATTCTAAATTTCTAAGTATTTCTTGATGGAGCTTCATGAATATGATTTGGGTAAGAGTTAATAAAATGGTGAGGGAGCAAACACTGGCTACTCAAAGCCCATTTATAAAATAACATAATAATAATAATAATAATAGCTACAAAGTTCTAAATGATATGTAAACCCTACGTGAAGATAGCAATGAGCATTTTTCATGTGAAGATGATAATCTGATGCAGATAAAAAAAAAGGCCAAATTTGGGCCACAGGCGCTTAGCGGCCCACGTGATCTGGCAGTGGAACACGGTGTCGGGAACATTGAGTCAGCAGAGCCCACAATAAGAATCCTTTCCGCAGCCCACTAAGCGACGTAGAGAGGGGTCCATCAGCATAGGACAAGCAACTGATACGAGGTCATAGATCTTCAAATGGACCTAATTTCGTGTTTGCCAGTGAGGGGACAAGCTTTCTTAACTGGCCTTAATTTCTGTGGGTCTGCCATGAATTAGGTGTTCAATCCTTAGCTGTGCAAACTGATTTTTCCCTTTCATCAAGGAGAAGTCTGTGCTCAAATATTCAATGTATTAATTTGGTAAACATGCAGAGATGAAGGTGAACACCGCGCCAGTTAATTCTAAACAGTACGTACAAATGGAGATCTAAGAGGAATGGGGAGACAAGCAACGTTCTTCAATGTGAATATATTCACTGCTTAAATCCAGAAGCTTCAGAAGTGCATGTCCCCATCTAGCTACCTCGTACGTACATATATGAATGCGTACCTGTTCATGCATCCCTCCCTGCCTCGTGTGTATATATTTATATAGAATATAATGGAATGCAGACGCTATATATGTTGTTAAGATCGGTATGACGACATGACTGGTTTAAGAGATTAGTAGATGATCAGATTAGATCACGACTTAGAGTAGACATTAAAACTCTATTAAGTGATTGTTTAACATGAAAAAATTCGAAGAGTGTTCATTTGTGGAACATAAATACATATCTGTTAACTATTTAAATATCATGTGCATCCTCAATTCCTTAAATTTGAGTTTATCAGATTTTTTTGGATTTAGATATTGTACATTTTTCCACCGATCGCGGTTCGAGTTTATTTACATCGACATAAAATATGAATACTCATGATTATCCGTCAAAGAAACATTTAGCCTCTATCTGTTGTGATATTAATGATCGCTCGTTATTGGTACATGAGCTTGCAAGAAAATTTGAAGACCTTTCATTCTTGGAATATATGTAATTTAGATTATAATTGATCTTTTATGCCATTCACATTTGGCCCTAATCATGTAATTGGGTTATCAGGTTTAAATCCGGCCATGACTCGGCCTCTAGATTTGTTTCAGTCTATATTTGGGATTTTGAATTTGCTTATGTCACGGTCGGAGGGTTGAATTTGAATTTCATCACGATCATACCGTTGAATCACCAAGATAATCACTATCGGTCTATCAGATCTGCTTTCGGTCACGATATAAACATCATATTTGAAACCTGGTTGATATCTGACTGTTAAATTTGCTCTGGATCAAGATCTAACCGGTGGATTGATTCCTGATCTCGACCTGGCTGTTGAATTTGCTTTAGATCACAATTCGACTGTTGGATTGACTTGAGATCGACATCTGACCAATTTTCTTACGATCGATCTATTGGATCGCCAACATGATCACTATCGGATCGTCGGAGTTACTTCCTAGTCATGATCACTCTTTTGATTGTACTCGGACCCTTAATCTTACTTGATGTCCATAAAGGACATCCCCACACAAAGCTGGGTCATATTTGCCACTTCTTCACGTATGGGAGACTCTTGAGGGTGTTTTTGTCATTTCTTGACATTCTTAGACGTGAGACGCATGCACAAGTCCCCATGCTTGAATCTCCTTGGCCGCCTTTTGATGCTTGATCCATATTCATTTTCTTGACTTCATTCTCTAATATGTCCATTAGGATTTAGAAATAGTGCGCACGAGGGCATGCATCCAACCTATCCCCTTTTCTCATCTATATTTTTGTAGTTACACGAGGATCAGGACACTTCATAAGACAAGAGTGTCTATCAGATGGTCCTTCTTTTGGTACTTGGTTTCTTAGTGGATGCCTTATGAGGGCTTGGTCCTTGGTTCCTTGATGCTTGGTCCTTGATATATGCCTTTCCTTGGGTGTTTGGTCCTTAATGGATGCTTTTCCTTGGGTGTTTTATACTTAGTGGATGTCTCCCTTAGGCCTTGGTCCTTGGCTGATGCTTTCCCTTGAGTGTTTGGTCCTCCTTTGGGGATTGGTCCTTGGTGGATGCTTCCCCTTTAGTGCTTGATCTTTGACGGATGCTTTTCCCTCGGCCTTGACCTTTGGTGGATTTCTTCGGGAGGGAGGGGGGGGGGGGGAGAACCTCAACCTCCCATGGAGGTCCTTTGTGGTCTTCCTTCTTTCCAATAACATTTACCCCAAAATGTCGCTCACCATGGTGGATCTGTCAGAACCCTGCTTCCTAGATGCGAACATCGTCAAGTGGTTTCCTACTCTCTATCCCCGCCACGGCTTCTGGTCACCTTCAATAGCCTCCATCATAGGTCTCGACTCCCCCAATCCATTAACCGGCTGGCTGCGCCTACTCTCTTGCCCAGAGGGACCTGGGTGTTACCAGGAGGGAGCACTATAGAGGGGTCATTCCCAGAGGGACCTCCCCTAGCCTTCGCACTGATGCTTGGGTCCTCCATGCCCAGAGGAACCCCTTCCCGCCTTAGCGGTGATGTCCATGCCCACAGGAGTCCTTGCCTGTAGGGATTTTCGGAGGGTTCCAAGGGAAGATCCCATCTTCCCTTAATGCCCGGAAGGACAGGATACGGTCCCGGCTGCGCGACGAAGCTTGGATGAGCCGTACTCTTCCTACGATGCCAAGATGAGGTCCCAGCTATGTAAAGAATCCTGAAGGGGCCTACCATGCCAGTGATGCTTGGATGGGGTCCCGGCTATGTGAAGAATGTAATGCCCCGGGTTTTTTTGGATATTTAGCGGATCTAGATCCGTGGGTTTCGGATCCCTTTTGCAGGTCCCGGATTGAGTTTTGTAGTTTATGCGTGTTTTCGTCTGGCGAACCTTCGGAATCCTGTGGAGGGTGAACCGTTACGTTCTCCGACTCCGGGATATTACCACCGCGTTGTGCATTTTTTGAGGATCGTAGGGAGTATTTTTCCCTATTTTAGGTATTTTCTAAAATTTTAGATTTTATATATTAACCCAACCCTTTTTCTCTCTCCCCATCTCTCATTTCTCATCCTCTCCCTCTCTCTTCTCTCACGCTCTCTCCTCTCCCCCTCTCACTCCGGGCAACTGACGGAGGCGACGAGGGCGGGGCGGCGATGCTCTTGGGACGAGGAGCGACGGGCACGGGATGAGGATCATGATAGTAGAGGCGATTCGTGGGATCGCGAGCCGACGGTGGTTTAAACGGCATTTTCGTGGCGGATCGGCGTCCTCGGCGCGCGGAATCTTCTTTGGAGGTAGGGGGAGGGTTCCTGAACCCCTGTATTTCATTTCCCGTGAGTTTGGTAGCCTGAGGCGAGCCGAGTGGGTTTATTTCTCCGCCGGCGTTAAAATGTGTGATTTTGAGGTGTGAGCCAAATTTATCGTTTTGATAATATTTTGGGGTTTTTAATGGGTCCTCTCGGTGCTAAAGAGGTTGGGGAATGATTTCCCCTTATTTTTCCCTTCACATGGGTGTGAATGGGATGTGGAATGGGGTTTTCTGCGGTGTTATCCGCTTTTGACTTCGGGTCGAGATCACGGTCGTCACAGTGGCCGCGTTCCTCTAAGAAGAAGGCGACGTATCGTGCCACCGCGTTCATCGAGGAAGATGAATAGTAAGGCGGTTAGGGTCACGGTGGTAAGACCAACCGCGACTGGGTCGCGGTCGCCACCCAAGTTGCGTTCATCCTTTGACGTGATCGGGGGACCCGTCGCGTTAATTAGAGTCGCGACAGTTTGACCGGGTGCGTTCGTGTGTAGACGCGGTCCTCATCACCACTGTGTCCTTATCGCGGTGCGAGCCTAGGTCACATTATTGTAGGGTCGCGCCCAGAGCGGTGGTCGCGTTCATGGATGATCGCGACCAAGGCCCTGGTCGCGTTAATGAACGCGCCCATGGTGGGCGGCGCATTCATGCCTTGTGGGCCCGGGTGTGTTGAACATGGCTGATCGTGTTCCCCTTGGTCTGTGAGTGTCCCGGACACCCGTGGGTTCCGTGACCGTGTTTCTGGGTGTCCGGAGGTACCGTATTATCTCGATTAACATGCCCATAGATTTGGAGGGTCCGGGTGACCCTTGTGTTCCGTGCTTTCATGCTTTCGCTAGATCGAGTTGCCGCATGTCGGCATCAGTGCGGTGGGCTATTCTCGCACGTCATTAGTTTCTGGGAAGTGTTTTCCGTGGGGGCCGTGAGTTTGGCCTTGGACTATGAGTCCAGTCTCCTAGCCTGGGGCCGGAGGTCTCTTGAGTTTCCTTTATGAGGGAATGGTCTCGACAGTTGTGAACTGCCTCGTGAGTTATCGTGCCGAGGTTTCTGACCCTAGGGTTAGGGCAGATTGACGGCGTGGAGCTGTCCTGGTGCAACGGTCTTGACCCGAGTCTTGTGACTGAAGGACCGTTGGGTTTGGTAGATTTAGATGGCTTTCCCGAGTCGGTGGTCCTGAGTCGGTGTGTGACCCACCCGGGAGTGGTGGAGCGGCTTACCCGAGAGAGACAATTCTTAGGCTGGTTACCATAGGGCCCCTTTGCGTAGCCTGAGTCCGGGCTTTGGGGAAGAACCAGCTAGAGGATCTGACCTAGGGCGTCAGACCCGCGATGGTTGTGTGTCTCAGTCTCCGCCTGGGACGTCGTAGGGAGACACTGGGGTGCGGTGTAAGACGTCAGTGGACGCATCCGACCTTGCTTCTAGTGGGCAGTGCTCTCGTCACGTGACATGAGTTTCTAGTGACTCGAGTTCCCATTTCACGTCTGCGAAACGTGGTTTTACGTGTAGGTTCCGTGTGTTTCCCGAGGTAGAGGTCTATGGTTTTCAGTGGGCGTTACCAAGGGTTTTTCGTAGACAGTGTAGGGTTCACGACGGCGAGGTCGTGATCATGTCTACCCAGACCGCGTGGTCTTGGGTTGGGTCTTTGTCTGTGAGACGGGCCTCCACGACAGTGTTGTCGTGATGTTTCTTCTGGTAGCATAGCTAGGGTTTCTCTGATAGTCTGGTAGTCCCCCGACTGTAAGATCGGGGCGTGTTTTCGATACAGTTGGAGTAACTATAGCGCCGAGTTTTTACCGGCCATCGAGTTTGTTGTTCTTGCTGTTGTTGCTGCTTTCCGCTACCGCCTTTGCTTATGGTTGGGGTTCCGTGGGACCCATACTGAGCCAGTGATAAGAGGCTCACCCCTACTTTTCAGGTGTGGCGGTTCTTCCTCGAGGTTCGAGGGTGCTGTGCGGAGGTTCTTAGTTGCTAGCTCGCTGGGCCGAGTGTTCACTCGGTGTTGGTATGCTTCTCTGCCTTAAACTGTACTTCTATTAGACTGGACTCTGTAGTTAGTTTATTTATTTCTGTTAATTGTTGAATTATCTTAGTTTATTTCCTATTTATTTATACCTCCACACTCCTTTTATCCCTTCCGAGCCCTCTGACTCGTGGGCGGCGAGTTAGGATTCGAATGGTATCGGATTCTTCCCGGTATCCGGATCTTGAGTCGTTATAAAGAATCCCAGAGGGGCCTCCAATTCTGACATGTGCAAGGATGCGGAGGGCTATGCAGGGGTGCCCGGAGGATGTTTTCTTCTCCTGTCTGTTCTTGCCAAGGGTGCCCTGAGGAGCTATCGACAAAAACCAGATGGTACCTACTGCTCACAGAAGCCCCGGGGGAAGGGGGCTCGGTCTGTCTCCCACCATGCCCGGAGGGTATTAAGGGAGGAGGCATACCCCTTCTCTCCCCTTCTGTTCACCTCTGACGATGCCTAAATGATTGGCAAACTTTTCCTTCTCCTACTATTTGTGTGATGCTCGGAGGGGGATGCTCAGAGCTCCCTCTCCCTCTTTCTATGCTACGCGACGTTACTCGGAGGGGGGGAGGATGTGCTCTCTCTCCCTCTTTCTCTACTATCCGGTGGTGCCCGCAGACGTCGGGAGGACGTGTTCCCTCTCCCTCTTCCTCTGCTACGCGACGATGCTCGGGGCAAGCCCTCTCCCACTCTCTCTTCGTTGCGCAGGATGCTCGGAGGGGGGAAATGACGAGATCCTTCTCTCCCACTTCTCTCCCCATTCACAATGGGTCTATATGTTTTTTTCTTTTCTTTTCAATGCCCGATGGGCTTCAAGGAGGATGTGGCGTCTACCAATACCAGGACATTCAAAATGTACCCACTTTCAAACCCCTATAAATAGCGAGGCTTGCCCAAGAGGGAGAGAGAACCTTGGGAATCTTTGGGACTGGGCACTTGAGCACTACCAGTTTTGGAAAGCTTGGAAATTGGAACCTTGGAGCAGGGAGTGCGAGAAGAGGTGTGGTGAAGCCGTGAAGGGTCTTAGAGCTGCCAAGAGAGCAAGAAGTATGGAGAGGTTTATTTGTAAAAAAGGTTCATAGAAGGACATACTTATAAACATGTCATTTACAAAGGATATGCCCAAAAATTATGTTAAAGCCAGGGTTTGCCGTCCTGCCCTGACCCGCACCAACCCGCACGACCCGACCCGACCCAGGTGGGCACCGGGTCGCACGGGCTGTGGGTCGTGGCCAGGACGCACTGGACCGCATGGTCCCGTGCGTCCCGCCGCGTACCGGAGCGGGTCGAGGCGGGCCCGGTGTGGTACGTGCGGGACGACGCGTACATGCCGGGTCGCCCATTTAGCGGGCCGGGTTGCGGGCGTGTCTGGCATCCGCAGCGGCTTGAAGGCGGTGGCTGGCGGGTGTGGGCGGTGCAGAGCGGCGGCAGACGGCACCGGACGGCGGCGTCGACCGGCGATCAGAGGTAGGTGCCCTAATTTTTTTTTTTAGAGTGAGGAGGGGGGGTGGGGGAGGGTGAGGAGGGGGAACGTCTGCCACCGCGGGGGTGGGGGAGGGTGAGGGGGGGGGGGGCGTCTGCACTGGCACCGGCGCCGGTGGGGGGGCGTGGGCACCGTGAGAGGGGGAGGGGGGGGCGTCTGCACTGCCGCCGGGGGGGGGGGGGTGGGGGAGGGTGAGGAGAGGGGGCGTCTGCCACCGCGGGGGTGGGGGACGGTGAGGGGGGGGGCCTCTGCACTGGCACCGCCGCCGGATCTGGCCACGGGGAGGGAGGTGGGGGAGGGTGAGAGGGGGAGGGGGGGGCGTCTGCACTGCCGCCGGGGGGGGGGGGTGGGGGAGGGTGAGGAGAGGGGGCGTCTGCCACCGCGGGGGTGGGGGACGGTGAGGGGGGGGGCCTCTGCACTGGCACCGCCGCCGGATCTGGCCACGGGGAGGGAGGTGGGGGAGGGTGAGAGGGGGAGGGGGGGGCGTCTGCACTGTGAGAGGGGGAGGGTGAGAGGGGGAGGGGGGGCGTGGGCACCGTGAGAGGGAGGGGGAGGGGGGGCGTCGCACTGGCACCGTGAGAGGGAGGGGGAGGAGGGTGAGGAGGGGGGCCGTGGGCACTGTGAGAGGGGGGCGTCTGCACCGTGAGAGGGGGAGGGTGAGAGGGGGAGGGGGGGCGTGGGCACCGTGAGAGGGGGAGGGGGGGGGCGTCTGCACCGCCGCCGCCACTGCCGGTGGGGGGCGGGGAGGGTGAGTGGTGGAGGGGGGGGGGTTGTTTAATTTTTTTTAGTTTATGTTTAATCTAAAAAATATAGGAAAATATTTTATTAGACTATTTAATATTATTGGTAATGTATTATTTAATTCATGTTATATAAATAATATAATATTTGTTTAATTTATGTTGTAGAAATATCATTTTGATAATGTATTATTTAATTTATTTTGTAGAATTAATATAAATAATATTTAATTCATGTTGTAGAAATAAATTTATTTTTTGATGTGTTATTTAATTCATATTTAAATATTAGATTTAATTTAAATGTAATATTAAATATTAAATTTAGTATTGCATGTTGTAGAAATACTGATATTAATATCATTATTAGTTATAGATGTAAAATATTTTTTAATGCATAATGTATATTAGTTAATTTAATTATATAATGTAATTTAATTTAATGTAAATATAAATTTAGTGATGAATATTTTATAAATAATTTTAAAGTTAATTTATATGTATAATGTAAATTATTTAGAGATGTTTATAATTTATATGTGTCATGTAATTTAATTAGAGATGTAATTTTAAATATCTAATTAGTGATAAATAATTTTAAAGTTAATGTATATGTATTAATTATAAATATTAACCTTATATATATGTTATAGAAATAATGATATTATTTTGAACTAAATTATATTAAGATGTATTAAATATTGAATTTAGTCTTGCATGGTACGCAAATAATGAAATGATGTTCATTGTTAGTTGTAGATGAGAAATAATATATTTTCATAATTTGAATTTCTTAATTTTAGGAGATAGCACTCTATGGCTCCTAAGGAACGAACAAATGATATTGGGTGGTCACACGGAGTTTTGTTGGATGGCAACCGTAGGTGTTGGCGTTGTAACTATTGTAAAATAGAACACCGGGGAGGAGAAGTGTCTCGGTTGAAGAAGCATTTGACAGGAGGAGCCGGGATAGGATACTCTGAGGTTACTGGGTGTACCCATGTGCTTAGAGATGTGAAACTTGCAATGGCTAGGCACCTGCGGGAGAAGAGAGCTGAGATGCAAGAAAAGGAAAAAAAGAAGAAAAGGGATCGAGCGGCAGTGAGCGGAATAGCAAGCGGCAGCAACGAGGAGGAATGTACATGGACACCGAGTGACGAAGACGAACAAGCACGTACTGAGCAGGCTAATGTGTATGTCACTGTGAACGATCCATACTAAGCCGAGTTTCGTGAGGCAGTACGTCAGAGCAGGGAAGAGTTAAGACATCCCGAGGAGACTAGAGTCCGTAGTCGCGAGGCGGCGAGGACCGGAGCATCAGGGAGTGGTGGTTCATCTACGACTCGACAACCACGAGGCATAAGGAGTTTATTGACTGGTGACTCGAGGACACAAAGAAAAAGGACACAATCGATCAGCATTGAAGATGTGGAGCCCGGTGCACTATCCCGAGAGCATGGCAAGCAAACGAGGATGGACGATGCATATGGCCAAAAGGGACCTAAATGGAAACTTGGTCAGGTTGTTGCAAAATGGTGACACCACGCGGGTCTACCTTTCAATGCAGCCAATAGCCCTTACTACAAGCCAATGTTTCAGGAAGCACAGGTCCTTCGGCTACACATGCAGCCACCTACAGCGAGAGAATTGGCTGGCGTATATCTTGATGAACAAGTTGTTGAGATCAAGAGTTACATTGACTCATTCAAGCAGAAATGGACAAAGTACGGAGTCACACTGATGTGTGATGGATGGTCAGGTACCACAAAATCTAGCCTGATCAACTTCCTTGTTTATTGTGACAGACATGTATTCTTTCACAAATCAGTGGATGCGTCTGGTCAAATTCACAGTCACCAATATATTTTGTCATTGATGGAGTAAGTGGTGACTGAGATTGGGGAGGAGTACATTGTGCAAGTGGTGACTGATAATGGGTCGAACTATAAGAAGGCTGGGGAGGAGCTAATGAAGAAAAAACGGCACATTTTCTGGACCCCCTGTGCATCACATTGTGTAGATCTGATGCTTAAGGAGATTGGGCAGCTTCGTATGGTCAAATCTGTGGTCGAGGTGGCACAAAAAATCACGAAATATATCTACAACCACACACTTGTATTGGCATAGATGAGGGAGCATTGTGGCGGCGAACTGTTGAGGCCTGGCATCACACGATTTGCCACCAACTACATCGCATTGCAAAGCCTACTGAAGCACAAGGATGAGTTGAAGCAAATGTTTAGAGGTGAGACCTGGCTGAGTTCCTCTTTTGTTGCTTCACGTGAAGGGGCGGAGGTCGAGGGGATTGTCAACACCTCGAATTTTTGGGATAGAGTGAAGGTATTAGTGTCATTGATAGAGCCACTGTGTGATGTACTGCGATGTGTGGATGGGGATAGAGTACCAACCATGGGATTGGTGTACAGCAAAATAGAAGCTGCCAAGCGGAAGATCCTTACAACGTCCAAAAAATATGGACCCACCATTCTAGAGATTGTGGAGGACAGATGGGACAGACAAATGAGCCGCGATCTTCACATGGCAGGTAAACACTTACATTCTCGTCCAATCAATGAGCTGTGATTTTCAGTTGATACTAATATGTAATTCATTGTCTTACGATTGCAGCGTACTATCTACATCCGGCCTTCCAATATGCTCGGGACCTTGCTTATGACGATACGTTGATAGAATCGGTCAACATTGTGGTACACCGATTGTCTTTCACCCCAACAGATGCTGCTGATGCGTTGAATGAGGTATACTTGGATATTTTAGCATTGACAATATGAAATGAAATATACACTTAATATTTTTGAGATTCAGTTAGATTATACGGGTGATCAGTCTCATGTATCTGATGATGAGTTTTGAGGTTCAGGCTTCACTGATGACGAGGATTAGTGAGTTTTGGGATTCGGGCTACACAGATGAGGAGGATGAGTGAGTTTTGAGATTCGGGCTTCACAGATGACGAGGATTAGTGAGTTTTTGTATTTTATACTTCATGAATGAATGTCATTATTATGTCACTGTTTACTTTTACATATTTAGTAATTGAAATAAATTTTTATGTATTATATATAATATGATGTTTAATTAAGCGGTGTAATATGTAATTTTTATATAATTAATTATGTGTAATTTAATATGGATCTATTATCATAAAAAAAACTCTATATTCTAATATTTTTAAATATATATAACATTTAATCTTTCAAAAAAAATTATTAAAATTTTTTAAAAAATTAAAAAATTATGCGTCTAGAGCCCGAGGGAGCGGATCGGGTCGCTGTGCGACCCGGCCGGCCCGACCCGCACCGTGATCGGGTCGGCCGGGTCGGCAAATCTTGGTTAAAGCCTTAAAGGGTCTAAACGACGGGGACAAGTCATAAAAAAAGTCATGAAATGTTCAAAAATATCTTAATTACACAAATGTCTCCAAAGTTGGGAAAAAAACCTCTCTTATGTTTAGAAATTACAATTTTACCCTTCAAACATGGTAAAATTATTGTTGCACCCTTCAATTTGGGAAAATTATAAATATACCCTTATTTATGGGTAAATTATAAATACACCCTTGCTCGTGACAAAATGATAAATATACCCGACAGTGGAAAAATCACAAATGCTCAAATGTTCTCGGTGCTGGTGGAAAATTATACGAAAATCTAAAAAGATGTAAAAAATATAGAAATTCTCCTACTTACAAGAAAATTGCAGATAAACCCATGGAATACATCCATCATTGATCCTTGAAAATTATGATACGAAGTAAAGTTATTATTTATGCTGGATCAGATAAATATATATATATATATATATGCTTTGACTAATTAAAGACTTGGAATGATTAAATACTCACGTCTCATGGATGGTACGTACACCCCTGGAGTATATACACGTTGACAGTGATGTGGCAGACCTTCTATAGATACATATATAGTGATGGCCAGTTAGTTTAGTTTTCATCTAGCTTATGGGTTCCCATTCATGCATGATTATCGTGAGATATTAATTAGCTAGAACACGTTGGTCTAGAAGCAGGGTTTGCCGACCCGGCCGACCCGGCCGACCCGGTCTCGGTGCGGGATGGGTCGGGTCGGGCGGGTCGCAAAGCGACCCGGTCCGCCCTTTGGCTCTCCACGCGATTTTTTTGGAATTTTTTTTAAAATTTTTAAGAAATTTATTTTGAAAGATTAAATGGTATATATATATTTAAAAATATTAGAATGTATAGTTTATTTATGATAATAGATCCATACTACATTATACATATTAAATTATATAAAAATTACATATTACACTGCTTAATTAAACATCCTATTATATATAATACATAAAAATTTATTTTAATCACTAAATATGTAAAAGTAAACAGTGACATAATAATGACATTCATTCATGAAGTATAAAATACAAAAACTCACTAATCCGTGTCCATCTGTGAAGTCCGAATCCCAAAACTCACTCATCCTCCTCATGTGTGTAATCCGAATCCCAAAACTCACTAATCCTCATCATCAGTGAAGCCCGAATCCCAAAACTCATCATCAGATACATGAGACTGATCACCCGTATAATCTAACTCTATCCTAGTGGGTGGAGGTACATATGGGTGAGACTGAAAATATGTAACCATCTGCACAAATGATGGGTCGTGTGCTGCGGTGGAGGGTACATGAAAATCTGTAAAAAAAGTCCTCACTACATCTATAGCTTCAATTCTATCATGTGCGACTGGTGCTGGTGCTGGTGCTGCTCGAACTCTGGACGTGGAGGAAGATCCTGCTCCGCCATGTGCTCGTGGTGGAGGTACCCGGGACGTAGAAGAAGATGTCCTCGGTGTGCTACGAGAACCGTATCTATCATGTAACTGTGTCCGAAAGGAATGTCGAACATCTCCCGGAACTCGGTCGCATGCACGAACATCGCGTCCCACTCCCGCAAGGTGCTCCGCAAACCTGTGTATGCCGGTGACGCGATGTTCGCAGTATCTACAGTGCACATGTCCATCACCCTCAACAGAATATCCATGCTCCCACGCAGGGTGACGCCGTCCGTCCATGATGACCTGCAAATGATGTAAAAGTTTACATTAGTGATTTCGATGACAAGTACAAAACTCTATATATGAAGAAATGTACAATTAATTATTAGTTAGTTCTAAATGTAACCAAATGATACATACTAATAAAGCCTATGGACCCAAACTGGGCCAGTGCCCATCTCCAAACAATCTGACATTAAATGTGGTCCGCAGATAGGACAGATAGTCTTCATAGCGCATTGAACCTGAATAGTTCTCCCAGTACATGCGTACGTAGTATTCATACTCATGCGAACCTTGTGCGTACACGACCTCTACTGACGTAGCTGCGGCATAAGGATATGGATACGATGGGAAAAATGAACTACTGTTATCTGAGTCGCCATGATACATCGGCTGCTGCGGCCATGACCGTCCATACGAGCTTCCAGATCCCTGGGAGTCATGTGTGCTCATCCTCTCAAAATCAGACAACATGCCTTGATAGCTGGTACTGTCTGCAACCGAACTTCCATAGTAGGGATCCCAATGATCAGCTGCCCGTCTCGTCCCTGGCAGTGGAACACCGTGGTCCTCATCTTGCGTGGCATGTGTGAAGTGCTGCTCCTCTGTCCATGCGCCATGTTGACGGCCCCCACGACCTCTACTATGACCACTGCTGTACTCTCTGCCACCAGCACTCGTATTCTCACGAGGACTCCGTTGGTCACCTTGAGAACCACCACCTCCATGGGATGAAGACCCTGTCGGTGTACTCTCAGCATCGGAGTCATGACTCCCACTAATGCGGGGCTCAACAGAAGGCTCGGTAGTGTCGTCATCTGCATTGGGATCTAATGTCTCCATGTCTGCAAAATCTATCGGATTTAATGGTGGTCCCTTGTCCTTCTTGCTGGTGAATAATGTGGTCCATGATGATTTTTTCTTCTGTGGAGCAGGGGGCGGCTTACATGCTGCATGTTGTGTCCCTATAGATGCCTGAGAAGCAGAAGCCTGTTTAGATAATTTTTCAATTTACTTTCTATTGTGTAAGTCTGTACGTATACCTGAGAAGACTGATTGGGTGCCTTAGTCTTAGATGTTGAGCGTCGGGGCGCAGCAGACTGAGATGGTTGTTTCGATGCTCCCGAAGACTACACAATTGAAAGAAGAATATATTCAATTACCAATGAATTATATATTAACAAATGTAGAAATGACAATATAATTTCACCTCTCTAAATGAGGAACTCCCCCTAGCCTCTCTTGAAGTGGATAACCTTCTTGGTTCCGCAGATATTGAATGCCGCGGTACAGCAACTCGAGACCACTGTTCTCCCGCAATGTTGTCATTTGTCGGACCGACCTGCAATATATTGCTATCATACATAAATATATGACTATGCTATCTAATGAAATTTGCGATTCGATTTTCATGTATTAATTCACCTGAGGTGGCTCTTGACGCTCAATTAATGGGGGTTGGATCAATCGCTCCCATGCTGTATCATCATACGCATACGATGTGTCTCCACCCCCAATGACGAGGTCTTCATCTAAATTAATTTCATCATCACGTCCCGTTGCAGAGTCGTCACCACCCAAATGCACATGGGTGTCATCTCCCTCCCCGACTGCCTCTTGTACAGCTGATACGAGAAAAGTATTAGGCCGTGGTGTCTCGCCAGGTTCTTCAGCCTCCTCGTCTAATTCTGCCTCACCACGCTCGGTTGTGGCTCTTGCAACCCATGCTACCATAGGGTCGTCATCGTCTCGCAAGTACACAGCATCCGTTGGGTCGTAATCTCCCTCTCCTCTCCTTGTATCCATTTGTACATGCCGGACCTTTAGCCTCATGTTGTAATGAACATACACCATTTTGTCTAGCCTGCGGTGTGTTAGCCTATTCCTCAGCTTAGTATGCAAGAAGGAGAACGTCGACCAATTCCGCTCACACCCACTCGACGAGGATGTTTGCGATAGAACTCTCATTGCGATCTTCCTTAATACGGGTGCACTTGTGCCGTAATTTAGCCACCACTCAGCTGTGTTTAAGACAGATCATGTACAATATAATAATTAGATGTAAAAATTCTTTCTCGAGATATAGAAGGTACATTGTGAAGACACATTACCTGGGTCGAGTCTATCACGACTGGCCACGGCATTAGGTGTCGCAAATGAACCAATTCCCTCTCTAAATATTTTCATCTGCATTATCAAAAAATATGAAGTGTATATTTCATTTAATATTGTCAATGTTAAAATATCCAAGTATACCTCATTCAACGCATCAGCGGCATCTGTTGGGGTGAAAGACAATCGGTCTACCACAATGTTGACCGATTCTATCAACGTATCGTCATAAGCAAGGGCCCGAGCATATTGGAAGGCCGGATGTAGATAGTACGCTGCAATCGTAAGACAATGAATTACATATTAGTATCAACTGAAAATCACAGCTCATTGATTGGACGAGAATGTAAGTGTTTACCTGCCATGTGAAGATCACGGCTCATTTGTCTGTCCCATCTGTCCCCCACAATCTCCAGAATAGTGGGTCCATATTTTTTGGACGTTGTAAGGATCTTCCGCTTGGCTGCTTCTATTTTGCTGTACACCAACCCCATGGTTGGTACTCTATCCCCATCCACGCATCGTAGAACCTCATACAGTGGCTCTATCAATGACACTAATATCTTCACTCTATCCCAAAAATTCGAGGTGTTGACAATCCCCTCGACCTCCGCCCCTTCACGTGAAGCAGCAAAAGAGGAACTCAGCCAGGTCTCACCTCTAAACATTTGCTTCAATCCATCCTTGTGCTTCAATAGGCTCTGCAATGCGATGTAGTTGGTGGCAAATCGTGTGATGCCAGGCCTCAACAGTTCGCCGCCACAGTGCTCCCTCATCCATGCCAATACAAGTGTGTGGTTGTAGATATATTTCGTGATTTTTTGTGCCACCTCGACCACAGATTTTACCATACGAAGCTGCCCAATCTCCTTCAGCATCAGATCTACACAATGTGCTGCACAAGGGGTCCAGAAAATGTGCCGTTTTTTCTTCATTAGCTCCTCCCCAGCCTTCTTATAGTTCGACCCATTATCAGTCACCACTTGTACAATGTACTCCTCCCCAATCTCAGTCACCACTTGCTCCATCAATGATAAAATATATTGGTGACTGTGAATTTGACCAGACGCATCCACTGATTTGTGAAAGAATACCTGTCTGTCACAATAAACAAGGAAGTTAATCAGGCTAGATTTTGTGGTACCTGACCATCCATCACACATCAGTGTGACTCCGTACTTTGTCCATTTCTGCTTGAATGAGTCAATGTAACTCTTGATCTCAGCAACTTGTTCATCAAGGTATACGCCAGCCAATTCTCTCGCTGTAGGTGGCTGCACGTGTAGCCCAAGGATCTGTGCTTCCTGAAACATTGGCTTGTAGTAAGGGCTATTGGCTGCATTGAAAGGCAGACCCGCGTGGTGCCACCATTTTGCAACAGCTTGACCAAGTTTCCATTTAGGTCCCTTCTGGCCATACGCATCGTCCATCCTCGTTTGCTTACCATGCTCTCGGGATAGTGCACCGGGCTCCACATCTTCGATGTTGATCGATTGTGTCCTTTTCCTTTGTGTCCCCGAGTCACCAGTCAATAAACTCCTTATGCCTCGTGATTGTCGAGTCGTAGATGAACCACCACTCCCTGATGCTCCGGTCCTCGCGGCCTCGCGACTACGGACTATAGTCTCCTCGGGATGTCTTGACTCTTCCCTGCTCTGACGTACTGCCTCACGAAGCTCTGCTTCGTATGGATCGTTCACAGTGACATACACATTAGCCTGCTCAGTACATGCTTGTTCGTCTTCGTCACTGGGTGTCCATGCACATTCCTCCTCGTTGCTGCCACTTGGGCGCCCGCTCACTGCCGCTTGATCCCTTTTCTTCTTTTTTTCCTTTTCTTTCATCTCAGCTCTCTTCTCACGCAGGTGTCTAGCCATTGCAAGTTTCACATCTCTAGGCACATGGGTACACCCAGCAACCTCAGAGTATCCTGCCCCGGCTCCTCCGGCCAAATGCTTCTTCAACCGAGACACCCCTCCTCCCCGGTGTTCTATTTTACAATAGTTACAACGCCAGCACCTACGGTTGCCATCCAACAAAACTCCGTGTGACCACCCAATATCATTTGTTCGTTCCTTAGGAGCCATATTAAGTACTTAACTGTATCTCCTAAATGTAAAAATTACAAATCATATTAAGTACATTATTTTAAACAGAGACTAACAATGAAAATAATATCATTATTTCTACAATATGCAAGACTAAATTCAATATTTACTACATGTCAATATAATTTAGTTCAAAATAATATCATTATTTCTAAAACATGCATATAATGCTAATTTTTTATTTAATAGACCTACATTTAGTTTAAATTAATTTGTAACATATTTATCACTAATTATATATTTAAATTATAAACATGTCTAATTAAATTATATTATATTAAATTATTTATCAGTAATTATTTATATTATATTAAATTATTTTACGTCTACAACTAATAATGAAAATAATATCATTAATTCTATAAAATTAAATTTAAATTTTAATACATCTCAATTAAATCTAATATTTAAACATTAATTAAATAATATATCAAACATAAATATATTTCTACAACATGAATTAAACGATCTTTATATTATTTCTACAACCAGAATTAAATAATATATCAATATATTAAATTCTACAAGATGAATTAAATAAAAATTATATTTTTCTTACAACATAAATTCAACCTGACATCAAAAATAATATTAAACAATGACAATCTAACAAATTTTATTCATATATTTTTAAATTATAAAAAGATATTACATTTTTAAAAAATAAACTTTTTTCCCCCCCCCCCCCCCCCCCACGGTCGCACACGCCCCCCCCCCCCTCATCCCCCCACCGCCTGCCGGTGGCAGACGCCCAGCACGGCAGCACCCCCCCCGTCCCCCCCTGTCCCCTCCCGTCCCCCCACGGACGCACAGCAACACCCCCCCCGTCCCCCCACGGCGGCCCCCGTCCCCCCCCTGTCCCCCCCGTCCCCCCACGGACGCACAGCAACCCCCCCCTCCCCCCCCCGCCCCCCCACGGACGCACAACAACCCCCCCCCCCCCGTCCCCCCACGGCGGCCCCCGTCCCCCCCCTGTCCCCCCCCCGTCCCCCCACGGACGCACAACAACCCCCCCCCCCCGTCCCCCCACGGCGGCCCCCGTCCCCCCCTGTCCCCCCCCCGTCCCCCCACGGACGCACAACAACCCCCCCGTCCCCCCACGGCGGCCCCCGTCCCCCCCGTCCCCCCACGGCGGCAGACGCCGGGCACCCCCCCCGTCCCCCCACGGCGGCCCAGACGCCCAGCACCCCCCCCCCCCCGGCGGCAGACGCCCCACCCCCGACCATTTTAAAAAAATTTAACTTACCTACCTCCGATCGCCGCCCAACGCCGCCGTCGGCCGCTCAGATCGCCGTCCGAAGATCCTGCTCGCCGTCCGCCGCCGCTGCACCGCCGTTCGTCGGTGGGAGGGGTGGAGCTCTTCCTCCCCCTTCGGCCCGTTAAATGGGCGAACCGCCCCCGACCCGCCGTACCGAGCCGGGTCCCGCCTCGCACCGGAGCGGGACGTGGCGGGACGCACGGGACCTTGCGGTCCAGTGCGACCCGTCCACGACCCCCAGCCCGCGCGACCCGGTGCCCGCCTGGGTCGGGTCGGGTCGTGCGGGTCGGTGCGGGTCGGGGCGGGACGGCAAACCGTGTCTAGAAGGTCAAAAATTCGCACGGCCTAATTTGTCTGAAAGCTGAAACTACTACAGGGTCGACCCATCCAGATGCGTGCTTCGACTACCTTCGATGCCGCTGAACGAGAGCAGGTTGCGGAGAGAGTTGTTCTGCCGCAAAAGTGCTCGCTTCACAACGCGTGTTCAGATCAAGTTGGTGGTCTTCTGTTTTATCCAGGTGAAGATCGTTAAAATTGTTCCTGAGCTGAAAAAAAATGCGTCAGACTCGCCGCGGTTCAACAATATTAGACTCGTTACGATCCAAAGAAACCCAATCTGTGATGGCCCTCTTCAACCGTTCGACGATCTCGAGACACGGACCAGCTGAGATCCACAGAGATACGGCCGGCCCATGGCATGATCTAAGTGTTCGTATTCTTTAGATGTCGTAAGGCTCGTCAACGCGAGAACGTTGAAGCTGTCGTTACGAAACTTATCTCGACAGATTTCGTATCGCATACACGTTGTCCCTCTTATGGTAGTAAGTGAATAAGCGACGAAGAATCCCCACGATTGAATAAGACACGATTCTACTAATCACGCTGTCGAAGAAAGGATCACTTACAGAGTAATACGCAAAGAGAGAGAGAGAGGACCTCAGACGGAGACTCCACGATAGAGCGGACAGGAGAGAAGACTAATTGAGGGAGTTTCCCCCAACTCATCTTCTGTCTCAAGGCGTTGTCTGCTTCTCCGAGTATTTTCCTTCTCTCTAAACACTATTCACTCTTCGCCTCCATTTTATAGACTCTCTCTCTCTCTCTCCTTAATTTTTTTTTCAATTTCTCTCGATTGTTACTGACTTACGTATCATAAGGTTATCCTCTGAGATCACTCATAAAACTATTTCTGACATACTATCTAATGATTATAAATTTTCTCAAGATAGTCGTTCGTTCCGCCCAATAAATAAAATTTAAAAATATAATACAACGAGAAGAAGATATTTTTCAAACTCTATAATTTCTTTAAAAATATCCTTCCCATATGAATATATATATTTATATATACGTATACATGTTGGGTTTATGTAACTTTAATGAATGATCCCTTTAAAAAGTTTAAATTAATTTATGACAAACCTCACAGTGGAACCCTACCCCAGAAGCCACACCTCATCTTTTGCCACGGGGATGCGAAGGAACACCGAACACGTACAGACGCGTATCGCTACTTTCAAGAAACTAGTTGGGCAGGTCGTTAGAGACATAGAGTATAGCTAGTTTTGTTTGGTGCAACTTTTTAACTGAAATTGTTTTTATACTTTCAGCCCCACTTTGTTTGGTGTTTATCTTAGGGTTATCTCTATTTTAGTCTAAATTTCAGTTATTTTATTTTGACAAAAGTAGATTTAAATAATCTAATTACAATTGATTTAATCCTACTTAAGTCGAATTAATTTGTCTCACCTTCACATGTGAGATAATTTAATTTGATATTATATTAAAACAATAAATAAAATAAAAAATTTTACTTAATTTCAACCGAATTATCTTTAATACCGAACGAAATCGAGGATTAATTGTTTATAGCCCCATTGCTTTGCTAAGAAAATGTATTTATATAACACAATGATCAATCATGTAATTACTTAACGCAACAGTAAAACACCCCAGAAGGTAATCATTCCCTCTTTTTAACGGGATTAAAGTTAGTCTGAAATCTGGATTAAGTTGGGTGACTTAATTTTATTTAACTTTTATTCTAATTTATTTTGTAGAGGTGGGATAGGTTAATTAGGAATAACTTAGATTAACCCACATTTAAGTGGATTTAGGACATCTGTCATTACCAAATGAAATTGAGTTAAATCTGCATTAAAAATATCCTAATTTTGAGATAAGCCCGAAACAAAGCGAGATTATATGTCTCGCTTTTACATAGAGTTAATTAGCTCAGAAGTGGGCTAACTAAACCTGATCAAGTTAGGTCAAGATTAACTTATTTTTACTTTGATAAGCGAGGAGTTAATTCAGAATTAAGAAAGTGAGTTAACCTATTTTTAATTTAATATAATTTGATCAGTAACGAGTTAATCCAATAATAATGACAGTTAACATATCACATTTGTCTCTCCCTTTTAAAATTTTAATCCATAGTCACATATCTCATCATTATTTATTTTATATATTTTAATGTTTCAAATATTTTAAATAAATTTTATAAAAAATTACCATCAAAATAATAAAATTTTTAATAAAACGTATCATTAATACTAATAATTAAAATTTAAAAGTGATAAATGTTACTTTTACGATTCAAATTCATTGTTAACTTTAATTTTTTTATTTATATGAAATATATTTTTTGATAAATTTTATAAAATAAATATACAGTCAAAATAATAAAATTTTTGATAAAGAATATCATTAATACTTCTAATTAAAAATTAAAAATGATAAACATTACTTTTTACAATTAAAAGTTACGGTTCAATTTAACCTTTTTATTTTTTAAAAAATTAATTTTTATAGATTTTATAAAAAATATACAGTCTCAATCATAAACTTTTTGATAAAGAGTATCATTAATATTATTAATTAAAATTTAAAAATGATAAATGCTTTTTTTACAATTAAAAGTTACTGTTTATTTTAATTTTTTTAAAAATCACAAATATTGTTACTATTTTCTTTAACTAATTATACAGTCAAAATAAAGTTTTTTGATAACTAATATCATTAATAATATTAATTAAAATTTAAAATTGATAAACGCTAATGTTTACCATTAATATTAGATGTTCAATTTAAAGTTTTTATTTTAAACAAATTTATGAATATTTTTAATAGATTCTATAAATAAATCTATTCTTTAGAGATAATAAAATTTTTGATAAAAAATATTATTATTACTATTAATTAAAAAAAGTCAATGTTTACAATTAAAAGTTAATGTTCACTTTAAAACTTTTAATTTTTAAAATTTTGTAAATACTTTTAATAAATTTTATAAAATAAATCTTCTATCAAAATAATAAATTTTTGATAAAAATATCATTTATATTACTAGTTAAAATTTAAAAGTGATAAATATTTTACTTTTTACAATTAGAGAGAGAGGGGGGGACGAGTTAACCCTGACTAAGCACCCCGTGTGGGTTTCGAAGCCCAAAGTTATCCTGGGATTAACCATATTTGAACCTGAGTCAACCTAATCCGCATATCAAACCAGTTTTGGGGTTAACCAGGGGTTAAAACTGGGGTAAACCCTGACTAACCCGCTATCCAAGCGGGGCCATTATATATGAAGGTTACATCATCGCTGGGCGCATCAGACACGAAGGTCATCTTCATGGATATGTACAATTAATGGCTCGCTATTGTCATGAAATTTGTTTGTTTTATTTGAGGCTGAAACAGAATTGATGCTGACCCCAAAAGACCAATCGCTACATAAATAAATATATATATATATATATATATATATAGTTGAAAATTAATCGCCTCGGTGTTTCGATTATTAAATGTGAAAATGTCATGGCACCAATGGAGTGATCAGTCGAATCATTTTAAACCGTTTGAATAGAAATTATAGAAAATCACACAAATCAGGTGTGTACTTAATTAAAACATGTGCTACTTAAATGATGCACGCACTAATTAATTAACTGTGTGATCAATCATCTAGCTACCGATTACCCCATGCACGAGCTAGCTAGCTACCCTCATTTCTGTGCATGTCATGTACTTAATTATCAAAAATTAGGTCATGCATGTTTGGTGCATGAAGTTCTTAATTGGAAGTATCTTTGAGTTTACATAAGTAACTTTTTAGCTTAGTTATTTTGAGAAGAGATATATTAACTGATAGGCCTCAAAAACCATTTACATAATTTAAGAGTTGCTCTTAATTAGCTTGTAACCAAATTAAGATTCTAAAATATTTGTAGCTTCCTAGCCAGTGAAAATAAACGTGGGTGTTTTAGAGAAATTCTAATTTAATTTTTCTAACTACTTATAAAACTAATTAATTATAACCACTTTTATTAGTTTAGATTTGTCATGTTAAAAGTACAAGTGAATTAAAGATGCCTTCCAACTAAAAGTTAATTTCGCCAATCATATATATCCTCAACAAATTCAAAGAACTTTGATATATAATATATATATATATATATATATATATATATATATATATATATATATATGCGGACTTAACTACCACCGTACGTATAACCATATAATGTTAATGTTGGATTTAGTGCTTTAAAAATTATCAAAGTTTGTTTTCCTGTGTTGTTTTGCCCCACATTGGAAGATTGAAAAAGTTTTCATCTTCTTATTAGTTGGAACTCTTTACTACCTTGTGTACTCCTTTGGGGATACTATGGTAGTTGGGCTATCTGAGCCAGTGGGCTCCTTGGGCCTTATTCTATATCACACACGCGCGTGTATTGCCTTGCCTTGCCGATGCCGTGTCGTGCGTGCGTGTGTGTTATATTCGACCTTTATTTTGTTTTATTATTTAACCGTTTGACCGAGCGTCTCTTGGGTTTCCTCCGCGTCTCCTCGGATTCTCTCCCGAACAGGAGTGTCGGTTTGTTCGTGTGTTTGACCGTTTTAGACTCTGGTTGGGAGTCTATTTAGGGAGGCAGTTCTCCCGAGGGTTGAAAACACAGCGAACTGTTCTTCCTCACGTTTCTTCTCCTCTCTGTCATTTTTTTCTCTCCTGCAAGTTCTCGAAGTGGTCACAGTGGTGTTCGCCCCGGCGTCGCAACTTGGAGTGCACCTTTGCGCCGCCATCGTTTGGGTCGTCGTATCTTGGGGGAAGTTTCGCTGTGGAGCCTATTGCACCGTGTAGGGGCGAAACGACTCTAAAGAAAGCGACATCGCGCTTCGACCCGAGTTTGATCTTTCTAAACTTCATTCCATATTCTTTCTGTTGATCCGCCTGATAGAGAAATCCCTCGATCGTGCATCCGTGAAGAAATTATTTTCCAACAGTTAAGAGCTCTATATATATTGTTTATTCTTTTTTCTCTTGAGCACCACCCAATTCAGGTCGGCTTCCTTAATTAATTTCCTGTTGCCCCATTATTCGACCTTTCTTCCACACCTGTTTGCCCCCAAATTAATCAAGCTGTTCATGTAGACGCGGCACTACTTCTGCACGTGCCTCTCTCGATGCGCACATGGACGTGCACGTTGCCGCCGACTGGTCGTCAATTACCGTTCCAACAAGTTTTCCTTCTCTTTTTTTTTCTTTTTTTTTTTGAGTGACCGAATTGTTCACAACAACCTCTTATATATCCTGTTGACACACACTACAAGAAAAGGCCAAAAAAAACTTGGAAGCTCGTAGAGAATATATATATATATATATATATATATATATATATATATATATATATCTTCTTGAACCTTCAAGAGATTTCCCAACAAATGGCCTCGTGCTGCATGCACGAGCACAAAATGGTACCAAATCCCAGTTGAATTTTAACAAAGATTTATGTGCAAAAACCCTAGTAGTAATATATAGTCGTGTTAATTATAACAAGGAGAAAGAATGATCAGGGGCCCGCCGCCCAAAATTGCTCGACCGACGTTATTAATTAATGCAGGAGTTACCTTTCGGACAAAGAATTTATGGCTCAGTAATCATATCCTTCTCACTCTCCGAAATTAATTAAGTGCCCACTCATGTGTTCCATAGAGATCGATCGGCGATGAGTAGTTTAACCAAAATAATGATCCAAATTAATTAATTAATTAATCTGTTCCCTTTAATTTCCAACAATGCACGTTTGTAGTCCCCATCACACAACCACAAGCCAAAACGATGAAGCAACAAGCAAGCCACCTGATCTTGAACAGGTGGATTTCCCTGGCTGGTGGGAATCATCCTATCGACGTCTAATTAAGGGCTGTCCACCACACAATGCCCTACGACAACAGGTGGCCCGCTGAGCTCCAAACACATTTGATGATAAGGCACAGAATTAAACTATGTCATGAAACTATATATATATATATATTTGAACTTGGGCAGGAATTGAAAGCTATATATATTTGGGTCTTCGGACCAAATGTCAATACATGCATGGCTGTAGGGCATCATGTGGAGGGCACTGGGATATATAATTTTAACCGTGAGACAAGGACTGATGCTTGCCCACTTGGATAATTAAATCTTCTTCTACATGCATGGGGGGTCAACACGTCCAAACCTAACTGTGGGGGAAGAGAGAGAGAGAGAGAGAGAGAGAGAGAGAGAGAGATAAGGTTCCATTTTTGTGTTGTGGGTGTGGTGGCGGCACCGCCAAAAGGCAAGTTTGTCGTCCAATATCACAAGCTTTCGGAGTCAAAGGGAGAATCCTTCTTCTTCGGGGCTTTCCTTGATCTAAAGTAGATTGGCTTTGCCATCTTCAAACATTGGGACTTGGAAAGTTGCCAGGGAACACATATATAAGTGGTCATGTTGCATTGAAATGTTCTAGTTTTGCTTCTCAATCATCACTCTGCAAATGAAGACATGGGGAATTGCAGCTCTCTTCATGATGATTGGTATGCATGCTCTCTCTCTCTCTCTATTTTATCATCCATCCGGCCAATTGATCATATATATAGCACTCCTCCACATATATATTTTTGCTCCCATATATCCTTCTTCATCCTTAACTCCAAACGAATCGAACTCCATGACATGCCGTGGATTTCAAACCCACCTTGAGGGTGATCTCTTTCTTCTTTGCAAATTTATCACACTTCATTTTTGTGCATGGTGAGCTTTCCTCTAGGAAACGGCATAACAGGTTGGATCAGAGAAGACTCTCCTCCATGGACCCGGACGATGCAACCCATGAAGGAATAAAGACGGTGGGCGTGGGGAAGAGCTGTGGGTTCTCCTCCACCTCCATCCTATGCATCTGCATAGTGACATGGAACATGAACGGGAAGGTGAGTACGTACTACTTCAATTAACAGCTTTCGTCTTATATATGTCGATCAGTTTAACTACGTACGGACGGACGTTCTGCCTTAATCCTGATGAGCATACGAACGCAACCTTAGTGTTATCTTCCTCTCTCTGTGTGTGTGGTGAAGGAGGTTTCATCTGAGGACTTAGCTGAGCTCGTGGGCAGTGATAGAAAGTTCGATCTGTTCGTCATCGGCCTTCAGGAAGCACCAAGTCGGAAGGTCACCAAGCGGCTGAAAGAGGCATTGGAAGGAACTCACAGGTGCTGCTACAAGAACATATATATATATATATATATATATATATATATATATATATATATATATATGTATTCCCTCTTTGAATCTCATGGCTTTAGAGAGATAATTAGGACTGATCGATGAATCGGATTTTTTTTTTCAGTTTGTGGGTCTTGGGAAAGAGAGAGGATCCGCGGGTTTTGCTTTAGGCAGCCAAACTTGGATAATATTGTGGTACCTATATATATATATATGTGTGTGGAAGTAAATACACCTATCAAACGAAGAATACAGGCGTGCTTCCATGGTTAATTATAGCTTGTTTGATCACCACTAGAATTACCTTCTTCGAGAAATGGGTAACATCCACATGGCATTGGGAACGCCCAATTAGAAGCTCGTTCTAGATCATGCCTCATCCTGGGAAGGCCATTCAGTAAAAAACTTATTCTTCAGCCAAACTTGGGTATATGATCCTGGGCAGCTTCAAATTAAATGAATTCATCAAGAATACGACACATTTCCTTCTTTTTTCCCCTGCCTTGATGTCATGCATGCACAAGGGTTTGTCAAAGCTAATATTTACATGGAAGTTGTTAATATGCAAGTATGTTCGAGACCAGTAATTAATTAAGCTATTAGTGGGAAATATTAATTTGTATTATCAGTCAGGCATATGCATGCTTCTTGTATGTGCTCATACCTTGACCTAATTAGTTTATAATTAGCCTACAAAGCAAATAGGTGGAGTCAATGAGTTGATGGTTATTGGAGAATTAAATTTTAAAAAAAAAGTAATATACACCACAAAGGCTGAATGGAAAATCATCCCCTAGATTTATAATATGATTTCAGCGGCAATCAATGATAAAAATAGGAAGTAAGGCACCCAACTTGGAGGGTTGTCGATAATGCCAAGTGCTTAATTAAATAAATGAAGAAAACTTAAAAATGTGGTCCAGAAATTAATACAGATAGAACTCAAAGAAGACAACATGAAGCATTAGAAAAAGGGATTGATGGGGAAGGTGGAGTGGTGGTCCATGGGGATCACAAACCTAAGATGAAAAAGACGTACGCATAACAAATTAATTAAGGAGTGAATCACTGGCTAATTAAATCTTCTGGACGTGGACTCCAGCCAATCAAGGCAGTGCTATAGCTAAATGGATATTTCTTGCCTCGCATAGTTGACATGGTTTGTCTGCAAATTAAATTGTCTCATTCAGAGCTCATTAATTTGGAGGTATAAAGTAAAAAGAATCGATAGTACGTGTTGAGTCTCTCAATACCTAGAGAGAGATAAATTGCAGGAAAATCAAGAAGGACGTAACAGATGACCTCCGCATGTATCACATCATGCATATATATGTGAGGATTATATATTATACTATAATTAAGGAGTCAAAGATGCAACAAACAAAAAAATAAGCTCTTATTTTTTGACGCAAATATTGCTCGGATGTCCTAAAATAGGGAAATGGAGATCAACTTTTCTGAACTAAACTGCCGTCTGGAACTATTTTTCATTGTTCATATATTTACAAATTAATGGTTAGCCTTTTTGTTTCAGTTTTCAGTTCTCCATTATACATATTTATGATGCGTCTCAGAAGAACAACTCAATTCATAAAAAATTAAAGCCACCTATTAGTTGTAATAGTTTGTGTTTCTAACTAATGCATGATAGAAGCCAATGGCATTTAGAACTGTATTCAGTTGCAAATGGCATGTAAACCACAGGTGAAAAGAGTAACCAACCATGCCCATTTAAAAGGGCGCCCCCTAACTACATCTAGCCCAAACTTTCCCACGAAGATGAAGTGTGCCGGCCCACATGATGTGGAACCGGAACAAGTTTAGGTTTGTTGTGGATGTCTATTTGGTCTGCAGCCCATAACTGAAAAAGAGAGTGGCCCATTAGGATGGATCAAGTGACCAACGCTGGCAAATGGGCCACAAGCCCGCCTTAGATAAATGATTTATCTTTTTACTCATAGGCCGTTTTTTGTCTCCTCCTCCATCTGTGTTCAGTATTTAGTATTAATTTCTTTTGGGAGGGGCAACAACTCAACGAGGAATAACTTTTAGTTTTGATTTGTTTTCTTCCTCCTTGAAAAAATTGCAGCCTCCTGGCAGAAGCTACAATGCAGTCGCTTCAATTGTTTATCTTTGGGCCCAACAGCTCGGACATACACACCAAAGGTGCGATGACGTTGGCATCTCTCTCTCTCTCTCTCTCTCTCTCTCTCTCTCTCTCTCTCTCTCCCCATGTTATCTACATAACATCTATATACATCTATGTATGTATATGTGTAAGTTCTTCTGTCTATTTACGTATTTCATTTTTATATGATCTTTGATGAACATGCGCGCAGAGATGAAGGTGGACAGGTATGCGGTGGGGGGATGTGGTGGTCTCATCGGAAGGAAGAAAGGAGCAGTGGCCGTAAGCCTCATCATCAATGGGATCCGGATACTCTTCATCTCCTCCCACCTCTCTGGTGAGTTACTGTAAACACTTTTTTCTCATGTTCATATGTATGTATATATGTGTACATGTACATATACCCTACGTATATATTATGGATAGAAGAACCGCATGTTAATTATTTCGGTACGTAGATCTGCATTCTTTTTTTGTTTATTTGTTTGTTTGCTTAATTTAATCACTGGCCTTTGGGTTGTTGGTACGTACGCGCGCGCAGCTCATGCTCGCAACGTCGAAGAGCGGAACTCGCAGTGCAGGCACATCACCCACTCGCTCTTCGCCAAAGATAAGGGCCCTTACGCCAACCCTTACAATGTAAAGGTCTGGCTGGGGGACCTCAACTACAGAATACAAGGGATAGGCACGCTGCCAGCCAGAGACCTGATACACAAGAACCTTCACGATGTAAGTTGCCCAAAACCCTAGCCTCTCATGTTCAGATTCACTAGAGCGAGAGGAAAACATGAACTGCATATATATATATATATATATATATATATATATGCATGGGTTAATCTTGATCTCATCTTTTGAGTCATTGAGGGCGATCGAAATGAGACGTGGAGTACGTACGTACTGTGGTAAATTGAATGGTTTCATCGATCCTTGCTTGACTCATCCTTAACTAATTCTCGCGTCCCATTGACATTGCATGCAGCAACTCACCAGCAGAGACCAGCTCTTGCAAGAGGCCGAGAGAGGGCAGGTCTTCAATGGGTATTGCGAGGGGACGTTATCGTTCAAACCCACGTATAAATATGACGTTGGAACCAGCGAGTACGACACAAGCTACAAGGTGAGGCATATATATACATATATATAATATATGCAACCATATCTGTTGGCATGCACTTAATTGGTTCATATATTACATTATATATCCTTGTGGTTCTTCCTTGGCAGGTGAGAGTGCCCTCGTGGACGGACAGGATACTGTTTAAGATAGAAAGCTCGGACGACACAATGGAGTTGGAAGCTGACCTGCACTCCTACGAGTCGATCGACCAGATCGACATCTCCGACCACAAGCCGGTGAAAGCCCATCTCTGCCTGAAAGAGAAGGACGACGGTGGGCCGTCGACGTAGGCGATGCACGTAGACGCCAGAACGTACGTACGTATACATGAAGGCAAGGGGGCTCTAGCTAGCTAGCTCTTGCACTTTTGTTTAGTTCTCAAAATAGAACACGTTCGAACAAACTGGACACTATGGAGAGCACGAACCAAAGGACCGTTAACTGCTCACCGTACGTGATGAAGCCGTTTGACTTTTCTTTTGATTCTCTTTTTGGTCAAAAAGGCCATCTGCATATGTCTCACGTAAGCATATAGCCGACTGCACAGCAATATGTACGCTGATCCGGTAGCCGAAGCTAATTAATTAGGAATTACATATGCTTTGTACATATCTTTTGTGCCCAACCAATTAATTAAGCATAATCCGAGAAAAGATACGCGCGCGTACGTACGCGTTTGCTGTAATTTCAATATCATTTGGGAAATGTTAGTAGTTCTTCCTCTGTCGTGACATAATTAATTAATGCTTCTTCGAGAATCACAGGATATTATATTATATTATATTTAATTAAGCATTTATGTTACAAAATAATAACAACAGTACCTCGGACTGATTTGTAAATGAACTTAAGTGTGGTGGACTTGATTAATTAACTTGTGCTGGCTGTAGTACGTTGGGGTAATTATAGTCATGATCATGGTATAAGCTCTAGCTAATCTGAATTAACATTTGGCCGGGCTCAGGAGTTTTTTGATCGGATGTTAAGTCCCATAAAATTAAAATATATTATTTATGATGGTGTACGTGAGAGGGTAAAATCGGCATGGCCCATGCGTGGCCCATCGACCCCAGGTCCGCGTAGGCCCAAGGTCGTAACGGACATGACGGACCCCCGACAGTCACCGCCCACAACAGACGACTCAATCGGGCCGGTCATCGGATTTTCCAGCCCACGAAGGGCATCAACCCGGGCATATCAGGCACCGGATGACTCTCCGGCGACCGAATGTTACTCCCGCCATTACCAGCCTCAACTCCAATAACGGCGAGCACGCCCCACGGAGGCCGTAAGACTCGCCTAAAGGTCGCTCGGCTCCGGAGGAACGGATGCTCAACGAAAGCCTCCCCACGATTACGGGGAGACGTTATCCCACGACTCACGCGCTTCCCTGCTAAGGGATAGACCTCCACTACCAGGACAACGTACCCTTATGAAATAGACCTCTCGCCAGGCAAGCAGACACACACGAACACAGCTAGAGAGACTCAGACACACGTTGTGACAGGCTAACAGTAACAGAGAGTAACTTCTACATAGGAGAGCCCCGGTCTACTTCCGAGCACTCTGCCATTCTAGCGAACACTCTTCGAACACTCACTGGGCGTGGGGAGCACTCCTTCGGAAGCCCGATCGTCACTCCAGGCTCGATCAATCGACTCTCATCTCCCTCTCTCACCTCTCCGTCTCCTCTTGATCCTCTCTCACTAAGGTCTTGACTTAAGCATCGGAGGGTTGTCCTCTGGGATAACGCCTAAACCTCCTTCTGACGCTATTTCTATGGTGTTTGCAGGCTTCCACGGGTGATCGAATGATCTTCCCTAACAAATAAATATTAAAAGTGTGATACAGAGTTCGAGAGATCATTTTCTTACCTCTACGGTACATATTAATTTTACATTAAACTAAATAACCTTTTTTATCTTACTCAATTGATACTCCGGAATATTAATTATCCCACGTACGTGTTTGGAACCGTTGAATTAGGGGAAGCAGGAATCTTTATTGGCTTGCATGCACGGGGCTTCGACCAAACACATGCGATCAATAAAGTGGTGGAATCTTCACCTATTTAATTAGCATGGCAAGCATGAACCAATAAAGGGGATTGAGGGTAGGATATGTTGAAGGGAAAGGAATCGTGTGCTTGGTGACGACTCTTCCAATATTGAGAATTAATTATCTTCAGCCTCTTTTAGATTTCAAAATTGAGTTAATTGCTTAATTTGAAGGGAATTAATGACATAATTAGTCCTTCAAAGCAGTTTGTATGATTTCTTTTCAACCAAATTAATATTCCGGAGTAGATTCCTTGCATTCAGACAAAATAGGACCGGATATGACGGAGATTTGTTGGTTCGACTGCCTAAACTCAATTGGATCTACAATGATATATATAGAGAGAGAGATAAGAAAATAAAAAATATATCATTGATATGTCTATATAAATAGAATTAATGATATCAATTTATATGATTCATTAACATAGTTAGTTAGGGTGTGTGGTTAAACAAATAAGATCTTATATTTGAAACCTACATTGTTTATGTTTTTAAAACCTTTTTTTATCTTCGATCTAGTTCATTTGATAATAATACTAGAGGGAATGTTTTGATTTAAGTCTCGTAAAGAAATTAAAATTTTAAAAATTCTTCTCATTTAAAATATTTTTTATTTTTAAATTTTAATTAATAATTTTACTTTTAAAATATAATTTTAAAATAATTATAATATATTTAATTAATAAATTTAATAAAATTATTTAAATAAATAAAAATAAGACGAAGATGAATAGTGTTCAAGTACGCGGTGTTTTGTATTAGAGGTAAAACTATCAATAGGCTAAGCCGAATCGGAGTTAAGTCGACCCGACTCAGACCCGACTCATCAATTTTAAAGCTTGGTCTTGACCGAGTCTCAAGTTACGTCGGACTGAGTTGAGGACGACTTCTTCACAAATCTGACTTATGTCGGACTTGACCCGACACGATAAATTAAATAAAATAATATATATATGAATATAAACTTATAATATTATTAAATTAATTAAAAGTTTAGATATTAATTTATTTAGAAAGAATTTTTTTATTTTTAAAATTAGATTAAATAAGCTATTTTTTATTTTAATTTAAAAAATAAAAAATTAAAAGGAGAAAAAAAAAGAATAGGCTAGGCCGTCCAGCGGGAACTTAAAGCTCAGGCTTGGCCCCCGGGTCTAGTTGGGCTAGACTTTTAGACCCAACTAAGGGCCCGCAGGCTGAAAAAGGCCTCGCGACTCGACCCAAAATGAAACCAATTAAACTCGCAGACTTATCGGGCCGACTTGACTTATTGACGGCCCTAGTTGACGGGTCTATTAGATCGCATCGCCCCAACTAAATATCCACGGGCCGAAAAGGTCTCGGCGACTCAGCCTAGAGTAAAGCCAAGCACATAGGCCTATCAGGCCGACTTGACTCATTGACACCCCTAATTGACGGGCATATATATTAGATCACATAATTTTTAGAAAATATAAGCAACTATTTTAATAAATTTTATCAAAATTTGTATACTTATTATAATAATTTGAATTATAAATTTTAATAAAAAGATAAAAATATTAAAAAATATTCTCTCTCTCCTCTTCTTATACCTTTTAGAATCATTATTAAATAATGTAGATGGAAACCAATTTTTTAAAAAAATCGGATCAATCTAAGTATTGAACTACAAAATTTATTTTTATACTAATTATAATAATTTTAATTAAAAATTTTAATTAAAAATTAAAAAATAGTGTCTCTCTCCTCACGTATCCCCTCTAGAATCATTACCAAATAATGTAGATAGAAATCAATTTTTAAAAAAAAATAGGATCAATCTCATTATTAAACCTACAACCTCACTATTCTACACAAATATACTAACCAACTGTGCATTTAATCTATGTAAAATATATTAAATAATATATAGATGTTAACATCAAATCGACTCAAATCACTCGTCTCGCACGTATCAGTCAGTGTATCATCTTGAACCGATCCGATACATAGCAGGACACACGATTCTTTGTGATACGTAATGAACTGATCACGTACCTCACACATATCGATTTCCTTATGGTGTTGTCCGGTACGTGCGATTCACAACGTATTGAATCAATTCATCAAACTCTGATTCACTACCAGAAAAGGCGGTGTTTGTGACGGTCGGACTCCCGTCCGAAATCCACTTTTACCTGTAGTGATCTCTATATAAAAATATCAAAAACATCATGATAAATATTATATTTATCGTCCTTAGAGAGTAAAATGTTCATAGTTGTCGATCGGGTGGAAGTTCATTAAATAAGTAGAAAATGATAATTTTACTCTTTAATTAAATGCTAAAAGACTACCACCATCATTGCAGTCGTTTGTCAGCTGGAAGGCTCCCATATTGCCATCAAAGAGACGGGAGGCTGCCGCCGGTGTCATGTTCGATAAATGTAAGACCAAATGAGAGAACAACTATACGTTGTCTTTTTCAAATTGAGATACATACGAACATTGAAGATGTTTTAGTCATTTAATCCTCCCCAACTAGTTAGCTAAACAGATTCTAACGTTCAAAAGACTATTTTTGATATACTCAGACAACAACAACAAAGGGCAACTCATCGGCATGGCAGATTTGAAACTAAAGTTCTTATGATTGGTATATAAAATATATTTGACATTCAAAGATGGTATTTTTATTATTTTGCATGTCAAGATGATATATACTCAGGTTTGACGTTTCGTATGTCTCAGCCGTCCCGATCACGACTCGGGATGAGATGAGACAATACCGTCTCGATCTATCTCGGTTCATCTCATAAAATGTCAAAATAAAAAAAGACTCTTTATATATATAAAATAATATAATTAAATTCTTAATTCCGTTGATTAAGTGATTCGTGTGTTTTGTTTAAGACATCTTGTTATCAAATCTATTGAACCCTCTTAAAATTTTAAGTTTTTTATATAAAAATCTTAAAAAGAAATCAAAATAACACATGTAATTGATGAGTTTTGAACTTAAATCACCCTCAAATTAATAAAGACACTTAACCATCTTACCTATATAATATCTTATATTTAAAATATAATATTAAATATATTAAGTGATCCGGTCACGACCCACGACCCGTACGTCTCGCCTCCGGTCTAAGACGGGTCGGGCCGTCCCAGACCGATATTACAAACCCTGGTATATACGAAGTTATCCCTACAGTGGAAAATAAAATGCAAAACTAACTTCCATATAAATTAATGTATATCTCTTCCCACTTGTATGGATGTCATATATATATATAGGCATGGACATTAATTAGTTCTCCGAACCAATTTGCTCCGGCAAATGAAAATGTTGACATTAGGAAGCAAACACGTGGCACGTAATTAGATGTCAGACAGGTCCATTACGGTTTTAATTATAAGTTTAGCCATAGAATAATAGCAAGATATATATATATATATTTATATATATATTTATATATATTTATATAGTTGTGAACTTGTGGTACATGCGTGCCTTTTCCTCACATAGCCGGTTTGACATTTGTCGCTTCTACTTGGCCCATTGTTATAGAAGGTTTTGATCTCTCATATATAACGTACGACACCTATATATCCACGTTTGACATGTTAAAGTTCAAAGCACAAATAAATAATTAAATTCTGGTCAAATGTGCTCATACTACAAAGAAATCTGGATTTCTTACTCTTAAGTGGGGATTGTACCTACAAGTGGAATACGAAAGCCAATGCTTGCTTGCCAAGAGTTGTTGAGCAAGTACTTTGTGGTAATTGGGAGGGGGACTCGAGGGAGGCAGCTGCGCGCCGAGCCTCCCTCCTCCTCCGGTCGCAGGGGAGCTCCCGTCGGGATCTCCCCCCCCCCTCCTCCCTCTCCTCTGCAGGAGGTTTTCGCCAGAGTGATACTCTCTCTCCCGTGGGGAGGAACCCTCACCATCCCTCGGTGGTGGAACCGTCGCCGGCTTCGTCCGGCGGAAACGTCACCGGCGGCCTCGCCCCGGTGGTCCATTGGGCGGGGGAGAGCCCCCGTAGGGGACACCCCCCTCCCCTCTCTCTCCAGGTACGTCCCCTTCGCCGCCGACCTCCGCCCCCGTCGACCCTCTCCCCTTCCCCGCCCTTCTCCCCTCTTCCCCCCTTTCTTCCCCCCTCCCTGCGGCCCTCATCCCCTCCCCGACCCCTTTCTCCGGTTGCCGCCCCTTTGCCCCTTCCCCCCTCCTTCCCTGACGCCCCCCCCCCCCTCCGCTCTTGCCGATCTCCCCCCCCTCCCGCCGTCCTCCGCCCTGTCCGGCCCCTTCTCCCTCTCCCTCCCTCTTTCCCTCCCGGCCCTCGCCCCCCCCTCCTGTTACCGTTCCAGCCGCCGACCACCAACCCACCCCCCTCCTTCCCCCGGTTTCCCCTCACCTCCTCCCTCTTCCTCCGCCGGCCCTCCGCCGCCCTCCACCCCTTTCCCCAAATTCCTCGGCCCCGCCTCCCCCCACCTTCTCCTCCCTCGCCGTTCGCTGTCCCCCACCCCCGCCTCCTAGCTCCCCCCCCCCTCACCATTTTGAAGCCCACCGACTCTTGCCCCCCCCCCCCCCCCGTCGGCTTGGGCTCTCTCTCGGGCATCGTTGGAGTCTGGGTCCAGTCCTTGTGACGCAGGTTACAGTTCTATTTCCTCGGATTCGAAGAAGTTCGGAGATACAGTGCATTCCTCCCGTATCCAACAGGATATTGGCCTCCCGAGCGTTCTCTTCTCTCCGCTCAGTGCTACAGCGGTTCGGCTGCCATGTGCGCCTCGAGGAAGTTTACGGTCACCTTCAGCATCGACTGGCTCGTCTTCCGACCCCCTGGAGTTTCCCACCGCTGGTGGTTGGCGTGACTCTTCACCCCTCCTCGTTTCCATCTATGTTTGTTCGTCGCTCCGGTGACAAAATGGGTCAGCATGGGCTTTCCCGTTCGATTTGGGGTTTCTATTTTCCTCTTGTACGTCGCTATGCCGACTGGGTTGCCATCTATGTTTGGGTGTCTATGCTCTCCATATATTATGACTATCGTATAATATGAATGAAAGCCTATGTTTCCAAAAAAAAAGTACTTTGTGGTAATTAGTGGCTCATAATTCTGATGTTATTTCAATTAGTGCTTCGGGAAACATCGATGAGGTTAACGCAAATTAACCTAGCTAATCCCTTAAATTAATAATCTAAATATTGGTCCCCCCCGCCAGTGGCGGGGTGGACACCCCCCTCCCCCCTCCTGCGGAGGTGGCAGGAGGGCACGGGTTCAAGCCGTGCCTCCCATCGGGAGGTACTTATCCCCGCTTTCTCCTTCCCTAAAAAAAATAATCCAAATATTGTGAAGGATGAGCATTCTTTGCACCAGGGCCATTAAAGATAAGGTAAACATGCTAATAATCTACTTCTGGGTCTCCTAATCCCTCCCACTTGGGGGCAGAGAGCCTGCCTATATTTAAGATACAAAAGGCAACCGTACGTGATGCCAGCCATCTGCATGCTAATTAATCCCCTTTGACTTGGTAGGGCGTTTGGCCGTAATTTTTCATCTTTTTTTCTCTTAAAATAAAAATTAAGAATAGATAACTCGTTAGACACGATTGGTAATATCTTCTTATTTTTTTAATATAAAATTTCATCATGTTATAATTAACTTTTTTTAAAAATAAAAATAAGTCTTCCTATATTTTTTTAAGAGAGACGCGACCTCGCGTCCTCGTGCTCGCGAACATAACCCTCCCCTCTCCCTTCTCTTCTCTCCCTCCTCCATCCACTACTCCAGCCCTACGCCACCTGCCCCCCTCTCGATCCTCCCTCCTCTCCCCTCCCGGAGCTCGACCACACAGTCGCCTCCCACGGCGTCGTCGGGAGTCGCGCAAGAGACGCCGCACCAGGAGCAAGGGGGCAAAGGGTGTGGTGGGGTCCCAGCCAATGAGGGTGCCCGCTACTATTGTTGTTTGTATTGTGTAGAAACTCAAAAAAGATATATATATATATATATATATATATATATATATATATATATATATATATATATATATATATATATATATATATATATATATATATATATATATAGAGAGAGAGAGAGAGAGAGAGAGAGAGAGAGAGAGAGAGAGAGAGAGAGAGAGAAGAGGCAAACGGAGAAGAATATCACATTCGTCCCGTCATCGGCTCCCTTCGGTATATGGCCTGCTCTATGAAACTGGTCGTCGGGGACATCGACATGTTCCTCTTCTCGTGCGCCCACCACTACATGGGCATCGTCAATGGCTTGTGGCCCACGAAAACCGGTGGCGGTTTGTGCAGGTGGGGGTGTACGCCGCCAAGGAGTTCGTGGTGGCGTCTAAAGACACGTGGAAGTCCTTCGTGCGGTTGGACATGGCGTCGATGATGGATGCTGACCTCACCAGCTGGTTCTGTTTTCTCGCCGGTATCGCAGGGGGCCCTCTCTTGGCGGTGGTCAGGGAGTGTGAGTGCTTGTCATCGACAGGAGCTACTCGGCCGCCATCACGCTCTATGCCTCCGTCATCGGCTATTTCATGGTGAGGTTGTGGGTCTTCTCATCTCTCTCACCCTCAATGCATGGGCCCCTCTTCACCATACATGTGTTTACTGGAACGTCGTATCATATAGAATCGGATAGCAATGGTGTGGCCTCAGAAGTGCGTGTCGGCATTGCTCGTCACCAACTCACCTACTTCTGCATCATTCTCCACCGCCTCCCCTGCAGACGCCGAGGGTTGTGGCGGAGGTGAGGGGCCGATACGTCGATTTCTAAGTCGGTCATTGTCGTCAAATAAGTTTACATAAAATTTAAAAATTATGCCATTTTTATCAAACGGATAATTGTTTTTTTACCAATTTCAAAATTTGAATTAAAAATTGACATATCATATTTTTTAGGTAGAAATAACTTTAATAAAATATTCTCAAACACCCTGTAACCCTTAAAACTCATGTCACATGAGAATCCAATAATGACTAGTTGTAGTAGACACACACATATACATTGTCCCACTCACACACACGTTTCCGCTTTTGAGAACAGCCCTGAAAATTAATGTCCAAATATTACAATATGTAGTACTCAGCCAGCCACCGGTAGTTTAGGCGTTTCTTGAAGAGGGAGACAAATTAATTGATTTATTGAAAGCAAGTATCCAAACCAAGCAAATGACTTTGGATACATAGTAGGAACATTGTTACAGGCATCTTGCAAATTAAGTAACCAACCCACAGCTGATGGCTCAAGAGAGAGTAGCTTTTGTCACAAATTAACACCTTGCAAGAACATGATGGCTAGCCATGCCAAGCGGGAAAGGAGATGGGTTAAGGCAAAGGAAACTAATTAATTAGAAAGGGACCTCTTTCCTTCCGTGCAAGTTCCAGCTAGCTGGCACTCCTCGTAACGCCAGCGCTCACTGCGCATGCAATGGAAGAAGCACTGGACGACGGCTCCAAAGACGGAGCAGGAGGCCCCTACGAGCCTGTCCTTCACCTCCCTGACCGCGCCACCGCCTTGGGAACCCTTCCTCAGCTTCAGCTCCTTCCTCTCCTTCGCCTCCCGCAGCCACTTCCTCGCCCTCTCAGAGACCGTAGTCGTCTCCTTCCTGGAGAAGGTGTAGCTCCTCAGGTACTTCTGCCTGCCGAGCTGGCTCTGGTGCGGGCTGGGGGTTCCTGGGGAAGCACAACCCTCCTTCACAATCATCAGCTTCAAGAACTCTGCGTCGGACTCTGCCCATCTGTAGAGCTTCATGGAACAGACCTTCGTTGGGGCATGGACATCCAGGCAGCCCCCGGCTGTGCAGCTTGAGCTCATCATCGTTTGCCTCAATTATTTCTTCTCCACACACCCGCGCCCTCTCCTTCAGACTGCACTGCTTCCTTATATATATATACTACAAAGGAGGACTTAAAATATGAAGACCTGTTTGTTCTTCTTAATTACTACTTATTTCTAGCTGGAGTTGTCAGACAGTGGACTGGTTCTTCTTAATTCTTATATCTTTGTTCCTCTCGTTTAACTGTCCCATCAGATTGCAGTGACAAACAAGCCGCCTTCATTTCCACATTTATTAATTAAAGACATCAACATCCATCCTTACGTACAAAAGATAAATGGTTTCTATCACAGAGCAAGGTATGTCAATTTGGAAAAGTCATGTAGGGTCGATTTGTTTCGCGGTTAAGATACATTGATCATGAGAGAGAGAGAGAGGTGAGTCTCATCGATCTCTCACACACAAAGGTGTTAATCGGATGAGATTAACATATTAGACTCCTTTGAGATCGATTGCGCTAACTTCACCAGATTAGTAAGTAGACCGTATAATTTCTACAGAGAATAATTAAAACAAGTCCAGGAATGATCTCTGTATTCAATTTATCTTTGTACGATGAAGGGTTGGTAGAAATTGAGGACGCGCGTAGCTGGCACAGAAAACGGATGCCACAAGAAATCTGAGGCCTTCATAAAAAGTTTATATTATCACGATCGGGAGGCTTACCAATTTCTTTCACTTAATTATATTATATATGTATAATATATATAGCTGTTCGAATGGGACTACAGAATTCTGGGTTTTCACTTTTTAACTGTCCCTGTCAGCGGAAGGATCTCCGGGTGGAATACTACAAAAACGAAGAAAAAAGATTAAGATTTTGTTTTAAATGAGAAAAAAATGATATATAAATTCTTGGATTTCATTCTTGAATTGTAGAATTATTGATACATCTATATCTTTATGCAACGGGATTAAAGAAGGGATAATTAATTCTCCCAGTCTCAAAAAGAGAGTCCCAATTAATTACTAGTTCATCTACCTTAGTCTACTCTCGAGGTCTTGTTTGAAAACTCAATAGAATTATGATTTTTTTCATAATCTTTTAAAGTGAGACTAATTCAATGAAAATGAGTTTTTTGGAGATTATAAAAAGTGGAGTCTTTTCACCATATCTCTCTCTAAAAAATTAAATTATGACTTTTGAATAATCTGATGTGCCATTTAGATATTTGGTAAAATTTTAGATAGGTGAACGTAGGCCATAATTTATGATCCATTTAATTATCAAACAAGGAGTCTCATTCGAAAAAAATAATGAGATTAATTTTTTGTGACGTGTAATCTAGCATGTCTAGTAAATCTAAGACTGACATCTCTTGAGCATTAAATGTGAGCTAGACAACGCTCCCCATTCCCCACACATAGTCGAACTCGGGACCTCTCTATCATGAGGTAAAGTCTTTTATCATTCGATTCATTCGAGATCCTCAAATAATGAGATAATTAATTTTTGATCAAAAAATAGTTGTCCATCCAAAGAAAGAAAAATTAATTTTCGATCCAAAAAGGGGCCTAAGATCTACTCCGACTGAGCAGGGCATTAGTTAATAATCGATCAAGGTTAATTCGTTTTGGTTAAAATTGGTCGACTAGCCCCGCAAGTGGAACCTGACTCTAATCATGATTCGTCGACTCATACCGTACTAGTACGAGTCAGTTGACCTATATTATAATCGGAGAATGTTAGGTCAGCCATTCGTCGACACTACACGAGTCTTTGCAGAGGGAGGGTGAGGCCACGGCGGAGGCAAGGATAGAGAGAGGAGGGGAGGTCACAATGGAAGGAGGAGGCCATGGAAGGCCGAGACAGAGGTGACATGAGCGGAGAAGGGGGGGCGATCGGAGGCCACGACGTAGAGGAAGGCCAACAAAAGAGGAGGAGGCATTATTCATTCATCTTTTTTACTATTCATATGTAGAGAGTAATATACATTTCTCTATTTTACTATTTATCCGAAGAGAGCGTTGCTCATTTCTCTTTTACCATTCATCTTAAAAATGTCATTGTTCATTAATTTCTCTCTTTAAATGCTCATCCTAAGAGGGTTTTGTTCGTTGCTCCCTTTTACTATTCATCCGAAGATGGCAAAGTACTTTTACTGTTCATTTGAATGTACTGTTCATCTAAAAAAGAGGTCATCCCAACCACTGCATGGTACAATTAGTATTCATCTTAAGGTAGCAGTTCATCTAAAAAAAGACCTAGCCGGCAGTTACACGATACAAATTGTACCGTGCCGTCGAGGAATTAATCAAGTGGACCTGACCTAATGGCCCTGCCAACCACTGTTTGGCCAGCACAATTCGACCCATCTTCTAAAAAAACAATTGAAAATAAAAAAATACATGAGATGCTAAATAGAATTTTTAAACATTTCAGAACTTTTCTTGATGTGAAAAAGGAAATAGTTATTATGGTTCCTTTTTATATTTTAACAAAAAAAAATCCAATTCCTGGCACAAACATGTGTTAGAATGAAGCAAATTTCCGGACTTAAATCCTTGAGTGCATGCCAACATGAGTTAGATTAAAAAAACGACTCTTCAAATTTCTATTTGCAGCCGTGCAGGCCGACACCGACGCACCAACGACAAACCAATGGGAGCCTAATTATAACACCTCAAAGCAACGAGAAGATGGGATGTATTATCACAACGCATAATCTCTCTCTCTCTCTATCTATCTATCTATATATATATATATATACATATATAGAGAGAGAGGTAGAGGTAGAGAAAGGATTTGATTTCTGAGACTTTCACGAGAGCAGGAGTTCACTCATCTCTCGGTGCAGCGGTCAACGGGAAGATGGAACTGAATTTCTTAATCAGATGGAGTGGGAAGCAACGTATTGTTATTCTCCTCCGTCACCCGTGATGAAATTAATATAAGTCAGCAACTCCTCTGAGGCCCTTGTATTTTATGTTGGGAAAAGAATTTGAGAGTTACGTGCGTTGGATTTTACTTAATATTAGTGACCCAATTATCACTATTATTAGATAGGCACAGTACGCTTAATCTAATCAATGGGATATATTTAATGAGTCCAACCTAGCTATATGTGGGGCCTATGGATAAGAACTCATGCGATTAGGTTAAAATCTTGGATCGATCTCCTCTCTCCACAAATATTAATATGGGTCTACTCTACAAAGAGAGAAAACCAAGGGTCACGTGTATCTCTATTCAAAATCGGCTCAACTTCGTAATTGATTTTCTCTGTACTATCTTGCTCGTGTGTGTGGATTCGACTTCCACTTGAGACACATGCACTCAAAGAATGAGGAGTATGTGTTTTAATATCCTCACGATCATTATAATAGTTCCCTTGCTCATCATTAATCTTGTTGGCGAGGAGCTCTCCCTCGTCTAGGATCCTTAACCTCATTTTGATTTGGGATTAAAAGTAACTTGATTAAATTTAAATGAATTTATTTTATCTATTTTTTTTTTGACATGACATTAGATTAAGTTATCTCACCTCCCGTGAAGGTGGAATAAGCTAATCCGACTTAAGTTAGATTAAATCATTTTTAAGTGACTTATATCAAAATAAAATGACTTAAGTTTAAATTAAAGTGAAGATAATCACGAGATAAATCTCAGATAAAGTGGGACATAGGGAAGAGGATCAACGTGGCATCCGAGGATTGAAGTACTGTCTCCCTTTAATCTTTTTTTGAGCAAAATGTGACAAAAGAAAGAGAAATTCATGGACTGACCCCGTTGTGTCCACCCCGTAGGAATCACATTTAAGATTGCAGGTTAACGTTACAAGAGGATTAATGTTTGTACATCTTCTTGCATTAATTATAACTCATAAGAATATGGGTTCGATGATATCCATGATCATGGTCCCTTGTAACAACATGCATGGTTTCATTAATGTCTCTTTGTTAATCGAATTGTCGAATGTATGTTAGATGGAGAGTGCGACGGGCCCACACTCCCTCTCTCCTCACACACATCTAAAGAACTTTGCAGAAATGCCCCTCCGTGCTTGTTTATAAGTCACATTTCTCTCCGATCGACATTAATCGAAGATGATGCAGATGGCATCATGAATAACATTTTGGAAAGAAGATGTATCATGAGATGGGATGATAGGTGGCCTGTCCGTGGCAATGGAGTACAGGCATCGGGATATTAATTTGTAAGCGGTCTGCCGCGTGCTTCATTGAATGGCAACTTCCACCGAATCCATTGATGCTTGATTATGCGTTGAAAAAACTACTATATATGTCACCTTCAAATCATGTTCAAATTTCGTGTAACGATCCCTTCTGTCTTTTGTATAGTTGAAATCAAGTTTTTTACGCAAAAAAACTGACCGATTCAATGCTGAACATTACGGTCTTTATGCAAAATAGCAGTTAAAACCATATAAAATTTGAACCCAAGACTATCACTAATTAAGCACCAAATGTATGTTTCATTGTACCGTAATTTGTAAAAAAATATAAAAGTAATATTTTATCCACCAAAATCGGTGCACAAATTCAACTCAACTTACTATCCACTCTCTCGTTGGTCCCAAAAAATATGAAATGATTATTTTCGAGTAGAAAAAGATGTCCCGTGTGAGATTCGTACGATCTATTTTTTTACATATTAAATACCGAGCATATTAAGTGAGAATGAAATATTTTAGAAGACTGAAATATTTTATTACATGGATAAAATATTTTTTCATATGAATGAAATATTTTATTTGATTATAAAAATGAACTAATAAAATATTATATAAAAATGAAACATTTGTTATAAGGATAAAATATTACAGACATAAAATATTTTATTATAATAAAAAATTAACAAAATATTTCATTTCTATATTAAATATTTTATTTGTATAATAAAATATTTTAGTCTTATAAAATAATTCATTCGTATTTTTCGTCAAATAAAAAAATGGATCGTAAGAATTTGACGTGGGATACCTTTTTTTACGTGAAAACGATCCTTTCACCTCTTTTTTTGGGCAAACGAGAGAATATGTTATAATTTAAATTAACTTTGTGCATCGAATTCAGTGCACAAAAAATTACTCAAAATAAAAATAGACCTATAAAACATAAGCATATCGGAGAGACAGATCTTCAGCCGCTCATCCAAGTCTTCTTGTAGATGCGTGACACAGTGACATGGTAACAGCCATGATATTATACGTTGATGTCTAATTGTGCGTAGCCATGGTAGATAAAGTGACAAGAGAATATTATTTTTAAAATTTGAACGCTTAGCCCCATTGTAACAGGGCAGGAATATTTTTTGGACTTTTGAATTTTAACTCCTAAGAAATTGATATTTAGAATAAGCTTATCTAAGACATCTATTTATTATTAAACCACCCAAATCAACCCTTACAAAACATCTCTCCAATTAACATGCATTCATAAAAAAAATTATGTCATCCAATTTTAGAAAGTTATTTTTCCCCTCACTGCCGTTAATTTTCTCAATCTCAAACTATATAGTTACCTCATGTCACCCTCTCTCTCTCTCTCTCTCTCTCCCCTGGTGGCAGTTGGAGCTAGACAGGGTGACTGTGGAGCTGGAGGCAGCCATGGTTAGGCCGGCGTTGTGGGGGCAGCCAGACATGTCCGCGGAGGAGGGTGGGACGTACGGGTAGGCGCAGTGGACTGAGTTTCGACGGCAAACTCAGACTCGGAATAGAGGAGACAGACCTCAGCTGGCAAATCGCTCCCCTTGCCCAAAGACGATGGCGCAGCAATGAAAACGGGGGGAGGAGTCGGCATTTTCACATGGGACAACAAACAAGCACAGCGTGGTGGTCACTGATTGACGACGACGGTCTCTCAAGTAGAAGTCCCAGGTGAAGCTGTCTCTCCCAGATGATACTGCCGCCATCACCGATGATCCCCGGATCCCGCACTCACCCCCAAGACGCCGTTCGTCATCCTCGACATCTCTCTCTCTCTCTCTCTCTCTCTCTCTCTCTCACCTCTTGGAACTTCGTCGTAGACCCGGCCCTATGCCTTCTCAGGCATCCTCTGCTCTGACGACCGCGTCGTGGCCCTCTCCCTCGGCGATCCCCGAGCCTCTCCAACCGCCTCGACCCCATCCTCGGCGCCCTCTCCGCTCTCACCAAGGTCTCCCTCATCCCTGACCACATCGCCGGGCCAATCCTGCCCGACGTCAGGCAGCTAGTAGACCTCTAACTCCTCGCCGCTGTGTACAATTACCTTTCTAGCCCATCTCGCTAGCGATCCACGGGCTCTACTAGCTCTGCATCCTATACCTCGTCTTCAACCAACTTGCGATGGCCCCTGCCACAACAACCTCTCTGGCCCGGTGCCGCCATTCGACGACTCTCTCTCTCTCTCTCTCTCTCTCTCTCTCTCTCTCTTCAGGATTACCCAATGACCTTATGTTCGTTTACTTGTTTTGGGCTATGTTAGATCATAATTGGGTTAAACCAACTTTACATTTCATTACGAACGTTAGGGACTTTTTAACGTAATAGATAAGATTTGGATGACTTAATATATAATAAATAGATGAATTAGGTGGTTTGTTTCTCATATAATTTTTTGTAGGAGCCAAATAATTAAAAAAGCCTTTTTTATTTTTTAAGAGTTATGCTAAATTGAGCACTATGTGGAATTTAGTTTAAAAACTACCATTTCTATATTTTTTCGTCAATCGTTCAGTTTTTAGGAATGATATTCTATTTATTACACATGTTTATATGATGTTCTGAATGTGACACCCACCGTATCCTAAAAATTACGAGTTGGCACATTGACGCCAGCTGCACCAACTCTCCTTCACAATAGAATTTGACTATTTTAATGACAGTAAACTAATCGACAACTTAATTAAGGGAACATATATAGAAAAATTCTTAAATAGTTTAAGAGAGAAACTCTCTCTCTCTCTCTCTCTCTCTCTATATATATATATATATATATATATATTGCGATTGATTGCTTAGACGATAACTCGTCAACCCCCATCAAGATACTTAAGATTAAGATTCGAGAATAAAATTAAGCCCTAGTCCAGGACAATGCAAGGTGACGAAGGCCTTTTTATATGGTTATTGTGCTAATTAATATTGTGGGTCTAGAATATCTCTATTCATGTGTCCAGTCCTTGTATGTATGCTTTTGACTCACACCTAACCATGGGTTCACTCCGCGCATGCTCTTGGGCGGCCTGGGCCACCGATGTGGACTCGTGCTCCAGGACTTGTCATGGATCTTCTTCATCAAAGACTAGCCCAACCAGCGAGGGAACCACGCGTATCACAAAGTATCTTTCAACAACATCAGCTTATCTTGCATCAGGAATGTGCATTCCTCGTGATGGTCATATACTCATAATTACCGGTCGCTTGCATGTACATGTTTCCAAATTTGCAAGGGTTTAAAATTTTCATCACGTCTTGGGATGCCGTTAAAACTTATATTTTGCATAACAGTCGACTAACAGAGAAGGTTAATTTCATAGGCATCTCATTAGCTCGAGGAAGAGTCGACTAACAATAAAGAAGTGTTCGATTCGTCTCAGGAGAGTTTTATCTGATCATGTATTCAATTCTCGAAGGGGGCGTGAATTAAGACTTTTTAGTTCGTCAGATTTCTCGATAAAAGGATAGGTAACATTGCTGTTTTTTATTGTATATGTATTCGAACTGTAGTATGCTTTTTTTACAAGATTCTTCGGAGGGATACGTACAAGATGTGCCACCTCGACTTTCATCCGGCGATTCCGTGCATGTGTTGTTATCGAAGGAAAAAAGTAGTGAGGAGACTTCGTGAGGGTGGGGAAGGAAAAAAGTAGTGAAAAAAAATGTGCAAAAGCGAAAGTTATAGTCAATTACGCCGGTCAACGGATCCGGACATTATCCGGATCCGTTTCGAATTCGAATTCGTATTAATGGATAATATTTAAATTTATATTCATTTTTTCGAATATAAATAATATCCGAATTCGAATAGGAGCGGAGACGGATATTATAATATTCGATTCGAAAAATATTCGTCCGTAATATTATATATCATATAATATATATTTTAAAATAATATATTATAAAATAAATAATATTATAGAGAAATTTAGACATTTTATAGTTGTATTTTAATTTAGAATTTATTTTATATATTTTTAACATTTTATAGTTATATTTTATATACTTTTAACATTTTATAATTATATTTATATATTTTTGAATTTGAATCAAAAAATTCGAATTTTAAAACGGAGCGGATATGGATAATCGTGTATTCGCTTCGTATCCGAATTCAAATTGAAACAGATGAAAATTAGATAATTCAAATTTTAAAATGGAACGAATACGGATAGTCATATATTCACCTCGTATCCACTTCGTTGACAAGTCTATAACCGATGTCCATGGGGAACCCACACACCCGCATGCTTTACGGACGAGAATTGGCTACGAGTGGATGCACCACTCTAGATTGGCCAGCTCATCAACCGAAGAGAATTGGTTAGGATAGAGGTCTCCGGGGAAAGAGGACTTGCTTTCAAGTAGGATCAAATTAAGTGATTGAGATAGAAAATTATTTAGGGCATCAAAGTTTTTGTTAGTTGGATCCACAAAAAGTTAGCTCGGTTAGGTTTCGTTGAATTAAATGCACATCCTATGATTTTGTATCTTGTATTTTATCCCCAATATAATTAGCATTATCTTACATACTCTAATATTATTAAGTGATGGGGAAATTTGCGTAAACAAACATCTTATTTCAACAATTGTAGAATTATGATCCTTATTTCGCTATAACCTCGTCATGTTGAAATGCTAACAAAAATATCATATTATCGTCGATCGTCGTTAGTGTTCCGTTAAAAAAAATTATTTAACACTAGTTCATCTTTAACCAAGTATTTTTAAAAAACAAAAAAAAACAATTTTCCTTAAACTCTTTCTCTTTCTTCGCATATCCGTCTCTTTATCTCTTGTTTTTTCTCTTTGTCACGGTGTGTGTCGAATGAAAATAACATCTTTATAGAGATATTTCCACCTAAAATTTTAAATTTATAGATCTTAAATAATATCTTAAATGGCAACTAATCACGTCACTAATGTTCATTCAAGAGAGTTATTTTTAACAATAATAAAATAAAGATGTCAACGATGCATTTACTGTTGGAACGAGATAATTATTTTTATATTTTTTCTTAGTGATGTTATCTCATTTACATCTTTTGAATTACAATCAAGATTTATCAGTCGGATCGTATCGACCGTACCAATTTTCTATCAATCCAGTACGATACCAGAGACAGGTCAATCGCCTGTACCGGTATTCCGTTTAAATTTATTTAGTATTGCGTTAAACATGCATGACAACCTTTTTAATTTAGAGAGATATACATGAGAATATGGAAGAGTTTAGATGTATATGTGAAATTATTTTTATTATACATAATTTTATAGTTACATACGTAATTATTCTCATAAAAAGATCGCGCGCAGAAGGGAGGTCAACACCCCACCTCCACCCAGCATCAAGAGACGGGTCTTAATCAACTCGCCAGTTCTTTTGGTCGTTGTTTGTCCTACCGTCAGATCGGGACAATTGAGTTTTTTTTTGTTGGTACATCAAGATATCGTATCATACTTGAGTTTTTTTAAATATTTTTAATCTCTTCATTTGAAAGAAACTCTATGTATCATATCCATGACAATATAAGAAGGTCAACTAACACCGATGTAATACTAGTCAACAAAACATGATTCAGGGATCAAGTTTGATTCAATGCACGGTGGTCGCCTCAATTTTTCAAATTCCTTATCCATCTTGCTGCATGGATAGATGGTACGCACTTCTTCCGTTGGGGGAGATAACACATACTTTAATGTAACTAACAAATTGTTATGTTCTTTTTCTTCCTTTTTTTCGAGACATAGTTAAGATGAAAATTTCAAACATCAGCCTCTCCCACATTATATATTTTCTTTTCTTATGTTATAGGATTTTGTAGGTGTCATTTGGGTATGTTGTTTCTTCTAATCACTCCTTAATCCATTTTCTTCTTGGACGATAAAAAAGAATGATCACTTCTTAGTTCATTGATAATGTAGAGATTTAAATTTCGCAACTTCTTCGAACAATTGGGTGGTACGAAGATTTTTCTGTTGGGATAGGATCACGTCTTAGCCAAAAATCTTGACATCGAAAAGAAAAAGAGAACAGGCGACCTTGAGAGTTTTTCATGATGTTGTGGTGGCTATATAGTTGACGGTGGTCAGTGATCTTGATTACCGTGTTACCCATAAAATGGGGGAGCCATGACACCTATATTTGATGTGTATGTAACTATACCTTGCTGCTATATAAGTGGAGTGAGCCCCACTAAGTGTAGAAATTAGGGGGCTCTCTATCTCAGTAATCAATGTATGACCGTGATAATGCGATGGGTCTGATGGCAGCTTTAATGCCATCATTATATTTTTCTCGTCGTGACCATGAGGTGGGTAGTGGCCGAAAATGGGGAGATACTGTCACATGACACTGAGGATTAACTTTGCTTATGTCACCTATAATTATGGCGTCTATTAGGAGGGCAAGGGTCTCCTCGTATAGCATGCTTTGTGTTACCGCTATCTATTATACGGTAGATCGTCAATGATCTTCGAGAGGGTAAATTTATTTCGTCGGGTCGATGGTTGGGCTTTGTCCAGGATTAGGCCATTTAGAGGGGATATGTTTAGGATCGACCTTAAGGCCTTTCCTTATCTTGAGATCGATCTACTGATCGATCTTTCGTGGTGTTCGTGGTCAAGCCGATGTCTGATCTTGCTAAGGAGTTAGGGTTGAGTTAATGCTCGAGACCCGTTTATGCCCAGGATCAAGTTAGTTGAGGCTAAGTTAATGTTTGAGACCTCCTTATACCCAGGATCAAGTTAATGCTCGAAGTTGGGGCCGAGTTAATGCTTGATGCCTCCTTGTGGCCGAGTTAATATTCGAGGCCTTGTGCTGGAGATCGAGCTAACAGTATTGATACCCTATTTGATTGGAGAAAACTCAAGTCAAAGTTAACATTCTATTTTATTCTTTGATTTGATTTGATTTGATTTGATTATTGGGAGTTTTACGGGGATTTCTTCCTTAGTCAGACATCTTGCGATAGGGCCTTGAAGAGGCGTGATCTCGCGCTGGTCCTGAGCGGGCTGAGGAAAACCAGATCGTGAACTGCAAGACAGGAAAACGGATCAGAGGGCTCAGGGGGAATCCCTGGGGTAAACTCTCCGATGCTTAAGTCAGTGGAGCTATGGTGGGAGCAATAGTAGGGAGGAGAGAGCTTGTGCGCGAGATCCCTCTCCACCAGAAGGGTGAAGCGGTTCTTGCTCAAGAGTTTTGGGTGTATGATTACCTTTCTTGGCTTACCTTTAGCCGGAGGGTATCACTGGTTTAAATAGTACGCCGTCTCTTGGAGTCCTGTCAGCCGAGGGGTTTCAGGTGGGGGTTACGTCCTCATCGTGGGCTTTTATGGCATTATCGTGGGAGCGTTATCATCGTGGGGAAGAAGAAGTCCCTTGCCTTCCTGAATTTCTACCTGCTGCGGACTCTTAACGGCTGCAAAGATAAGCATTCGTCGGTCGTTCCGAGCTCAGAGGGGCCAGCCCTATCCGGGCGATAAGCTTAGCTCGGTAAAAGATGGGTCGGATAGGCTAGCCTACGCCTCCCTCTCCCGGGCGGAGAGATGGCTCGGGCGCGGGCCTTTCTCGTGACCTGACCGATGCTCGGGCCCTCCGAGCCTTGAGGCCGCCTAGGAGGGTTGTTTCCTCGAACGCTGTTTATTGGGCTTTCTCCCCTAAGTGGGCCCTGTGGGCTGTCACTTGGGTGAGCTTGGCCTCATTGGGCCCTGTCGGGCCTAGTTGGGCTGCTCTTTGAATGGGCTGCAGAAATCCCCCTCTCCACTTGTCCCCCTCCTACTCCCGAACCAAAGGAGGCTCGGTTGAGTAGTTTATGAGGGCGTCGGACCGGCGTGGCTCAGGTGGGTGGAGATCTGACGGTGTTAAGTAGCCACGTGCCGTGGTCACCTGGGCCCGTAATTATAGTGATCCTGACGGATTTGAAATGAAGGGGCCCCCTTTTTCTCGGAGGTTGGAACGACGCGCCGCCTCCCGTGAGGGTTTATAGGCGTTGGGCGCTGTTCGTCATCCCAGACTCTCTAGGGTTTTAGGCTTTTCTTCATTCCTCTGCTTTTGGGGCTCCTTGATGCGCCGTGAAGTCACGACGGAGGAGCATAACCTCACGGCGACATTTGAGGAGTTGGCGCGCATAACTACAGAGGCGGTCCGGCAGCTTCCTTCTCCCCTGGAGTCTTCGGGTTCTCTCGAGAGCTCTGCTTTCAGTTCCTCCTTAAGTTCCATGGCGGGCCAGCGTTCGGGCGAGGAGTTGGAGGTAAGGGAGCCAGTCCCGAATCGCAGCGAGCTGGGGGAAGCCGAGGTGAAGAAGCTGGAGCACCGGTTTCGCTTGCCTCTCAGATACAGCTTTGCCGCCGCTGCCCCGTACGAGATGAGCCTGGACGATCGCACGGGTCATATCTACACTTTTTTTCTGGCTTGGAAGAGCGGGTTTCGCCTCCCCTTCGAGCCTTTTTTCCTTCAGATCCTTAATTTTTTCCAGTTGGCGCCTATTCAGTTGGTCGCCAACTCATACCTTCTTCTTTCCGCTTTTCGAATCCTCTGCCGCCAGCATGTGATTTTTCCTTCCTTGGACCTCTTTCATTATTTCTTTGAGTTGAAAGTGCATCCGTCGGCGGGGAAGGGCTTTTACTTCATTCAGGCACGGAGGAACAGGAGTTGTATTCCGCTGGCGGCGAAGGATTCCTCGCACAAAGGGTGGAAGACCCAATTCTTCTAGGTGAAGGCGGAGGCGGTGGGAGAAAGCTGGAGGTGCCAGGTGATGCCCAACTTTCATCCGAACATTCCTCCCCGGCAGGAGGAGTTCCCTCCTCATGTGGACAAAAATTCCGCTCGTCTGCTGAAGAATCGCCAGTCGACCGAGGAATTGGTGACGCCGGAGAATGTCGAACGGTGCCTCCTTAAGCGGCTGAAACCGTCAGGTACCACCACTCGCATTTTTCTTCAGGGGTGGGAGACATCTCTCTTTTCCTGACCATGCCTTCTTCTCTATTGTAGACATCAGGCAGGAGCCTCTGGAGGGGGCTGCTGAGGTCGTCGATCTTGGAGATGACTCGGCGGCCGATGAGTCTGACGCTCTTGTGGGTCGCTCCCAAGCCCGGAATAAGGGCAAGGGGGCGACATCCGAGGGAACTTCACGACCGGGCGGTGCAAAGCGCAAGGATCCCATGGAGGGAAAGTTGCGGGAAGCCGCGAAGGCCAGGAAGCGTGTAATATCCCGGACCTTTCGGATCCTTCTTCGTGGGTCTCGGATCTGGTTTTCGGAGCGTTCGGCTCTATTGTGTCCGAAATTTCGTTCCGGACATCTTTCGTGTTCGGATCGGCGCTATCCGGAGTCGTTTCGGAGGCCCGGAGGCGTTCCGCGGCTTTTTCCGTGCGTGATTTCTGATTTCCGGCGCGGGTTTCGGCTTTTCTCTTCGGACGCTCGCTGCGGGTGAACCGGGCTGTTCACACGGGCACGAGTGGTACCGTTGCGATCGGTACGTTCCGAGGATCGTGGGGGTGTAATTTCCTAATTTTTGGTATTTTTCGCATTTTTCAGGTTTTTCTATAAAACCCTTTTTCTTTTCTCTCTCCCCCACCATCTTCTTCTTCCTCTCTTCTTCTTCCTCCTTCCTCCTCCACCGTGTCTCCCTCCCTCTCCCTCTCTTCCTCCCGGTTGGCCACGGCGAGCTCCCCTCCGGCTGCAGACGGTGGCGGGGCGACGGCGCGGTGACGTGGGCGGCGGCGAGGCGGTCGTGGGGGCGTGCGGCGAGCGTGGGAAGCTTAAGGAAGAACGAGGGTTTTCAAGCGTTCTTCGCGATTCGTGGACGATCCGGCGGAGCATTCGCTCCATTGAGGTAGGGTGACGTTCCCTAGCTCTTCGACGTTCTTTTCCGTGGTTTGCAGGCCGCGGGGAGGCCGAGAGAGGCATGTTTGGGCATTTTTGGGGTTTTTCCATGTTTTGGGGGTGAGCCGCCCGATCTATGGTTTTAGCCCATGATTCTATGTTTTGGTGGCTTAGATGCATGCTAGGGGTCCCCAGGGTTCTTCCCCCTTGTTTTCCTCCTCTCCGGTGGAGGTACGGGGGCGTGGTTGGTGTTTTTGGGGTTTTCCCGCCGTAGCGTGCTCTGGGGCAAGCGACGGTCACTCCAGTGACCGTCACATGCTTGTAACGCCCCTAGAGGGGTGCGTTACTTCCCTAGGTGTTGGCCTTTGGGGTCGAGGGCTGTAACGGTCCTGCGACTGGCCGCCGTTTGCTAGTGACGCCCCTGGGCTGGGCCGTCACATGCTTTTCGACCGTTGGTTTTGACCGTTGGGGGTCAGGCCATGTGACGCGCCATTCTAGGTGCGTTATATGCGTGTAACGACCTGGGGCAGGAGCGTTACTTCCTGTGTTTACCCCAGGCGTGAGGGCCATGTAACGCGCTGGTCCAGGTGCGTTACATGTGAGTAACGCGCCCGGACAGGGCCGTTACATCCCTTTTTGAATCTGTGCCGTGGAGGGGCGTGTAACGCGCTAGGCTAAGCGCGTTACATCCGTATAACGCGCTGGGCCTGGGCCGTTACTTCCCTTTCCCCCGTGTTGAGTGACGGTCCGCCTTAGACCGCCATTTTAAGTGACGGCCCTAGAGTGGACCGCCATTTGGCAGTGACGGTCTGAGGGTAGACCGCCACTTCCTGAGTTGCCCCATGAGGGTGGCAACCCTGCTTTTCTCCGACCGTGGTCTCCGTGTGACGGGACTAGTGCGTGGGGTGATTCCCACACGTTGTCGGGCTTGGGCGTTGTTTTCCGTGACTTGAGAGTCTACTCCTTTAGCGACCCTCCACTAGTCGTAGCCCACCAGTACGCGGTGCTGGTCTCACCTGGGAGTGGTGTACGGGCACCCACCTTTCGAGACGGTTTGTGGACCGGTTACCGTAGGCCCCTCGTCGTAGCCAGAGTCCGACTGCGGGGGAAAACCGGTCAGAGGGCCAGACCTAGGACGCGTGGTCTGTGTGTGCACACGTGGTTGGGGGCGGTTGGACCCACGTCGACGGGCGTGACCCCAGCTAGTCACTTGTTGTGAGTTACTTTTCGGTGTTTGCGCCTCGGGTAGGACCTACCACGTCAGGCGGTTCACCTGCGGTGCGGTATAAGACGTCAGGAGACGCTACCGACTGTGCTTCTAGTGGGTGGTACTCCTGTCGAGTACGGAGTGTCAGACTGTCAGTCGTGTGTTTCCGACCTTCGGGTTTGTCGGTGACCGTTGAGCTTCGGTCTTCTCTCCGTGACACGTGGGTCGGTTTGCGTGCCGTAGGGTCTAGTTCTGTAGAGTGCAGGGCTTTCCTTTCCGAGGTACTTTCCTACCGCTAGAGTAGTGGTTTCTCGTTTTTCGAGGTAGGGTTCGAGTGATCCCTACTGAGTCTTGTTCTGAGACTCATTCCCTGCGTGTTTTCACCGTGTTTCAGGTGAGACGCCACCTTCGGGGAGCGCGTCAGGAGCGATGCGGGTGCCCAGAGGTAGTGCCAGAGGTCTGAGCCGGGGGATGCCCCGTGTAGCTGTACTTTTCTTTCTTGTCACTGTACTAGTCGTGGACTGTTGTCGTGGTTATTTTATTTTGTGGACCATGTAAATTGTTATCTTATTTCCTGCTTAGTATCATAACTGTTTAATTTCTACAATTACTTGTGATAACTATGTAGTTTCCACACCATCCTTTTAACCCTTCCGAGTCTTCGGACTCGTGGGTGGCGGTGTGAGTCTCGGGTTATCGGGCCTTCCCGGTAATCGGATTCTCGGGTCGTTACAAAGCGGGCCAAGAAGGCCGGCCTTCTCGCCACTGCCGAGGGCGACTCTAGCTCGGCGGCGCTCCCCTCTCAGGGGCAAGATGGGGTCGACCCTATCGGGCCGGCTCCCCCATCCACCGGGCGAGAGGGGGCCGAGGAGACCAGGGGCCCCTCAGAGGGTGGTGACGGTGGGTCGGCTCTCCCCTCAGTGGGAACAGAGGGGGCCGGAGCTGAAGTAGACGAGGCCGAGACTGGGGGGCCGGTCGAGGTTGGCGATGTCTCAGGCAGTGAAACGCGGGCCGAGACAGTTGAGGTTGGGGGTTCGCCTGCGAGGGCGTCGGGCGGAGCGACCGGGCTTGCTGCGTTGGTCGAGGTTGGGGGTTCGCCTACGGAGGCGTCACAACCCCAAACATCGGTGGCGCCCGGGGCGACCGGGCTTGCTGCATCGGTCGAGGTTGGGGGTTCGCCTATGGAGGCGTCGCAACCCCAACCGACCGTAGTGCGCGGGGAGGCCATTTCAGCAGCTCGGTCCGGGCCTTCCGGCGCGGGGCCAGGGGCGGATCGGGTGTCCATGCTGGAGGCCTTGGAGAGGCTCGGCATCTCGAGCAATCTATACAAGCGCTGCCGCGAGGTGTCCGCGAGGATGAGAGGAGGAGATAGGCGCCATTCTCCTTCCGGGGTCCTCGACGTCATCATGGAGGGCGGTTTGATCATGGCCCAGATGGGGGCCACCATGGCGGAGACCTACGCCCGAAGGGAGTCAGAGCGGTCGAATCTCGCCTGGACTCTCGGAGGGTGCGAGAGGAAGCTAGCCCGACTCAATGAGGCGCACGAGGGGCTTCAACGGGAATTCTCCACGGTCAGGGATTTGGCGCGGTCGAGCCGGCTGGAAGCCGGAGCGTTGACCGAGCAGCTGGCCAAGGCTCGGGAGTCGCTCGAGAGGAAAAATAAACTCCTTGAGGAGGAGCGCCTTCACCAGCTCGAGCTGGACGGCCATTGGGAGGCTGAGCGCGCTGAGTTGCTGGACCGGGCGGAGGCAGCGGAGTGCCGTCGTTCGGAGGCCGAGGCGGACCGAGCTGAGGCGGAGAAACGATCGGTCGAGGCCAAACAGAAGTCGATCGAGCTTGAGGAGCGGGCATCTGAGGCCGAGCGGAAGTCGATCGAGCTCGAGGAGCGGGCGGCCGAGGCCGAGCGGAAGTCGATCGAGGCAGAGAGACGGATGGCGGAGGCAGAGGAGCGAGCGTCCGAGGCGGAGCGGAAGTCGGCCAAACTTACTGAAAGGATGGGGCAGGTCGGGGCGGAGGTGATCGAGCAGTACAGGGGCTCAGAGGCCTACCGAGCCGACCTTCAGGAAGCTGCCCTTCCATACTACGAGATAGCGCTTCGCCGGGGCGCCCGCAAGGGGTTCAAGCAGGGTTATCGCCGGGCAGTGGATTACGCCGACGAGCAAGACTCTGGGATCCATTTCCCCTTGGGCTAGAGCTATCACTCGGATGAGTCGGCTTCTAGCTCTTCTGCGTCGGGCGGGGAAGATCCAGAGGTCTCTCCTCCGGCGGGGTCACCAACTCCGGCTGCCTTGGGAGGGCTCGCGACCGAGGCAGTTCTCGCACAAGCGAGGTCAGTGCCTGGGTCGGCCGTCACCGATGGTGCCGGGGGCGAAATACCCACACCTTCCGTTCCCGAGCTTCAAAGTGGGCCCGAGGCCTGATGTATTTTACCTTGTTTTGCCTCTTTCTCCATTTATCTCTTTTCCTTTTCTGAAAAAAAAGAAAGATTTTCTTTTTGTGAGGCAATAAATGACTTACTTGCTTCTTGTGTTCCTTGCCGTAATTTGGTTAGCGTATCGGTAGTGGTTGGAAAGTGCCATACGTCCTGCGTGGTTTTTGCACGCTGGTTGCATGGATTCCTGATAGGGTGTCCTTCCGTTTTCTCACGCTTTGAATGTCAGGTCGCTTCGTGTATCCCGTAGAGGCGGAAAATGAGGGTTTTGAGGTGACCGTTCAGAGGGGAAAAATCCTTCGGCGTGTTTTCGAGGGGGGAGTCATTTAAGGTAAGTAGCCTCCCTTAGCCTTATAAAAAGACCGAAGGGCGTCCCTTCCTCTCCACCGCTTAGGATTTTCGCTGACAGTCTCTCCTCGCCCCTTCTCCACGTTGCGTTGTGCCGTTGCATTCGGAGCATGGAAGATCCTTTGGAAGGCGACGCTGTCGGTGATGGAGGAGCAGAGAGTTCTTGCTGCCTTGGGCTGTTAAGCAGGTCCGATGGTCGTCGCGCGGATCTGAAGAGGGTTCGACGTGCGGAGGCACTCCATTTACCCTTTATCAGTTCTCGCGAGGCTTCCCGGGGGGCGCCGAGATGGAGGACGGATGGGGGCATCCGGCACACCCGCCGCCACTCTCTCTCTGCTCGCTCCAGGGGTGGGGAGGAAGCAAATTAAGCTCCCTCCTCTCTGGGCCCTCCCCTGTCATTTCTTTCACTCTGCGGAGACTGCTTGCTCTCTGTACATTCCAAAGAATTGGCAGGTTGGGAAGGAGGAGGCCTTCATAGGCGTTCCTTCCCTCTTCCCCTTCCAAGTTCAACTTGGAAGGTAGCCTTCCTTCTTTTCTAATCCCTCTGTCACCTTTGTCACGGGCCACCCGAGCCAACTGGGTCGATCGCCCTTTGACCGAGCCAGTTTCTGCGCGAGGCAGAGTCAGTGGCTGGACGCAAGGAGATCAAGACCGAGTCGGCCGAGCGATGGCCTCTTCCGTGGTGCTAGATGGATTTTTTACTTTTTGCTATGCAATGTACTGGCTTTTGCCTTTCTGATGTACCAACAATTGAATGAAAAGAAGAGAGTTTTATTTCTCTCAAATTGTTTGCACAACTTTAAAAGTAGAATTTGCGTAGTGCGGCTGCGTTCCACGTCCGAGAGATGGGTTCCCCTTCCGCTGTAGCTAGCATGTGCGCACCTTTCCCGAGCGTCTCGACCACTCAGTAGGGGCCTTCCCAGTTAGGGGATAGCTTGCCCGCCGCCTCTAGTGGTCGACAGGCTTCAGCTTTCCTGTGACGACTAGAGATCCGGATACCGGGAGGAGCCCGATACCATTCGAATCCCGGCCCGCCGCCCACGAGCGGGAGGCTCGGAAGGGCTAAAAAGGAGTGTGGAGGTACAAGGAAATAGGAAATAAAGCAGAACAACAATTAAACAATTAATAGAATTAAATGAACAACTACAACAGAGTCCAGTCCAACAGAAAGTATAGTCTAAAGCAGTAAAAACGTACCACATGCCAAGTGAACACTCGGCCCGGCAAGCTGGAAACTAAGAACCTCCGCACAGCACCCTCGAACCTCGAGGCAGAACCGCCGCACCTGTAACGCAGGGGTGAGCCTCCTATCACTGGCCCAGTAGGGATCCCGCGGAACCCCAACTGAGAAACAACGGCAGAAGGAAAGCTACGCTAGCAAGACAGCAATGGAAAGAAGTAACTACGAAAGTAGGAAAGTAACTACGGTGGCCGGCAAAACCTCGGCACTACAGCTATTCCTACTGTACCAGAACACACCCCAAACTCACGGCCAAGGGCTACCAAACTACACTAGAACCAATCACACGGTACAAAAATCGACACACGTGCCACGGCGAGGCAACCGAAACTCAACGGTCAACGCGACCAAACACCCGAAGGTCGAAGTCACGCGACTGACAGTCTGTCACTCTCTGTCAAGAACAGGAGTACCTCCCACTAGAAGAACGACCGGATGCGTCCCCTGACGTCTTACACCGCGTCACAAGTGTCTAGCTGCGACGCCCTAGGCGTGAGACTCAGACACACACCGTAACCAGTACCACAACAAGGACTAGCTGGGGTCACGCTTGTCAGCGCGTGTCCTAAGCCCCCAACTACGTGTGCACACACAGACCATCTGCTCTAGGTCAGGTCCTCTAGCTGGTTTTCCCCCCCACCAGACTCTGGTGGCAAAGGCAAGGGGCCGACGGAAACCAGCCTAAAAATCGCGTCTCACCGGGTCGCTCTCTCCACCACTCCCAGGTGGGTCCGCACACGCGTGCGCAGGAAGCTACGACTAGTGGAGGATCACTGAGAGAGTAGACTCTCAAGACAATGGAAAACAACGTCCGAACCTGATGAAGTACGGGGACCGTCCCACGTACCAGCACCATCGCACGGTGACCACGGTCGGAGAAGAAACGGACGCACCGCCCACGGCCAAACACATGACCCACTCGGGGATCATCCTCCAGGAAGACTCACGACATGCGGGGGAACTCCACCGCACACACACCGATACACGGTGACTCGATCGAGCGAGAACACGGAAACCCGAAACGCCTGGGGTCACCCGGACCCACCAAGCCCACGGGCACGCTAATCAAGGTGAACTGAACCTCCGGACACCCAAAGACACGGTCACGGAACTCCACGGGGTGTCCGGAACACACACGGCCCAAGAGGAACACCAGACAACAGGACAGATCGCGCTAGGGACCCCTAGCGCGACAAGGAAGAACACGCTAGGACCCCCTAGCGCGACAGGGAAGATCGCGCTAGGGCCTCCTAGCGCGACAAGACAGGTCGCGCTAGGGACCCCTAGCGCGACAAGGAAGATCGCGCTAGGAACCCCTAGCGCGATAAGGCAGATCGCGCTAGGACGCCATAGCGCGACCGGAACGCCCTACTGTTCATCTTCTCCGATGAACGTGCCCCATCGGGACAGTGCGACCATCAAGAACGCGCTACTGGAGCATAGCGCGTTCTCAGTCCGCGCCCGAAAACGGTGGAAACCGTGGGAAAAACCATTCCACGCCCCGTTCACCCCCAGGTGAAGGGGAAACAAAAGGGGAAACCTTCCCCAAGCCCCTAGTCATGCATCTAAACCCCTGGATCGCCCAAAAACACGGTAAAACGAGAGATCCGGCTCACACCTCAAAAACATGCATTTTCTCCAAATCGCCCCGTTTAGCCCGCTCGGCTCACCACGGCCTACAAAACTCGCGGGAAATGAAGTACGTGGGTTGAGGGTCCATCTCCCCACCTCCATCGAAGATTCGACCCACCGTGGACGTCGATCCACGAAGAAAACGCCGTTTAAACCCTCGCCGGTTCACGATCCCACAAACCGCCTCCACCATCACGATCCTCGTCCCGAGCCCGTCGCCCCACATCCCACGAACCACGCCGCCCCGCCCTCGCCGCCACCATCGGCCGCCCGGAGTGAGAGGGGGAGAGGAGAGAACGTGAGAGAAGAGAGAGGGAGAGAAGAGAGAAAATGAGATGGGGAGAGAGAGAAAAGGTTATATATAGAAAATCCGAAAATTCTCAAAAATACCGAAAAATAGAAAATCACGTTTCTGCGATCCTCGGAACACACCGATCGCAACGGTACCACTCGCGCCCTGGTGAATAGCCCGGTTCACCCGTAACGAGGTTCCGAAGGAATTACCGAAACACACACCGGGAATCGGAAAACACACGCGGAAAAGCCGCGGAACGCTTCCGGGCATCCGAAACAACTCCGGATCGCGCCGATCCGAACACGAAAGATGTCCGAAACGAAATTTTGGACACAACGGAGTCGGACACTCCGAGAAACCAGATCCAAGACCCACAAACAAGGATCCAAAAAATCCGGGGCATTATAGCCCTCCCCCCTTAAAGAAATTTCATCCTCGAAATTCAAGACTAGCACAAAGCCACAGGGAAGAACTCCTCGACCAACTGACAACGCTGTCAGGGCCCCTACACAGAAAAACCTCGATTCTCACAAAACCATGATCATGAGGGATACGGCCAGACCATAATCACGAACGACGCATATGCTCCGCACACCGCACACACATCGGCCACCAGAGCAGGCATCCTACAAAGGCACAAGTCTGGTATCACCTCAGACACAATGGAAACCACTCACGGCATCGCTGCCACCCTCTCGCTCACCGAGGGAACGCAATCCTCGCCACAAAAACCAATCCACCGGTCAACGCCCATGCTCGGCGGACCAACCAAATGCCAGCTTCACAACCCACTGACCGGTCTCACACCCTGCGCCAGGGGCGACCAATCACTAAGCTTCCACCAGCTCACACCTTAGAAACGGCCACCCAAAAGGCCTCGCTGGCACGCCGCTCTCCCCATCCTCGAGCCCCTACAACCAGCATCTTCTGGTCACCAAATATTCGCCAACGGAAAACCTCCACCGGCCCAGCAGGCACGATTCAACTCACGACAGGCCATCCGCTGACTCACGAACAGACTAACACCATAACTGATCTTGAACCTCACGCCAACTCTGCCCTTTCAGGGGAGCACGGCGAAACCACATGACTCCATCTCCACACGGTCCTCACGTCACTCGACTCAGACTTACGGGGAATCCTCCCTTGCTGGCCGCAGACTGAGGATCAATATCCCACGCCAACGTATCATCAGAGACCACTCTCCGACGCCAATCTCACGAAAAAGGCCTCCGCCCATAGGCGTCACTCTTCCATCTGGTCTCATCAAATCCTTCGATCAATCCAAATGGACACATGCCAATCCCTGACTCCCGCCCTTAACACAGAGCCACGTGACACACAACCTCTTACAATCCACGGCACACTTCTCCAAAACATGATCTCATCCATGAACGCAACCTCCAACGCAAGAACAGGGTACTCATGCGGCAACCTCGCCAGCACATTTCCCCAACTCTCCACCTGCCAGTGCCATGAACCACAATATCTCAAGCAACGGCACGGCAACAACACGTCTCACGCCGCCGGATACGACGCACATCAAAGAACCAATCCTCCGCTACTCTACCCTTCCTCAAAAATCCACCCGCAGCAACCAATGCTACGATCTGCGCACTCTGATCCAAACGCACAGTCACCACAACGCCAACTCGGGATCCACCAACTCGACAACCATCTTCAACCCCGCAGACTCCGATCCTCCGCACATCAAAAACCACAACACCAACCGCAATTCTCGAGAACACCGCCCAGCCGACACCCGTCCTTCCGGAACAGCGCCAACACCCTTACACATCAGGGAATGGGCAACGCTTCTCACAGGCAACCACCTTGCCAAAACGCGGGATGTGTCTCGCACGGATTTCACGGCGTACAAAGGCCAACCAATCCGAACACAGCATACAAGACGACGAACCCTAGCCCAACGAAATCTCTCCAACCAAAGGAGAAGCCAAACGCACTTCCGACCAACGGAAGAACTCCATGTTCGACCTAACCTCGCACCTCGCACATGCTGGAAACAGCACCATCCAGCACTAAGGAAAACCATCGCTTCCATCAGGTCAGCGCCTCCGACACACTCGGCAAGTGTCCCGTCGAACCACAATCACAGCGTCAGCTGACGCACCACCACTGCAATTCCTCGAACTGCAACACGCCACAAGTTCATGCCTGCCAGCAACCTCTGCCCAATGCAGCACAACCAAGGCCACCACCGATGAGGGAGAAGGCTCTCGACCTCGATCCGCAGACCCCGCGCCGGCACGAAAGCCGTGAACAATAACCACCTTCACAGCGCCGCACAGCGCACTCAAGCTCTCAAGCGAGAAACAAAGCGGAAAACATGCACGAAACCCTATGCCAGCTGCCGACTGTACTGGACCTTACGGACTCTGATCACTGCAATATCTCAAATTTTCGTGTACGTCCACAATCACGCTCTGATACCAACTGTGACGACCCGAGATCCGGATACCGGGAGGAGCCCGATACCATTCAAATCCCGGCCCGCTGCCCACGAGCGGGAGGCTCGGAAGGGTTAAAAAGGAGTGTGGAGGTACAAGGAAATATGAAATAAAGCAGGATAACAATTAAATAATTAACAGAATTAAATGAACAACTACAACAGAGTCCAGTCCAACAGAAAGTACAGTCTAAAGCAGTAAAAACGTACCACATGCCAAGTGAACACTCGGCCCGGCAAGCTGGCAACTAAGAACCTCCGCACAGCACCCTCGAACCTCGAGGCAGAACCGCCGCACCTGTAACGCAGGGGTGAGCCTCCTGTCACTGGCCCAGTAGGGATCCCGCGGAACCCCAACTGAGAAACAATGGCAGAAGGAAATCTACACTAGCAAGACAGCAATGGAAAGAAGTAACTACGAAAGCAGGAAAGTAACTACGGTGGCCGATAAAACCTCGGCACTACAGCTACTCCAACTGTACCAGAACACACCCCAGACTCACGGCCAAGGGCTACCAAACTACACTAGAACCAGTCACACGGTACAAAAATCGACACACGTGCCACGGCGAGACAACCGAAACTCAACGGTCAACGCGACCAAAAACCCGAAGGTCGAAGTCACGCGACTGACAGTCTGTCACTCTCTGTCAAGAACAGGAGTACCTCCCACTAGAAGAACGACCGGATGCGTCCCCTGACGTCTTACACCGTGTCACAAGTGTCTAGCTATGACGCCCTAGGCGTGAGACTCAGACACACACCGTAACCAGTACCACAACAAGGACTAGTTGGGGTCACGCTCATCAGCGCGTGTCCTAAGCCCCCAACTACGTGTGCACACACAGACCATCTGCTCTAGGTCGGGTCCTCTAGCTGGTTTTCCCCCCCACCGGACTCTGGTGGCAAAGGCAAGGGGCCGGCGGAAACCAGCCTAAAAACCGCGTCTCACCGGGTCGCGCTCTCCACCACTCCCAGGTGGGTCCGCACACGCGTGCGCAGGAAGCTACGACTAGTGGAGGATCACTGAGAGAGTAGACTCTCAAGACAACGGAAAACAACGTCCGAACCTGACGAAGTACGGGGACCGCCCCACGTACCAGCACCATCGCACGGTGACCACAGTCGGAGAAGAAACGGACGCACTGCCCACGGCCAAACACATGACCCACTCGGGGATCATCCTCCAGGAAGACTCACGACATGCGGGGGAACTCCACCGCACACACACCGATACACGGTGACTCGATCGAGCGAGAACACGGAAACCCGAAACGCCTGGGGTCATTCGGACCCACCAAGCCCACGGGCACGCTAATCAAGGTGAACTGAACCTCCGGACACCCAAAGACACGGTCACGGAACTCCACGGGGTGTCCGGAACACACACGACCCAAGAGGAACACCAGACAACAGGACAGATCGCGCTAGGGACCCCTAGCGTGACAAGGAAGAACGCGCTAGGACCCTCTAGCGCGACAGGGAAGATCGCGCTAGGGCCTCCTAGCGCGACAAGACAGGTAGCGCTAGGGACCCCTAGCACGACAAGGAAGATCGCGCTAGGAACCCCTAGCGCGACAAGGCAGATCGCGCTAGGACCCCATGGCGCGATCGGAACCGCCCTACTGTTCATCTTCTCCGATGAACGTGCCCCATCGGGGCAGCGCGACCATCAAGAACGCGCTACTGGAGCATAGCACGTTCTTAGTCCGCGCCCGAAAATGGTGGAAACCGCGGGAAAAACTATTTCACGCCCCGTTCACCCCCAGGTGAAGGGGAAACAAAAGGGGAAACCTTCCCCAAGCCCCTAGTCATGCATCTAAACCCCTGGATCGCCCAAAAACACGGTAAAACGAGAGATCCGGCTCACACCTCAAAAACATGCATTTTCCCCAAATCGCCCCGTTTAGCCCGCTCGGCTCACCACGGCCTACAAAACTCGCGAGAAATGAAGTACGTGGGTTGAGGGTCCATCTCCCTACCTCCACCGAAGATTCGACGCACCGTGGACTATGATCCACGAAGAAAACGCCGTTTAAACCCTCGCTGGTTCACGATCCCACAAACCGCCTCCACCATCACGATCCTCGTCCCGAGCCCGTCGCCCCACATCCCACGAACCACGCCGCCCCGCCCTCGTCGCCTCCGTCGACCGCCCAGAGTGAGAGGGGGAGTGGAGAGAACGTGATAGAAGAGAGAGGGAGGGAAGAGAGAAAATGAGATGGGGAGAGAGAGAAAAGGTTATATATAGAAAATCCAGAAATTCTTAAAAATATCGAAAAATAGAAAATCACGTTTCTGCGATCCTCGGAACACACCAATCGCAACGGTACCACTCGCGCCCTGGTGAACAGTCCGGTTCACCCGTAACAAGGTTCCGAAGAAATTACCGAAACACACACCGGGAATCGGAAAACACACGCGGAAAAGCCGCGGAACGCTTCCGGGCCTCCGAAACAACTCCGGATCGCGCCGATCCGAACACGAAAGATGTCCGAAACGAAATTTCAAACACAACGGAGTCGGACACTCCGAGAAACCAGATCAGAGACCCACGAACAAGGATCCGAAAAATCCGGGGCATTACATTTCCTGAGGACGAAGTCTCCCGGTTGAAAGTGTCTGTTTCGGACTTTGGCATTGTAGTATCGCGTGAGGCGGCGTTGGTACTCCATAGCTCGGATATTGGCGATCTCTCGGAGTTCATCAGCCTAGTCGAGGTTCTCGAGTAATTTTTGCTCATTTGCCTCGGGCGAGTAGTGGATGACTCGGAGAGATGGGTTGGCAACCTCTAACGGAATGACGGCCTCAGTGCCATACACCAGCTGGAAAGGACTTTCACCGGTTGCCGTTCTTGGAGTCGTTCGGTGTGACCAAAGTACACTGGGCAGTTCCTCGAGCCAGCTACCCTTGGCCTTGCAGAGTCTGGTCTTTATGCCTTTTAAGATAGTCTTATTGGTATTTTGACCAGCCCGTTGGCCTGAGGGTGGGCGACCGAAGTGAAGTGGTTGTGAATGTTTAGGTCGGCGCATCTGTCTCGGAAATAACGAGAATCGAATTGCCGACCGTTGTCCCTCACTATCACCCGAGGGATGCCGAAGCGACAAATGATCGACTTCCATACGAAACTCTAGACGACTGTCTCGGTGATCCTCGCCGTGGCTTCGGCCTCGATCCATTTGGTGAAGTAGTCGATGGCGACGATGATGAACTTCTTCTGGGACTGAGCCGTAGGGAACGGCCCGAGAATGTCGATCCCCCATCGAGCGAAGGGATAGGGCTCGGTAAGGGTGATGAGCTCCGTAGCCGGCTAATGGACCAAGTGGTCGAATCGCTGGCATCGGTCGCACTGTTGTACATGAGCCGTGCAGTCGCGCTGCAAGGTTGGCCACCAGTACCCCTGCCATAGCAGGATCCTGGCTAGAGACCTTCCTCCTGAATGCGCTCCGCACAGGCCTTCATGAGTCTCTTGGATGGCTCGGTTGGCCTCGTCGGGGCCGAGACACTTCAGGAGGGGACCAGAGAAGGACCTCCGGTAGAGAGCGTCGTCTAGGATGACGAAGCGCCGGGCTTGATACTTCATTCAGCGTGCCTCCAGAGGGTCGGAGGGCTCTCGGGAGTCCTGGAGCCAAGACAGGTAGGGGGAGCGCTAGTCGCTTGGAAGGGCCGAGTCAACGGCCAGGAGCTCCGAGTCAATGCTCGGGCGCTCTAGCTCTTCAAGGAGGACTGATCGGGTACCTTCAGGGTCGAGAGAGGAGGCTAATCGAGAGAGGGCGTCCGCTCGGGAGTTTTCCTCCCGAGCTATTCGGACTACCTCGAATCCCTCGAACTGTTGGGCCAGGTCTCTGACCAGCTGGAGGTATTTGACCATTGGGGCCTCTCGAGCTTCGTATTCGCTGTTGACTTGGCTAGTGACCAGCTGGGAGTCGGTGTGGATTTTGACTCGCTCAGCCCTCAACCGTCGAGCCATGCGAGCTCCCGAGATAAGGGCCTCGTACTCGGAAGCGTTGTTGGACGCCTGAAAGCTGAATTTCAAGGCGTACTGTAGCTCTACTCCTTCGGGGGACCTCAGGAGGATCCCTGCACCACTATCGACCGAGTTGGAAGATCCGTCGACGAACAGTTCCCAGGTCGGCCCGGGCGCGGACGGAGATCTTTCTTCAGTAGGGATGGTGCTCTCGGCGATGAAGTAGGTGAGCGCTTGGCCTTTCATAGCCGAGCGCGGGCGGTACGAGATATCGTAGGCCGCAAGCATGATTGCCCATTTGACGAGTCACCCTGAAGCTTCGGGGTGGGCTAGAATCTTCTTCAATGGTTCGCCGGTTAGCACGATGATAGGGTGCCCTTGGAAATAGGGTCGGAGGCGCTTGGGGGAGGTAACCAGCGCTAGCACGAGTTTCTCGGTTGCGGGGTACCTTCTCTCAGTCTCGTTGAGCACCTTGCTGGTGTAGTAGACCGGCCTCTCGATTCCCGAGTCATTTCTGACCAAGACCGAGCTGACTGTGGATGGTGTTGCCGAGAGATAGAGCAGCAAGACTTCGCCCAGAACGGGCTTGGAGAGCACCGGGGGCGAGGCCAGGAACTTCTTGAGCTCGGCGAACGCTTTCTGGCATTCCTCATCCCATGCGAACGTAGCAGATGCCAATTTGGGCCCCCTCAAAAGTTTGAAGAAGGGCAAGCATCGTTCGGCCGCACGGGACAGGAAGTGGCTGAGAGCGGCGACACGCCCGATTAGGCGCTGGACGTCCTTGACGCAAGTGCGCGGGCGCATGTCTAGGATGGCCTGGACCTTGTCGGGGTTGGCTTCGATCCTGCGTTGAGTGACCAGGAAACCCAGGAACTTCCCAGATCTTACTCCGAAGGCGCACTTGGCAGGATTGAGCTTCATGTTGTACTTCAGGAGGGTGCCGAAGGTTTCGGCGAGGTCAGTGAAGTGATCTTGGGCCTTGGGGGTCTTGACGAGCATGTCGTCAATGTAAGCCTCGACGTTCCGACCTAACTGCTCCTCGAACATGTGATTGACCAGCCTTTGATACGTAGTTCCAGAGTTCTTCAACCCGAAAGGCATCCGGGTGTAGCAGTATACGCCGTAGTCGGTGATGAAGGCGGTCTTCTCGATATCTTCTGGATCCATTCTGATCTGATGATAACCTGAATAGGCGTCTAGGAAGCTGAGTATCTCGTTGCCCGAGGTTGAGTCAACCAATTGGTCGATGCTCGGTAACGGATAGCAGTCCTTAGGAGTGGCCTTATTCATATTGGTGAAGTCAACGCACATCCGCCATTTGCCCGAAGCTTTAGGTACCAGGACGACGTTGGCTAGCCACGTCGGGTACAGGACCGGTCTAAAAAAGCCAGTCTCTTGTCCCTTCGTGACATGCGCCTTGATGATCGTTTGTTTCTCTGGTGCATGCTTCCTTCTGCGCTGCTGTACGGGCTTCACGGTGGGGTCGAGGTTGAGCTTGTGCATCACGGTCTCCTCTGGTATTCCAGGCAGTTGATCATCGGACCAAGTGAAGACTCGGATGTACTCAGAAAGGAATTCTTTATATTGATGCTGAACCTTGGGCGGTAGGTCGGCTTCGATCCTTACTCCTAGGGTTGGGTCATCGTTTAGGAAAACCGTCAGTAATTCGCCACCAGGCTCGGTGGTTGCGGTTTTATCCTCGACTCCCCTGGGACCCTTATCTCTCCCGTCCGACCTTGTGGCTTCTACCGAGATATTGTAGCACCTTCTGGCCGCAGCCTGGTTACCTCGGACTTCCCCCAACCCATTTTTGGTGGGAAACTTCATTTTTTGGTGATAGGTAGACAGTACGGCCTTTATTCGGCTGAGGATTCCCCGGCCGAAGATGGCGTTGTACGCTACCATACCTTTAATCACTTTGAAGTCCACCATGACCGTAACGGTTCTGGGTGGGGTGCCGAGGGTAACCGGCAGGCTTAGGGCTCCCTCGAGGTAAGTGGCCAGGCCATTAAACCCGCAGAGGGGGGTTCGGACCGGGCGGAGCTTGGATGGATCTTCCTCCATCTTAAGGAAACAGTCATAAGACAACACATCAGGGGCACTCCCATTGTCAACTAGAACCCTATCTACGTTACAATGGTTTATTGTGGCCGAGATTACGAGGGCGTCGTCATGCGGGGTGCTCAGCCCTTCCAGATCTCGGTCGGAGAAGACTATGACCTAGGGCTCGCTTGGCGGGGCCTTGGGGGGCTCTATGGCTCGGCTCGCCCGCTCGGCATGACGCTTCCTTTCTCGGCTGCTGTCGCCTCCTGATGCTGTCCCTCCGGAAATGACGTTGATTTGGACCCCTCGGGGGGCATTGTCGATCTCCTCTGCGGCGCCTCGGTCTTCTTTGCTCTCGGCTGTGAACCGAGCTAGGTGCCCCTGACGGATGAGACGCTCGATCTCGTCTTGGAGCTGGCGGCAGTCACCGATGTGGTGCCCGTGATCGCTGTGGAACAAGCAATGCCTGTCACGATTGCGGTTCTTCGACCTCATCGGCTCGGGCTGCCGGAGGAGTCCCGAGACTTTGATGTCTTCATAAATCTCATAGACCGGGGTAGCTAGTGGGTTGTAACGCTCGTACTTCCGCTTGCGGTCCCCATCACGGTCTCGCTTCTTTCCCGAGCTTGAATTTGGCTCGGAAACCCGCTCCTTGTCCCCCTCCCGACCCGAGCCGGTTGCGTCTCGGCAAGTGCTGAGCACTTCTTCGCACTCTGCGTGGGGCAGTGCCAGAGTCACTAGCTCGGCCAGGGTCGAGAGAGGGTGGAGGACAAGTTCGCGGCGGAGATTCTCGTCCCGGGTGCCCCCAGTCAGTGCGGTTGTGGCTGAGGCCACGTCCAGGCGGGGGATTCTCAGGGCTTCCGATTTGAATCAGTGAATATAAGCCCGGAGTCTTTCCCCTTGCACCTGTTTGAGGGCCAGGAGCCCCGCTACCAACCTTGGGGGGGCACTTCCGGCGAAACTCTCTTTGAAGACTCGCCCAAATTGCTTGAAGTCTCGGATGGACCCGGGGGCGAGGGCCCGGAACCATGCTTGAGCGCCTTGGACCAGGGTGGTCACGAAGGCTCGGCACTTGATGGCGTCAGACACTCCGTGCAGGGTCATCAGAGCGTCGAAGCTGTCGTAATGATCGGCCGGGTCGCCGTGGCCATCGTAGAGCTTGAAGGTCGGAATGGAGGTTCTGGGAGATACCTCTGCCTTCAAGATGTACTCGGAGAACGGGGATTTCTCCTCGTCCTTCGGGAAAGAGGTCTTCTGTAGGGCGCGGAGGGCGCGCTCCTGTTCTGCGAAGCGTCTCTCGAAATCTCGTAGCCGGAGGGATAGTTCCGGTTGCTGTCGTGCCGCGGGGCTGGGGGGAGCGTCTTGGCGATCTCCGAGAATGTCAACTTCTGGGTTTGGACGCCGCGCCCCCAATTTTCCCCTTCTTGGCGTGGAGGAAGCCTCTTGCTCCGGAGGCGGAGCTTGCGAGGGTCCTCCAATCATGTTGCCGATGAGCTGCTGGCCGCGGAGAGTGAAGCGTCCTCCGGCGGTGTGCTGGGACGTATTTTCGTGGGGAGGGCTCCCTGACGGAGCGCGGGACCTTCCATCCCTAGTCGCCTGGTTCTTCATGAGTTCCACAAGGATATCCAGTTTCGCGTTGAGGGCTTGGAAGAATTCGGCGCCACCGTTGGGGGGTAGCCCTACCGCCGCAGGAGGGGGTGTCGGCCCGTCGGCGGGGATGCTACCGTTGGAGGGAGGGTTCTGTGAGGCCCTAGAAGGGCCATCCCGCGCCGCTACCACGGCCTTACCCCTGTCGCCGGCGGACCTCCTCCCTGAGCTCCTTCGCACCATACTGGCTTTTTGTAGTGTTCCGGATCTTTCGGATCCTCCCTTGTGGGTCCCGGATCTGGTTTATCGGGGTGTCCGACCTTATTGTGTCCGAAATTTCGTTTCGGACATCTTTCATGTTCGGATCGGCGCGATCCGGAGTTGTTTCGGAGGCCCGGAGTGTGTCCGCGGCTTTTCCGTGCGTGTTTTCCGATTTCCGCGTACGGGTTTCGACGAATCCTTCGGAACCCTGTAGCGGGTGAACCGGGTCGTTCACCAGCCCGCGAGTGGTACCGTTGCGATCAGCGCATCGAGACGGTCGAGGAGGTATATTTTTCTATTTTTTGGGATTTTTCTGATTTTCCAGATTTTCTTTATATATCAATTCTTTTTCTTTTCTTTTTACCTTTTTCTTTTCTTCTTCTTCCTCCTTCCTTCAACCGTGAGAGCTCCCCCTCCCCCGCGGCCGATCTTCTTCTCCCCGGGCGACCGAGACGCGGCCCCCCTCACTCCGGAAACGGCGTGGCAGCGGCGGCAAGGCGGTCCCGGTGGCGTGCTTTTCGCGGCGAGAGGCGGGGCGTTCGTGGGAGTAAAAGCTTCATCCTTGATTTCGGCGGTGATTCGGTGGATTTCGAGCTTCCTTGAGGTAGGGGGACGGATCCTTGCCCTCTTCATAGCATTCCCCGTGATTTCTAGGCCGTGGAGAGGCCGAGTGGGGTTAAATCCATGTCGGGAGGGCCATTCTTCATGCTTGGGGTTTGAGCACCGGATCCGTCGATTCGTGGAGTTTTTGATCGATTTGGGGGCTCTAGATGCATGCTAGGACGTTGTGGGGCGATCCCCCGTTGTTTTCCCTTCACCAGGGGTGGTGAATGGGCGTGGATCTACGTTTTCTGGGCGTGTTTCGCGAACCGGGCTCGGCCCGTTGTCGCGCTATAGTCCAGTGGCGCGTTCTTGATGAACGCGCCGTGTCGTCCGAGCGTGTCCGTCTGAGAAGATGAACAGTAAGGCAGTGTGGAACGCGCCTGGTTCTGGTAGCGCGATCTCCAGATCGCGCTACCCAAGACTAGCGCGTTCAGGTGTGAAAGCGCTGGCTTTGGGCAGCGCGACATGGAAGATCGCGCTAGCCATAGCTAGCGCGTTCTTCGGTGTCACGCTAGGGGTACCTAGCGCGACCATCCCCCCTCCCCCGAACCGTGTTTTTGCGGGTAGCATGACCTCCGGTTGGGTGAGTTACGGACCGGTTGTGGCGTGTGGCCCTAGGGATGCCGTGTAGGGGTGCCGCGTGACTTGAGGGACGGTTGGACCTCATGCGTGTCCCCGGCACCTGAGCCTATCATATGGTCATCGTGAGTCTGTGCTAGTGTTTGGTCTGTGGTTTCCGTGGATTAGTCCTTACTTCCAGTGACCCTACCACTAGTCGTAGCTTTCCCACGGCACGCGTGTGCTGGCTCGCCTGGGAGTGGCTGAGCGGCGTACCCGAGAGGCGGTGAGTAGGCTGGTTACCGTAGGGCCCCCGCGTACTTCCGAGTCCGGGTTTTAGGGGGAAATACCAGCTAGAGGACAGGCCTAGGGCGTACGGTCTGAGTGTGCACACGAGGCTGAGGGTTCGGACCCGCGCTGACGAGCGTGACCTCAGCTAGTCCTTGTTTTACGGTTACTTCTGGTTACTGAGTGTGTCTGAGTCTCACGCCAGGGGCGTAGTAGCTAGACACTTGTGACGTGGTATAAGACGTCAGGGGACGCATCCGGTCGTTCTTCTAGTGGGTGGTGCTCCTGTTCACTGGCAGGCGTGGACTCGCGTTTTGTGGGACCGAGGTTCCGTAGTGCGGTACTGTTAGAGTAGTCGGCTTTTCCGTTCATTTATTTTAGCTTGTCGGTTCTACCGTACTCTTGTTTGGTAGGGTTGTCTTCTTCTTTTTCGTTTTCCGTGCGAGGTGGGGATTCGCGGGATCCCTACTGGGCCAATGAGATGAGGCTCACCCCTGCTCTTCAGGTGAGGCGGGGTCGACGGGAGGTGCGGCCGAGTTTCAGCGTGGTTCCTCTAGCCAGGGTTAGTCGCCAGTCTGCCAGAGCCGGGGGATGCCCCGTGTATTTGTACTCCGGGGGATGCCCCGTGTAGTTGTACTCCGGGGAATGCCCCGTGTTGTTGTACTTTCTTTCTCGTTGACTGTACTTTCCTTTGGACATGAGACACTGTGGACCTTGTAGCAGTTTATTTATTTATATTATTATGTGCATTTTATTTTAGATTATTGTGCTATCTCTATGGTCGTTGCAACTTCTCTTGTACCCCCACACCACTCCTTTCTACCCTTCCGAGTCTTCGGGCTCGTGGGTTGGGGGAACGAGATTCGAGACGCGCCGGTTCCTTTCCGGTATTCGGATCCTCGGGTCGTCACACTTTTCGTGCGTTTCCCATAGACGGCGCCAGATGAAGAGGCGTGATCTCGCGCTGGTCCTGAGCGGGCTGAGGATCACCAGATCGTGAACTGCAAGACATGGAAACGGATCAAAGGGCCCAGGGGGAATCCCTGGGGCAAACCCTCCGATGCTTAAGTCAGTGGAGCTATGGTGGGAGCAATAGTAGGGAGGAGAGAGCTTGTGCGCGAGATCCCTCTCCACCAGAAGGGTGAAGCGGTTCTTGCTCAGGAGTTTTGGGCGTATGATTGCCTTTCTTGGCTTACCTTTAGCCGGAGGGTATCCCTGGTTTAAATAGTACGCCGTCTCTTGGAGTCCTGCCAGCCGAGGGGTTTCAGGTGGGGGTTACGTCCTCATCGTGGGCTTTTATAGCCTTATCGTGGGAGCGTTATCATCATGGGGAAGAAGAAGTCCCTTGCCTTCCTGAATTCCTGCCTGTTGCGGACTCTTAACGGCTGCAAAGATAAGCATTCATCGGTCGTTCCGAGCTCAGAGGGGCCAGCCCTATCTGGGCGATAAGCTTAGCTCAGTAAAAGATGGGTCGGATAGGCTAGCCTACGCCTCCCTCTCCCGGGCGGAGAGATGGCTCGGGCGCGGGCCTTTCTCGTGACCTGACCGATGCTTGGGCCCTCCGAGCCTTGAGGCCGCCTAGGAGGGTTGTTTCCTCGAGCGCTGTTTATTGGGCTTTCTTCCCTAAGTGGGCCCTGTGGGCTGTCACTTGGGTGAGCTTGGCCTCATTGGGCCCTGCCGGGCCTAGTTGGGCTGCTCTTTGAATGGGCTGCAGAAATCCCCCTCTCTAGGCCTATTTATCTCATGGGGTGTGTTGAGCTTAATGACATTTTTATTGGGCCTTCAGTTGTTCTAAATGAACCGCTTGTGGGTGAATCTAATGGGCCCAAAATTATAATCCTAAGGCCGCATTTGGCAGACCCCACGACGTTGCTTTCGAGCCATTAATCTCCCGACGGGAGTTAAGTGATATCAAATGTGTTAATGTATCTTGATTTTTGAGCTCTCAAAATAAGTCAAAGGAAAGAGAATTCAAATATAATATTAGACTTGGTTGGATAATTCTCAAAAGCAACTGTAAAGAAGATTTTTGAGATTTTAAATCATTACAAATCTTTCATTTGTCATACATTTGTACGGTGAGTGACTTTTGTGAGGAATGAAAAAACAAAAGGCTCTGCCAAACGCGACCTAAGTTGGGCTGTGTTATTGGGCTCATTTTGATAAAGAGAAATCTCCCTCTACAGATAAAGAGAAAAATATCATCAACCAATATGATTAATTGTCAAAGTAGCATGACATGTCACATTTCTCGGTCAACGTCTAATTTGAAGGTTAGATATGATAAAGAAGATCAAACTTATGTTTGATTCCTCATCTCTCCAAAGTATCAAACTTAAGATCGGCATCTCTAAAGACATAATGAACCTCACCCGTCACAAAAGGTGTGTTAGCATCCCTCCTCTAATTATCTTGACGGAATAGATCAAAGCAGTCCCAAACAAAATGATGACCCTGAGTCAACCCAATTCCGTGCCTTTCATGGGAAGCAATCGAAGTCTCCCTAGTTTTCTCCATCCCCTGTGCTAACATTGAGGGCGCACTTGGTAACCATTCTCTCTTTGTCACGGTTTGGTTTGGTTCCGATTAAAGATAATCTGATTAAAATTAAGTGAATTTATTTTATATACTTGATTTTATTCCTTTTTACTTTCGTATGTTACCGAGTTAATTTAACTCACTTGTGAACTTAGAATAAGTTAATCTAGATTAACTCGGGGGTTAAACTCTCATTTGATTATCTAAATATGGTATTACTAAATTAAAAAAATAACTCTATATTGAAAAAAATATAATTCAGAATTAACCCCGAAACAAAGCAGGAATTTGGGTCAATTAAAAAAGTCGCCTCTACCGTATAGGATGTACGTTTGGTTGGATTTCAAATGCTCATCAAATCGCATTTGGGTGAAGGTGCAACTTTTTGAATGTGTGAGCGGGTGTGAACAGCGAATACCATTTTTACCCTTTCTTTAATATTTCTTTGTGGGGGTGACTTTTTGGTGGCATTTATTGGAAAGGGGTAAAATAGCGGCCCATCAAATGTACGATTGAGAGCGGTCCAACGAGGTCTAATTTGACCCAAACAGGTCGGAATCTCTAAAGGGCCTCTTTGACAATGGGTTAAGGTGGGTTAGGATGGGTTAACTGGGGTCGGTTGACTTACTCCCTGTTTGATATCTTTTCCCTTAACCCGGGTCGGATAGGGTTAAAGTGGATTAACTCATTCCACTTAAATAGGTGGAATGAGTTACTCCACCCGGGTTAGGTTAAGGGATGGGTGGGCCAACCCGGGTAGACCACCCCCCCTTAACCCAACCCATTGTCAAAGAGGCCCTAAGCGACCGTCCCACTTACGGGTCCATTTAGCTTGAAGCCCAAAGACGCTCGGACCAATACTTCCTAGGCGGCCCTTGGCCCGGAAGCCCGAGCAACCGTCGAGCGGGAAAAGCCCAAGCGATGCCCGATCGTAACGGAATGAGGGAAGATCGGAAGTCAATGAAAGGGGAGACCAAACGATTAAACCACAGACGGCCGAGTAACGTCCCCTATACTCTCCACCTCCTCCGAGCACCTTACGGAGAAGAACATTATATAAACCAAGGGAAACCCTCCAAAAGAGAGGTAGATCCTGAGCGCCTAACACAACACCCACTGGTAGAGAGCGATCTCATGCTCCTCACTCCTCCTCCTACTCCCCTTCCATCTACGCTCTATAATTTTGTTGACTTTGGCATCAGAGGGTTTTCTCCGGAGTCTCAACCCTGGACTCCTCTGACTCATTTCCTGCTTTGCATATTCACGTTCGTGGTACCAGCAGCCCAAGCTTGCCCAGCATCGTGCGGCTCAGGACTTAACGCGAGATCACGTCTCTTCATTTATTGTAAAAATTTTAAAAGTGAAGAGCTTTTTGATCTCAAGCGTCATAAATAAATCCCCACCAAATCCTCAAAAATTAGTCCCTTGAGTTTTTTGGGATTTTTCATGGCGGACTCGCACGAGTCTGTATCTCTCACGGGGAGAAAATCTCTCTATGTTTGGAAGCTTAGGTGATTAGATTCATTTGGAAATGTTGTCTCTTTTATAGAGAATTTTAATTATAATGATTAAAAATTTACGTGATTATTGTTTTCAAATCAAAATTTATTGACCCGATCATTCTGATTGTAGGATATTTTACTAATATAATACAGTACGATATCGTATCGTATCATATCGTTGTGCGTCAATAATGAAAAATTATTTAATAAATATGTATTATAATAAAATATGATAAAAAAATCATGGGTAAGTCATTTGTTTAGAGAATGTGTTATTTAATCATGAGATTTGAGATTTAAATTTCATAATTGTTATAAATTTGACTTTTTAAAGAAATAAAAAATATTACTCACATATTTCAAAATCAAAATCAAATTTTATAAAAATTATTTTGAACTAATTTATCTATCAAAATATGTTAATTATAATATAAAATATATAATATTTAAAATAATATGAGCACCATTCGGTATCATACCAATAAGTAAAATCATATTCCAAACATGGCCTAAAATTACTCCACCAAATTTTTATTGCGTATCCATGGCCTTTCATACACTAAGGTTTCGTTTGATTCGGGTATAAGTTTTGAAGAGAATATGTGTAAATCATTCCGAGTTAATCTATCTATATCTTTATTCTCGTATTCGTTGGTGTGCAAGAGATAAATATGGTGATATCATTATTACTCGTTTGGTAAAAAATAGTGATACAAATAAGAATAAATATTGAAGAAATATTTTTTTACCCTTCTTATTCATTATGATTAGTGTTAATTTTTTTTCTTAATGATCATAATTAACACTAATATTGTTAATTCTATTTAATATATTTATTATTAATGATCATGATTAACACTAATATGATTAATTCTATCATGGTTAATTCTTCATTAGTAACAATGAGATAGTTATAATTAATTAATTAATGATAATTATGTAATATATTTATTAATTATTATAAATATGATTAATTTGTATGACTAATTAGCATTAAAAAATATTAATTAGCATAATTGATTAGCAATAATTATATTAATTATCATAATAAGAGTAAGCAACACTATAATAATTAATTATTTAATAATAGATTTATTAATTAGCACTAATAAAATTATTTAGTATGCTTGGTTAGCACTAATAACATTAATTATTGCTAATAAAAATAATTAATACTATTAATTAGCATTGATGACATTAATTAGTGTAATTAATTAGCATGGATAATATTAATTAGCATAATAAATTTCTGTAATAATAAATTATTTAATATTAAATAAATAATATATTTATTACTTAGCACTAATAAGATCAATTAGCATGATTAGTTAACATTAATAAGATTGATTAAAATAGTTAATTAGCACTAATAAGATTAAGTGATACTATTATAACTAAGTATTTAATAATAATTAAATAATGTATTTATTAATTAACACTAATGAGATTAATTAACATGATTAATTAATATTAATAATATTAATTAGTATTAGTAAGATCAATTATCACTAATAATAGAGGGAGAAAAACGAAGATAAGGAGATGGGAATGACGCGTTTCACCTAGAGGTTGGACTGACTTATCTCCGCTCTTAATCCCATTTTTTGGGATAATATTATTCTTCTTAATTTTTTTATTTTCATTAATTTTAATTTTATCAAATAAAGAATAAGATTGAAGCGAAGATATCTTCGTCTTATCCCCAGAGCAAACGGGGCTGAGTTCGTGCGTTTATTATTGGGAAAAAATGTCATCTCGAAAAATGAGAGAGTTTACGGAGACATAACCAATACTTGTCGTGACTTTTGCGAAATTTTAATTCGAACGCGGATAGCTATGTAAAAGTCTCCCGTTCCAAAAAAACGTGGTCCGCGTCCGCGACTCCGCGTACGTGAGAAAATACGCCGTCGGCGAGTCGGGGATCTCGGGGTTGGTGGTGGACCGGTGGTGACTGGTGACGGCGTCGGCTGAAATCGCGGGCCAAGCCCCGCATAATTCCAATTTATTTTAACTTCCCGACAACGTAAGCTAATATTTTAATATACCCCTCCTTTTTCTCTACAGCAAATAATGCGAAAGGATAGCATTCAGGATCAAAATGCAATTTGGGGTATTTATATGTGCGGTGGGCAGATGAACCTAGTTCATTAATTTCTTTGTTTTGTTTGAAGTAATATAATCATCCTACTGTTTTTAAATTCTCAATTAGGAGAGTTTACATCTTAGTTGGTCTTTGATTATAACGTTCTTAAATATATAAAAATAAAATTCATAAGTAACAATTTGTATCGTACATTAATAATTACAATAATCTGGTTTCCTTGAGACTCTTTTTAGATCCAAAAATCTCAAAACTATATTTCTCTCTCTATGAAATGTAAGATTTAACCCCGTAAAACTTTTTATGAGAAATATAAAAAGTTTGATGTTACTGCAACCACAAACTTGGTGGCCCCCTTAAGAAAACTAGATGCTTAATTATGATTTTCCATAGTGAAGATGAGGTGGGCAGCTTTGACGCTTAAAGGCTGCTTTGCATGTGCTACATCGGTTCCGTTTTCTGGGGTGATCTAAATCGGTACCAATAAAATGGCATCATGTGGTCCATCAATTTCTCGAGGGAACAATTAGAATATGGATCTCAATGGGAATGTCAACGCGTTTAGCAAAGAGGTTTCTTCACGAATAAATATTACTACGGTGCAAACTGGTTGTGTTTAGATTTTTTAGGGGTTTTAAATTTCTGATCCCTACAAATAACAGTATTTTTTAATCTTTCAAATATAACTATTATTTTTTAATCTCTAAAATCTTCGTCTTTATCCTCGTTAGTCAATGTCATTTAATCCGATAACCAGAGTGAGATCCAACTCAGGATAAATTAACTTAAGATTAGAAAAATATTAAACTACCCCTAATTAAGTTGTCTGCCCCACGCCTCTCTTTCTCTCTCTCTCTTCCTCTCTCTCTCTTGGTCGATGGCAGAGATGAGGTGGGGGGTTCTGCTCTGCCAGAGGGGGAGACAATGGGGTCTACTCAGTCGGCGAGAGGGCAGAGGAAGGTCGTCGCGATTTTGGTGGGCAGGGCGTTGGAGCACCCAACAACGAAGCAGCAGCTACGAAAGCAGGGCTTGTCCACTTTGCAGTAGGTCGAGCAGCAGCGTCTTCGTGGGCCGAGGAAGCAAAGGCTGGCCATCATCGCCAACATCGTAGGGACGAGCCGCCTGAGCCTGGTGAGTGTGCCGACTATGTCGCTGAGGTGGAGCGATCGTCATCCGACGAGGGTGTAGCAGGTGAGGGCGATCGTCCTCCCACAATTGACTGGGGTGGATGACCATCATTCTAGGGCCTTCCTCCTCAACTCCCTCTCTAGCACTAGAGTTGCGCTCTCCCAATTCGTTGCCTTCTCGAAGATGCAACGTCTCTCCCACGACTGCAAGCAAAACTGTGAAGATTAGGCCAGCCAGGAGGGATGAGTCCTAGACCCCCTTGGGACTCTGACGGGTGGGCTTCACCCACGCCATTTCCCATGGCGACCGACTCCGGGCCCTCTCTAGCGATGGCCGCTCCGTCTCCATGGCCACCCTCAGGGATCGAGAAATGGTGGATTCCTAGGACCATTGGCTTCGACAAGTACCCCTTCTCAACGGAACCTAAAGCCCCCATATCTAGGCCCATCTTGGCATCCATGTAGTCATTCCCATTGGTAATGCGTCTAGAGGTGTCGATGAACAACCTGTCGACATCCATGGACTTCGAAGCCGGCGACAACAAGAGATATCGTCTCTGCATCGGAGAGAGAGAGAGGGATGACATCGGAGGGGGTTTTCCCTCCGTCTCCAGTGATGCACTCGTGAGGGGGTGTGAAGAGAGAGAATATGTGTGTGGGAGAGATAGAGAGAGATTGGAGAGACAAAGAGGGGGAGAACCGAGAGTAGAGTTATTTTTGAAATTTTTGATATCCTGTTATTCTTGAGATTGAATATTCTTCGTAATATTTCTCTTATCTAACATCCACAAATTGTAATGACTTTTTAACAAGAGTTCAAAGATTTCATGGACTAAAAGAATAATAATTATATTTGAAGGGTAAAAGAAGAAATATCTTTATTTGTAGGGATTAAAAAGTAAAATCTCATTTTTATAATGATAAAGATAGATGTGAGTTTGTAGGGTTTCTTCTTTAATCCTCGTCGTAGCCTAATCAGAAAAAAAACACTTTGAAATTATGTTGAAAGAGGTTGATAAGTCTTATCGCTCATTAAACCTTGCGTCCTAGTGAGACTAGGACGAACCCAACACATATCCTTGTCAAATGAAGACAGCGAGGATACATGATTGAAGGGACCACTGTAAGCCTCTCTTCTATATCCTTCTTTGAAACTCTTCTACACAAGTACATATACATATACATATATATATATATATATATATATATATATATATATATATATATATATATATATATAGAGAGAGAGAGAGAGAGAGAGAGAGAGAGAGAGAGAGAGAGAGAGAGAGAGAGAGGCTTACAGTGGAGAGGCTTACAGTGGTTATATATATATATGTGGGCCATTCAAGGGTACGATAGATTTCAACAACATTAACCCACGACATAACAATTAATGTATAGTTGTGGTATAAAGTTTATAATAATAACTTAGTGTTAGTTTTAAAAGAAGGATAATATGTAGCTAGTTTTCTCCAACTTTCAACTTCTTTTTGAGTTCCCCTTTTGCCTTGTCTCTCATCTTTTTCCTCGTTTAAAACATCTCATGCCCCCCCCCCCCCCCCAATCAAGGGTCTTAACTCTTTAGTCTGTGATATGAGAAGGATAAAGATTGGACATGAAGTAAAATGAATGCAAGATCGTTCATGGTCTGGGATGGGCCGAATCCAATTAATATCACTGTAGCGTAGGAGACGTCCAAATGGATGCCAAAGCTGACGCATGCGATGGGACGCATCGGGTAAAAGGCCACTCCCCACTCTACCGTCGCAAGGTTACTGGCTAATTAGTTGAAAATTTTAAATTCAACGCGGCCAATGTGAACATAGAACTTGAGTCAGCCTTACCATTTTGATTTGAAATCAGGTGAGAAAAAGAGCGTAATAAAAAATGATAGAAATTATGGCATCTTATTTGTTTTTGATTACTTAAACATTCAGGGCACTTTTGACATCCGGATAAGGGGGGCGGCTAACCGACCCCGAAGGGTCGATTGAGATAATCGACCCTCGGTTAGCCGATTGTGTGAGGGGGAGGGCGAGCGGAGGTGGGGCCCCTCGGTTAGCCGGTGTCGGCTAACGGCTAACCGAGGGACCAAGCCGTTGTCAAAGACGGCCTCACAAATCAGGCATCATTCTGTGTCACCGTCTGATCGGACGGGCGCAATGCTCCAGTGGACAAGTCGTATCATTCATGGCACCCGTTTTGAAAAAAAAAGGTAATGCCGTGTGCAACTGGTTATAATTATAATATTTAATTTTTAATTTTTAAAATAATTTTTATAACGAGTTAATAAATTAATTTGACGTGTCCATCACGTTATTAATTGATGTGATATAAAAATTATAGAAAAATAAAATTTTAACTATGTGAACATAAAAACATTTTTTCCTATTCATATAGGATGATTTTTTTGTGTAATATTCGCGTCACGCGGTCGAGTGATATTAACTTAAAATTAAATTATTTTTTTAAAATGATAATAATCATAAATATTACACGCGTAATTTTACATGTAATATTACTCTTTTGAAAGAGTAACATTAGAAAGTTCTTCCTCTCTTCTCTCCCAAAACAGTTGCCTCCTCAGCTCGAGTTAGTGGGGATCGACAAAGGATATAGTTTGGAAGAAACACACACCGTACATATATGGGCTCTATTCGATAAGGTCCTCTTTGTTTCTCGGGCGAGATACCGTGTTCGACCCTCTGGGTCGAACATCGTATTTGGGGTCGATTAATGACTATGTGTGTGAGAGGAGAGTGTGGGCCCCACCTCTAATTCTCTCTCATCGTTTAACAAATATGGGGTCGGTTAATGACTATGTGTGTGAGGGGAGAGTGTGGGACTCACCCCCAATTCTGTCTCATCGTTTAATAAATCTCCCGATAATTCGGATATCAAATCGGCCATAACAGAATAAGAAAAATCAGATTAATTTAAACTCAAGTGAGTTATTATTATTTTTATTTTAAAATTTATTTGAATTAAAATAGAATAACTCAGTCTATTTTTAACTTAAATAAATTGTTTTAAAATTCAGAGTAAAAAATATATATCTACCTTATCAGATTATATTTTTATTTATTTATTAAACTAAAAAATGTATTTCACCCTTGTACCGTTATCAAAGAGATCCAGAGATAGTTTTGTCCTAGAGAAAATCCAACCCCGCGGAACAGAAGTTACAGTACAGTCTCCGTCTCCAGGTCGGTGGGTTCTTCTCCGGGAAGAAGGCGCTCCCCCCCCCCTTCCCCATCTTCCGAAACTGCTAACTTCTACCGCACGCAGCACTTTTGATCCCGCACCAGTTTTTGGTTGCTTCTTTATCCTTCTCATAGCCACCCCATCTCTTCCCCCGGGGATGGAGTTGGAGCTGGCGCTTGCTTAAATGCTATTTTTTTTTCTTCCCACCCCCTCTTTTGCTCCCTCTGTGTAACCAAAAGAACTCAAGGTGGGGGAGACAAAAGAAGATGAAAAGGAGTCATCTTTAAAGGCAGGTGATCACCGGCATTAGCCGCCCCTCCAGCTCTTCCTTCCCTTTTCCCCCCTTCCACATGCTCCCCCGTGTGCTTCTTTCCCTACCCATCTGCCACGCCCCCTGCTGCAGAACGAATCCAAGTAAAAGTACAACGAAAGCATACACACCACCCCCACACGAACAAACACCCACATCAGATGGGAACGGAATAGAACCTTGTATTCCAAAGCTCAAATCTTTGAATCTTTCCTTCCTCCCCCCCACCGTGCCCAAGCAACCGTCACTTTTACTGGGTTCTGGGGATTTTGGTGTGGAAAGACTGAGGGCCCACATGGCGGACCAGGACAAAGAATTCAACACCCATATGGGATCTCTTGGGCACCACCCTTCCATTCCACCCACCCCCTCGAAACCTGTTCTTTTCTGGTGCCCTGTGGAGTTGGTAGCCATGGAGCAGTAGCCCGACGTAAAGCAAGTGTTGAGGCATCGCTAAGGCATCCACTCCATCGCCTCCCCCCTTCCCTTCCCCTTCCTTTTGACCTGGATTGGAATAACAACCGGCAATCCATGTTATCTCTTGAGTGCACTTTCCTTCCTTCCTCAAGTCTTTATCTTTTTCATCAGTTTTTTTTTGATCTGGAATCATCCTTTGTATATCTGTCTCGGAGGGGAAAAGGGATCTGTGGTTTTCTAAAACAGTCTGCTTTTTGTGTTTCTTTGGGGATTCCTTTCCGGATTGCAGAGCAGAGACGCGGTCAGCTGTTGGAAAGAGAGGGCAGAATAAAGGATTTGCGTGGGGAAATCAGCTTTGTCAGTGATTCCTTCCTGTGACCACGCTCTGATATCTGTGAATTGGAGGCTTTGTTTGACCTGGGTCTTCATCGGTCTGCCAATCCGCGGCCGATATCTGTTTTGAGGTAACATGCTTGTTCTCTGGTTTTGATTTGTGGCCCCTTTTACACATCTCTAATTTTTTAGTTGCCAGTTCATGGGATCAATTATGACATGATGCTTGAAGAATCTCTCTCTCTCTGCGTGTTTCTTTCCTTTCCTTCCTTGGATCGTTCTTCTCTCTTTTTTTCTTCCTTATCAATATCAGTTGTGGAGAATTCATATCTCCCTCTGGTGTTATTGGTACTCTGTCGGTTTCTTGAAGCTAGAGCCGTCTCTGGCAACATCTACATGTCTGGTGGGAGCTTGTGTCTTTCTTTGCCTTGTTTTCTCACCATAATCATCAAGGATATATTTCATATCTTCAAATTAAATTGGGTTTCAGTCATGCATTTCCTTTGATGGCTTTTTTTATAGTATCATGGATGCTTTGGGCTACTGTGTTTCAATCCGTACTTTGGCTGATTCTTGTCTTTGAGAGGGTTGCAAACCTGGCAACCATGTCTCCCTAGCTCTGCTTCTTTGCTGCTTCTAGAGCCTAAAGGAATGTGCTATTACCGGTAACTGGTCTCATATGCATAAGCTGTGCAATAGGGAAGGTAGTTTTCTAACTGGCTGTTGATGGATGGTCAGGTAACCACCTTGTGGAGGCCTGAAGTCAGGTAGTAGCTACTTGGAAAATGCCAAAATGGTTGCACCCATTCATCAGAGCTAAATGACCCCAGGTTGATGGGTTAAGGCTAACCATGTTGGTGCTAGTTATGATGTTTTAACTGCTTCAAGGTTCGCTGACTTGCATCAGTTGGTCTGTTTTTCTGAGGTTTACAGAGTTATGAGTAGCTGCTGTAATCACAACTTCAGGGAGATGAACTAGACAGTAGACACTCGTACCTTGGAGTTGAAATTTTTTATTTTATCATAGTTTGCTGTTATTAACTGACTTAGGTACCAAAGTGCCATAAGAATCATCATGCAAGATTCCTTCTAACTTTAAACGAGATTTCTTACTTTCCTTGTTTCCCTTATATCTTAACTATGCAGACTTCATAATGAGTGTGTTCATGTTGGGGAGGTCGTCCATCAATCTAACACCCTTGTTTTGATGGGTAAACTCTATTCTTGGGTAGCAGAAATATGGGCTCCTGCAAAAGAGTTTAATTGTCCATTGGCATTGACACTTTGTTTTCTAATTTATAACAATGGATTTTCTTTTGTGACTTAACTCTAGACACAACTTTCCTGCATTGGAAAAACTGCTGAGCTGGTGGAGCAGCAGCAGCTGCAGTCAAGATGGGAGGAAATAACGGATACATAATTCTTAGGGTAATAATGGAGTAGGGTATAATGGATGATTGCCTAGGAGAAAGTTGTAAATGAATAAGTCGAACGAATTGAATAGGTGGTAGCATAAGATGGGGCATGTAAAACTGACTGGAAATAGTTTGATCATGTATGGCACAACATGCAGCAGTTTCTTATAGGGAAAAGTTTCCAAGATTTTAGGTTGAAGTGTTGCATCTTTGAAAGAAGAGTAACCAAATGGATACTTGAATATTGAAAAATATTGAGGCAATTCTTCTTGATAAAAAGTTAGACCATAGCAGTTGAATAATGCCGTGAGAGCCTCGTAGTTTATATTTTCTGTCTTTTCTGAATCTCTCAGTGATCAGAAACACTGCATAGTGTAACTATTAATGAACATATTAATAGGCTCCGTCAACTTTCACATCGATTTAATGATGGTGTTAAATGGATATTCGGTTCATTACGCAGACTTTTTAACATTTTCCAACATCCTAAAATGCAGAAGTTACATGGATATATCGCAGAGAAAATATAAGATTGCCTTTTTTACTTGGTACGTTAAAAGCTAAATGCCAATCTTCTATGGACGACATAACTATGCACAATTTGGTTTTGTCTTGTTGTCAAATAGACTTGCATTTATGAATGTGTATCTGGTTGGGTCTCCAATGACATGGTCCTCTTTTGTTGCCCTGTTTTCCACTGGTTTTAACTTCTCTTTTGTACAGGATATGCTTGGATAACTTCACATATCATGGGGTGGCTGAACAAAATTTTTAGGGGTTCTAGCCACAAAATCTCAGAGGGGCAATATCATGGAAAAACTGGGGAAGATAGGGTATGGGATGGACCTTCTAGTTCTCTGGTAAGTATTCTTATTTTCATTATTTTTGCTTTACTTTTTCAAATTCTTAATGCCTTTCGATATGTGACTGAAGAACACTATTGCTCTTTAGGAAATCCGAAATCTCTTTTGAAGTGACAGGCTAAACTACTACAGCCTAGCATGTAATTTCATAACAGAATTGGTATGTAAGTGTTGACAGAGATGGACATCTCAGATCTTAGTCGATAACATTGAGCCCATCACTAGACTTCATGTTACAATGTTGCACATCTATTATTGCCAGGATTTGGGTAATTGCGACAAATCCTAGCTGACTGAAAAGTGATGGGATCTACCTGGATCTCAAATGTCACAGTATCCACACTGGATCCATACCTGATCGTGTACTAGATACAATACCTGTTCAGAGTTTCCAAGACTTGAAGGGATCAATTGTTGTGATCCCTTCCTGGATACAATCCCATGGCCATATGGGTAATAAAGGATGAGAAAAGGCTTGTAGATGGTTAATCAATTTAAATGATGTTCACTTTTTACAGTTATAACCCTGTCCAGAGTTTCATTTTGTATCTAATTTGTGATACATTCATGAGCTTCTTTCCATTGCTATATTTACCACTTCACCATTTGGAATTTTAGAATCATCAAGTAGAAGGAAAACAAAAACTATGGAGGGATCCACTTTTCCTCTTCTTTGTTTGTATCCTTATGAATCACCTCTTTCTCCATATGATTTGCATAAAATGTAAGAGAATGTGTAGAAACTAACTTATTGTTTTCATATCATTTCTTTGTTTTGTTAATGAATGGATGTTGATTTCCAAGGATAATGTCAGTGTCCAACTTGCTTTTGATCATGTTGTAAGGAATTCATAATGCCTTTCCATCCGTAATTATCATTCTTTCCAAACCCACTGTATGCAAAAAATAGTGCCTGCAACTTGTAGTTGGAGAATTCTTCTACCATTTTGCTGAAAAAGGTGTCCTGGTCCCTGATGTAAAATATCCAGGAATAGATGGCTTGTGTCCTTAAAGCAATTCTGTTGTTTCCAGCTTGGCCTAAGTTAAAATTTTTACCATCAAGCATGTTGATTACAGATCCAATGCCTGTTTATGGCTATGCATTTTTTTCTATCACATTCTTCTTTCTTATCGATGACAGATTACACCAGCTTCTCTGATGCCAAGCTGACTCATGAAATAGTTCTTCCTTTTTTTTGTCATATCTCCCTACAATATTATCCACACACTCCACAAAATTCTTATACAATGTTCAATTATCTTTCAGAAATGCCAAAAGTTATGCTTGTATCTTATGCTTTAGTAAGTATGCTGTGTGTGCCAGTAGGTTAGGTTGTTTGCCTATATGACGGCTGCCTTACTGTTCAGTCATTTTTCTGATGCACCAATGCCCTTCTTTCTAATACTGTTCTTCAATTTTACTGGTTTACATTATTGTTTTCAAGGCGTCGCCTAGGCAACAAGGCCTTCAAAGCGCCCAAGGCGACCAGGCGCCTCGGCGACCAGCCCATTAAGGCACTCACCTGGCTACCTTGGTGCACATAGGCCACCTTGGGCCCGTCTAACCTGTCTTGGCAGGACATCCACTCCTTGATTTGAGGTCTGCTTTAGTATTTGGGTAAAATTTCAGGGGTAATTTTAAAAATTGACACATGATATGTCAAGATTGGAAAGAGAAGATAAGACTTCCATTTCTCTTTCCCTTTCTCTCGGATTCTTCTCCCTATCGGTTCCTCTTCCCTCCACTTAAGGACATCGATTCATATTTGCTTGGTGCACATTTTGAAGCTAGTACCATTTTTGTCTCTTTGATAACTCACAAGTAGAAAATTATGAAATTATTATGTTGACGTGTTTATAATTTACCCCGAAATGTGTCATATTTATGCTTTCTTTTAATATAGAGAATAACTATTTGAATGCCAAATTTTAGCTTAAAATTTTTATATTGATTGACAGACATTCGTAAATTCTTATTACCTTTCTCCTTATTAATTTGTTATTGTTTGCCATTTATTCTTTTGTATACATTGAAGATTTGTGAATATCAAATTTTCTATTAACTAAAGATAGAACTTATACGTAGAAAATGTATAGTAGTTCTTTTGCAATGTACTTAGTTATATAAATTAGGCTTCGCCTAGGCATCTCGCCTTGTCACCTAAGTAGTAAGGCGGTGGGCCACCGCCTTGGTCGTCTTGGATGCCTTGACAACCATGGTTTACATCGTCATCCTCTAATTTGGGTGGTGGGGGGGGTGGTGTAGAGATTGATACACCACCTTGGTGTGTTTTTTTTTTTTGGGTGGGGGGCGGATTTTTTTTAGACTAATATCTTTATATATCCCCTTCATTGTTTTCTTTAATATAATCATGGTACTATTCACTTTCAAAAAGAACATTATCCTCTGATAAAAATAATATAGTTTATCTTTGCAAACAATACTTATGATGCACTCTTTGCACACTAATTTTATTCGATGGGGGGAATTGTTTACAGGAGTACTTCTCAGACTATGAAAATGAAGATATAGATCATGCCATTGCATTATCTCTTTCAGAAGAAGAGCAAAAGAAGGCTAAAGCCATTGGTAAGCTTATTTCTTATCGCTCTGATTCTACTGTGATACTGAAATTCATGTTTAAGAAGATTTTTCTGGTGAAACTTTATTCTTAGGTCTGCTTAAAATCTCATGATATCTGCATATGCCCAATTTCTAATGTTTTACTAATCTAATATTGTTAGAGGGATTATCCCATTCTCATGCTTATTGTTGTCAATTTTAGGTTTAATTTCCTGTTGGTGACAGGTTAATCTACAGTTTAATCACAGTTAATGTTATGCTCTTAGAGTAGATGCTGTGTCTAGGTGACAGTGATATGAGTGGGCATTGTTCTCAAGGCCATTGGTACCTTTTTCAAGGAACAATGTTACTTGTACCACCAATTTTATTGCTAAACAGAGGCACTACAAACAAAAGAGGTGAGGAGAGGTTCCTCAATCTCAAAAGAAAAAAAAAGACAAAAGAACACCAAAGAGGTTACACTAAAGACGTTGACACTACTAGTGTAGACACAAGATTGTGAGTTTACCAGTGCCGCCACCGCCGTCCCAGTGCAACAGTTGCGTCCTTGTGGCTATGATGGAGTCACTTCAGAGTTACAGTTTATTTCATCATTGTTATTTTGTTTATTTATAGGCCCGGGCGTTTGTGAGCCTAGTCGTCTGTTATAAGTCTATTAGTAGGTTGCTTATTTCTTTATTGTTATTTCATCATTATGTGGGCCTGGTTGTTTATGGGCCTAGTTGAGTCCGTTACTAGGTAATGCGTCACTAGTCGTCAGATATTAGGGTTTGTTTTTCTTTTAATTTGAGTCATCGACGTAATTTGCTAGTTCCTATTTAAGGGGCATTAGTGTTAGAAGAAACCCTAGTTGTGAATCCTGTGAAAGGATGTCCTGAGAAAGGACCCCCTCAAGGAGGCCGCGAGAAGTGACCACCGCCCTGCTTTCCCCCGTACGCCACCTCCCCCTCCTTCTCCGACCATGAACACGCCATGCCCCGTCCCCTTTAAAACCCTGGACCCCCGCTCCCGTCGCAACGTCCCCCTACTACCCTCCTCTCATGCTTCTTGTTCTCTGCTCCCCCTTCCTTTCCACCATCACGATAGGGTGAGCCTGCCGACCGAGCGGACATCCGCCGCCAGCAACCCCTTGCGGCGCTGCCCCTGGCAACACCCATCGCCAACAAAACCGCGGCCATCCTCCTTGGACGCCGGCCGCGACCCTGTTCTTTCCCCCTTCCTCCCTTGGCCTGCGCCCTGCATCGCTGGTTCATCGTCGCTCTCTCGCTGGCCTCCCTGCTTGGCCTCCACGACCGCCGGTTGTGGACTGCCGTGACAGCAATGCCACTCAGCCGGCCCCAGACCCTCCTGTCGCAGCCTTCGTCCACGTCAGCTACCCTTGACGCGGCCACCGCAGTAGCACCGAGCCGCCACCCAGCGTCGGCTTTTCCTTCTCTGCATGACACCTAGAAGAAGTTCGTGAGCCTGGATGAATCTCACCGCGGTCGAAGGAGTCGACGGCCCAGCACGTGTTTACCTATACCTGCCGATGTTCCCACACGAGTTCAGTCAACCTCGTCGTCCGAGGACTCCCCGACATCAGCGCCCTAGCCAACCGGCCATGTCTCCTCCATGTGACCCTTGCTCGAAGTCGTGCTCACAAATCTCGCGGCTTTGTCTTTGGCACCAACTAGCGACGTTGAACATCGCCCGTCCTAGGTGACTCGTCTCTCTATCTGCACGTGGTTGTTCGTTTATTGCGTATTGTTGCCTCAGGGGCCATACACTGTTACCATCACTATATACATGTAACTGATTCAAATAAAACAATAACATCATATTTTCAATATTTTCCCTTGCTGCTTCATCACTTGTGCACTCCTATCTTGGTTGAGTGTTGAGGAAGACCCTGGCTAGTGGTTCCACCCATCTGTCGATCCACTTCTGTATAATTTGAATTGTCCCATGCTTATTAACGTGCTTGCTCTGTTGTTTTAAACTCTTGTGATATCGAAAGCTAAATTAGCACAGACGGAATACTCAATTGTTGAGAATTAATGACTAACCTGCAATTAAACGGACATGCATGCACGTTTCACATCAGTTTGGTATCAGAAGCATGTTGGGTCTTCATTAGTTAGCTTCATGTTTCCATTCTTCATTCTTCATATTGCATTGAAAAAACAAAGAGGCAAAAAAAACAGAAAATAAAACAAAAGCTGAAACAAAGAAAAAAGTAAACAAAATCAGAAATAAAAAACAAAACAAAACCACAGAGTTCATCCTTGTCTTCATAGTGGCATTTGCATTCATGCATTGTAGGAACCTTCTATTGCATGCCCACACTGCGTAGTGGTAGAGTTTACAGTGCATGTTTATCTTCTTCCTAATCTAGTATGGATCCTAACCTTGCTGAAGCTCTAAAGGGCCTAACTGAATGACTCACCTCTCTAGAACAGACCATCCAGGGATATGGGAATCATTTAGGGGACCTAGAGAACCGCATTCAGGACCCGAATGTGCAAGCACCCGTTGCCTCAGTCGGTTAGAACTTTGGGCAAGCGCCTGTCGGAGGGCAAGCTCTCGCGGGCCGAGTTGGTCAAAATGTTGAGCAGGACCACCCCCAATGTAACCAATGCCAATGACAGGGTAGATTTCAGGGTCAAAGATAAGCACCAGGGTCAGTATGAGCAACCCAATCTCGATGATAGGGCCATGAGGAACGTCAAGATTGACGCCCCCAGCTTTGATGGTAGGTTGGATCCCAAGGTCTTTATCGACTAGATGAATGACATGGACCACTACTTTGAGTGGTATGATATGTCCGAGGAGAGAAAAGTGAGGCTTGCCAAAATTAAACTGGTCAACCAAGCCAAACTCTACTGGCATAATGTGGAGCACTTAGAGGGGCTAGGAGCCATCGATCCTCATGTGGGACGAAATGCAAGAGAAACTAAAGACGAAATACCTACCCACGTCCTACAAACATCGTCTCGTGGATCGCTAGTAACGGTTGGCCTAAGGGAACGGGCCAGTTTCTGAGTACATCGAAGATTTGATGAATATCTTATGCGATGTGAGTTGGATGAGGACATGAGTGTGCCCGTGTCCCGTTTTAGGGCTGGTCTGCGTGAGGACCTCCAGAGTGAGTTGATTGTGCAAGAGAAAACCACGTTAGATCAGGCCTACAAAGTTGTCCAGAGCCTATAGGAACTTCAGAGACGTACCTTCACTAGGCGGTTCGAACCCCGAGATACTCTTACTAGAGGGTCCACTTCTGGAACCAAACCCCTTCCCTCCCAAGGCTTGTCCACCCCCTCCAGCACCCCCCTCGGGATGGAAAGGGCAAGATAATAATGAAGGAACCATTAAAACCTCTTGCCAAGGACCAATGCTATAGATGTCAAGGGTTTGGCCACTTTGTTGGTCAATGCCCTACCTGCTAACTCTTAATTAAAGGGCGAGAAGGAGAAGATCCCCGGGAAGTTGAAGATGTCTATAAGCCAGACGCAGGGAATGTTGATGATGAAGATGATGATGATGAGTGACCTGGTGATGAGAATGCTTAGCCTGCATCCGGAGTATTCCTGAAAATCCCAACTCCCATAAGCTCGGTGTAGTGAGATGTGCCCTAACTCAACTAAAGGAGTGCGATGATGGGTGAAGAAGCACCATCTTCCACACCTATGTCAAAATTGGTGACAAGAACTGTAAGGTCATCATTGATAGTGGGAGTTGTATTAATGCAGTGCTATCAGCCACCGTCCCACGACTTGGACTGAAGACAGTACCCCACCCCAACCCCTACAAAGTCTCTTAGGTCGACACACCATCCATCTCTATTAGTGAAACGCGTCTCATCCCACTTACATTCTCAATCTATAGTGACTCGATCTGGTGTGAGGTTGTCAAGATGAATGTGGGACACATCATTTTGGGTCGACCTTGGCTCTATGATCTCGATGTCACTACTTATGGTTGGACCAACTCCTGTACATTCCGGTATCAGGGGAAGAAAATATGGGTCAACCCTTTACCTCCTAAGGTGGGGCAGCCAGGTAGGAAGGAGGGTGACATGACAGACAAGAGCTTGCACATTATCAACCCTAGGGAATTTGAGAGAGAGAGAGAGAGAGCCAAGAACCTGAGCCTGAAATTTTTACTCTTCTAGCTAGAGAATCATCTGAGGAGTCCATTGACCCACCCCCTAAGGAAGTGGAACCTGTCCTGAGTGAATTTCAAGATGTGCTTCTAGGGGATCTTCCAGATAAACTTCTCCTATTGCAGATCATCCAGCATGCAATTGACTTGGTCCCAGGGGCAACATTGCCAAACTTGCCCAATTATCGCACCAACCTTGCTGGACACGCCGAGATAGTAAGCAAGTTGGGTAATGGATTGCTAAAGGTTCTATCAAGGAGAGCATGAGTCTTTGTGCTATTGCTGCCTTGCTAGCACCAAAGAATGATGGCTCATGGAGGATGTGCATTGATAGTCGAGCCATCAATAGGATCATTGTGAAATATAGGCTTCCCATCCCCAAATTGGACGATATGCTTGACATGATGGTTGGTGCCACAGTTTTTTCCAAGATTGACTTAAAGAGTGGTTACCATCAAATTCGAATCCGTCCAGGTGATGAGTGGAAGATAATATTTAAGATAAAGGATAGTCTTTATGAGTGACTTGTGATGCCCTTCGGCTGTCAAATACTCCTAGCACATTCATGAGGGTGATGACACAAGTGTTTCGACCATTTATGGGCAAGTTTGTCATCGTCTATTTTGATGACATCCTCATCTATAGTAAGTCCAAGGAGCAGCAAGACCACCTTTGTCAAGTCTTCCCGGCCCTGTATGCCAACCCAAAAAAGTGTTCATTTATGACCAATCAAGTTGTCTTCTTGGGGTTCATAGTCTCTTCAGAGGGCGTGTTAGCCGACCCACAGAAGGTCAAAGCAATAGTAGAGTGGCGTGAACCACAACATATGCATGAGGTCCGTAGCTTTCATGGACTCGCCACCTTCTACTGTCGCTTCATTCAGGGGTTCAGCACCATCATGTCTCTCATCACTGACTGCCTAAAGAAGGGAGAGTTTCAATGGACCCTAGCGACATCAAAGGCATTCCATGATATTAAGGATAGGATGACTAATGCCCCAGTAATGCGCCTGCCTGATTTCTCTAAGGTTTTTGAAGTTGCTTGTGGTGCATCAGGCATTGAATAGGAGGAGTGTTGAGTCAAGAAGGTCATCCAATGGCGTACTTCAATGAGAAATTGAATGAGGTCAAGCAAAGGTACGAAACTTATGACAAGGAGTTCTATGCGATAGTGCAATCACTTCGCTATTGGCGACACTACTTGTTACCGCAAGAATTTGTCCTCTTCTTGAATCATGAGGTTTTGAAGTACCTAAACTCACATAAAAAGTTAAACCCACGACATGCTCGATGGATAGAGTTCCTGCAAGCCTACACATTTGTACTCAAACACAAAGCTGGTGTGGAGAACAAGGCTGTTGATGCACTGAGTCGTTGGGTATTGTTGTTGTCTAGCATGAGTGTCCAAGTCACGAGATTTGAGCCTGTGAAAGAAAAAATGAGTCTCGCCCTGACTTTGGCGACATCTACGTCCACTTGAAAGAGGGCCGATCTCATAGTGTGGAGGATTTTGTCTTTCAAGATGGGTATCTTTTTAGGGCCAACTGTCTTTGTATCCCACATACTTTTTTGCGAGGCTTTCTCGTGTGGGAGATTCATGCTGGCGGTCTGGCTGGTCATTTTGGTCAGAGCAAAACCATTAAGTTGGTTGAGGGTCAATTTTACTGGCCAAGTCTAAAGAGGGATGTCATTAAGTTGATCAGTCAATGCCATACCTGTCACGTGGCAAAACAAAGGGAGTAGAACACGGGCCTCTACACCCCTCTCCCTGTTCTCGACCGTCCATGGTAGGACGCGAGCATGGATTTCGTGCTTGGGCTTCCGAAGACTTTGAGGAAGCACGATTCCATTTTTGTGGTTGTTGATCGTTTCTCTAAGATGACTCATTTCCGGTCTTGCTCAAGGACATCTGACGGCTCCAAAGTTGCCAAGTTATGTTTTAATGAGCTTGTGAGGCTTCATGGGCTATCAAAAACCATTGTTTCTGATCGGGATGTCAAGTTCGCCAGCTATTTCCAGAAAACACTCTGGCACGTGATGGGATCAAAGCTGAAATTTTCAACTGTCTATCACCCACAAACTGATGGTTAGACTGAGGTTGTGAACCGGTCTCTAGGAAATCTTCTGCGTTGCTTGGTGGGTGAAAACACTAGGAACTAGGATTTATTGTTATCAACCATACAATTTGCATACAATAGCTCAATTAACTGGTCAACAGGTTTGAGTCCAGTTGAAATTGTCCAAGGTTACAAACCTAGGAAGTCTGTAGATCTGATTCTTGTCCCAGCCCAATCTAAGTCGTCAGAGTCTACAGTGTCCTTTGCACATCACTTGCATGCATTGCATCAAAAAGTTAAACAACAAATTGCCCTCAGTAACTCTGAATATAAACCCCGTGCTGATTTACGCAGACAGTTCAAGAATTTAAGGTGGGAGATCATGTCATAATCAGGGCCAGATCTGAGAGGTTTCCTTCGGGAACCTACAAGAAGTTTCATGCTAGAAGCATGGGACCATTCCAAATCTTGCAGAGTGGGGTCAAATGCATATGTGGTGGACTTCCCTACTGACTATGGAATTCATTCTACATTCAACATTGAGGATTTACTAGAGTACAAGGGTCCCTTCCACATCCCCTCAGATCCCTTCAATGACCCTGAACCCATTACGACCCAGCCTCCACCAATGATCCCCAGCCAGATGCACCAGAGCCATCATCAGTTGTTCCCACCCCTCCCTTACCTCTTCCACCCCCAACGACACAAACACACAATGAATGGATTGACCATACTGTGGATGAACATATTGTTTCTACCAGGGATGGCAGAGTTTAGCGTTACTTGGTACGGTGGACGAGACGGCCAGAGATCAAGGACGCCTGGATCACGCAAGAGGAGCTACAGTGTCTTGACCCAGACTTATTGGAGTGGTACTAGAGTCGACGTGACCCTCACTCGACTGAGCTGAATTCCTCCCACCTGGGGAGGGTTAGTGTGGACACAGGATTGCGAGTTTACTAGTGCCGCCGCCGCCGTCGTCCCAGTGCGACAGTTGCATCCTTGTGGCTGTGATGGAGTCGCTTCAGAGTTACAGTTTATTTCGTCATTGTTATTTTGTTTAATTATAGGCCTGGATGTTTGTGGGCCCAATCGTTTGTTACAAGTCTATTAGTAGGTTGCTTATTTCTTTATTGTTATTTCATCACTATGTTGGCCTTATTATATATGGGCCTAGTTGAGTCTGTTAGTAGATAGTGCGTCACTTGTTGTCAGATATTAGGGTTTCTTTTTCTTTTAATCTGAGTCATTGATGTAATTTTTTTGTTCCTATTTAAGAGCCATTAGTGTTAATGGGAAGGTAGACATTAATTTGAAGAAGAAACCCTAGTTGTGAATCATGTGAAAGGATGTCCTGAGGAAGGACCCCCCCTAAGGAGGCAGCGAGAAGCGACCCCCGCCCTACTTTCCCTCGTACACCGCCTCCCCCTCCCTCTTCGACCATGAACACGGCCTTCCCCGTCCCCTTCAAAACCCCCCCTCCCATCACAACGTGCCCCTACTTCCCTCCTCTCCTGCTTCCTGCTCTTCCCCCCTACCCCCCTTCCTTTCCACCATCACGGCAGGGCAAGCCCGCCGGTCAAGTGGACGCTTGTTGCCTACAACCCTCTATGGGCCGTCCCTAGTAGCGCCCGCCGCCAACAGAACCGTGGCCATCCTCCCTCTGGCCGTGACCCCGTTCTTTCCCCCCTTCCTCCCACGGCCAATGCCCTGCCTTGCTGTTTCGCCGTCGCTCTCTCGCCGGCCTCCCTACGCGGCCTCCGCGACCGTCGGTTGTGGACTATCGTGACAACAATGCCACTCAGCCGGCCCTGGACCCTCTTGCTGCGGCCTTCGCCCACATCGGCCGCCCCTGATGCGGCCACCGCAGCAGCACCGAGCTGCCACCCAGCGTCGGCTTTCCCTTCTCTGCATAACGTCTGGAAGAAGTTCGTGAGTCCTAATGAACCTGACCGCGGTTGAAGGAGTCGACGGCCCAGCACGTGTTTACCTGTACTTGCTGGTGTTCCCACATGAGTTCAATCTGCCCCATCGTCCGAGGACTCCCCTACGTCAATGCCGTCGAGCCGTCTAGCCTTGTTTCTCCCGCTTGACCATCGCCCGGAAGTCGTGCTCGCGTATCTCGCGGCTTTGTCTTTAGCACCAACCAGCGACGCTAAACGTCGCCCGTCCTAGGTGACTCGTCTCTCTATCTACACATGGTTGTTCGTTTATTGCATATTGTTACCTCTGGGGAAATACATTGTTACCATCACTATGTACATGTAATTGATTCAAATAAAACAATAACATCATATTTTGAATATTTTCCCTTGCTGCTTTATCACCTGTGCGCTGCTATCCTTCGTTGAGTGTTGAGGATCACCCTAGCCGGTGGTTCCACCCATCTGCCGATCTGCTTTTGCATAATTTGAATTGTCCCATGTTTATTAATGTGCTTGCTCTGTCGTTTTAAACTCCTGTGCTATCGAAAGCTAAACTAGCACAGACGGAATACTTAATTGCTGGGAATTAACATTGCTGAGAATTAATGAATAACCTGCAATTAAATGGGCATGCATGCAATATGTAACGACACCACTAGAAAACTAGAGAGAGTGCTCTAAGAGAGATGTTCTCAGCATAATAATGCATTCCCTGCTCTCTCCAAATGCTCCATGAGATAGCATGCGTGATCAAAGGATAAGGCGCCAAGATCAATCAGTTGAAGCCACCTTCAATGCCTTAACTTTATCCAATAATCCATCAAATTGACTGTAGAGTGTGAAGAATTTTCATTGCTACTAGTCAATGAGTCATGGTTGGCAATATCGGCCGAAACGTATCGGTTTCGGTCGATACCGAAACGAAACCGGACCTGCTCACTGTAGCAGGTCCGAAACTTTAAAAATAATAATTTTTAATGGTTTCGGACGAAACCGTATCGGTTTCGCCTAAAACTCGCCCATTTTGGTCTGAAACCGGACGGTTTCGGCCGAAACCGGACTTGCTCAATGCAATTTTTGGCCTTTTTTGAATGTTTTGAACCGGTTTCGGCCGAAACCGAAACCAAAACCAAAACCAGTACGTTTCGGTTTCGGTCTTGGCCAAAACGGGTATCGAAACCGGTACTGTCATCCTTGCAATGAGTAACCTTTCATGTCAATCCTCTTGCTTCATGTCTTGTTTATCTAAGAAAGCTCCATGGTAGGATTCAAGAGCATAAAAGTACAAGGCCATGATTTTCTCTAATATTTTTCTTGATAAGTTTCATTGGTAAAGATTTTTTCCTTTTTCTCTTGGGGCTCCAGCATCAACTCTGTCACTTACGATTTGCCCTCAATAAATTTTACAAATGGGTGAACGCTGTTGCTAATGTATCTCTGATATTCAGTAACAGTGATACAACAAGGATAGATGGACTGGAATAGAGAATACTAATTTTGGAAGTGACATAGCATAAGCATGTTGCATTGACCAGCAAGGGCTAAAATAGGGTAAAATGCACTGGGAAGTAAAGATAAAGCTAGTTTTAGGATTTGAAGTAGATTTGAGAAGGATTGTGCTTGCTGGGTTGAAAGGAAAAGCTACGTGAAAAAGGAATTGTAACAGTAAATGACTAGTAATGTCAAAGGAAAATTACCATGACTCATCACTAGTGGTGATCCCAGTTATCATCTCTTGGGAGTACATGGAGTGGTCGCACAGGAAAGTAATCAGTTTTGATGTTGGGCAGTCTTAATGATCTATCGTTGAGGGTTGTCTTTTCAGTACTCATGCATGTGTCGGTGAAAATTAGAAACGACATTAAGTTATGTCCTACATGGGTAGTGTGTCATTTGTCATCCGTGAACCATTTTTGAATCTTCCTTGTTATTTCCTGCAAAAACCATTGCACTCTCATGCACCCTGTAATGCATTTCCTGTGTCCTCATACAGACAATACCCATTTTGAGTGACAGCATACTTTGGAGAGGCATGTTTGTGACCTGTATTGCATCAAGTATTCACATTTGTTTATGTTTACGATGTACCTGTATGTGCCAAACACCAAAAGCATCCTACAAAAAGCATCCTTTTGATGCTCTGCAAAATTTCTTGAATCAGCATTCATCTAATAGTCTGTGCGGTTAATAGAATATTTGCAGATAAAAGTACTCTTTTTTTCCACTCCAAGTGGGGTAGCATTGTTTGGAAGTTCATATCCATTTCTTCGCAGATATAAATGCCATAGGTTGTGTCCCAGTTGAAACTGTCCATCCCACCACATCCTTTGATGGTATTTCTTGTATGAATACAAAACATACTCTGTTCTAGTGTATTGTTAATCTGTTGGACACCATTGGAGATTCTCATGGGTCTTCTCATCTGTGGTGGAACAACTGCTGCTGCAAGCCAATACCATACTGCTCTACTTGCAAGTTCATGGGGATGCTATGATGATCGTGAACACTTTGTGTGACTAAGGGCTTCTCTCCCCCACAACCCCAACCCCCTCTCTTTCTTTCATCCCAAGGTGGGCAATTTACTCCATCCTAGAACTATGTTGACATGTACTTTTTTTTTGTTGGACCTGATCTTGTGATGCACTTGGAGCCTCTTCCTACAAGGCAGCATGTTTCTCTATCTTTCACTCGAGTGTAGACCTGTGGAGTCATAGCTCTTCCATTTGCATCTAACATTTTGCCACTCCAAGTCTTGAATAATGCTGAGTAAAATTTTGATCTGTTTGCATGAGAGAAGTAAGAAAATACCTGAGAATATTTTGGATGAAAATACGCTGGAGGGGCTGCACAGTTTTATCTATCTTTCCATGAAAGACATTACAAAGAAAGAAGTTTGTGATATGCTGAATCAATACGGCACACGTGTTTGAACTTGGTCAACTAAATTAAGCAAGGTGGTACAGGGTAGGGTTGCATGCTACTAATATACAGGAGCTCAACCTACTAAAGATCGACCATATATACAACAAGCCACTGGTCAGCAATACAAGGTGGGACTGAGCATTAATTTAAGGAATGAACAAATGTCTAATCTAATGGTCATGGACTGATTGTGGTGATGTTCAAGGACTCGTGCAGGACATGGAGATTGAGGGATGGCAAGATGGTGTGGTAGGTCATCCTACGTGCTACTGTTTGACCTTTTTGGGGAGAGAAATCTTCGCATTTTTTAGAGCAAGAGCAGACTGGCATATCAGCTCGTGTCATTTATCAGTGACTGGGTAAAGGACTGGGCAAAATCCTTGGGACATGTGGGAACTGATTCTTCTCCACTTCTGTGTAGGCTTTTTAGCTAGTCTATTTTACACCAACATCAATGTTGGTCTTGTATATAGCTCACATGGGAGAGTTTCTCTATTTGGGAGATCTTTCTTATGGGGCTGTGTACATGACTATATGGTAGATTCTTCTTTGGGTTTGTAACATGCCTTTCTTTTCATCCTTGTATTTCTTTTTAGTTTAACGAATATCAGAATATGCAGTGGTACTATCCACTTTCAAAAAGAAAAATGAAAGGCAGCTACGATAGGCTCTTTTTCTTTGGGGTTCTCCTGGGTCTTTCTATACCAGCCTAAAATTAAATGTCTTCCTTCTGAAGTTTGGGGAAGGTGGTGAGGATGGCACCAAATTTGTTTTCTTGTTTGTCCAATTTGATTGAAATTATCAATAAATGGAAATATTTTTTATTTTTTTCAAGTGAAACTAAAATCTGGTGGTCAGTCATACGCAATTTTTTTATCAATGCCCTGACCAAGTTATTTGCACTCTGTTAAACATAATTAATTGATTTCATAATGTTCACTAATTTACCCTTGCATAGACACTGGCTCTCATTTGGAGGAAGATGAGCAACTTGCAAGAGCGTTACAAGAGAGCTTAAATACTGAATCTCCTCCACGGGAGAATGGGCACATTTATCAGCCTATGCCTTTCCTTTTTAACTCTGGTCTCAGGTAAAACTCTTGTGCGATCACTTCATGTTTTTATTTTACTTTCTGAAGGTACCAGTTATTATTCTTTCAGTTGGAAATGCTGTATACATTGTATATATCTTGTTTTATGTATTTGGTTGCTCATTGGCTATGAAATATCAATTTGTAAAGAAACTCGATCCTGTTTCAGAGAATAAGAACATCTGTTGATATTTACAAATAGTTGTGCTCAAGTAAATTGGCTCATGCATTCTTTTTTTTTTATTCACTTTTTTATTTTTCAAACCTTTTTCATTTCCAAAGAGTTTCTGGACCCAAAACTGCAGTACTGGATGAAGAATCACTTTAAGAGTCTGTGATCATGCCTCACATTTTGAGGCACGTCTTGGGGCAAATTTGGCATTTAAAAACTGAAAACAGAAACACCCAAAGGAAATTATCAATTCCCAGTATGTATGATTATTGGAAAGAAGTTTCTGATAGTAAATCAGATGTGGAAACCGCTCCTATTTCGGCATCTGGCCTCTGACACTATTCTGATGATATATAAAATTTAAAGTTTACAATATCATCTATTAATATAATTCATAATAAACACATGTGACTTGATGCAGCCATGAGATTGGCCTTATGAGTTGGGCCAGGATCATCTAGGCCTGATGGGCTGGTTCAGGAGCCAGGGCCAATAATTTATAGACCAACTGTCCTTCACCACTTTTGTCCCATTTATAGGGAAACTTGGGGGTGGGGATGCTGGGCATGTATGCTATGCTCAGTGCAGTGTGTGCATGCACATCAGTATGGTGCACGCACAGTGTACTTCTCACAGTACACAGTGCACCAAGCAGCATGTGAGGCTACACACGCCTTGCAGCTTGAGTTGCATGCTATGCCCACTGTATGCCCTGCCTGCAGCATTCAGCATCTAATGTTGATCATTGCTCTCACCTTTTGGTCCCATATTAGATGGAACAAAAAGAGGTGGAGGAGGGCTCTCTACAGCAGTTTAGTGGGTGCCTCGGTTCAGTTGATCCCCTCATGGTCTGGGGGCCATGCCCAGTGTGGGTTTTGTACATGGGCTGGCATAGTCCTTGTGGGCTGGCCCTTCAATAAAGAAAAGGCTTTTAGCTAATGATGGTATATGGAATTTGCAAATATTCATTTTGGCTTTGCACATGGAAATTGAGCACTGTATGCCCTGCCTGCAGCATTCAGCATCTCATGTTGAGCATTGCCTCCCACTCTTTGGTCCATTTTAGATGGAACAAAACGTGGTGGAGGAGGCTCTCTACAGCAACTTAGTAGGTGCCTCGGTTCAGTTGATCCCCTCATGGTCTGGGGGGCCATGCCCAGTTTGGGCTTTGCACATGGGCTGGCGTTGTCCTTGTGGGCTAGCCCTTCAATAAAAAAAAGGCTTTTAGCTAATGGTGGTATATGGAATTTGCGAATAGTCATTTTGGATTTGCACATGGGAGTTGAGTACAGTAATTATCTGATGTGCCCTGTGAGATGTGCTGCTTGTTGCATAGCTTTGGTCCACAGCATCTCCATCTTGGAACTATATTATGTACTAATCTTGATGGCTACATCATGTCACTGATATTTTTGTGAATACTGTATTATGATAGTATTTCAGGTTTTTCTTGTGGGTAGTCTAGTCTTCATTTCTTTGATCAGTTTGTTTTCTGCCACCTTAATCTAAAGAGCTTTGAGAAAATGTATAAGCTGGGTAATAACGTGTTCCTCTATGACCTTCTATGTTGAAATTGTAATCTCATCTGGACATGAGGTTTTTCCTCTCTGGGGAAGGAAATTTGTCAGTTTGGACTTTCCGTTAAATTTTGGGTGCTGAATGAATTGTCATTATTGCTAGGTATAAAAACAAAGAAATATGCAGAAAGCCCCAATTGAAGTTATTCATTGCCAATGAACAAGGACCTTTTGATCATCTACAAACTCTTTGGCTTGAGATGGTCCTACCTTTTTTTCTTTACCTGCCAAAGGTGCAATGAAGATGGCACTTGGATTAGAGAGGAATTGTTGAAACCCTTCACATATTTGCCAGAACTGACCCGCTGTTTGTTCAGTCTGTGGATTAAAGGATAGTCTCACAAGACATGGCTACATATTCTGGTTTCTAATATGCTAGAGCCAACAAAATGTAGTATAAAAGATCAAATAGAAATATATTATGCAATTCTCTTCAAAAGACTGGATTAATAAGCGAGTAATCCTAGCACATGCATGATGCATCCTATGATAACTCTTTGTCTGCATTTTTAGGTTTCTCTAGAATATCCTCTGTTCTTCCTGGAGTGCCTTGTGTAGACACCACTAACCTAACGAGTTGAAGGATCTGTCCCAATTTGTTATGTTTCATGCTTCATGTTGGTCAGACTGCATATTTGTCTCATTTAAACTTGTAACTGAAATAGTTGGGATTTAGTAGGGTCTGTGCTGGTTGCAACACCGAGATTGGCCATGGGCGTTTCCTCAGTTGTATGGGCTCTGTTTGGCACCCAGAATGTTTTCGTTGTCATGCTTGCAATCTCCCAATATCTGATTATGAGGTCAGTAAACCACTGCCAATTGTTGTTTACTGGAATCTTTCTTTTAACTATTTTTTTTAATGTTCTTGGCATCATCTTGGTTTCAGTTCTCAATGTCTGGAAATTATCCATATCACAAGTCATGCTACAAGGAGCTTTATCATCCAAAGTGTGATGTATGCAAGCAATTTGTAAGTGTCATATTTGCTGATTCATTGGTAGCCTTGTAGGTTTTTTTTATTCATCAAAAAGAACAGTTGTGTAAAAGGATTCATTGGTAGCCTTCTAGTTTTTTTTTTATTCATCTGATAGAGCAGTTGTGTAAAAGCATGTGGAATGAGATAGACTAATTAAATCAAAGAATTTTATGGCCCAAATGTGCTAAATTACTTGCCTACTGGTAAAAAGTTATCTTTGCAAAAGAATTTCCTTTTTCTACTTTAAGGATGGTATTATGTTCTCAGGGTCGATATCCTTCGTTGTAACCACAAGGGCCAGTAAAGGAATAAGAAAAGAACCCAAAGATTTGGCCAGAAATATTTTATTCAAGGAACTAGGCTGTCCACAACATTTTCCCCCTCTGTGGCACAGTGTGTCTTCATGAGAGAGTCTCTCTGCATGTGTCGAATCTGTCAAGCTTTGGCATTTGGAATGAAGGGTTTATACAAGCTTGGGAGAATTTGATTGGGCTGTTGGTCCCCTTGCATAGACACCAGGATGAGGTGGTTACTGGTTACTCATACTCTTATTTCTGACATATTCAAGTTAAGCGTGGACCAAGTGTTCTTACTTAATAGACTATTGACATTTGAAAGGTATTGTAGAATTATGAGATGTTGGGGTTCTCACTAATTTAGTCTCTGTTGATGTCCTCTTTATATGTTACATATCTATTTTAATAGTCAATGTTCCATTTTGAAATTGTTTTAAATGCATGCCCTCAACTGTGGGATGTTAAGTTCATGACATTTCATTGTTTTCTTTTTTGATTTCGTGTTCATTTTGTTAACTTGTCATTATTAGCTTTATCTCAGATCCCCACAAACATGTCTGGTCTAATTGAGTATAGGGCACATCCCTTTTGGCTTCAAAAGTATTGCCCGTCACATGAACATGATGGGACTCCTCGATGTTGTAGCTGTGAGAGGATGGAGGTTTGTCTTCCACATTCTTTGTTCATCCAATTTAAGAAACTCTTTGATTTGTTTTGCTAATATGTTTCTCTTACGTGGAGCATGATGAGAATGGGAATTGTTTTGTGTCTTTACATTGCCATAGGGAAGAGTATGTGAATTCTATTCTTTAGATTGGCGATGGCTTCAAAAATATAGTTGTGAAATATTGAAAATGAGCATGTCTTGCCTAGGACAAGGTCTATATTATTAAGGTCTTCTGATTTTAGACTTCTTGCTTTACTTCAAACATCCTTACATTGCTGATTGGGAGATATAGCTTCATTCTTTACCTCTTAAACTCACAAAAATGTTCATCTGAGATAATGTGATTCACTGTTTTGATGGCATTCATATCTATCTATTGAGGACTCTGGGATGTGTCTGACAACTTAACCATAGAGTATTCAACAGTCCCTCTAATTAAAATCTTATGGCTTTCAATTTTGGAAAATGTTGAATTTGTTGTTGCTCAAGGTCTGAAAATTCAGATCTTGGTCTCTCTTCTGATGTTTGGCTATATCCCCAATCCTAGTGAGGCTGATTAAATAGATTTAGAAAAAGGCATCTTTTAGTTTTCAACCCCTATACTGTTTCATATTTACAAATTAGCATCTCAAATTTAGATATTTATTTATAAGCCATCACAACTACACATTTATTTGATAAACACTCTTTCCTGGGCTTCTTCATAAGCACTTGAGAGGCTTTTTCATAACGATATGGCGCGTTTCACTAAAACTACATCATCCTAGGAAGGTAGGACCCAATCCTGCAAGATCTGCCACAATAACCAACAGCACTAGACCCTGACATGAGGAAAGTCTTCAGTAGAACCCACAGAATGCAGCCACTTGGAGCTTGAGCAGATAACCTGACATTACCAGTGTCATCAAGAAAGCAACTTGTCTCCTGTGGCTTAGTCCATACTGAATGCAGTGCAGAGGGAAAATTCCATCCTTGCCTTACGCTTTATGAACCAAAACTAAAATGGCATGTTGGGTGCCCTTGCTGGAACAATGCAAAGCCCCTGTGACTAGTTGCAGCCTCGCAATCGATTCCAACAACCCCTTTGCCCCAGCTTTTCTAATCCCCCTCTTCTTTTATAATTTCTATACCTATCATCCACTTAAATCTGAGAGCTATGACAACATTTGGATTGCCTGGTGCCTTGCAAGGACATTGGACCATTGCTTGATCTGTCCTTTGTTATAGTTTTTGACATAGAATTTGAAGCATAAATAATGTCTATGGTTAGGAAACATTGCATGCCTATCAAATCTATACGAAACAATGATGCAGCTAAAACTTAAAAGACAAGCATCTGGTCTATTGGTTGCTGTTGTAATTGATTGTATTTTTTAATGCGTTAGTGGCATTTTCATACTCAAGCTGTTGTTTTATTTGCTTCTTTAACCATGTTTACCTTTCAGCCAAGAGACACAACATATGTATTTCTAGATGATGGAAGAAAGCTCTGCCTTGAGTGTCTTGACTCTGCAATCATGGATAACAGTGAATGCCAACCTCTGTTCCTAGATATACAAGAATTTTATGAAGGTCTAAACATGAAAATAACTCAACAAATTCCATTACTTCTAGTTGAGAGACAGGCATTGAATGAAGCCATGGAAGGAGAAAAGAATGTGAGCCAGCTCTAGTGAAATCCTTGTACTTGTTGAGCATATATACCTTCAGATATCCTCTATGATCTCTATTGTTTCATTCCTTGTGTGTGAACAGGGGCACCACCATCTTCCTGAAACACGAGGGTTGTGCTTGTCTGAAGAGCAGACTGTCAGCACTGTAAGGATTATTGTTGGATAGTGTAACAATGTAGCAGTGGGATACCGTGTTTGATGTGCCAAGTGTATATGCCACTGAAACATATTGTTCATTTTCATTCTTTACTTTCCCTACAGATTTTAAGAAGACCAAGAATTGGTGCTGGAAATCGTGTCACGGATATGATAATAGAGCCATATAGACTCACTCGTGTCTGTGAAGTGACAGCCATTCTTATTTTGTATGGGCTTCCGAGGTACTAATTTAGTGTTTCTTATCGGTTAAGTATTTCTACACGCTTCACTAATTAACATGATTAAACTGCAATATTATGAGTCTGTCTGCACTGTTAGTGGCATCAATATATTCTAATCACAGCGCGTCAGCGCCATATTCCTCTGAACCACTTTTTTTCTCTCAGTGGATGCTGATGTCAGCATCTATGGGGAATATGTCGCCTGGCATATATTTTGGCATAGCTGGAGGGTTGTTGAGACCATTTTCTAGACACAAGTTTATAGCTTAGCTTTGCAGCATTTAATTTTTTGACATCTTTCTTTGAACTGAGACGAGAAAATTTTAATGAGTGCACTGTGGTGCAGATTGCTGACTGGATCAATTCTAGCTCATGAAATGATGCATGCATGGTTGCGGCTAAATGGTGATTATTTGTTCTTTGCTTATCTTCTTCAGCTTTTGCTAGACATTCACGCAATTAGAACTTTGTTATGAAACTCATCTGGTGTAGTTTTTGTATTGCATATTCCCATAATCATCATATTCTAGGTGGTTGACAGGCCTTAAATGCCTGTACAAATAGTAAGAAACTAAGAATTTATAGAAGGAACGCATGCATGAATTTCTTGTAGGGTGAAATCGTTCCTTCATTCCCTTTTTAATCACGGAAACTGGAAAGCTTATACTGGGAGCTATGGGGATAGAAGGTGACTATTCTTACGGTTTTTGGATGACCAACACTGGGACCTTATACTAGGTACAGTAGGATAGAAGCCTTTACATTTCTCATGATTTTTAGGTCGCCAGCAGTGGAGGTTTATACCAGGAGCTATAGGATAGAAGCCTGCTGTTTCTTATGAGATTGTAATCTTGTCCTGAAGTCGTTTCGTCTGAAACTGTCAACAGGGTACCGCCAACTGAGTCAAGAAGTTGAAGAGGGAATATGTCAAGTTCTTGCTCACTTGTGGCTGGATTCAGAGATCATGTCCGGGTCAGGAAGTGATGTCCCCTCTACCTCATCTTCCTCTTCGGCCTCCACATCGTCAAAGAAGGCGCCACGATCGCAGTTTGAGAAAAAGCTCGGGGAGTTCTTCAAACACCAGATCGAATCAGACACCTCGTCAGCATATGGAGATGGTTTTCGAGCTGGTAACCGGGCAGTGCTCCAGTATGGCCTCAGGCGTACACTTGACCACATCAAGTTGACAGGAAGCTTTCCATACTGAAACAGCATGAAGAAAAAGATGTACTTATCCTATTTTTCACAATTTGTTTCTCTTGCTTGGCCCCCATATTTCATTTGGGGTGAAGCTTATAAGAACTGTGAGGGTGTCATCGGTCATCGACAAAAAAAAAGGGAGGCACTTTTGACTTGTAGATCTACCACTGTCGGTGATGATCCATTTTTAACGTTGAATACTTCTCAATAAAATATATACTATCTATTTTACTTGTTATCTAGCTTTGTGGGAAGTACGTCTTGTGGTTGTGACGAGCCCTGTGGAAATTATAACTTGTGGGTATGACGCTGTTTACATGTGAATGTTCTAAGTAGTTCACAGAAGAATCCGAGGCTTGTCGTCTGCACAATGTTTACTTGCCCTTCAGAGCTCCTGTTAAGTCTATATTGCCTGACAGGAGGGGTCGCATTAGGCAACTAAATTGACTGTTCAATTTGATCACCGAGTTATGTGATTATTCTACGTGCGGAAGATGAAAAGTACAGATAACACTGTCATGGATGCCAATTCGAGATGGATATCGAGATGTGTGCACGAGGGATTAGTCCGAAGTTTAAAAGATTTTAGGGAATGGTTAGTAAATTTTCTTTAAATTGTTTTTGAACACCTTTCTTCCAATGCCATGCACAAGAATATGCTCAATGTCCTTTTGTTTAATCATATTATATAGGCTATTGTCTTTTTTTCCTATCTTGTTTATTTTGCTTTGATTCAATGTTTACAATCCAAAATTCAACTTGCATGTGAAATAAGCTCAACATTTATCTATCTTGTCGACATTAAAATTATGCAGTCATCGTTATTATTTTTACTTCATTCATTCGGGAGATTTTAATTGTTGGAAATTTGACACATCTCGCGTGATTGAATACGGAAAGAGAATTACCATGAATCTAATGCATTTCTTAAGTGTGCCCTTGGTTTATTGGTACCCAAGCATTAGTTTCTTTTGCAAGAAAGAAGAAGAATGCTCGATGCCCGCTTCATAATTATTATACTTGAGAAGAGAATATATATATACCCCTTGATTATTGACACTGGACTGCTTGCCCAATGGAAGAACAGACTACCATTAGCTCTACTAAACTATGTGTTAATGGGCCAAATGCCCATTTGGGCCGAGTGCGGCCCGCCGAGCATGCGCCGCCTGAGATCGCGCGTGCACTCACCCCCGCACGTGCGCGTGCGGGCACTCGCTGGGCCTGCGAGAGCACGGGAGCCACGCAGTCATGTCCGCGTGCTCCACCTCTCTCTCTCTCGACCCTTCTCTCCCTCTCTCGCGTGTTCTTTCATGCTCTCCCTCTTCTTCCTCCACTTCCACCACCTCCACGCACCGTGGTCACCTCCCTCTCTCCTCTCCCTATAAATACCCCTTAAGGGAGTTGTTTAAGGATCATGGATGGGTTTATGTATGGCGACGCCATGTTAGTTCGATGAGGATCGCGATGGAGTTTGGTGGGAGGTCTCTTTGGGTCGTGTCCATGGGGTTCGTCTCTGTAGGCCAAAGTATGTTTGTGAGGCGGTGGAGATGCGAATAAGACAGAGTGAATATTCATGTGTGTGTAGAGAGAGAAACTCGAGAGCACATCATTGTTGACGGCTGCGATAGTCTCGTCTCTCAATCTCTCTCTATTCCTTCTCTCTTCTCGTACTTCTCTTCTATGTGTGACGAGGAAAGTAGGTCAATGAGCACATTGCACGATGGTAGTCACGGATAGTCCCAGTCCTGTGACGGTCGTGATCTGCGTCTCCGGGGCAGTATCACCATAGTCCCCGGACTTAGAGCATGGATTATGTATGGTGGTGCCATGCTGGTTTGATGAGGATCGCGATGGAGTTTGGCAAGATGTCTCTTTGGGTTGTGTCCATGGGGTTCGTCTCCATAGGCTAAGTTATATTTGTGAGACGGTAGAGATGCGTATAAGAGAGAGTGAGTATGTGCATGTGTGTAGAGAGAGAAACTCGAGAGCACAGCGCTGACAACTGCGGCAGTCCCGTCTCTCAATTTCTCTCTATTCCTTCTCTCTCCTTGTACTTCTCTTCTATGTGTGACGAGGATAGTGCGCCGGTAAGCCGACTACACTTATGATAGTAGTCACGGGTTATCCTAGTCCTGTGATGATTGTGGGTTGTGTCTCCGAGGGATCATCACCATAGTCTCCGAATGTGGAGCGTAGACCCTTGGAGCCGACTCTAGTAGCCGACTCCGTGACTTCGCGACGATTCACGGATAGAGGTTGACTTTGGTAGCCGGTCTTATACCTGGATGACAAACGTACACACATGTTTCTACTTCCGCTTCTACTAGTACGTGTGTACGTCCCGTTTACACTGCGAGGTACATCCTCCAACTCTGAACTCATTTTGTTATATATATTTGTTATATATATATGTGAGATTATCCAACAAGAAAATGAGTTTAGAGTTGGAGGACGTACTTCACATTGGAAATGGGACATACACACGTACCAGCAAAAGCTGAAACAGAAATATGTGCGTATCTTCGTCATCCAAGTACAAGGCCGGCTACCAAAGTCGACCTCTATTCGCGAATCGTCGCGGAGTCACAGAGTAGGCTCCAAGAGTCCACGCTCCACATCCGGAGACTATGGTGATGATCTCCCAGAGACGCATACCACAATCGTCATAGGACTAAGATAATCCGTGACTACCATCATAAGTGTAGTCGACTTATCGACGCACTATTATTCTCGTTCCATCTAACACATAGAGAAGGATGAGGAGAGAGGAGTAGAGAGAGATCTAGAGACACAGCTACCGTGACCATCACCGGTGATGTGCTCTCGAGGTCCTATCCGACTCGGTCTTGTATCTGGATGACAAAGGTATGCACGTGTTTCTATTCTCACTTTCACTAGTATGTGTGTAAGTCTCATTTTTGCTACGAAATACGTCCTCCAACTCTGAACTCATTTTAGTTATATATATTTGTGATATATATCTGTGAGGTTTTCCAACACTATGATTACTGTGATGCTTATCCCTCAAGTTATTTGGATTAGCACGAGACCGGGTCAGGCCCTTTTTTAAATAGCCAGCCTTTGAGGGGGGCATAAACTTGTCTATTTGGCTGGTTTCCTGGCGGGGACTTGCCCTTAGGCCATGTGTATGGTCTGTACGATTGCTTCTGGGAGATTACTACAAAGAGATCGTGAAACTAACCCTGGACATGTTCATCCAGGAGAGAACAACGTTATTGATCGACCTTAAGGAATTGGTAAAGAACATAATGCCAAATTGCTCAGAGGAACAAGAAGTGTGGTGTTGGGGTAGATGTTTGTTTTTTAAAAAAATTTAAAATCTTATTCTCAATAAGATTCCGAAATCTAAATTAATTTCAGTCAAAAATACTTAGTTTTGATAATTTCCGACCATTCAAGCTGACTATGAGCATCAAGGGTTTTCATTGATTTGAACAGTGATCTCAATTGTTCTTTCACGGTACGGGGGGATTTACCTGGCTCACATTTAATCCTCGAGAGATGTGAGCCCGGGATTTTATGACGGTGGTACAAAAAAGAGTGGTTTGATGCGTTGGGTAAGACTCGAACTCGGGTGGCCCTGTAATCGCTCAGCTCTCCGTACCACTCTGCTAGATTCTCCATTACCAAAAAATTGTTCTTTCACAGTACCTATCTCGAACTTGCTTAAGATTTGATCAACCTCTCTTCCTTTCTCTCTCTTGTTCTTTTATTTTCTCCCTCTGTAACAAGCAAGCAAGTAGGAGAGCTGCCATCGTAGAAAGACAGAGGCCGCCATGGAGGGAGAGAGGAACTTGTCTCCACTAAATAGTGCGGTTGGGATGGGGGCGGGGGGGGGGGTAAGAGACATAGAAGAAGATGCTGGTTGGTGCGCAAAATCTTGGAATCATATGCCTTCATCGCCCATTGCGCAAAATCTTGGAATCATATGCCTTCATCGCCCATTGCGCAAAATCTTGGAATCATATGCCTTCATCGCCCATTCTAATCTATATTCAATTGTTTTGAGGTTTAAAGATGTCCATCTCCACATGCATACACAGCACAGCAGAGGCGTTTGTGATTTCACTTGTTGAGAAGCACCACTTCAACAATTGGACCGAGGTTAAGAAATGCTCCTTGAAATAGATTTGCTGGCAATCCTGCGAACTCACACCCATGGAGGAGTTAACGGATGGTTTTTCATCTGGTTGAAACTTACATATCAACTTGAACAGAGCCAGAGAGCCATCTGTTCTGCAGAGAGCCAGAGACAACCTTGAGCATAAATTTGAATATGAGGACAGCCCCAAACAATCGGAGGCCTATAGGATCATCTTACACCCGAACACAAGTCCCATCTTTACTTGCAGGGCCTCCACTGTCCATCCCGTAGGTTCACTGCATACTGATAGGTTTCTCTGTCGACTACCAAATATGTCTGGGTGTTGAATTTATTGTAGAAGGAAAGTTGCAAAGAGACAATATTTACAGACTAATTAAAAGCTTTTAACTGAATACTGAACAGAGAACCATCGTATTTTTACAAGAGGAAACTTCCAAGTTCCTAGTATTTTTAGTTTTAAGAGGTGAGGGTGAGCAGAACCTGGTAAGTTCCTCTCTACTTTCTTTGCATATTATGTCTACTACCGTCGGCAGTCCTTTCACTAACACAAAGGTCTCTATCACATCATATCTTTACAAGCAATGAGTTTAGCGCCCAATCAAGTGTCACTGCAAGAAATAAAACATCACTACTCTTCCTGCAGATTGCATGCGCCTCTAAATATTGTACGGCGAAACTTCATTGAACATTCTGTTCACCAGAAAGATTAAAATATAAAACTAAATAAGGATGGAGCTTAAAATTAGACATCCAGATGAAGATCTACGATTCTTGGTCTACAGGTCATTGAGACCTACAAAGAACGTGTTCAAGAAAAATGGGCGAACAAATTGTATAGTCAACAAAAACTTTGAAGTGCTGACTAGTTAGTTAGTTGTTGTTTGGTTCAAGTTCACCATAAGGAATCAATCGGACTAACTTTCTGTATTAGTAGATGAGTCCCATTATCACTATGTACAGAAAGATGGTGATCCTCCCGAAGCATCTGAATGATAAAAATGTATGGAACTGTCAACTTAGAATGTGCAAGCAATTCTGAAACAAGATGATAGACAGAGATCTATGAAGAATTATAAAGATGGGTAAGTTGCTGAAGTGCTTCTAGAAAGCTTGAAAGTGAAATTATCAGAACAGCATATTTTGCTAAGCATCTGAATATAACAGGTCAAATTCCAAAGGGAATCAACCTGTAAGTAAATAAACTGAACTTTAAACACCAAATCGTGGAAAATCTGAATGTAAATATTGACTATCGCAAAGTGAAGTAACCGAGACAGTTCACTTTAAGAAATTGAATTGAAGCGAAGCACCAGACTGGCTAATTAAGTGACGGCTTAATGTAAATATAAAATCAATATTAAAAAAGGTGCCAAGCAGGGGGGAAAAAAAACAGAAGGTACACATGTATATCGTGGCAATATCATCCCTAATCAGTTCCCAACACAATGGGAGCAACCCTAAAATTGGAACCAAATAAAATAAACAAGTAGTTCACCTTGTGCTTAATGAACCTCTTCTTTCTTCATGTTGAAATCCTTCTGCATCATCAAAAACTCTGTGAGTCAGGTGGGCTCTTTGATAATGCCCAAGCCAATGAAGTCCCTAATATTCTTGACAGAGAATGTGCGACTTCTTCCATACTTGGTCGACTCCCCGCATCCTTCTTTAGACACTCACCAATCAACTTAGCCATAGCCAAGGCTATATCCAAAGGATAATCCCCTTCAAGCAGGGGATCCATGAAGCCCCTCAGCTTCTCAGTTGGATCTTCTTCACTGAACAAGGAAACCAAGGCCTCCATCAAGAGTAACTCTCCTCTTCGTGTAGTAACAGCCTCTTTCCCAGTGAGCAGCTCCATCATCACAACCCCAAGTGCATACACATCAAGCTTCGGAGAGATCAACCCATTTTCAAGGTACTCTGGTGCCATATAACCCACTGTCCCAATAATGTGTCTGGTCAATACAAACTCACCTTCTTTCCCTTCTGCTGGCCTTGCAAGGCTGAAATTGGCAATCTTGGCCCTGAGATTCCCATCTAAGAGGATGTTGCTGCTCTTAATGTCCTTATGGACATAGGGGGGATCAGCGTAGCTGTGAAGGTAGTTAAGCCCGTTGGCCACATCTAAAGCAATCTGCACCCTCTGAATCCAGCTCAAAACCTTGGAACCAGTCCTGTCAGATATCCAATTGCTCAGAGAACCATTCTCCATGTACTCATAAACAAGATACCAATTACCCTCGTTGAAGCAGACCCCAGAAAGCCCAATCAGATTGACATGGCTTATCTTCTTGAGTATGCTGATCTCCTCAGAAACATCTCTACTCATCTTCTTCACGGCGGCAGCGTCCCCGTTGAGGACGGCACGGTAAACCGACTCCTCAATCCTGCACTCGACGCCGAAATTCTCCGTTGCCAGTTGCAATTCTCCAAATTTGTAAACTTTCAGAGCTGGTGCGATGTCGGAAATGGCAGAGAGGACATCCTCTGTTTGGCCCCCTTTCATCTTCTCAGATGAGCTCTTGTAGATCTCAGAAGCATCAGTAATGGGCGCCTGGTCACCTCTCTTCCTTTTCCTCTGGTAAACCACACAGAAGATGCCCATGGAGACGATTGCTACACAAGCGGCAACAGCAACCCCAATTCCCACGTAAAGCCCCGTGCGATTGGAGCTGCCACTGGGAGTTGACGCGGGCGGCGGCGGGGGAGGCGGAGGAGGTGGAGTCGACAGCTGAGAGGTGTTGGGTTCGTTCCTCAGAGGAACAAGAAGTGTGGTGTAGGGGTAGATGTTTGTGGCCTGGGAGGAGAGCTCATTGGCGTCGAAGGTGTCCTGTGTGTCCACCCCGAATGCCGAGCTTACACTCTCAACAAAGTTCCCCTCATCTACCACGTAGCTCAGGAGATACCTCACGCCATTATCGGCCTGGTTCCTCGTCGGGCAGGCGCACCTGAGAGGGACCGTGATGTTGATCCCAGCATACAGGTACCCATTGGCGGAAGTGGTGTTCTGGTTCTCCAGGGCCTGGCAGGTGGACAGACCCTGGAATCTGGTGTTCGCGATGGTCATGTATGTGTCGACATCGCGCTGAACGGTGTAAGGGGAGGCGGCGGCCTGGTAGTACCCACCTGAGCAGGAGCAGTTCACGGGGACGACCACCTTTCTGCCCGTCGGAAAGGCGGTGCCTTCGGAGACGCTGTTGGCCCGCGCAACCTGAGACGGGTCGGCCCCCAAGAGGGTGGCGACGGCGGAGACGGACTGGTAAGGACTCTGCGAGTTGAAGGTGAGGTAAGCCCGGCAGGACCTCGAGACCCCATTGCAGAAATAGCCCAGGCCGGAGGAGGCGTTGTGCTGGTTGGTGCAGTCCGTGGTGTACAACCCGATGTAGGGCTGCTGGGACTGCACCAGGGGAGGGAAGGAGGAGATGACCCAGAAGGAGAACAAGAGGTAGAGTGGGAGGGAGGGGGGATCCATGTGAGTAGAGGTGTGTGGATAGGAAGAAGATGGTGGAGGCCATTAATACTTGATCTCTGAGGTGCAGGGTCGATGGCGACGGGACTGGTTGGTCTCTTTTTCAGTTTTTTGATAAAAAATTGCAGGGAGAATGATTCCAGCTTGGGAAGTTATCGTTTTCTGCTCATGTCGTTGTTGTCAATGGAAAATTTTAAGTGTTGGTGGGTTCCCTTGCCGACTGGGGAAGGAGAAGGGTCAACAGACCAGTGGTTGGAAGCTTCAGGGAGGGTGGGTGGGTGGGTGGATGGGGGAGAAGAATTCGGCTGATCAAGGAGGGGGGGGGGGGGCTGGGGCGAGCAGCTGTTCTTCATATGGATGGAGATGGCCGCGGCGGCGGAATGGCTGCGTGTTGTCTAAACTGTGGGGTTAGAAAAGTTGAAATTGGCCGCCGCAAGAAAGGGTCTGAGCGATCCGATGACCGGTTGGATGATCAACCAGGCTGCTAATGCTTGGAAATGGCTTTAAGATAGCTTAAGATTTTAACTAAAGATTTACAATGGCCCTGTTTGGATGTAATTTATATATAAAAAAACTTGAATGGATTTGTCATAAATCTGTTTATCATAAATCATTTTACATTAACTCATGTTTGACTATCGCACATAAACTGTAAAAGCGATTTATCATAAGTGATTTATCATGTTTGATTTATCATAAGTGATTTTAGAATAAGCTCACAAGGATAGTCTCCAACAAAGACCAACTCAGCGTAGCTTTGTGAGGGGAAAAGTGTTTATAAGAGAGATTTTGAGTTTATAGTAAAGAAATCTATTTTTAACCATCCAAACTAAAGTTATAATAAAAAAATGAATTCGTGATAAACTTAGATATGTTTATATCTTGTATCTATCCAGGTCCTAAGTGATTAACATATTGTACGGATCATCACCCTTTTTTTGTTAGAAAGTTTTTATTGATAGAAGTAGAAAGAATTCAAACGAGTTGGCATCGCCCACATTAGCAAAGATTAGTTTTTCGTAAGCCCACTGAACTTTAGCTAATAAAAGTTATAATGGCCAAGGTAATCAGTCACCTAATTTAACCTTGTAATGAGATGGCTCTTACTTAGTCGATTCAAATTCAAAAGGATGGTCAATCTATCTCGGTCACCATAATTACCTGATATCATCTGAGCCTTGACTTTCGTTGGTCACTGGCTCCGGACCCGGGCAATGGGATTGACCACAAAGGGATCAAGCTTTGACCAGATCCAAGAGGTTTTATTGTGGGGGCCAAATTGGGACTTCAGTTAGAGGCAGTGCAAACCTTCAGACTTTTATGTAAAGAAACAAGTATATATGTTTAAATAAAATAAATTTGTCACATATTGTCAATTAGAGAAACATTAGTTACAGATCTTTGACATGACCCCACCTTCTTTTAAGGCTTCTGTACTATTAAACGTAAATGTGTGTACCGTTAACAATAGTTCCGTGTCAAGTGCGCTCTCTCTCTCTCTCTCTCTCTCTCTCTCTCTCTAACAACCTTCGTCTTCTATACCCCACATGGGCAGTTTACATTCAATTGTATTTACATATTCCCATTACAGCCTAACCATCTTCATCTTTATTTATACAGTATTCATTTCTATTTAGATATTTTTGCATTATTTACACAGATTCAATGTAAGAACTGAAATTAACATGAAGATTATAAACAGAAGATGAGTATAAAAGATATATAATTCTGAAAATTTTAATAAAGTGATGTTGGGTCAGCTTAAATTCAACCATAATATAACTTAAACCAAACAAACATGTTGAAGTTAGTTTAAGTCAATCTAACATACATTTGCAAATGAGTAATAGTTTTCTTTTTTTCAATTTTTTTATTACATGACCTAGTGATCTGACCCCAGGGGGGTATAAGGAGGGGCATCGGGGAACGGGGATTCGAAATGGTGCCCCGCAATTTTTTATAAACCTAGAGTAGGTGATCTCGCTAACTGATAGTCTGATGTCCGTGAATAATCGGGAGATGAGTGATCCTGCTCCGCATGATGAGGAGTGAAATGGGAGCCTCGATCTCCCTATCGTGAGGGAAGATGGTGAACTATCGATACATGTCTCAGATTCGTAAATGAGTAATACTTGTTGTTATAGATCACGATTGGTCTACACAAACCAATAAAATACGGGGGACATGAACATGTAGACGTTACTTCATTTTCTTGTTCTCCACTTTTGTTTTAATCCCATGTGAATCAAATGGACCGATCACAAAATGTGCAGCAAATATGATTCTTCTAAAATAGTGAAAGTGAGATGAGTGTGGGCTCAGATTTTGTATTGAACTGGCGGTAGCGGCTCACTTAATTAGTTGAACTAACCCCCCCCCCCTCTCTTTCTCTCTCACACATATTTCTTTCTAACATCAAACAATCAGCAACTTATAGACAACGATGCTTCATTGTGAGAGAGTCAACCCTAAACTATGTCGACGCTGAACATGGCCCCCGAGATTGAGGTAATGCATTCCAGACGAGAAATATCGAGAGGCAGATATATGTGATTTTTCATTCATAATATAACAAAGCAGATGACAACTTAATTTGGACCCTGAATTGACCTCCAAATTAAGTAATTAATCTCACGATTTGAATGGCGGAGCTATCGTCACAGGAATTTGGAATCAACTAATTGTTAGATTGTGGAGCCCAAACTAGCCATCGTGCGCCCTCGCACGCGGATCGACCTGCGCGGTCAGGTCGCGGGATTCGTTGTATAAAAGGGATGCGAACTCTCTCTTTGTATGGTTCTAGGTGTGTTTTTATCATAGAGGAAACCCTACTGCGGTCGTGGATGTAGGAAGGCACATCGCCTCCGAACCACGTAAATCTTGGTGTTCTTGTGGTTTGATCTTTTCTTCCCCCTTTCTTCTCCCTCCTCTGTTGTTTGTCCATCTCTACAGGTACTCCGATTTCTAACACTAATTAACCTAAGCTCCCATATATTATCAATAAAAGGGAGGAGTCAGTCAGGAAGGGAGGGGAACCCACGCACAGCCCAGGACAGCGCAGTGAACGATAACCCACAGATCAGCCATCTACGGATCCTCTAGCCACATGCCAAGCCTCCTATATATATATATATATATATATATATATATATATATATATATATATATATATATATATATATATATATATATATATATATATATGTAGTGTTGTGTTTTGGTTCGCAACTTATAATGACTAGAATGGATCTTTTAACTGATAATAAAATTATGAAGTTTGAGAGTTAAAACATCGACGTCATGAATCTGGCCTCTATATATAGTTTAAAGGACTAAAATACATTCTTTAAACTAAATTTATGTGAACTTTCTCTACTTTGGATTTATTTTCAAAAGGATCCATTCCATTACTGTTTATGTCATCTTTTCAATTATCAGAATAAATGCTTTTTCAAAAAAAAAGAAAAGAGAAAAAGAAAAAGAAAAAGATGAACTGCTCTCACCTAATTTTGTGAAATTTTTTCTCATTTTCCCTCTTGCTTCTATTTCTCTTTTTCTCAAACTCACCATGTTTTTACATGAATAGAATTTCATAGCATTTAGGATCACTTCCTATATATACATCATAGACTCTGATAATTAAGCTCGTCTATTTCAAAATTTAAGATGTAGCAATGCTTAATCACCTTATATATTGGTCAGGTACAAGACACCACCCCGAAGATTTCGTTTGTTGTTGCTGCATGGTCTGGCCTCGGATGAGATCAATGACAAGCTATCCCAACTAGTTTGATTAAATGTCTTCTTAATGGCCAGACAAGTATGTTCAAGTAAGATCGTTGTCGATGTCAGACGGCCATTCTAAAAAGATGGATCCAGACATCAAAAAGGTCATCAACCCAAAAAAAAAATGTGGTGATAAATAAGACCTTACAGCCACTTTGATAATAGGTTACAATACGATTAACTCAAGTGGGCCCAGAGTGGATTATTCCTTAATTTTCATAATTTTGATTTGATAGTTATCTTAATTGGGATTTGGTAAGATATTCTTTGAGGACCTATTTGTTTGCATAATAAGACATCGGTAACCTAGATATCAATGCTTTATTCCTCTTATTCTGTTTGTTCGTATAGATCCAATATTCTGGCATGTATCTAAATTATAGGTCAGTATCTGGGTTAAATCTGTTACAGCAAAAGGATGGCATAAGTTAACACCGATATAAGTAAAATAATATTATTTATTTTTTAGGATATCCTAACTTCGATTATAGTATCCCCATAACCTATTCCGTAATGGAACCTGACATGGCAAGTCAAATAAATTTCCCTGCAATTATAACTTAAGAGTGGAGCTGTCTTTTGGTCCAATCCAAAGGGATCCAATTGCAAGTGGCCTTGAGCGGTCCTCAGCACTGCATGTAGTAGCATCTGCAAAGATAGATTTAAAGTAGAGATGTTTTGATGAGATGGAATTAGGTGATTGAATTAAATAATTAATTTATTTTTAAAAATTATAAACAGTTTAAATAAGATAAAATGTACTCTTGTACATTGATGTTATGGGCATCGGATTGAGATGAATCTCACACTATACTAAACGATTATGGCTTTTCACGATCGATTCTCATCACTTGACCATCTAATTAGTTCCCATAATGAACCAATAAAATGATCTCATGGAGACGTGTTTTTATTGGCATGCATCTGAAAAGATAAGTGTGACTTAAGAGATACTAGTACTTTTCAGTTTGACATACATTGTGTGTAGCACAGTGGCCACGAAGTGGAGACACTTTTGAAGATTTTTTCATCATTCCAATGATTGGAATCTACTATAATTATCAAAAGTTCACGAAAATGAGCTTTTGAAAATTATCACTCCTTCCACTTTTTGAGTTTATATCTCTCATCCTCACCAAAATCCACTTTTCACGTACACCAAGGTGTCTGTAATTTATTTGAAAATAATTATGTCGTGTCAGATATTTCAATGATTGGAATCTCTTTCACAATCTTTTTCAAACGAAGCCTATTTTTTTTTGTAATCGTTGAAAATCTCACAAAAAGAAGCTTTTGGAGATTATTACTCTCTCCAACTTGAGTTTATATCTCTCCTTCTCACTAAAATCCACTTTTCACGCATACCAAGGTGTCTATAGTTTATTTATTTGAACAGAATTGTGTCATGTCAAATATTCTAATAGTTGGAATCCCTTCCACGATCTTTTCCAAACGAAATCTAATTCGTTGTCATGATTAGCCAATGAAAATGACCCCATGGAGACGTATTTTTGTTGGCTTGCATCTAAAAAGATAAGTATGACTTGAGAGGTATTGGTTCTTTTTCTTTTTGAACGTACATTATGTGTGGTGCAGTGGCCACATAGGGGGGACACTTTTGGAGATTTTTCATCCATTCCAATGATTGTAATTCATTGTAATCATTGAAAGTTCACAAAAAGTAGCTTTTAGAGATTATCACTCCTTTCACCTTTTGAGTCTATATCTCTCCTCCTCACCAAAATTCATTTTTCACGTATACTAAGGTGCCTATAATTTGTTTGGAAAGAATTATGTCATATCAGATATTCCAATGATTGGAATGTTAGCACGTGGCCAACAATATGATAACGGCACCGAAAGTGCCCGTTGGAAAACACCTCACCGGGTTTCACGGATCATGTTTTGGGTGCACTGTAGCGGTGGGACAGAGGGGAGGTGGGGGTGACGCACCCTTTAATATTGATGGCTTACCCATCGGAAAGATACACCGAGATCTAGAGATCGAAGCATACCCACCTCGCTGGAGTCCCTAAACCGCCCAAAGGAAACCCACCTTGACGGTAAACCTACACTGGTATCAGAGCGAAGCTAGATCCGCCGCTGTGCTGCCGTCTGCTGCTGCCAGGAGCACCGCCGCACCACCCGTCTACCGATGCAGTCCCCCCCCCTCCCGCCGCGGCTCGAGCTCCCCATCCTCACCACCAGCGACCGCTGCTCATGCCACCGTGCCACGCCTGAGCCACCGCCATGATCCTCGCTGGTCACCCACCCCGGTCGCTGCTACTCTCGCCGTTGCCCTTCCGTCCTGCTGCGCCCTCGCCGCCGGCTTCCAGCATCGTCGCTGCCGTTGTCCTCCCCACGTGCAGACGCCCCAGACGCCACTGTCGCGGCCTCCCCGTCATCGACCACTGCTCGACGCTGCTGCTTCCTCGCCGCCGGCCCCTTGCTGCGCTCCACGCCGCTGGCACCTCCCGCGTGCCTCCGCCGTAGACGCCCACCATTGCTCGCTGCGGCACCGCCCAGTCGCCACCTGCCGCTGCCACCCGCCGCCGCTATGGCCATTCCCTTCACCGAGCGTGCTCTTGCCACTGCTGCTACCTCTCCCGTCGCTGCTACCACCTCTGAACGACGCCAAGTACCACTACCGCTGACCGTTGCTCCGCCACAGCAGCAGCCGCTCCACCGGTCGCCGACTCCGCGCCTAGCCCATCCTTCCTGCCGCTTTCCGCTGATGTTTTGCCGTGGCACGTGGAAACCACCGCCGGCCTGCGGAACGTCGCCCTGCTCGGCCCATCATCGCTGTCGTGACCCTCGCCGCCCTCGCACGCCGCTGTCGTTGCTACTGCTGCTGCCAGTAGTCCTGCCGCACCGCCCGTCCGCTGTTGCGCTGCCGTACGCTGCTGCCAGCAGCCCTGCCACACCAGTGTGCCGCCTCCACCAATGCAGCCGATCGTCGCTGCCGCCGGGCCTCCACCTCTGGCCGTGCTCTGCCGTAAGAAGGGAGAGAGGCCCATCACCGCCGCCCATCGTCGCCGCCGCGGTCTCCCCCGCCACGGTCTGTCGCTGCTGTCCCACACACGCCGCTGCCGCCCTTAGCTGCTGCGGCTCCCTCAGCACCACGAAGCGCGGCCGCCACCGGCCTCACACTCGGACTCCCTGCTCGTCCAGGTAAGTTGCCCTGGCCACCGTAGGAAAGAAGGGAGATCGCCCTGTGTAACGAATACAGAAAGAGGCAATAATATTGTGGCTCACCTTCACATGAACCACAGAAATTAATAAAAAATTCAAGAAGCCTGCCATCGGTCAGGCATAATTAAAGGGAGGCGGTCTCCCAACTATCGAGAGGGACCGACAGTCAGTTCACTCACGTGATTGTGTCTGTCGTATTGATTAGAGAATATTATGTAAGTTATTTAAAAAAAATCGAGTCAAAGTAGCTCCCATTTGTCAGAAGTAATAAAGGGAAATGTCCCCTCCTTTGTTGAACATATTCACGTAAATCAGCTTCTGTGTTTTCTTTACATAATAAAAGGTGTAGCAAAGAAACCAAGTGACTTCCCATCTGTCCACATGACACACAGAGGTGTCAGCCCACGTGAAGGGTATTTTTTATATTAAAAAGGAGTTAATAATATATATATATATATATATATATATATATATATATATATATATATATATATATATCATCGTCACATTTGCTTAATATTAACTGCATTTATATTATGTCTGTATATATTTTGTTCAGATAATAATAAAAAGAGAGGAAGGTATTTAGTTAATTCTTAAGTAGTTATATACTTGAGTTCATATCCCTAATCTGTCGGTAGTATCCTGAGTAAACTTAGTTACAGTCGTACTCTTTTCAATTAACATAGATAACTATTCATATTATTAAGAATTGATATATATATATATATATATATATATATATTTGCCATGTGATGATTAGTTAAAAAAAATAATCATCATATGCATTTGAATAAGATATTCTTGCATCTTTAGTTATTTATGTTAATTAGTTGTTTTGATCACAAATTAAAGAAGACAGAACAAAATATCAAACCCCTCACAAAGAAATGACAGAATTAATCAACAAAAATCTTAGATTAATTTTTATCATCATGTTTAGGCTTATTAAATTAAGCTGTCATATTTTCAGATTTATTATAATCGTAATGGCCAGTAAGCTCATTGCTTCAGAGTTGTCTAAGTTGGACAAACTTAATGGAACTAACTTTGACATGTGGCACCGGAAAATCCGATATGCCCTTATCCATGACAACATAGAACATGTCATTGACACCAATGCTCCAGAAGTTATTGAAACATCCACGGAAGTGGAAAAGAAAAAACGGGAGCAATGGTTAATAGATGACAAAAAGGCTAAGAGCATAATGCTCATGTTCATGGAGGATAATTTAATAAAGTTTTTCGAAACTTATAAAACCTCCAATGAAATGTGGAAAGCTATCAAAGAGAAGTATGACATCAAAACAGAGGTGAATACTCAACTTTTATTGCATCGTTACAACACATGTAAGATGCAGGAAGGTGATAGCGTTGTCGAGCATGTAAATAAAATGATTGTCATGGCTAAGGAGCTATCGACCGCTGGAACCGAAATTCCAGAGAATATGCAGGTGGTGACTATATTGAATAGTTTGCCAGCATCATTAGACATGGCTGCCACAACCTTAAGAATGAGTGGTTCTATTGTAAGTGTCACAGATTTGTCAGCTCGGTTAGCGATTGAGCATGACATTATGACCATGAGAAAAGAACTAGAAGCGCACATGCAGGAGGCTAATGCTGTACACCGGAAGCCCACCGGCCAGAATCGTCCACTCGGAGCACAAAAGCTCAAGTTTAAGGGCAACGAGTTCCAGGGTAAAGGAAAGAAAGTTCCTCGTGGTGTTTGCTACACATGTGGGAAATTTGGCCACTTTATGGCAAATTGTCCCCAAAAGCAAGACAATGAGGGTGGAAATAAACACCCGAAAAATAGAAGAGCTGGAAAGAGAATTCATCGGCATCACGGAGTGTAATACCGTGATGATCGACTCAACTGAATGGTGGGTCGATTCTAGAGCCACTCGTCACATTGCAAAGATGAAGAAGGGGCTGGTGATGCTGAACAAGCTCAAGGCGGGCGAACAGAGGATTTATATGGGTAACAACACCTATCTGGATATAGAAGGTGTTGGTACATATAGGCTGGATCTTGGGGATAACATCATGGTCCTCAAGATGTATTCTATGCACCTGTAATCCGGCGGAATCTAATCTCTGTACCGGCCTTGATGAAAAATGGCCTGGAAATGCGTTTCTACAACAACCGAGTGCCAATAGGGAAAGATAGGAAAGTACTTGCCATGGGGAGGTTTGTCCCCGAGCATGATTTATTCTGTATCCCTGTAATTGACACTGAGAATAATAATATTGAAGATTCTGAGTATTCTTTATCAGAATGTGATCTATGACATTTTAGATTGGGACATCTCAGAAAATCTAAAATGGAACAAATGATTAAGATGGGTCTACTGCCAGGTTTGTCAAAGATGGAACTAACACCTTGTGAACATTGCTTAGTAAGAAAAATGACTAAGAAACCCTTCGCAGTAGGACATAGATCGAATGAATTGTTAGGGTTGGTCTACTCGGACATTTGTGACCCCCTAAGTATAAAGACATATAACACCAAGGAATATTTCATAACGTTCATAGATGATTATTCCAGATTTGTCTATGTTTATCTGATTTCTGTAAAATCAGAGGCATTTGATTACTTCCGAAAATATAGAATGGAAGTGGAAAGGCAACATGGAAGGAATATTAAGGTATTAAGAACGGATAGAGGTGGGGAATATAACTCAAAAGAATTTGAGTTATATTATCAAGAACACGGAATTAAAAGATATGTGACAATGCCTTATACGCCACAACAGAATGGTGTAACAGAAAGAAAGAATAGAACTTTGATGAATGATGTTAGATGTATGCTATCGCATTCAGGTCTCCCTAAGAATTTATGGGGAGAGGCATTGCTTACGGAAAATCATATCTTAAACAGAATTCCCACAAAATCCGTAGAGAGTACACCTTATGAATTATGGAATGAGAGGAAACCCGATTTGAGTCCCCTCAAGAAGTGGGGGTCTATTGCCCACGTTCTCATTCCGAGTCAACTTAGAGATAAGTTGGACTCAAAGACATTGAAATGTAGATTCATAGGGTATTGTGAGAAATCATCTGGTTATAGATTTTTCCATAAAGAAAAAGTGATCATTGAATATATGGATGCGACATTTCTAGAAAATCTAGAGGAAGAGGAATCTCATGAAAAAGAGAAGGAACCTCTGGTTATAATAGATGATGACTATTACAATGATGTCCCTAGAAATGATCCAGAAATTGAGGAAGAACCTCAAAATATAGAAAATGAACCAGTACCTATGAATGAAATGCAGCCTGGTCAACCCGGAATAGGCAACAAAAGATTGAGAACTCCACCAGCATGGATGGATGATTATCATTTGTATTCCTGTGAGCCTTCATGTCTGATGATAGATATGGAAGATGAAAATTTCGTAGATCCCATGAATTATATAGATGCGACAAAATCGCATGATACAGAATTATGGCAAGATGCCATGAATGAAGAAATTGATTCCATGAAAAGGAACAATGTATGGGAATTATGCGATCTTCCAAAGAATCGAAGGGCTATAGGATGCAAATGGGTATTCAAGAAAAAGCTTCGAGCTGATGGGTCTATTGATAAATATAAGGCCCGGTTAGTTGCCAAGGGATTTACGCAGAAACCAGGTATAGATTTTTAAGAAATCTATTCTCTAGTGGCTAAGTTTGCATCCATAAGAATGATCTTGGCAATTGTTGCATATTTTGATCTGGAGCTGCACCAGATGGATGTAAAAACAGCATTCCTTAACGGAGAGTTGAAGGAAGACATCTATATGCAACAACCTGATGGATTTCAGGTGGAAGGCCAAGAGGAAAAGGTATGCAAGTTAAAGAGATCAATATATGGTTTAAAACAATCTTCTAGACAATGGTATCTCAAATTCCACGAAGTAGTTGTCAAACTAGGGTTTGTTTCAAACAAGTTGGATAACTGTGTATATGTCATGAATAGTGAGAGTAAGTATATCATGTTATCCCTATATGTGGATGATATTTTACTCGCCAGTAATGACAAAGAAATATTGAATAAAGTCAAATTAGAACTTAGTGGAAAGTTTGAGATGAAAGACATGGGTGAGGCATCCTATGTTCTTGGTGTACAAATCCTAAGGGATAGAAAGTCTAGAATGTTGAGTATAAACCAAGAAAAATATTTGAGGCCTGTACTCAAGAGATTTGGAATGCATAATAGTAATCCGGCACCTACACCGTTAGTCCATCAGAAACGGTTGTGTAAGGGTCAATGTCCCGGAGAGGGACAAGAGTCGCTCATGGTGCCGTATGCACAAGCAGTCGGAAGCTTGATGTATGCAACGATGTGTACAAGACCAGACTTGACATACCCAGTCAGTTTGGTAAGTAGATACCAAAGTAATCATGGTCCAGCACATTGGGAAGCTGTTAAAAGGATTTTAAAATATCTGAGAGGAACTTTGCACCACAGTCTTGTTTATCAAGTTGATACGCTTGAGGTTCTCGGATATTCGGATGCAGACTTTGGAGGAGATAAAGATGACGGAAAGTCCACGTCAGGACATTTGTTCATCTTTGGTGGTGCTGCTGTTTCTTGGGGAAGCAAGAAACAGGTGTGTGTTGCTCGATACACACAGGAAGCTGAGTACGTTGCATGTAGTACAGCTGCTACTCATGCAGTTTGGATCAGAAGATTCTTGAACGATTTGAAGCTCAACTTGGTAGATTGACCAATTGAGATGTACTGTGATAATCAGGCGGCTATTAGCCTGATTAACAGTGGAGCAAACAGTTCAAGAAGAAAACATATTGAAGTACAATATCACTATATTCGAGATATTATCCATAAAGGGGAAATAAAAGTGACGTATGTTCCCACAAGTGATATGATTGCTGATCCATTGACGAAAAGTATCTCAGCAGAAAATTTCATTAAGCATGTTGGTTTAATGGGGCTTAGGAATATATAAGCCAGAAAGAAATATTTTCATGGATAATGAAAATAATGATACCTCTGACGGATAGTGGGAGTGTATCGGAACAGTACTCACGCATAGTGAGACAATAAAAATAATGATACATCTGATGGATAGTGGGAGTGTATCGGAACAGTACTCACGCATAGTGAGACAATGAAAAGAATGATACCTCTGATGGATATTGGGAGTGTATCGGAAATACTACTCATTGATAATGAGAGTATAACAGTGATGGTGAGTGGAAACACTACTCCCGGATAGTGAGAGTGATTCAAAAGAAATATTATATTTCTCACGGACAGTGGAGATATAATAGTTTGTTGGCCAAGTGGGAGATGTTAGCACATGGCCAACAATATGATAACGGCACCGAAAGTGCCCGTTGGAAAACACCTCACCGGGTTTCACGGATCATGTTTTGGGTGCACTGTAGTGGTGGGACAGAGGGGAGGTGGGGGTGACGCACCCTTTAATATTGATGGCTTACCCATCGGAAAGATACACCGAGATCTAGAGATCGAAGCATACCCACCTCGCTGGAGTCCCTAAACCGCCCGAAGGAAACCCACCTCGACGGTAAACCTACACGGAATCCCTTCCACAATCTTTTTCAAATGAAACCTAATTCGTTCTCATGATTAACTAATAAAAATGACCCCATGGAGACGTGTTTTTGTTGGCTTGCATCCGAAAAGAAAGTGTGACTTGAGAGGTGTTGATTCTTTCCTTTTTGGGCATACATTATGTGTGGCGCAGAGGCCAAGGAGGGGGGACACCAAGGAGGGGGTTTCTAAACTTGCCATGAGAAGGAGAAGCCACACCACTTTTGGAGATTTTTCCTCTATTCCAATGATTGGAATCCATTATAATCATTGAAAAGCTCACAAAAATAAGCATTTGGAGATTATCACTCTCTCTACCTTTTGAGTCTATATCTCTCCTCCTCATCAAAATTCACTTTTCACGTATACCAAGGTGCCTATAATTTACTTTGAAAGAATTATGTCATGTCATAGATTCCAATAGTTGGAATCTCTTCTACGATCTTTTCCAAATGAAATCTAATTTGTTTTTATTATTAACTAATAAAAATGACCCAATGGAGACATATTTTGTTGGCTTGCATCTAAAAAGATAAATGTGACTTGAGAGGTATTGGTTCTTTTCTTTTTTGGACATACACTGTGTGTGACACAATGGCCATGGAGGGGGGACACTTTTGGAGATTTTCTCTCCATTCCAATGATTGGAATCCATTGTAATTATTGAAAGTTTACAAAAAGGAGCTTTTGGAGATTAACACTTCTTCCACCTTTTGAGTCTATATCTCTCCTCCTCACCAAAATTCATTTTTCACGTATCCCAAGGTGCTTATAATTTATTTGAAAAAATTTATGTCATGTCAAAGATTCCAACGATTGTAATCCCTTCCCCAATCTTTTTCCAAACGAAACCTAATTTATTCTCATGATTAACCAATGAAATTACCACATGGAGACGTGTTTTTGTTGGCTTCATCTGAAAAAAAAAAAGTGTGACCTGAGATGTAATGGTTCTTTCCTTTTTAGACATACATTGTGTGTGACGCAGTGGCCAGGGAGGGCGGACACCGAGGTGGGAGTTTCTAAAACTTGCCATGAGAATTGTGTCATGTCAGAGATTTCAATGATTGAAATCTTCCACAATCTGTTCCAAACGAAACCTAATTTGTTCTCATGATTAACCAATGAAAATGACCCCACAGAGACGTGTTTTTATTGGCTTGCATCTGAAAAGAAATGTGTGACTTGAGAGGTACTAGTTCATTCCTTTTTTGACACAGTGGCCAGGGAGAGGGGACTCCGGAGAGGGGGTTTCTAAAACTTGCCATGATAAGGGAATGTCACACCGCTAAGCACCTCGCGAGAGAGGCGTCTTCAGACATACCCACAGGCGTGGACCCCCACCACCTCTCCCACCCCCAGCGGGATAAATTCCACGTGTTTTTCACCCACGCAGATGAACCACCGCTCCTAGCAAGTGGTTCTTGAGAGCCACTGGTTGCCAACCATCAAGACATATGCTGTGTCTGTTATTGGATCTGATATGGAGGCACCAATTTAATCCCATGTCATGTTCGAACCTTAAAAGGAAGGATTTGGGTGATCACTTTTAAATCAATGCAACTCAATTTGATGCCTTTTTGTATACAAGGGTAATAGATAATTCTGTATGCTTTAATCATTGTTGATTTAAAATGTTGAAGTAAATTGATGAGCAGTTGTGAATTTTCATGTGGGGGGGGGGATGACAGGTAAAAAGACTTCATCTCTACCATCATCAGTTCATCGTGATTACAATTTTTAAAAAAAATCATAAAATGTAAGTTACGGTGTAACATTCTAAGTGGGAGAGATTTACTTTCTTATAAACATATAGTTCACCCGTTAGTGATCAATATGAATCTCAACACTAGATCCATACGACGCATGATATGCGAGGATATTAGAACAGAAAACAGAGACCAGTATTATGTTAGATTAGATGTGCACCGACTCGGATAGTGTATTGGGACATCTGACTCGAATTAATTAACAAGGAGCAGTGAGATTCACTTTTCTTTTGTAAACACATAATTCACCCATGTACATAAACTAGCTCGAATTAACTATACAAAATATTTCTAATACTGTGACTCATTAGTGCAAAATAATTCTATTGGCCGAACATGAGTACATATGCATGCAAATTAGTGTGCCTTCATTAATACCTCCATCTGCCTTTAGACGACAATTAATTAGAGGGGGGATGTCTTTGCAACTTACGTTTACGTATACCAAAACTAATGTATGTAAGGGCAATAGTTCTATAACTATGTGTATTAGAGGGTTATTTTTATAGTTATACCTAACTCTTAAGGCCTTTTTTGTTAGTCGGGCAGAATATCTCATTCGATTAGGTTATGTACGAGAGCTTTTAGTGGATCCCACAAATCTCTCTCTCATGGGATGAGTAATTCGGCGGCATTATTCGATTACCAAAGAGAGTCTAAAAACTTAGATTGTTGGTGAGAATAAGTGCATGTCCAAATGTTTTTTGCCAACCCAAGATTTTCTTTGGAGCCCATTACAGGTCCAGCAGCATCACACGTTTCTAATCTTGCCGGTTCGATCTCCTATTATAAACATTAAGGCCACGTTTGGAAGTGAGGTGGTGGTGGTGGTGGTGGTGGTGGGGCCTCCATAGTCTCTTCCAAATGCAACTATGTCCCATCAGATTTAAAGAGGAGAAAATTACTGAAAAGGGCAGAAATTTTTTCACAATATTCAGTAGGGACACTATAACTTTAAAATATCTAAAAAGGACACTATAACGAACTTTTGTACATTATATAGCCTTGCTAAACTTGGAACATCCTTTCCTGTGAAAACAGGGCACCATGAAAGGGGAATAGAGGTAGCCCTGTCCCGTGCATCAAATTTGGGGCATAAGTTTCAAGGACGGCAGAGACTCTTCTGTTGATTAATAAGAAGGACGAGGACAGGATCATCAGAACTATCTGAAGGATAAACCCTAATGCTTGGGAAGGGAGTTCTGATTTTGGCCAAGACAATCCAGCAAATCGCAATGACCTTCCAGACGAAACGAGGTCGATAAAGTCTCGTGTGAAATTGTGGGAGGATGTCTTGTCGTTTCCAGTCGAACCGGCCGGTCAGTCAAAGCATGCCCCTTTTCTCATTCATCGACAGATTAAATTTAATTGCTAGGGTTTTGACGTCAATGCTCGCAATGCTGTTCTCCTCATCCACGAGCTTCATCAATAAATTAAGGGATGGGTTAATGTGAAGTTTGGGATGTGAAGCCGGGAGTCTCGAGCCTGGATGATGCCTCCAGCCTTCAAGTCGATTCTTGTATTTTGTCGAATTCGGTATCCAAAATTTTAAACATATTCTTTTAGGACGACTTTGATAATAAAATAAGGGGTGAATAGGATAAGTTATTCCGTCTACTCATCCTTAATCGAGTTTGATAATAATATTAAGTTATCTAGAGTCGATTAAGATTAATACCTTTATTCTAAGAATAACTCGTTATATCATTTCACATATAATACGTTATTCTCAAGATAAGAGTAAATTATCAAATTTAAAAAGAGTAAATCCAAGAAATAATTCATCCGAATCCACCTGGAATAATTTATCCTAACCTGTAATCAAAATAACTCTCAGAGAACAAATGGCTCATTATCTCCGATGTTTAATAAACCAGCTCCTGAACCTTTGGTTGGATCTCTGTATATTGTGTCCAAAATTGACTCATTTGTTAACAATATAGGTGAATTTTAAAGAAAATAATTGGGGTCGTTTTAAACTTAATCAATTTGTGAATTTTAGACGAGAAATCACATTTTCAGGCTCACTTTATTTAGATTTAATTTCGTCTGTGAATAGATACTAGTCACACACAGTATCCAACTCATTTTCTTATTTGTTCATTAATAACTTAAATGGGTCGTTTTAGGCCTCAGCATAATCAATCATCTCGGGTCTCGCTAGCTAGGTATATCCGGACCCGTCCAACTCATCGCCTCGAGGGCAGCCGTGACGTGAAACCCACTATTCCTTGCACAAAGAGAGAGAAACATCCCACACTTCACACTAGGATCGAATTCAGTGGGTTTCTCTAGATGAGAGATATATATATATATATATATATACATATATATATATATATATATATCTCTTTTAGCGAACCTGGGGCAATCAGCCTACCACTAATATATACATCATTGATCCTAGATATATTATAGATAATTTGACAACATTTACTTATTATTATTTTTATAGCTTCATATTAATTACATAATTTATATCTAATATTACATAAATGTAATTATTTGTTCTAAATACTCTGTTGACTTACGTAGACGTTATCCACATCACCGTCTACTAAAATTTCGATCTTGTTAGATTAGAGCGCTCTCTCTCTCTCTCTCTCTCTCTTCTCTGTGTGAAGTCTTCATCGTCAACCCAGCGCCCAGTTTTTTTTCTTCCCTTCCGCTCCCAACATTTCCATCTTTCAAACTTACCACCAGAAGACCCGCCCTCTATAAATCTCACATCCTTCCTCCCCTGCTATCTCACGGTCAACATAAGACAACAACAGCAACAAAGATCGATCCATAACCTAAATTCCACTCACAACGAAAGAGAGAGAGTGGGGGGGAATTTCTTTGTCAGAAGCAGGGCAAGGTTAGAGAGACAGAGACAGAGAAGCGAAGGAAACAAGGAAGGAATGGGGTCTAGTGTGGGTGGAATACTAACGTACTGGTTGGCGGAGCACCCGGCCATCGTGGGATTCCGGTGGAGCCACGCCCAGTCCTGGGGATCCACCTGGTTCTTCCTCGTCTCCGCCGTCGCCGCCTACGTGGCCGCCGCAGCCACCCTCCACTTCCTCCTCACCCTCGCCGGCCGCCGCCGCCCCCTACCCCTCGGGCCCCTCCCCGCCGCCCACTCCCTCTGCATGGCCCTCGTCTCCGCCGCCATCTTCCTCGGCACCCTCCTCTCCTCCGCCGCCGAGATTCGCGACACCCGCTGGTTCTGGCTTGGCCGCCGCGCCTCCCGCCGCCTCACCCACCCGCTCCAGTGGCTCCTCTGCTTTCCCCCGGGGACGCGCCCCTCCGGCCGCGTCTTCTTCTGGTCCTACGCCTTCTACATCTCCCGCTTCCTCCACCTCCTCCGCACCTTCCTCCTCATCGCCGGCCGCCGGTTCGGCGGTTCCCGCTCCCTCCCCCGCCACCTCTTCAACCACTCCGTCCTCATCTGCATGTCCTTCGTCTGGCTCGAGTTCTCCCAGTCCGTGCAGGTGATGGCGATCCTCTCCATCACCCTCGCCTACGCCGTCGTCTACGGCTACCGCTTCTGGGTCGGCGTGGGGTTGCCCTGGGGGAAGACCCTCCCCGCCGTGCTGGGCTGCTGCCAGGGCCTGCTCGTCGGCTGCAACCTCCTCTGCCACCTCGCCGTGCTGCTGCTCCACTTCTGGAACGGCGGGTGCAACGGGATCGGCGCCTGGGTGTTCAACTCCGTCCTCAACTCCGCGCTGCTGCTGCTCTTCGCCGCGAAGGGCCGGGGGAGCCGGAGCTGGGAAGGGATAGCGGACGACGACTGTTCCACGCACCACCATCGCCGCCGGGACGCAGCTGCCTGCATAATAGACTCGGTCAAGAAAGACAAGTAACAGGAAGACCGGAGAGAGAGAGAGAGAGAGGAAGGTACCTTGCCACCTTCCTCACGTCCCCTTGACCGCCCTCCTTGTACGTTTCTCCCATGTTTTCCCTCTTCATTGGTCGTTACAAACGCCATGGCAGAAGTGCACATTTTAATCTTCTCGCAATTCGAAGAGTTTCGGGGGGAGAAGAGAGAGAGGAAGAGGGATTGATGTCACGAACGGTTTTGATGGGTACGTGAGAAGTACCGCCATGCGCGCACGTCCGTCAAAAACAAAGCACATTACCGTCAAAAAAATGCTATCACGATATACATATAGAGACGTGTAGTAATGTTTTGTTATAATCAGTGTGAAATTACATTGATTCATGTAAATTGACAAGGTATGTCAGATTTTACATATTTTTAGATGTGTTATATATCATCATCGTGACATGGATTGAGATTTAAATATATATATATATCTTTTTTATCAAATTATTTATCACCTTTATTATATTATTCATCACTCTTAATTGGAGAATGATCGTAGATACTAGTGGCTTCACGTCTCTATTAGTTGATTATTTGTCCTCTTAAATATTTATTTATCATCTTTAGATAATTATTTATCTCTCTTATTATGTTATTTGTCACATTTAATTGTAAACTATTTGGGTACACGAGTGACTTAATTTATGTTCCTCTTAATTGACTATTTCTCTTTTATAAATATCTATTCGTCACTCTTAGATAATTATTTATCTCATTTATTATGTTATTTATCACCTTTAACTGGAGACTATTTATGGACACGAGTGACTTTATGTCTCCCTTAATTTATTATTTATTCTTCTTAAATATATATTTTTCACATTTGGATATCTATTTGTCTCCCTTAATTATAGTGGAAATAGAAAATTGAGAATTAATTTTTTTAAAAAATCTCACTCGGTGTCACGACGACGACGGTACAATGGCATCTCATGTCGTCTCAAAAATGTATAAAATCTAACAAATATGTCGCTCTACGTGAATAAATACGATTTCTTCTCTTTTATAAATATCTATTTGTCACTCTTAGATAATTATTTATCTCATTTATTATGTTATTTATCACCTTTAACTGGAGACTATTTATGGACACGAGTGACTTTATGTCTCCCTTAATTTGTTATTTATCCTTCTTAAATATATATTTTTCACATTTGGATATCTATTTATCTCCCTTAATTATAGTGGAAATAGAAAATTGAGAATTAATTTTTTTAAAAAATCTCACTCGGTGTCACGACGACGACGGTACAATGGCATCTCATGTCGTCTCAAAAATGTATAAAATCTAACAAATATGTCGCTCTACGTGAATAAATACGATTTCACACTGTGATTGTAATAATACATTTCTACCCCATTATTCAAACAGTAAGTATTTCTCTTAATGTCAAGAGCTGTAATAGCATGATGCGGCTGTACAGCATCATCCACCGTACAAAACTGTTTGTTTCGTTGCCTGGCGTTAGACAATGTTCCCTGCTTAAGTAGTTGCATGATTGATTTTTTTTTAAGACGACCTTGGGAAGCTGCCGCAACGCCCAAAGAAACTCACTCCCCCGAGCTCGTCAAACCCACTCGGCGTTGCTTTTGGGCTGCCAGAGGGGTGAACATTTGGATTTGGGCATCGTCGTCTGTGCCATTCGCCCCCATTGTTCATCTTCCCCGTCTGTAGCGGACGACACAGCGGTGAGTGCACGACAAGTGACGCCGTTATGGCGACGCAGGAGAGAGGGCGAGGGGGGGTGACTAGCAGGGGGCGACGGCGGGTGGGCCGACGCAAGGCACCTGGGTGTGGTGGGACGGCGGCGGGGTGGGCCGACGACTGCTGAGATAGGGTGAGGGGGTGACCGACAAGGGACGACCACGGGTGGGCCGACGCAAGGCACCTTGGCGTGATGGGACGATGGTGGGGTGGGCCGACAGGGGATGACGACGGCAATTTGACCAGCCACCGTGTGGATTTTTTTTTAAAAAAAAAAAACGGCCACCGCCAAATGTAATTTTTCACTCTGTCAAAAGCTTTGATAGTTTTAACTTCGTACGGAGAGATAGATTTTTTTTTAAAAAAAATCAAAATAGATAGCATTTTCAAACATGGCATATACGATTACAAGAGCCCCTTTGATAACGGAGGGTGATGGTTTATTCATATTTTCGTGTGTGAGTAAAAAAGTATGAGTCACCATCTTTCTCTCTCAAATGTTAATTATTCCGTGTTACTTTATTCCTAAATATAAGAACGACAAATCAATCGCAAGTAACAATTCGAAATGTTATTACTTCTGCCCTTGAACTGAGAAGGTGGAGATGTGGAGTACTCTCACCATAATCTTATGTCACACTGTAACGTTCAATTTGGATATGTACGACGAGATTATATGAAAAAAAATTACATTGTATAATTATTAAGTTGTTAGAAATTATTTAGAGAAAAAATCTCTCTTCTCTCTCTCGTTCTTCTGTCATCATTTTAAGAATAAAAAATTATAATAATTTAATATTAAGGTGATTAAAATTATTAGTGAGATTTTAAATAAACTAAAATGATGGATGAGAAGTTTAAATGAAATAGTTTAAATAATTGATAAATTTAATTGAACATTTAATTATCTAATGACTTCGAAAATTACTCGTAAACTCTTCCTCACTGGGTTAGTGAGATTTTGAGATGTTAATTTTTATATATATATTTTCCTCCGACTTCATAATATGTGTAACACAAAAATCAGAAGTGTCACGTAATTCGTGCCCCCAATCATCTCAACCGAATGCGTACGGACACGTCTATGTTGGTCGGCTGAGCTTAACGCACTGCGTACGGTGGGCGAGACCCATCTGTTGTCGGTTCCTACTACACACGTGTCAGGTCAGGCGCATGTTATCCATGTTCTAATATCGCACGTGCAGAATCAGACGGATGTCATTCAAGTTCTAACCATGGTTCGCCGACTCGGCTCGACTCAGCCCGACTCGGGCGTATCGTACCGTATCAGGGCAAACCCGGTACACTGCGGATCACCCCTAGGATCGGCCGAGTCGGGCCGAGTCACAGTGAGAGAGAGATAGAGGAGGGGGAGAGGGGGAGAGAGAGGGCCGAGTCGAATGCGAGTCGGATAAGACTCGGGCGTACCGTACCGGATCAGGAGGATCCCGATCCGGTACGGATCAGCGAGTCGGCGAACCTTGGTTCCAACGACGTGAAAGGAGAGTTAATTAATTGGGGGGGGCATCTCGAGGGCATTGAAGAAGAGAAAAACTAAGGAAACGAGGATCACAATGAAGTAATCATCAAAAAGAAGAGAAAGGGAAAAAAAAGATTGATTCAAGGGGTTCGACCGGATGGAGATATCCATGCAGTCGAGCCTGCAACCCTTTGGATCACTCCAGGAACCTCTCTCATCGGAACAAATTAGGCCATATTGTTCGCCGTTTAACCTCGTCTGCGGACCTGATGGAAGACTCTGCGACTTCTCTTCTCTTTCTGATTCTGATCATATTCATGAGAACCCCGACATGTACCTGGTGGACACAAGTTGCAGGCTTGCAACAAGAAGTTGGAGCCTGCACCCAGACCACATACCTGGAGTAGGAGCAGGTTACATATATTTATATGTGCGGGTCTCAGGGACTGCAGCAGGTTATATATGGCCAGGGAGGAGATCCGACGTCTTAGAGATTCACGACGTGGTTTTCCGAGGTCATTGAGGTTCTTCCGTTTTCATTGCCTGCAAGACGCGCGCGGAAGGGAGAAGAACATGGCCTCCTTCGGCCCTGCGTTGTTGTAGCGTTCTTGGCGCCGTCTCCGCTGGTCTTGCAAACTGAGTCTCGCGATGATATTTCTCCACTACCTGCTACCTCCGTTCAGACTGTCGATGGTTCCGACAGTGCCAGTCAGCAGTCTCTCTCGATTATCTCGTTTGATGCTCCCCGGGACTCCCGGAGTTTGATGCTTCTTTCCAGCCCTCTTGTAAGAGTAAAAGAAAGAATCGATACAAACACAATCACCTCGAGTTCTACAATCTCAAGATGTAATTGACGGTCTCTTTTTCTCAATTCGATCAAGGGTGATGCTAGTTAGATAAACTAGGTATACCTAGTATTCGATTGTTATAAATATTTTCTTCATTGGTCAATAATACACTCCTCTAGATGTTAGGTGGGGAAGTGTTTTCCGGATTGGGGAGCACTCTCCTACTAACCATTAGGTAGGGCTTTCTATTAAAAAAAAGAAGAACATGGCCAGGGAGGGTTCCTGTTTTGGATGCGGTGTCGGAGGAAAAGAAAAGAGAAGACAATAAGTTGGAGGGAGTCCGCCCCGCCCCCCCGTTAATTGCGCCTTCGCGATGCAAGGTTGGAAGACGGGGGTAAACCGCGATCAAAAGAGACGTACGTGCACCATCTTGGGGGAGAATCTAGCCATCCAACGGCTGCTGCTGTCCGCAGGGGAAAGAAAAAGCCCAAATAGTACGACGGTACTCCAGCTAATTATTAAGGAGCCAAACTGATAGAGGGGAATTGTGCGACAAGTACGGATTCCGTTGGACCTTCTTCACTTCGTGGACCAGGTCCCGAGATCAAATCTGATTCTCGATAAAATGAGACACCACGATATATATATATATATAGATATATATATATATCGCATTATTTTGGACGTAATCCATCCTTCGAGAAAATCAACTTGCACGGAGAAGGATTGTTTGTGTTGAAGGTGGTGTCTTGGGTTCATCACTTACGTGGTCTCAGACCAGCCACCGTTTACTTAGTCGACTTGTAATTAAAGATCACCCAAAAAAAATTTCTGAAAATATTAAAATCTATTTTTAATGAAAATAGAAGGTGTGTAATGGATAGGGCCGTCAATGGGTGGAGTCAACTCAATAGACTCGCGTGTCTAACTCGATTTTGGATCGGACCGTAAAATCATTTTTGACCCGCGAATTTTTAGTCAGGTCGTAGGCTGGGCTCGAGTTTTGAATTCGGTCTGCAGGTCGACTTGGTATGTTCTCTTTTTTTATTCTCACTTCAAAATTTAAAAATTAATTAATTAAAATTATATTATTTTACTTAATTAAAAATTTTAAATTTTTTTACATAAATTATGTAATTAATATTAAAATTTTAATTAATTTAGTAAGATTAAAAATTTTATATTATTAAATATATTTATTTTTATTTAAATTGTCGGATACGATCGAGTCTCAGGAAGACTTTATATTTTTTAAATAGTGTCGGATCCCATTCGACTTGGTCCGATATAGGTCGAGCCTTGGCCAAATTTGGATTTTAGTATTGAGAAGTCAAATCTGAGTCGAATCGTCTTAAGCTAGGGTTGTCAATGGGTCAGGTTTAGGTCGGCCCGATCCGAGTCCGACTTATCAATATTAAAGTTCGAGCTCGACTTGGACCCGACTTATGTCAGGTCGGGTCGGGTCGAACACTATTTAAAAAATACAAAACCCGACTAAGACTCGGCCCGGCCGGATAATTTAAATAAATAATAATAATATAAAATTATATAAAATTATAATCTCACTAAATTAATTAAAATTTTGATATTAATTATATACTTTTTATGGAGAGATAATTATAAATTTTTTGATTAAATAAAATAATATAATTTTAATTAAATAATTTTTAGATTTTAAAATTAGAATAAAAAAAGATAACAGACTAAAATCGGCTAACAAATTAAAGTTAAAGTATTTATCCGAGCTCAAATGAGGTCACACTCGCATATCAATCGGACCGAGTCGACCTGTAGACAGCAATATCTTTTAAATACTGTTCGGATCACACCTGTTGACGTGGTAATGACGTAGAAGGATCTTAATCACCCCGACGAATTAAAAAATTAGCATCCACCGGACAGTTTCCCAGCCTTAATTTTATTCTATCACACCGAGAGGGTACGTGCTTGATTGAAGTGCTCTCAAATTAATGTTCGACCGTGACAAGTCGCCAAACGAGACTTCCTAAGGTTGTTCTCCCCGAGGGGAGAAGGTAGTCGCAGTACATATTGCAATCTCGAGGGCGAAATTCAAATCTAGAGAACATCGCCTCCACACAGTTTCACCTCTCACAAGTCTTTGGTCTTTGCATGCGGGCCATGTCATGTGCCTTCTAGATCGGTGTTTTTTCTTTTGTTCGTCGCCATTTATAATATAAAACCCTCCATGTGTCTTCCTCCCCCGCCCCCTCTATTATGTTTTACAGTTTAAGAAAATCGCATGATTCTAGATCGGATGATTCACGTTAAGACGAATGCGTCCGGCGATCAAAGGAATTGAAGGCATCCATTATGGATACGTCTCCTCACTAAACGTCGTTGTCTTGGTCTGATCGGCCTCGTGAACACTATAAATTGATCACCGTGAGTGATCATTACACACAATTCCCCACTCATTTGCTCAAGTTTCCTCAGCCTTTCGTGTTCCTTCTTATATTCTCTTCTTTTTGTTGAGTTTTTATAAGTTTGATCGAGATTCGTCAAATTCTATTCAAGGATATACTGACAAAAGAAAGGAGTATCTCTTATCTGAGAGTCGTCGTATCTTTACGAGATTATTGCCGCGAGAACTATAAGTTGGATGATAATAAAATTCTTAAATCTAGAGATTACATATGTAAGACCCCGAGTTTCTGTACAAATATTAAATTTCGTAAATAGTATATGTTGAATAGTGATTGAGGTAAATAGTAAATGTTTTTGACTATCGTGTAAATATTCTGAAAAATGATAGTTAATTAGTAAACACCATGATAAATATTTTGGTCTCCTGTACCTGATCCTAATAAAATCATTTACATGGCTTAATCAGTGATTTAAGCCTGACTTAAAAACGCGGAAAATACTATTCAGCCGAAAATATAACTACCTTGGAAAAATCTGCAAAAATCACATCTGATAGAGAGTATTTTTCTTAGCAACTTTGTCTTCTGGAGTTTCATCGGTAAAAATCAAAAACTCTCTCTATCGACTAAACCGTTGAACATTGGGTTAAATTATTATTTTAATCTTAAGATTGGGAGATTAACATTAAACCTCGTGATAAAATTCCATAAAAATCATAATCTGAAAGATCACGTCTTGATTAGCAATTTTGTCTTCTGGGTCAATTTCATTAAAAATCGTTTAGTGACATTAAATGAAGGTTTTAGTTAACAATGGTTTAATATATGGGATTAGGCTTAGATTAAGGGTAACCTTACCTTGTGGAACACGTGAAACCGTGTTTGGGTTGGCATAAACACGTCTTCAACACTGCCAAGGGAATTGCGGCTCTGACCAGCCCGCGTGAGAAGTTTAAACACTTCTCTACAAACCTATAAATAGAGGAAGCATTCCTAAGCATTCCTCTTAAGCAACTTAAGGATTTCTTGCTGCTGTCTTGCTGATGTGAAGCTTTGCAAGACCACTATTCATCTTCTTCCCCAAGCTTTCTCTTATTTTCATCGGTTAAGGTAGGTAACCATGGCACAAACTTGAATTCAATAAAAAGAATGATAGGGCATCATGTTAGCTTGCATATTTCATGATTTTCCATACTTAAACCCATGAATTGAAGCCCTCATTGCCGGATTATACTTCTGTTTTCGCTGTTCCCGTGTTACAAAGAAAGACGGTTCCAACCGGATCGCTTATCTCTTAGACGGCTTAGAACTGACCGCCTTAATTGCTTTAAGCGGCCCAATTTTAACCATTTCACATGAATAACGGTCAACCAGAGACCGCTTTAGAATGAAATTAGTAGTATTATCATTTTATCGTATTTTATATACACGGTTAGAAAACGACCGCTTTACATGATACACGGCCCCACTATAACCGTAGTATCCTTTTACCCTTGAAACGGCCCATAGATAACCGTTTTACAGCCAGTAGGTTTAACGGCCCACTGTCATCCGTTTAACTTCCAGAAAACCTGATTTTTACTATTTTGACCTATTAAAAATGTTAATTAGTAAAATTTGACAATCCATATAAATAACAGATAATGACATGAGTAAATTTCTGTTATTTGTAATATCTATTTTGATAAATTGTTTAAAGTGGAAACTATTGTAATTCACTTGTAACTTTAGATAAATTGGTTAATTACCATAGGTAATTTCTGTAAATTACTGTAAATCAAAATATTACTGGCCGACTTATGGCAAGTCTTTGGCCAATTAACCGGACACTCTATCCGGTAAATTAACTTCACATTTTTTTACCGTGAGACATTTTTACCGTGGTAAATTACGGTTACATCATAACTATCGTTTTAACTTGATAAATTGACCGATTACCCTTGGATAACCTGCGGTCATATTTGAGCCCGGAATTGACCAATGGACATTAAACTGAAATTAGTTGGTTTAATTGTTATTGGCAACCCGGTAACTACTTTGCATAAATTATCTTATAATTAGATATTATCGTTATACTTAATACGGATTCTCTTGAACCGTATTTCTTAAAAATACGACCCGAGTGGTTCGTATATTCGTTCTTCAGAACTTACTTCTCTCTCTCGAACGGCTTACTGTCAACCGTTCATTCTTGACCCCGTGACTCGTTACTCATGAGAGTACGGCCCGGTGTTCGCCGTACGACTACCTTGTTTTGGGTTTTCGTCGTGTTTATACTCTTGAATCAGAGGAGACAAGTGTCGTCCTTTACATCTTATACCCGACAGAAATTCATCTGATTATATTGGCCATAATTGACTATGTCTAGACGGGGGATCGGTGATCCAATTGAAATGAAATGCCGACGCATCATAAGGGCCCAGTCTGGTCTGGGGAGAGCGCCCGAAAAGATATTGAGCCCATTGGGATGTTTATGACAAGGGTGAGGCATTGCACCCGAATACTTGACTTGACTTGTTACGTCTATGACAAACTCTTGATACTCGACTCGTGTGTATTTACTTGGTTACATGTGTAACATATTGCTGGCCAAATTCTCTATTGTACTTTACTTGTTCACTACTTGATAAATTGCTATATTTCTTGACCTTGCAAGATATTCTATCGTCATTCTTTATTTACTGCATTTCATATAAATTGGAAATCAATAGTTAATTACTTAAACCTGTTTGTGGTTATCTACTGAGCGTGTTTAGCTCACTCCTACTGTTTCCCCTCTTTCCAGGTGACGAACTTGTCGGGGATGGACTGGAGTGATATCGAGAGATAGTTTTAGTTTATTGAGTCAGTTTGTACCCTTAGCATTAGTGAGAGATTGTTCTAGCATTTTACTTATTATTTAGTTGTAGTCGTTCTACCCAGTGTACTCAACCTTATTTCAATAAAACTCTGATTATTACTTTTCCAACCTTTAGTGCAATGGATTGCAATGGTTCGGAATTATATATTGCTCGCTTATCTCTAACCGTACGTCCCGAGATTCCGCATCGGGGCGTGACAGTTTAGTTGGTATCAGAGCCTAGGTCAATTTGTCCTAGGTATTTCACTTTAAGGTTATAGGTCTATTGGTTATAGGCTTAAGAAAACAACCTTGTGAGAATTTGGGTAGAAATTTGGGTTAAGTTATTTAACCATAATCATGATCTTCTTATCTAGTTCTTCTCTTCTCATCTAAGAAGTTCTTCTCTCATAAATAATCCGAGTAACTATTTTATATAGGCACTTAACTCGAAATGGCAGCCAATCGTGCTGAGATGAGGAATTTACATCGTACAGTTCAAGGACTTACGCAAGCCTTGAACGCACTGGCTCAAGCTGGAGCTGGAGCGGCACCTCATGGCGCAGCTCATGGCACTGGTGATTTATATCGGAATTTTCGAGGAATGAACCCGCCTAGATTCGCTGGTTCAACTGATCCCGATGAAGCCGAGAATTGGCTCGACGAGATGGCAAGAATTTTTGAGGTCATGCAATGCACTGACCAAGAACGTGTTCTTTTATCTGTTTTCCAACTGGAACGGGATGCACGTGCTTGGTGGGAGTCTGTTAAGCCGACTCTCGGAGATCAACAAGTCTCGTGGGAGGAATTCGAGGAATATTTCAATGATAAATAGTTTTCTGACCGCGTGCAAGAAAAGAAGGGAGCAGAATTCGCAGCTTTGAAGCAGCGAAGTTTATCGGTATCAGAATATGAGGCTCAGTTTTCACGACTCTCTCGTTATGCAAGACATCTTATTTCGACTGAGAGAATGAAGGCGAAGCGTTTCCTCAATGGTCTTCGACTTCATTATATCAATCAACTTGCACCACTGGAAATTTCTACATATTCTGAGATGGTAAGAAAGGCACAAATATTAGAAGATACTTTGGAAATGACTGAAAGGATTCGTGGTCAAGGTAACAAGAAAGAGCAACCGAAGGCACTCAAGAATGTTAAACCTGGATTTGTCACTGACCCGAGCAAGAAAAGACCATTTATTAGTTCTGGTTCAAGTTCTGGTTCTGGTTCGTGGAGAGGCAAAATGCCGCGACAAGAAGACAAGAAACCTGATTCTATGATTCCATTCAAGGGCGTATGCCGATATTGTGATCGTCCTGGTCACAAGATGGAAGATTGTTGGCGCAAGCTAGGTGCATGTCTGCGGTGTGGAAGCAAAGAGCACCGTATACCCAACTGCCCTTTATTATCGGAACAAGCTATCCCGGCAAAACCCCTGAATTTCAAGAAGCCTCAAGGCAGGCTCCAGGCTCTTCATGCGAAGGAAAAAGATATCGCCGAGGATGGTGGACTCGTCGAAGGTACTCTTGCTATATTCGACTTGCCAGCTTTTGTTCTATTTGATACTGGTGCAACACATTCTTTTCTTTCACGGAGATTTGCTAAATCTTTAGCTATGGAACCTGTTTTATTGAGTTCTCCGTTAGAAATATCAACCCCTATTGGTTCTAAATCAGCAATTCAGCATTACTATCCTTCTAGTAAGGTTATGGTGAATGATCAGAATTTTCCAGCTGATTTGATTTGTATGGACATGAAGGATTACGATGTAATCCTAGGAGCCGATTGGTTGGCTCGATATGAGGCCAATGTCCATTGTAGTTCTTGTTCCGTGTCTTTTTCTAGACACCCCGGATTATCCTTCAAGGGAGTGAAACATCCTAGTTCTATCTCTCTTATCTCGACTCTTCGTGCTGATAAGTTATTGAGGCGTGGATGCGAAGCTTTTCTAGCTTTTGTTCATGCGTCCCCTGAACAGCAGATCGAGATTAAGGATATTGCTATTGTCCGAGAATTTCCGGACGTATTTCCAGAGGAGTTACCAGGACTTCCGCCTCAGCGTGAAGTTACATTTTCTATTGATCTTATTCCTGGATCGTCTCCTATTTCTAGAGCCCCTTATCGAATGTCTCATGCGGAATTGCGGGAATTGAAGCAGCAATTGTTGGAATTACTCGAGAAGGGTTTTATTCGCCCGAGTGTTTCCCCTTGGGGAGCTCCTGTATTGTTTGTTCGGAAGAAAGATGGTTCGATGAGATTATGCATCGATTATCGGTAACTCAACCAGTTGACTGTCAAGAACAAGTATCCTTTGCCAAGGATTGATGAGTTATTTGACCAGATTACTGGAGCTTCTTATTTTTCTAAGATCGATCTTCGATCTGGATATCACCAGTTACGGATTAAAGAAGAGGATATTTATAAATCAGCTTTCCGTAGCCGGTATGGTCATTATGAGTTTGTCGTTATGCCTTTTGGGTTAACGAATGCACCGGCAGCTTTCATGCAGTTAATGAACAGTGTGTTCCGACCCTACCTTGATCAATGGGTTGTGGTATTCATAGATGATATTTTGATATATTCCAAGAGTGAAAAAGAACATGCCGAGCATCTGAGGATGGCTTTGCAATTATTGAGAGATCACCAATTATATGCCAAGTTCAGCAAGTGTGAATTTTGGCTAAGTGAGGTGTCCTTTCTAGGACATATTATTACTAAGGATGGAATTTCTGTGGATCCATCTAAAGTGGAAGCGGTAAAGAATTGGGAACAGCCTACTAATGTTACTGAAGTAAGGAGTTTTCTTGGCCTGGCTGGTTATTATCGAAGGTTCATTCAAGATTTCTCTAAGATTGCGGTACCTCTGACAAAATTAACCCGCAAGGAGATCAAGTTTGAGTGGTCAACTGAATGCCAACGGAGTTTCCAAACTCTGAAGGATTGTTTGACTACTGCTCCTATTTTGACCTTACCTTCTGGTGAGGGCGGTTTTGTGGTTTACACTGATGCTTCTGGTATTGGCTTAGGCTGTGTGCTTATGCAGCACGGCAAGGTGATTGCCTATTCTTCTAGGCAGCTAAGAAAGCATGAAGTTAATTATCCAGTTCATGATTTGGAATTGACAGCCGTGGTATTTGCTTTGAAGATTTGGAGGCACTACTTATATGGTGAAACATTCACTGTATTTTCGGATCACAAAAGTCTGAAATACTTATTTTCTCAAAAGGAATTGAACATGAGACAAAGGAGATGGTTGGAGTATATAAAGGATTTCGACTTTTCTATTAAGTATCACCCGGGCAAAGGCAATGTGGTTGCTGACGCTTTAAGTCGGAAACCTGTGGCTAAGATATCTAGTCTTATGTTACAAGAATGGAAATTACTGGAGCAAATGGCTAGTCTGGATATCAATATTGATAATGATCGGATATTGATTTCCCAGTTGCAACTTAAGCCCGAATTATTGGTAGAAATCAAGTTATTGCAAGATATTGATCCCGAGCTAGTCGAGATTAAGGAAAGCCTGAGTAGCAGACCTGAATTCTCGATAGCCGATGATGGAAGATTAGTATTTCAAGGTCGAACTTGTGTACCGGATGAGGGCAATATAAAGAATCGGATTCTTGAAGAAGCACATAGATCTCGATATACTATCCATCCGGGAGGCACTAAGATGTTCAAAGATTTGAAAAGGACATTTTGGTGGCCGAACATGAAAAGGGAAATTACAGATTTTGTGAGTAGATGTCTGGTTTGTCAACAAGTAAAGGCCGAGCATTTCAGACCGGCAGGTAAATTGAAACCACTTGACATTCCCCAATGGAAGTGGGAGAGTATTGGCATGGATTTTATTATGAGTCTTCCTAAGACTCGAAGTGGTCATGATGCAATATGGGTAATCGTGGATCGACTGACTAAGTCAGCCCATTTCCTATCCATTAAGTCCAAGTGGACAGTTGATGTGCTAGCATCATTATATCTGAAGGAAGTGGTTAGACTTCATGGTATTCCAGTCAGCATTGTGTCTGACCGAGACCCGAGATTTACATCTCATTTCTGGAAGGGATTGCAAGAATCTCTTGGTACCCGTCTGAATTTTAGCACTGCATTTCATCCGCAAACAGATGGACAGACCGAGAGAACTAATCAAATAGTGGAAGATATGTTGAGAGCTTGTATGATCGACTTCGGTGGAAGTTGGAGCGATCATTTAGCATTAATAGAATTCGCCTACAACAATAGTTATCAAGCCAGCATACAGATGACACCTTTCGAGGCTTTGTATGGAAGGAGCTGTCGTTCTCCATTATGTTGGGATGAGGTTGGCGAGAAGCAATGGCTTGGACCGGATCTTATCTCGGAGTCATCACAAAATATTCGTATTATCCGAGACCGGTTACTTGTGGCTCAATCAAGGCAAAAGAGTTATGCTGATAATAGGAGAAGAGATTTGGAATTTCAAATTGGCGAGCATGTGTTCTTAAAAGTATCTCCTTCAAGAGGTATTCGTCGATTTGATATTTATGGCAAGTTAAGCCCAAGGTATATTGGTCCATTTGAGATCCTTGATCGAGTGGGTGAAGTCGCTTATAGATTGGCCTTACCTCCTCAATTATCTGGTGTACATAACGTATTCCATGTATCTATGCTTCGGAAATACGTGTACGACCCTAGTCACATCATTCAACATGTGGACTTTGAATTTAAAAAGGATCTATCCTATGAAGAAAGACCAGTGAAAATTCTGGATCGAAAGGAGCAACAACTTCGAAATCGTTCCATACCGATGGCCAAAATCCAATGGAGTCGGCGTGGAATAGAAGAAGCTACATGGGAATCCGAGGACGCTATACGGAAGCGTTATCCCGACCTATTCTAGGTGAGCTATCTTTCCTTTACTGTATTTTGGTCCAGTGAATTTGGAGGACCAAATTCTTTAAGTGGGGGAGGGTGTAAGATCCCGAGTTTCTGTACAAATATTAAATTTCGTAAATAGTAAATGTTGAATAGTGACTGAGGTAAATAGTAAATAGTAAATGTTTTTGACTATCGTGTAAATATTCTGAAAAATGATAGTTAATTAGTAAACACCATGATAAACACTTTGGTCTCCTGTACCTGACCCTAATAAAATCATTTACATGGCTTAATCAGTGATTTAAGCCTGACTTAAAAACGCGGAAAATACTATTCACCCGAAAATATAACTACCTTGGAAAAATCTGCAAAAATCACATCTGATAGAGAGTATTTTTCTTAGCAACTTTGTCTTCTGGAGTTTCATCGGTAAAAATCAAAAACTCTCTCTATCGACTAAACCGTTGAACATTGGGTTAAATTATTATTTTAATCTTAAGATTGGGAGATTAACATTAAACCTCGTGATAAAATTCCATAAAAATCATAATCTGAAAGATCACGTCTTGATTAGCAATTTTGTCTTCTGGGTCAATTTCATTAAAAATCGTTTAGTGACATTAAATGAAGGTTTTAGTTAACAATGGCTTAATCTATGGGATTAGGCTTAGATTAAGGGTAACCTTACCTTGTGGAACACGTGAAACCGTGTTTGGGTTGGCATAAACACGTCTTCAACACTGCCAAGGGAATTGCGGCTCTGACCAGCCCGCGTGAGAAGTTTAAACACTTCTCTACAAACCTATAAATAGAGGAAGCATTCCTAAGCATTCCTCTTAAGCAACTTAAGGATTTCTTGCTGCTGTCTTGATGCTGTGAAGCTTTGCAAGACCACTATTCATCTTCTTCCCCAAACTTTCTCTTATTTTCATCGGTTAAGGTAGGTAACCATGGCACAAACTTGAATTCAATAAAATGAATGATAGGGCATCATGTTAGCTTGCATATTTCATGATTTTCCATACTTAAACCCATGAATTGAAGCCCTCATTGTCGGATTATACTTCTGTTTTCGTTGTTCCCGTGTTACAAAGAAAGACGGTTCCAACCGGACCTCTTATCTCTTAGACGGCTTAGAACTGACCGCCTTAATTGCTTTAAGCGGCCCAATTTTAACCATTTCACATGAATAACGGTCAACCAGAGACCGCTTTAGAATGAAATTAGTAGTATTATCATTTTATCGTATTTTATATACACGGTTAGAAAACGACCGCTTTACATGATACACGGCCCCACTATAACCGTAGTATCCTTTTACCCTTAAAACGGTCCATAGATAACCGTTTTACAGCCAGTAGGTTTAACGGCCCACTGTCGTCCGTTTAACTTCCAGAAAACCTGATTTTTACTATTTTGACCTATTAAAAATGTTAATTAGTAAAATTTGACAATCCATATAAATAACAGATAATGACACGAGTAAATTTATGTTATTTGTAATATCTATTTTGATAAATTGTTTAAAGTGGAAACTATTGTAATTCACTTGTAACTTTGGATAAATTGGTTAATTACCATAGGTAATTTCTGTAAATTACTGTAAATCAAAATATTACTGGCCGACTTATGGCAAGTCTTTGGCCAATTAACCGGACACTCTATCCGGTAAACTTCACATTTTTTTACCGTGAGACATTTTTACCGTGGTAAATTACGGTTACATCATAACTATCGTTTTAACTTGATAAATTGACCGATTACCCTTGGATAACCTGCGGTCATATTTGAGCCCGGAATTGACCAATGGACATTAAACTGAAATTAGTTGGTTTAATTGTTATTGGCAACCCGGTAACTACTTTGCATAAATTATCTTATAATTAGATATTATCGTTATACTTAATACGGATTCTCTTGAACCATATTTCTTAAAAATACGACCCGAGTGGTTCGTATATTCGTTCTTCAGAACTTACTTCTCTCTCTCGAACGGCTTACTGTCAACCGTTCATTCTTGACCACGTGACTCGTTACTCATGAGAGTACGGCCCGGTGTTCGCCGTACGACTACCTTGTTTTGGGTTTTCGTCGTGTTTATACTCTTGAATCAGAGGAGACAAGTGTCGTCCTTTACATCTTATACCCGACAGAAATTCATCTGATTATATTGGCCATAATTGACTATGTCTAGACGGGGGATCGGTGATCCAATTGAAATGAAATGCCGACGCATCATAAGGGCCCAGTCTGGTCCTGGGGAGAGCGCCCGAAAAGATATTGAGCCCATTGGGATGTTTATGACAAGGGTGAGGCATTGCACCCGAATACTTGACTTGACTTGTTACGTCTATGACAAACTCTTGATACTCGACTCGTGTGTATTTACTTGGTTACATGTGTAACATATTGCTGGCCAAATTCTCTATTGTACTTTACTTGTTCACTACTTGATAAATTGCTATATTTCTTGACCTTGCAAGATATTCTATCGTCATTCTTTATTTACTGCATTTCATATAAATTGGAAATCAATAGTTAATTACTTAAACCTGTTTGTGGTTATCTACTGAGCGTGTTTAACTCACTCCTACTGTTTCCCCTCTTTCCAGGTGACGAACTTGTCGGGGATGGACTGGAGTGATATCGAGAGATAGTTTTAGTTTATTGAGTCAGTTTGTACCCTTAGCATTAGTGAGAGATTGTTCTAGCATTTTACTTATTATTTGGTTGTAGTCGTTCTACCCAGTGTACTCAACCTTATTTCAATAAAACTCTGATTATTACTTTTCCAACCTTTAGTGCAATGGATTGCAATGGTTCGGAATTATATATTGCTCGCTTGCCTCTAACCGTACGTCCCGAGATTCCGCATCGGGGCGTGACAGTTTAGTCTGTCACGCCCCGTACTCTATACCGTCGAGGTATTGTCCGCTTTGGCCTACCGGCATCACGGTTTTATCCCTTTTTAAGGGTGATCGGCTCCAGAATGAGGGACTTCCCGGGTAGGTCACACATCCCAGTACTACTCCTCATTAAGCACGCTTAACTTGGGAGTTCTTTCCAAGAACTGAGCCGATACTTGAAAAGGCGCCTCGATGATATAGAGTACAACTTAGCTATATTTGAGGGTGTTACAATCTACCCCTCTTATATAGGCGACGTCCTCGTCGCTGGGCACATATAGCACGCAATCACGCAATCAAGCCCGGGTAGGTCACCCATCCCAGTACTACTCCCCATTAAGCACGCTTAACTTGGGAGTTCTTTCCAAGAACTGAGCCGATACTTGAAAAGGCGCCTCGATGATATAGAGTACAACTTAGCTATATTTGAGGGTGTTACAATCTACCCCTCTTATATAGGCGACGTCCTCGTCGCTGGGCACATATAGCACGCAATCACGCAATCAAGCCCCCAGGCAGGTAGGACTCTAGAGGTGGCCCCTACAGGCTCAAGAGGTGGCTCCCACTATGTAGCACTTTGCTCCATTACGGACTCAAGAGGTGGCTCCCATAGCGTAGCACTTTGCCCTGCATGGCACTTAGTTCTCACACTTCCGGCTGGGGTATAGCTCTGATACCATTCTGTCATGCCCCGTACTCTATACCGTCGAGGTATTGTCCGCTTTGGCCTACCGGCCTCACGATTTTATCCCTTTTTAAGGGTGATCGGCTCCAGAATGAGGGACTTCCCGGGTAGGTCACCCATCCCAGTACTACTCCCCATTAAGCACGCTTAACTTGGGAGTTCTTTTCAAGAACTGAGCCGATACTTGAAAAGGCGCCTCGATGATATAGAGTACAACTTAGCTATATTTGAGGGTGTTACAACATACAAGCTTCGATCTAACACATTATGTTTTTAACTTTTTTTATTTCTAATTAATCATGTTGATGTCTTATTTGCAATGGTACAATTGCAACACTATGTACCAACTAAACATACGTTGCTAGAAGTCCCCGTATCACCAATAATAATGTATAGTTTTCTCTTCATGCACTATATATTTGGTCAACAAGTTCAAAAATCAGAAGGCAAAATACCATTTATGTTTGAATACCTTGTCGTTAGAAGTTCAAGATTTGATAAATTGATACGATACGTATGTCTTGTGTCGCACATATTGGATCGTATTAATAGGTGACCGATACGACTGACGTATGATACGCAATCAATACACTATTCATATCTTGTAAATATTATATATAACTATTTTATATCTAAGATATATTATAGGTCAGTTGGTTAGAAGTCTTATGTTTATCCGTCATCGTTTCAAATCTCACAGAGTACATTAATTTTTGGTCATTTTTTGTTTAATTTAGACATAGAAGTTTAAAAAACTCTGAGATTCCAGCTCAACAACTCTTATAAAGAGGTTACAAACCAATTAACCAACCAAATTAGATTTTTTTTGAACAATTTTACATATCACGTATATACGAAAGGCTCTATTTTATCTTAATTGATACGTACCGATATTGAATCGTATCGTATCGATAAAAGATCGATACTTCCTATCAAAACTTGATTTGAACCTTCAACTATCAAGTTGGCCTCCATCCTGGTGCATTTCTTGTTTATGCGCGTCCACATTAATAACACTTCCTTACGAAAGTATCAGTGCGTGGTCATCCTGCTGATCTTGGGCTTTTTCATCTTTGTTTCTTTTTCCTTAATTTTCCTACTGCTCAGAAGTTCAAGACTAGGCATCTATCCCTAGCACACATGTTCCACCAGCATTTTATCCTTGGCATAATTATTGCTCTTTACAGCTGTGGCGTTCACATTAATTAGTTAGTAGCAAAAATACCACAACAGATGTTTGCAAAATGTTAAACATTGAAGGCCCAAAATCAAGATCCATCGATCATTTTACGGCCATTTCAAAATGCAATCCAAGATTTGTGGTTTAATTTACTCACGTTGGTTCCTTTTAACCACATAATTCAACGAATTAAGCATTAAATTAGAAATTACGACCGTACCTAGACAGGTTTCAAATGTTGGAATATTTGGATATATATAGTTTCTGAGTAATAATTCCGTATTAATTAAATGAGTTGTGATTCACGTGCTTATGATCATGGGTCTGTGTATCTCAACATCGCAGCTTTGTGATTTCAACATGATATCAGAGTGTGGTCTTAGCCCAGCTCCTCTTGTCACTTTCACCTAATTAATGATTACGGCTCATCTAATCCTTGGACAATAGTCACGTATTGATTAATTAAATGAGTTGTTGGTTCATGTGTTTATGACTCTGGACCTGTATATCTTGACACCGCAATTTTATGATTTCGACACCAAAGAAAAGAGTTTTGAATTAAAACTCTAATTGTGGGGAGAGGGGGGAGAGAGAAAGAGAGAGAATTTAGAGTGAAGCAGATGGAATCGCCGAAGCAACCATTCCAATGAACGTTACTGACGCTGCATTTGATGTCAACCACATGCCCTGTCGTAATTCCAGGATCATATTTCTTTGAAAAGTTTTTCGTCTTGAGAATTAAAACCAATAAAATATTTAACATATGATTTTAAAGTGAATCCCTGATGAATATCCCTTCGACATCCCATTCTGTCGCTTTTCAACAACATGTTTCATACTTTTTTTCACTGCCCCCATCACCGCTTGTGTTCATATTCACGTCTTTTTAATTTCACAATCAATGCACAACAACCCAGCCAATAATATGCAAAAATCCGTCCCTTGTAGCTCTCATGTTGGCTCGTAAATCTGGACCTGTCATATGGGAGGAAGATTAGGTTATTAGACTCGGAGCCGGTTCATACTAACTTCGGATTTCTTTTCTTTTTTTTTTTTTTTGGTCAGTGGGGGCGAGATACAGGGGAGAGGGGACGAGGGAGGAGATAGAAGAACCTAATACACTGGGTGCACTTACGTACTACTGTGATACTTTCACTGTACTCGCAAATTCTTCTTGTCACACAACCCAAGGAACCCCCTTTGTGTCACTCCCTCTCCCGTATGTACACACAGCGCGACGCAAAAATGGTATGAACTCGAGAGAGAGAGAGATGTACTGTGTAAGTACACATAGAGGCGTGTGAAGGTATTTCCTGGAGAAAAGGACTTATGTCTCACAATCATTGAGAGAGAGCCACGTTTGTTGCACGCCATCGTTCTGGGACCGTGGCCTTTTCTGATAGGGCCGGCGCATTGCGCCATGGCGTAGACTTGTTATCACCTCCAGGCACGTGGGATGGAAACCCCCGCTGCCGAACGGATTTGTAACTCTCGATCGACCCGCTTCTTAAGAGGAGGGTCGGCATTCGAACTCCACCTTGCGCTCTCTCTCTCTCTCTCCTCTCTGGATTCTTCTCCATTTACTTCCACGCGCTGCTTTGCTCTCCCAGATCACGGTAAGAAATTATATATGGAGCCTTCCTCCCACACATCATCTCTCTTATGTATTTGTAATTCACGGTTGTTGAAATGTTTCGGATCAGAAAAACAAAAACACAGTTGCATGCAGAGGTTATTGATGCATGCAGAATCCGTTGTCCACTATGATTAATTGCTATCTTTGAGTTGCATCCACCTCGATCCCTAGCTAGCCCTGTTAATTAATTAGATGATTTCCATGTGACTTCGTGAGTGTTTATGGTTTGCCGACTTTGGGATCGATCGGTTCTGAAACTTTCTAAATCTCCAGCCACTCTTGACACGATATATTACAAGTTTATTTGAGACATCATCTACCTTCAATAATCCTTCTGAATTTTATGCGTCGGAACGTCTGATCAGTGGCACCTTCGCTAGCTGCAATTAAACAACTTGTGTGGATTCATATGTATGTTGTTGCATTCATGCATGGTTTGTCGACTCGGATCATAAACTTAATCTTAAAGTCTAGACTCGGCCAATGCAATGTAATACAAGTCTATTTAGGATCTCTTTGAAAAGCGAATACGATAATGGGATAGTCAACCGATGAGAGAGAAAAGATGTGAGACTCACTTTTTCTCCTTACACACATCCTTCGTTAATCGGGATGGGACGACGTATTCGCGTCCACTCTCTCGAATATGTCATCGCACCTGATTTTTAAAGAGACCCTTAGAGACTTTGAAGTCATGGTATTCTTATTCTGATTTTTCAAAGTTTTGGTAAATGGCTTTACACCCACATTGCAAATCTTGTTTTAACTGACGTGTGTTTTTTTTTATTTTAATTTCCCCGCTTCTGAGGGCCTTCTCTCTGACTTCTTAATTATCTCGATCCCTCCAACACCTTTTTCCGTTGTCTTTTTTTTTGGTAAATATTTTTTTAAAAGTTAGGAGGGATAATAAGGTATTAAACTCAAGACCTCTCCCTTGCAAAGGGGTTGGGTGTCCACTCCGCCGACAGGGGACCCTCTTTCCCATTGTCACTAGTGATCTAGCGGGGAGGGAGCAGTTGTATTAATTTGTACGTAGCTCTTACATATTGTGAAGGGGAGGACCCTATAGTTACCAATTCAGCAGACGACAGATATTTGGTTCGGAAAAGGTTCGCATTAATTTACGCCTTCTTCTTTCTCATTATTTAGGATCAAAACTTTGGAGCACGCATATCTTTACATGATTATATAATCTTAATTCTAGTGGAGTTATAATTCTACTAATCTTCTCAAAAGTACCAAAAATGTACGTACTACCTGTACATGTAATTTGGGCACAATTAATTACTTGGATGATGTCTGAAACTTTCCTTCGCAAAAAAAAGAAACTTTTCTTTCTCAATAATTGGTCGCTTTTTTCAATAATTCATCAAGTATATATGTGATCCTGCATACCCGTACAGCTTTGAGGCATAATGCTAACATGGAGAGGGACTTGCATGGTGTGTCTCTCTCTCAGGGGGTATTATTAACAACGAAACTTCCGGTGGGTTGTCTTCCTGTGGTTAATTATTGAGCGGCGAAACCATGCATATATATATATATATATATGCGCGTTCCCATCACGTCCGTATCATCTCTCTTTTTCTGTGGTTAATTTGTTGTGTCACATTGGTGGGAATGACAGGGTATATAGCTAACTATCTTCTCCGTATCTTCTTAATTTGTGCAGGGTACGGATCACCTTTCTCCGTTTGATTAATTATTGGTTCGGCGGACAGTTTCTTTTCTTTTCTTTTCTTCCTCTCTGCATACGATCCCTCTCCATCATGGTCTTCTCTCATTTTGGACGTACGTAGTAATGTTTCTCTACAGTGAGAAGGCTTCAATTAGAGTATCCTTTTTAAGTAGGACACAGCTGGGCAGCAGTAGACGCTGAGAACCTGTCACTTTGATCCAGATATATATTACCTACACAACACAGGCAGCACATATCTATATGTCTACTGATCGATCAGTCGTTGAAGCGAGCCAATTAATTAATATGGAGATCCAGGAACCCCTTAGCTCAAGTAGCGGGCCTAGAGATCGCCTGTTCACGCCATTTCACACGCTGAGGGGTGTCATCTTGGTGGCAACAAACCTCTCATCTGCCCTAATGGTGCTGGTGTACTTGTCACCTGTGACTGCCGTCCTGGTACGCCTCCTCAGCATCCACCATAGCAGGATAGCTACATCTTTCCTGTTCGGCATGTGGCTGTCCCTGTGGCCATTCATGTTTGAGAAGATAAACGGGACGAAGGTGGTCTTCTCCGGGGAGACCGTGCCTGAGAGGGAGAGGGTCTTGATCCTCTCCAACCACAGAACCGAGGTCGACTGGATGTATTTGTGGTGCCTTGCAGCGAGGAAAGGTCGCTTGGGTTACATCAGATACGTCCTCAAGAGCAGTCTCATGAAGTTGCCGTTGTTTGGCTGGGCCTTCAACATTCTTGAGTTCATTCCTGTGGAGAGGAAGTGGGAAGTGGATGAATCAAGCATGCAAAACATGCTTGCAACTTACAGGGACCCCGGTGATCCTTTGTGGCTGGCAGTCTTCCCCGAAGGCACCGATTTCACGTAATCATATATATAGATATTATTACTCCTGCGATCTTCTAGATCTTTATTAATTGTCCTTGTTTTATTTCCAGCTGCATGCATTCTCTATGTAATTTCTATGTTCGAATATATTAATTTAGGACTAAAACAGTTACTCCTGCCTTCATCTCAGGGAACAGAAGTGCATTAGAAGCCAGCAGTTTGCTGCTGAGAATGGCTTACCTATTCTAAGAAACGTCCTCCTTCCCAAGACCAGGGGCTTCTACACTTGTCTTGAGGCTCTCAGGTGCTCCATAGACGCAGGTGACGATCGATGCCTTAACAACCCCCTAAATGACTTACGTACTTCTCTCAACCATCCTGATCGACTACGTACAACCAGTTCTTCACCTTCTGATCAATACTTAATTAAGTTTGCACCATCTTCTCCCACTTTCTTCTGCAGTTTACGACGTCACAATTGCATACAAGCCCCGATGCCCCATGTTTAGAGATATCGTCTTCGGTGCAGACCCATCCGAGGTCCATATCCATGTCAAACGCATACCAGTCCGCGAGGTCCCCCTGTCTGAAAGTGATACAGCTGCTTGGTTAACCGAGAGGTTCAGGATTAAGGACCGGCTGCTCTCGGATTACACAGTCAAGGGGCACTTCCCCAACCAAGGAACTGAAGGAGACCTGAGTACGTCGAAGTATCTGGTAATCTCTGTTGTGGTCATTTCTCTAACTTGTGTATGTGTGTATCTCACAATCTTCTCATCTGTGTGGTTCAAGATATACGCACTGGCAATTTGTTCTTATTTTGCATTTGCAACCTACTTCAATGTAAGGGCACCGCCAGTTTTGGCATCTGCGAAAGCCCTGTGCTGTGGCATGAAATCCATATAATTAACTTATGCGACATTAATTATCGATCCAAGAATATTATTCATCTTTGAGTTGTTGTTTCCTTTTTGATCTTTTCGACGTCTGTAGTTGTTTCTTGTTTACTTGTCCTTGTTTTTGCACTGTTTCTCTGCTTGCCATCAAACTTCCCTCATTTATTCTTCCATTTTAATTAGGTGAGAGAGAACGGATGGAGATAAGTTTGGTGAAACTTTCGTCTTAGAAGTTTTCTGTTTGGTTTTCCAAAAAAAGAAAATAATAAGTGATCAGAGTAAATCTAACTAACTTAAAAATTCATAATGGCCAGTTCTCTCATATATAACCTTATTTTACTCTGATGTGGAAGCCCCATTTGAAAGCTAAAACACATAGATAACTTTTTATGGGCCAATTAATTAATGTTCCCAACATGATAAATGTCACCCGACTCTCTCTTTTTTATCATACATGTCTTTTTTCCCCATCTTTCATCCGTTTCTATTTTGTTGAAATTTGGATATAGTCTCTCGGACAATAATCCCGTATTGGTTAAATGAGTTGTGGTTCATGTGCTTATGACCCTAGACCCTTGTACCTTAACATTGTGATTTTGTGGATCCAACATGATATCAGATCATGATCTTAGCCCAACTCCTCTTGTCATCTCCACCCAATTGATATCCACGGCCCATCTTGACCATGAGAGAGAGTGTTAGAATTTGTTTGGGCATAATCCCCCGGACAATAGTCAACATATTTTTTTTTCAATTGTTTTTAATAGCAAATTAATTAATGACCAGGATGCAAAGGTACGTCGTAAGCCTAGCCAAAAAGTAGAGAAAAAAAATAACAATTAAATAACAAGGCTCAAACCTCCGAGGATGAGTGTTCGAATTTATTTGAGCATAGTCTCCCGGACAATAGTCAACATACTTCTTTTCCAATTGTTTTTAATAGCAAATTAATTAATGACCAGGATGCAAAGGTACGTCGTAAGCCTAGCCAAAAAGTAGAGAAAAAAATAACAATTAAATAACAAGGCTCAAACCTCCGAGTCTAATTAAACAAAGCCAGCAAAACAACAATTAACTCTAGTGTAAAGCTAATGCCTTCATCAATCGGGCATTAGGAATTAAGAAGGCACACTTGTAGCAAATAATTAATGTACGTAACAATGTTTCTTTCGCTAGCATGTCCTCCACTTATAGGGTGTTTGGGAGTACTTTTTTTTTTAGAACTCTTTCTATCTCAAAAATTATGTTGTGTTAATTTTTAACTTAAATTTTAAAATTAATTAAAATTGATAACAACTGTTTGGTAGAAATGATATAATTTTTAAAATTTATATAAAATTGTTTGGCATCTCGGAGGGGGGAGCCGGAGGGGAGGAGGCTGCGCAGGGGGAAGCCGGAGCCGGAGGTGAACCGGACGGAGGGGGAGGGGAACCGTTCGCACGGGGGAGCCGGAGCCGGAGGGGAACCGGACGGAGGGGGAGGGGGCTGCGCAGTGGGGGAGCCGGACCGGGGGGGAACTGGAGGGAGGGGAGGGGGATGAGCAGGGGACGCCGGGGAGGTGAGGGGGGCCGCCGGGGAGGGGAGAGGAGGGGGGTCGCCCGGGAGGGGAATGGGAGGGGGTGCGGAGGGGGGGAGGGGGAGGGGGGCTGCGCAGGGGATGCCGGGGAGGTGAGGGGGGCCGCCGGGGAGGGGAGGAGAGGGGGAGGGGGGTGCGCAGGGGGCCGCCGGGGAGGTGAGGGGGGCCACAGGGGAGGGGGAGGGGGGCTGTGCAGGGGGCGCCGGGGAGGGGAGGGGGGCCGCAGGGAAGGGGGAGGGGGGCTGCGCAGGGGGCGCCGGGGAGGGGAGGGGAGGGGAGGGGAGGGGGAGGGGGTTCGCCGGGGAGGTGAGGGGAGGGGGGCTGCGCAGGGGGTGCCAGGGAGGTGAGGGGGAGGGGGGCTGTGCAGGGGGCGCCGGGGAGGGGAGGGGGACGGGGAAGGGGGGCTACAGGGGGGGCGGGGGAGGGGAAGTCTACGAGACGTGGTTGGTGTTTTTTTAAAAAAAATTGGTATAGACTTGTTTTTTTTTTTTGAGGAAGATTTACATAGGCTGAGATACTCTCTCTAAAATTTAAGAGAGGATCATCAAACAGGGTTAAAAGATCTATTACTTTTTTTTTTAGATTTGAAAGAAAAAAGAGGTAAAAAAGAGTAATCAAACACTCCATTAGCCTCCTCTGCTAAGAGAACTCTTAGATCATGACGTCAAAATAGAAGATGGTGAAAAAACTTTCTATATTATATAAAATTTCTGAAATATCTATATATATACACACCTCTGATAATAATTCATCAAATTATTTTGAGCATAAATTCGAAAAGATGTGGATAGACCAATCAAAGTACAGGCCATGAACCAGCATTGATGTATTTCAATTCGAAAGTGTTTTCTACCCTTAAGACCAAGTCGATCATTCCCATTATAACTTTAGGATCAAGTACTGATCGAATTAAATGATTGTTTTGAGTTTTTTTAAAAAACTATATAGTTAGTTTGGATAAGGTATAAAATGTGTTCCTATTGATAATTTGTTGTTAATATTCACGTCAGATATTTGAGATAAAGATCGTACTTTTCTAAATGATTAATTAAGACTTCGATGATGATTTAATCATCTATCTTATTCTTATGGTTAATTTATGCAAATGGCTCCATGGAGGCGAGTTTCTGCTGGTCTGCATCCGCAAAGATGCGTCTGCGAGAGGCACTGGTTGCCACTCGCGAGGTATATGCATGCACCAATTTGATTTGATCCCCTATATATATATCCTACTCAAAACTTATAATTAAGGAGGATTCTAGCTAGTACGCCCACTTTTAAATCTGTGCAACTAAATTCCATATAAGAAGGTATATGTAAAAATAATAATAATAGTCAATATTTCTGCATATTTTTATCATTATTATCTTATTAAAATGTTAAAGTAATTAATTAAACTAACAGTTATATATAGCTTTTCATGTTGTGGAGAGCATATAAATGACAACTAAAAAAATTCACCTCTAGCTACCATAATCATGCATGATTACAATTTCTTAAAATTTATAAAACATAAGTTAAGGTATAATAGTCTAATTATTAGGAGAGATTTACTCCCTTATAAGCATAGAGCTCGCCCGTGCATAATCAAACGTAGATCGCATGCAATTCATACTGGATCTATATGAGATACGATATGCAATGATTATAACAAAATTAAGAAACGGCAAATGTTGGATATGGATTGATTTTCATAGTATATTAGACCATCTGAGTGAAATTAATTAATTAATTAATTAACAAGGAGTAGTAGAGAGTTTTCCCCCTCATAAACACATAATAAATCCGCCATCGTACAATTACCCATTGAAAATTTAGGAAAAATTATAAAAATTACCCTCTTGTATGTATCATTAATTGTATGCCACTTCTAGATGTACATTGATTAATATCTCTACATAATTATATGTAAAGTGAAAGTCTGATGAAATTTACGTAGTTATGAGCCTAATTTTGTTGGCCTCTTTGTTAATTAATTAACCGATGTGTATATTCCCGTAGAATTAGGCGTTTGGGTTTTACTTGCTGGATTGCCAACTTGCTACACCGCAGAAACAAAATCTTCATAAAAAATATTTAGTTGACGTGCATATATCTAGGCTAACCATTTGCATCGAAGATTATATAGACCGTTCAAGAATTTTTAAAAAAATAAACAGGCATAGCATCGGAAAAGAGATGCTGGTGGGAGGCCTCTCTCTCTCTCTCTCTCTCTCTCTCTCTCTCTCTCTCGAAATTGTGAGAGGATATTTGGATCATTCAAGATCATAATAACGAAAATATTTAAATCTTTATAAACTATTTATATTTTAAAAAAATTATGATGATATTTTTATATTATTTTAACAAAAACATTGATATCTTAAGATTTTGACATTTTAAATTTAACAATGATTTATTTGTCAAGAAAACCCTTGACTAATCCACGATGACTTGGATGTTTACTTCGTGCTACGGCAACCTTACGCGCCCCTTCATGTTCGAGTTCTTGCCGCCACTTCATGTTCGAGTTCTTACGAATCAACCAATCATCATTTATTGCCACGCACACGGAAAGAAACCCGCTCCCTCTTCGTCCCCTCTCATCACATAGGAGACCCTGTGGTCCCACACGTGTAAGGTAAGAAATCCCACCACTCCTTTGGAAAAGGAGTTGCACGTGTCTCCAAGTATCCGATTCTTCTAAATTATCCGTTTATCCCCGCACTTGGCTTGGGTCCGTTTGAAGATCCGTTTCAAGATATTCGCACATCCTTCGCGTGGCGACACATCGGCACCCTATTTTTGAAACATTCGCAGGCTCCACCACGTAATGTCCTTTTCTATACGCATCCACAAGGTGCGCTCCCTTCACATAGACGGACTCAGAAGGGCGGTCCACCATAAATATGCCCAAAAAAAGAACATAATACGACAAACAAGGCAGTAAATTATGAGCCCACGTTTCTGGATTCTTTCCCAATTTTCAGTCCGTTCCTGACATTTCAGAAATAGTTATAGAAATTGAGAAAAAGAACTCTTCCTCTGATATCTAAGAAATCTCCAATGCTTTGATATCACATTACGTGCATGAATGTGCGGTGCACTTTTGTTTTTGCTTTCACATTTATTTTTAAATAAAATTAAAAGTGAAAATGAAAAATGTACAACCTCATTTCTCTTGTATTTCTGATATATATATATATATATATATTGTATGTGGGTTCCAATTCTGTCCGTCAAGAAACTCACATTTTTGGATGCATCTCGCAGCAGACCGAGCACCCCGCCACATCAATCGCAAAAGAAGGTCCGCCCGCCCCCCGCCATGTCGCCCCCGCTCCTCGTCTCCTCCGCCCCCGTACAAAGCGACAACCACCCGGAGCGGGTCGTTTTGTATAAAATTTGTGAACGATACTTGCCATGTAAACCTATGAAAACTTTATAATTTATGAATATCCCTTAAACCTGTCATACTGTGAATACTCTCTTTTTATGAAAATAAAAAAACAGTTATCTCTTTTCTAGTTTTATGCCAGCGGCAACCAGCGTGCAGTAGCATAACTTACATTTTATATAGCATCATTCACATGTATATTTATCTTGTTTTATTAAATAGAATATTTATAATAATATTATTTTTAAAATATTTTCCCTAGGTTCAATTTTTATCCTTGTTAAGAAAACTTTATAAAAGAGTCGTACGACACACACTCCCCTTGCAATATAATGGTATTTTTTTCTAGATAAAATATCATGATAATTCATTTTATAACACTGACAACTTTCAACTTTCTTATACTAATAGGGTCTTTGCACACATCTTGGACAATACCCAAGACAGTAATCACGGCACTTATCGCTTCATATATACATACATATTATATATATATATATATATATATATATATATATATAATTATATATATATATAATTATATATATATATATATATGGGGGGGAGGTTCATCTGAATAATAAAGATAAACCATTCAAAAAGAGAGCTTTTACATAAATATTTTTTTGTAGAGGTATTATGTAAAATTCCTTATAAATGAGCCCCTCTCCGGCTCCCCAACGGTTCCGCTCCCCTTCCGTGCGAGGAAGCGTCCGCCTCTGCGTGCGATCCTTCCTCTTCTCCCTTCTTCCTCCCCGCAATCCCCCACGATTACATACTCTTCTTCTCAGAGGGGGGGTACGCCATGGACTACGAGGACACCGAGGTGGTGGTCCTGACGGGCAACAGCAGCGGCAGTTTTTGCGATGGCGAGGTGGGGAAGAAGGGGAGAGGGGGCGGGAGGGGGCGGCTGTGGAAGAAGATGATCAGATACCAGCTGGTCGAGTACCACTCGCTGCCTGGTTACCTCAAGGACAACGAGTTCATCCTGGGTCACTACCGCTCCGAGTGGCCCCTCAAGCAGATCTTCCTCAGCATCTTCACCCTCCACAACGAGACCCTCAACGTCTGGACGTAAGTCTTGTCGCCATGGATCAAAGATCATTTTTTTCTGCTCTCTCTCTCTCTCTCTCTCTCTCTCTATGTGGGTCAATTTGTTCTGGCTTTCCTAATTGGGTTCCCCTTGCCGCTTCTTGTTGTCTAGTCTTTGTGAAATTCCTCAGAAAAAATGGGTTCTTTTCCCTTTGTCTCTGAGGAGGTGGGCTGTATCTGGTTGTACTGGTCATTTTGTGTGCATGATTGGTTAAGCTTGGTTATCTTCACATGTTAAGGAAATTGGAGAGTGTTGGCATCAAATAGACTCCGAATTTGTAAATGTCGAAATCTACATTTTTGGTGGAATTTTGCAAAATTATAGCTTTTCTGCTGGTGAAACCGTCATGTAGAGAATTCGGACATTATGATCGGAAGATGACTTTCTATAGCAGACTATTGATGGATGGGGATGTTTTGTCCCGAGATAACTTCCTTCCCTATTAAGTTATGTTTGTTGACTCCGTGGTTTGTGATGGACTTTTTCAAATTGATGTTCCTTTCTGATTAGATGTGTTTTTTATTCAAATTGACTCGGTGACGTGAATTTTTTTTTGACAACCACTGATCTAAATCATGTTTGTAGATTTATGTTTTAATGTCTCCAGTTTCTCCTCCATTTTGTGTTTCTCCCCAATAGTAATACCAGTTCTTCCTTTTTGATGGGAAGACAAGGGTTTCCTCCAACTTTGCCATCAAATGCCTTATTTGTTTTCCCTTAACTTGTGGAACTGTAGTTTTACTCGCGCAATAGATGCATCAATTTTTCACAATTTAAGACAAGTAAAGCATCCAAGTTTTTGGATGTCATGCGATTCATGTGAAAAAGGAAGAACATGAAGGAATAACAATTCGTTATGGAGTTTCGTAGAATTAAAGAGTAAAATAAGAAATTAGTTTTGTGTTATGAAATCAAAAAGCAGAAGGCCACTTTTTTGGGGGAGCCCGGGGGGTGGGGGGGGAGGCTGGAGAGATCACTATTCATTGAAAGAAGAACGAAAGTACAAAAGGAAGCACAAATGTGCTCCAGCAGCCCGAAGGAAGCTATCAAGGCGATGGCACCAAAAGAAAAACAAGACGCAACTAACACCAACCCATAACCCATAAAAGTACATTAAAAGAGTAAGGAAGGAGAACATGCACTCCACTAAAGACAAAGTTAGGCCAGTGAAACAATTTATGGAATAAGTCTGAGTTATGAGTAGAAGGCCACTTACTACAAGAAATTCTTATGAGCATTGGGAAGTTCTGCTACTTCAACAATTGGGTGTTCCGTACTTCTTATATAATAACAATACCCAAAATTCAGTTTGAAAAAATGAGCATGCATCCCTAAAAAATTAACATGCATCCCTAATGGCTATTACAATCACTGGAGCATTGACGAAGGATCCTGTATATTGCTGATTAGAACAAACAAAATAGAATGTGTAATATGCATTACCATAAATGTGCACATCCAGGTTGGCATGTATAAAAGTGAGTCTGTTGCATTGCAGTTTTCATCAAGATAGAACAAGAAAGCATATGTTGGATTGGAATTTGATAGTGAACTGCTTTTAGGTCTACGGACACATCTACTGGAATTGGTATTTGATAATGACATGCTTTTAGATCCAGAAATGCGTGTGTATTGTAGTTAGAATTTCTGCAACTTTATCAGTGATTGAAATGGTCTTAGGTCTCTTCTTCTCATGAAGCTATGGAAATGGTTTTTCCACTTTGTTGGTGTCTAAAATGACCAGGCTAAAATAACTGGATTTGTGTCTTTGTGCTTAGTGATAGTGCGATGTTTGTGTCTGAGGTGCGACATTTACATCTTTTTCTTTTTTAACCGGTTAGTTAACTTAGTTTGTTGTATCAGTCAATTTTGCACTTGAATGACTTGCTATCATTAACTCGTTTGTTACATATGTCAGGCATTTGATCGGATTCTTTATTTTTCTTGCTTTGACCATATACACTGCAATGAAGATTCCAAAGGTTGTGGATTTTCACTCTCTGCAACACTTCCCAGATGTTCTAAGAAAGGCTGATTTACACAAGATTCATTCAGAACTCTTGAATTGCCTTCCTTCGATGCCCCAGTTGTCTGATCTGCAACGATTGCGTGATGAAGTAAAGACTGCATTTCCATCCATGGATATGATTTCATCATCTGGTCGGCATCTTCTGGACCTGCTAACTAACTGCTTGCCTAACCGGTTCTTGCATTCCAACAGTACTGATATTTCTATTATGGTAAACTCTTTCTCCCTCAAGCATAAGGTCCTCTGAAACTATAAGAATTGTTGTGCCTGGTTTGTGGTTTTGTTGCTCCAGAGGCCTTGGACAATCGTCACTTTTCTTGCTGAATCCAAGTGTTGTGGTTTTGTTGCTCCAAAGGCCTTGGACAATCATCACTTTTCTTGCTGAATCCAAGTGTATTATGGCTACACGTTATAAAGCATGTTTTGGCTGTATACATGTTCTCGGGGGATATCCTTAAAATAAAATCTCTGCCGTGTTTATTGGATTTTCCATCCTATTGTTATTTTTAGCATCACCTTGCCACTTTGCTGTCGTCAACTTTGTAATTACATCAATCCTTATGTCATCATCCTCGTTGTAGTTGTAATTGTTTATTAGAATTAATGATTCTCATTTGATACTGAATTCATGGCAAAAATACAGAGGAATATGAAGGAAGATCTGGCTAACATGATAGCTCCACTAGTAGTGAGGCCGATCTCACGGTGGCCATTCTTTGCATTCCTTGGAGGGGCCATGTTCTGTCTTCTTGCCAGCAGCACTTGCCATCTTCTCTCCTGCCACTCTCGGCGCCTCGCATACATCATGCTTCGACTCGACTATGCTGGAATTGCGGCCTTGATCTCTACATCTTTCTACCCCCCTGTCTATTATTCCTTCATGTGTGATCCTCTTTTCTGCAACATCTACCTAAGCTTCATAACCATCATGGGTATAGCCACAATCAGTGTCTCATTATTCCCTGTCTTTCAGAACCCCGAATTCCGATCTGTAAGGGCAGGGCTGTTCTTCGGGATGGGAATATCTGGTGTAGTGCCTGTCCTTCACAAACTGATTGCATTCAGGCACCGACCAGAGGCTGTTCACACAACAGGATATGAAGTCTTGATGGGGTTACTTTACGGACTTGGCGCACTGGTATATGCGACGAGGGTACCAGAGAGATGGAAGCCTGGGAAATTCGACATTGCCGGCCACAGTCACCAGCTCTTCCATATTCTGGTGGTTGCAGGGGCCTACACCCACTACCACGCTGGCTTGGTCTATCTCCAGTGGAGAGATTTGGAAGGGTGTTAAACTTTTAGACATAGAATCAGCAAAGAAGTGATCTTAATGAAGTTTCTGCAGGATGAGAATATGACAGTACAGTACTACTTCCAGGAAGTTGACGTGGAGGAACTGAATTTTGGATCATACTCGTGAAACTCAAGCTTCTGTTTCAATCCAAATGTATTAAACTCTTTAAGTCAGCTCATTAAATGTAATAAAACCCATGACAAAGTGGGGACTCAAAGACTGCTGTGTACTGGAACCCTGCAGTCTCTTTGATGCGTCGAAGGCTCTACTCAAGCTGCAGCCTTTTCGTCTGTTATCGTCTTCTGACCGTCCCCTTGTGACCCCTTCTAGTTCATCTCTGTTCTCCAAAATCTGCACTGAAATGGTAGAGTGGTCATGGCAAGTTCCTTCCTCCAAACCTTTTACGTAAGTAATGAATCCCATCCCCTACAAAGTTATTCCCTTGGCAGAGCCTTTGGAGAACACACGAGGAACTATCATGGTGCTTTTGGATCGTGTCCACTTCCAAATGTATGTCTGGTGATGCATTAATTGCCAAAGATTCTGTTTCTGCCGGATGCGTTTCGTTGTCAAATCTACTTTCTTTGTAGATGGATAAAATATGTTATAAAACTAAAATGCTTATTGCCTCGTCAATTTCTCTGCATCACTTATTAGAATGTTCCATTTGACGAAGGGTGGTAACTTTTAGAGGTGCATGAGTACCAATGTACGAGTTGTTTTCTACCGAGGAACCTCTAAAATCTGAGTCCTCACGTTAATATTTTGTGCATCAAATTCGGTACGCAGAGTCATGTCAAAATATAATAGTTGATCTTATCGACTCAAAAAAAAATGAAAAAACTCTTTGCCCATAAAAGGACGTCTGGATCCTCATAAGTTTATTTTTTAAAATATTAAATATAGAACGTGTTCAGCGAGGAAACTTAAGAATAAAATATTTTATGAAACAGTGAAATATTATTTCATAAATAAAATATTTGATATAGAATTGAAATATTTTGTTAAGTATCGTTCTTATAATAAAATATTTTATTTTTATAATATTTTAACATTATAACAAATATTACATTCATGTAACAAAATATTTTATTTTTTAAATATTTTATCCTTATAATAAATGTCACGTTCACGTAATAAAAGATTGGATTTTTTGCATGGAAATCATTGTTAAAAGTGAATCTGTAAAAAAATCATTCCTAAAAATATATTAGCAAGTATATCACTGTATAATCTGAATTGTGCAAAAATGTCATATTTATTTTCATGCATATCACTTATTTTACTAACAACTTGTAAGAAAATCACGCTTAAATGATATTTATGCACTATTTGAATTAACTCAGTGATATAATTGTCATGGCCGGTCCCAAGCCCGGATGAGAAAAGAGGAGGGTTTGCGTTAGGTCAACAGCCAGCAGTAAAATTTTGTCACATCTCCAACATGAATTCTGATCCAAATACATTATGTGCTAATGCTAGGGCGTTCCCCGTAAGCGACGCGTTACATCGGAACCCGGATGGAATGACAAGTGAGCAAGGGCTAGTTAGGGCGTTCCCCGTAAGCGACGCGTTATATCGGAACCCGGATGGAATGACAAGTGAGCAAGGGCTAGTTAGGGCGTTCCCCGTAAGCGACGCGCCGCAATGGCGCCCGATTGCGGTGTCAAATAGGCAAGGGTTCTCATGTGGGGTTGGATGCACACGGGTAAAGAAGCAAGTCCAAAAACATAGGATCCATCTAGCTACTTGGAATATAGGAACTTTAACGGGTAAGAGTTTAGAATTAGTTAAGTTAATGAAAGACAGGAGGATTAACATAGCTTGCCTACAAGAAACTAGGTGGAAAGGACATAAAGCTAAAGACATTGATGGATATAAAATTTGGTATACGGGTAATAATAATTCTAGAAATGGTGTTGCTATAATAATAGATAAAAACTTAAAAGACAGAGTTGTGGAAGTAAATAGATTGGGGGATAGACTAATGTTAATTAAACTTATCTTAGGTGAGGATACTTTGAATATAATTAGTGCATATGCACCTCAAGTAGGATTAGAATAGAGCATTAAAAAGTAATTTTGGGAGGCTATTGATAGTTTGATCCAAAATATCCCTAGTGAAGAGAGAATCTTTATTGGAGGGGATCTTAATGGTCATGTGGGTAAAGATAATAGAGGCTATGAGAGGATTCATGGAGGGCTTGATTTTGGCAATAGAAATGATATGGGTAACACTATTCTTGATTTTGCTATGGCCTATGATCTAGCAATTACTAATACCTTCTTTAAGAAGAGGGACGAACACTTAATAACGTACAAGAGTGGAACTCATATAAGTCAAATTGATTATTTTCTCATTAGGAAGGTCGATAGAGTTTTATGTAAAGATTGTAAAGTTATTCTTGGTGAGAGTCTAGCCCCTCAACATAGGTTGTTAGTAATGGATGTCACTATCCCTAAATTCAAAAGAAAGATCATCATAAATAATTATTCCAAGATTAAATGGTGGAATTTAAAAGGTAAAAGTTTGGAAACATTTAAAAATCATCTATTAAAGGAAAATATTTAGAATTTAGAACAAGAAACTAATGTAATGTGGAATAATGTTACAAATTGTATAACGAGGGTTGCAAAACAACTCTTAGGCAAATCTAAAGGTAAAAAGAATTTAGACAAAGAGACTTGGTGGTGGAGTGAGGAAATCCAAAATATCATTAGAGTAAAAAAGGAATGCTTTAAAGTTTTGCAAACTAACAAAAATGATCAAACCCTAGAAGCCTATAAAATCGCTAAAAAGAGAGCTAAGAAAATAGTTAGCGAAGCTAAATCAAAGGCATTTGAAGATTTATATAATAAATTAGGAACCCGAGAGGGTGAAAAGGACATATTTAAACTTGCTAAATTAAGAGAAAGGAAAACTAGAGATTTAGATCATGTTCGATGCATCAAAGGTGAAGATCAAAGGGTTTTAACTAAGGATCTTGAGATTAAAGGGATGTGGCATAGCTATTTTCAGCAGTTACTTAATGGAGATTCCGTCAATAATTTATCGTTAGAAGGTACCCAAGAGTCCACAATATTTGATAAATATCAATATTTCAGGCGTATTAAGATGTCAGAAGTGGAGGATGCTTTAAGAAAAATGAAAGTGGGTAAGGCCTTAGGACTAGATGGCTTACCTATTGAAGTTTGGAAAGGCCTAGGAGATATTGGTATTCAGTGGCTAACTAAATTTTTTAATAAAATTCTAAAGGAACGGAGAATATCAGAAGTTTGGAGAAAAAGTGTTGTAGTTCCTTTCTATAAAAACAAAGGAGATATTCAAAGTTGTAACAATTATCGTGGAATTAAGCTTATGAGTCATACTATGAAACTTTGGGAAAGAGTAATTGAAAAACGCCTCCGATGTATGACTACTGTATCGAAAAATCAGTTTGGTTTTATGCCAAATAGATCTACTACAGAAGCTATTTTCTTACTACGGTAGCTAATTGAGAAGTATAGAGAGATGAGAACAGATTTGTATATAGTTTTTCTTGATTTAGAGAAGGCGTACGATCGAGTACCGAGAGAATTGATTTGGTGGACATTAAGAAAGAAAGGAATCTCTCAATGATATGTTGATTTGATTAAGGATATGTACGATGGCGCTATTACTAGTGTTCGAACTATTGCTGGGGAGACTGGTGAATTTCCCGTTTCTATAGGTTTGCATCAAGGTTCTGCACTAAGTCCGTATCTCTTTGCCTTAGTTATGGATGGAGTAACTAAACAATTGCATGAGGATATCCCTTGGTGTATACTTTTTGCAGATGATATTATTTTAATTGATGAGAGTATTGATGCTCTAAATGCTAAGTTAGAGCGTTGGAGACTTGCCTTGGAGTCTAAAGGTTTTAAAATTAGTAGGAGTAAGTCAGAGTTTATGCACTGTAATTTTAGTAATGGGAGAGTGGTTCAGGAAGACATGGTTCTAATTGATGGACATAACATTCAGAAGAATAGTAGATTTCGATACTTAGGGTCTATCATACAAGAGAATGGGGAGATTTATGATGACGTTACACATAGGATTAAGGCAGGCTGGTTAAGATGGAGAAGTGCATCAGGTGTCCTTTGTGATCGTCGTATACCTGTGAAACTCAAAGGAAGATTTTATAGAACGGCTGTGAGACCTGCTTTGTTATATGGTACCGAGTGTTGGGCAGTACGAAAGGAACACATCCACAAAATGTGTGTAGCAGAGATGAGGATGTTGAGATGGATGTGTGGCAAGACTAAGAAAGACAAGATTAGGAATGAGCGTATCCGTAAGGACTTAGGGATAGCTCCTATTGATAGTAAAATGAGAGAAAATAGACTCAGGTGGTTTAGGCATGTGTGTCGTCGCCCTAACTCAGCGCCGGTTAAAAGATGTGACCAAATCTTAGTGAATGCTAGTAAAAGAGCTCGGGGAAGGCGTAAAATGAGATGGTGCGATGTTATTAGGAAGGACATTAGTTTCTTGGGTTTAAATACGAATATTGCACTTGATAGAAATCTTTGGCGGAACAGGATTCATGTAGTCGACCCCAATTAATTGGGATAAGGCTCTGATGATGATGATGATGATGATGATATAATTGCTAATACATTTTTAAGAATGATTTTTTTACAAATTCACTTTTAACGATAATTTTCATGTAACAAACCTTAAATAAAATATTTTATTTTTATAACAAAATATTTTATTTTTATAACAAAATATTTTAATTTTATATAAAATGTTTCACTCTTATATAAACTAATTTATTTTATATTTTTTATTGAACATATTTCATATTTAAAATTCAAAAATGTGTTGTACGAGCCGTGTGCACATCCTTTTATGTGCATAGAAGATCTTTTCAATTTTTTTTTGAACTAACGAGATCAATCGTTATACTTTAACGTGATTTTATACATTAAATTCGATACATAAAATATTACTCTTCACAAAATAGGGATCGGACGCCCAAAGTGATGAGATCTGGATGCACTGCAAGCTAGTTCGAGTTGGATTTGATCGGTGCGATTTTGCGGTTTCCAAAATGAATGGTGTGGTTGGATTTGATCGGCGGACCCTCCGCACGAATACGATGATGGGTTTTTAAGACAAAAACCCTCGATGGTTAGGTCATCACGTGAAGACACTAAAAAGGACATCTCATGCTTGAAACGACAAAAGGAATCGATTACCTATCTTCCTGAATGACCTTCCCTATTTCACAGGTAGCCTGGGATTGAGTCGGCCCCTTGCAGACCTCCGTTATGGAACCATTCACGGATAAAGTTGAGGCGAGGCCATGTGTCGCGACACGGAGAGCCAAGTGGCCCGCAATGCCGTCAGTAATGGGCCGAAACTCTTCAAGTGGACCTCTTGACCCGAATCTTCAGCTATAGGCCCAGCCAATTCATGGTCGCATTCCTCTGTGAATCAATGGGAGCGGTTTACAACCTTACTGTAAATTATAATTTGTAGCAAATATTGCACTCTTTAAGGGCTGCTTTGACGCACGGGTAAGATAACAAAACTGGTGAGAGAGAGAGTGGTGAGCTCCACTCTCTCCTCACACACAAATGCGCTGACCGGGCTCGATTAGCGCAGGCGACCTCCGGAGGTCGCTTGCGCTAACCATGCTCTATTAGTAAAGTCCCCCTAAGTGTCGAGAGGGGGCTGAAAGTTGTGATCTTGAAAGTTTGCAATCCGAAATTTCATATATGCCTGTCCATTTGAAATATTGGCGTTGCAACAAAGGGTTACTAGCTCATTCCCTCAAGGAATGTTATTGAACTATTTTCTTTGCCATCATTTTCACTGCACTAACTTGGGAGCCATTCAACCATTTTATCGAAAGAGAGCTCAAAAAATAATGAAAGGATAATTGATGAGCATAAAAAGACGTTCGTGTCAGAATCGTAAGACATATTTTCGCATATTAAATACGAAACACACTTAGTGAAAAATTATAAAAATAAAATATTTTATAAAAATAAAATATTTTATTATATAGATAAAATATTTTATTTTTATAACAAAATATTTTATTTGACTATATAAATAAATCAATAAAACATTTCATAGAAATGAAAACATTTCGTTACGTCAACAAAATATTTGTTATAAAAATAAAACACTAAGAAAATAAAAAAAATTGTTATAAAAATAAAACATAACAAAATATTTTAATTTTATATTAAATATTTAATTTATAAAATAAAATATTTTATTCTTCTGTAAAATATTTCATTCTTAACTTTTATCATCGAGCTCCGTATTTATTATACGAACGATTCTGACCCGCGACGTCGTTTTCTACGTAAAAATCATACTTTCACCTTTTTTTTTAGACAATGAGAAAATATATTACAATTTGAGATAACTCTATGCACCAAATTCGGTGCACAAAATATTACTGAAAAAATACTGCTAAAAGACACCGCATGAATAACACGCATTACCTGTTTGCCCACCTTCCATTTAAATTTTGGGAGGAAAGGGAGCTTAGATTCATGACAAATGGCACAAAAATTCCATGGGAATTGATATGAAAATATTATTTTCGAACATAAAATCCATGGCATCAACAATTCATAGCTTTCCTCCCACCCTCTAGTTCAAATGGAATTATTGGCATACTCCAATGCGTTTCTGGAAGGCCGTCACGTTTTTATACCATCTAAAACACGACAAGCGAAGAACCTGCCAGTTCAAAGCCACATGCTCACACTCTTTCCACAAATCCAATCAACTTAATCCACGAGGGCACGGTTTTGAAATTTACCAAGATCTTATGATCTTCGGGTTAACATTGACCGCAAGTCTGCGACACGTGCCAGAAAGACACGAACCTTTTTGAATCAGAAATTTTAGCAGATATTTGATAGACAATCGCTCTCTCCAGCGTCAAGCAATGAAAGATATCGCATCATCATCATCAATTCATAAGCTTATCTCATTTACTTGCGGCCGATTATATGAATCCTGTCCCGCCACTTCTAGCCGCTCATTTCTGTCCGTCGTTTTCGTAGCTGAACCTAGAAAAGCAAAGATCAGACAACTCGACATTGTGAATCCAGTCGATGGTCAAGCATCTGAGTCAACTTTTGATTCAGTAAGTAATACAATGTGTGGATAAGGTGTACTAAAAGAATTACACTTCGATCATGTGACTGTCACTAGAAGACGGGAAGAAATTACAGAGGAGCTGGCACGGGAAAATTGATGAAAAATGACCTGAGAAACATTAAAAACTACTCAATGCCTCACATTTTCTTCGCGCCAGGAAGAACAGAAACATCACTGGAACTGCTCAAGATATTTTACACAATTGTCAAAAACTCTGGCGAACTTAAACAAGAGAGGGCGAGAGATGCTCACGGCCGCACTCCTCGGCTCTAAAAAGCTGCAAAAACTACCAGCACTTTATGTTCCAAATATATGTCTGTGGACCGGAGCATCAAACGTCTGTACTACTTTCATCCAGGGCTTCTCAAGAACCAATATAGAATGTTCCGACAAATGGGCAACAAAAAGAACAGGATCTCTGAAAGCAAGAAAATCAAAATTATTGAGTTTCGACAGTTTCATTTCCGGGTTGGTATCACTTCGCTTCCTCTTTGCTTTAGCACTTTTGGAAGGACATTGAAACTCCCCAGGTGATAAACTAGAACCATTGGGTATGTCAACGGCATCAAACCCCACAGGCATCGAAAAGTCGACCAAGCACATTGCCCTGTAAGCAAAAAGACCCAAAATGAATACACAAAAATTGGAGAAGAAATTGAATTCTTGGGGATGTAACATTTATGATATGAGACACTGGTAGGTTGAAGAAGAGGTCTGCCAAAGTAAATAAACAACAGTATACAACTAAATTCTTTGACATAACAGGATACTTACATGTAGCCGACCCCAAATAAAAGGATAAGACAATGATGATGATGATGATAACACTAAATTCTCACCCTATGTACTTGTAGAACATCTTTTGCAAGTTTTCAGATAAAATTAGGAGATCTGCTTTTTCCACTTCGAACTTGTGGTGACACATGCTATACTTACTGCAACGCTTACGCAATGTGAATTGCCACTCTGAAACAGTAGCATTTTTTCACAAGGAAAATACCATGGAATACTGTAGGGACAGATGGGTGAAAGAAAATAATGCAACTAAAGATTCCAAATTTTTCTACGAGGATGATTAAAACGACGAAAGTTCCCTAGTCCCTTCACAACAACACAGCATAACCTTCTTAACTTGAAAATCTGCTTTTTCTTTCTCTCTCTAACCTTTTCTAGAGCAAGAAGCTATGGGAAAAGGGATGGAGAGGGAGGGTCCATTTGGTGCCCATCGGAGGCCCCTCCGGGGTCAGCCCAACCATTTGTCGCCGGCTAACTCAGCGGAGAAGGGCCTTCCCCTCTCTGGGAAGGTCAGTTTCAGGTGTGGAGGCAGGGGTCACCTCCAACGACACTGCCCTTCACCGGCACCGGCTACGAGTAGGACAGGTCTCGTCCATCCGGGACATTCCTTCGCTGATGCTTTGCATGGTAGTCTCCCCAGTAGGATACAGATGTTGGGAGGAAGGGGCCGCCTAGAAGCAGAGCCCATGGAAGCAGTCATGGTCCAAGAGAGACTGAGGCGGGCTAGGTGTTATCTTAAAGTGGAGGTGGTGGAAGGGGCTGCTGAGGTTACTCGCGTGAAGATGGTTCTGGGAGATAGCTGGGAAGTGGTGGAGTCTGGCCGTAAAGGATTCCTTGCGGTGGCCCCTACCGAGAAGGAAGCAGCTGGCTGAAAGAAGCAGGGTGTCACGGTGGCGGAGGGTACCATCTTTAGGCTGAAACCCTGGCTTTTGTCACTGGGAACTTTCCCAGACCCTCGTCTTTTGCAATGAGGAAAGCATCGACCTGCTGATCAGGCGGTGTGGCAAGTTCGAGGTCGACTGCAGAGGGAGGCTCACTTACGGCTCTCGAAGCGTCAATTTGCGCCCAACGTTGTTACCACGCTCTTTGCCAGTAACTTGTTTCCAGTCCGGGTGGATGTTCTGTCGAAGCTGAGGTGTTTGGAGGGGGCAGCGGCCGCCTTCGGCCTCCGCAGTGGTGTGCTAGGGTTTCAACAGGGCGGCTATCTGATGGTGGAAGGCGGGCTGGGGGTCGTGGCAGCCCTCCAACCCACCGTTTAATTTTGAACAGACGGGGGATGAGGGGAACTGTAGCGGATCGATTGGGGCTGTGGGCGGACGGTCGGGATCCTATGACCAGGCTCGTGGGATGAGCCCCCTCTGCCCAGGTGGCTCACAAGTCGTCGGCAGATGGTGGCTCGGGTCGCGGGAGACCCGTGACTTACCCGACTCCGGCGGTCACGGGATTATCAGGTCGGGGGAGCCTGGTAGCCGTTTTGAACCCGCCGCTATTGGCCCCGCAGGACTCAGCGGTGTTCTTCCCCACCCGATTAAGGCTGCAACGGTCTGAGGGCCCCTTTCTTCTGTCACGGGGTCTGTGCAATAGCTCCCGCCGACAGCAACTCGTCCTTCAGCGTCTCCCAAGTCGACCAGCGGTTGCCCTCAGCGCCCTATGTAGATCTCCTCCCCGATCATGATTCGCCAGTGGGATGGGGGTCTTCCGGCGGTGCCTTCCTCAGTCGAGAAAGGGAAGCAACTGGTTGAGGAGGGCCCGACAGCTACAGCAGACCCTGTCCAGCAGGCTTGTGTGCGGTTGACGCCTCCACCCCTACTTGAGCCTCTGCCCGAGATCGATCCAATCGCCGAGTCCTCTCCGGTGTGAGGGGGGCGTCTATGGAGGTTGGTCTGTGATTGATGCCGACAGCCCACGAGGACTTGACCCTATCTTCAGATGGTCTCCTACAGGGGTCCGAGGACCAGGCGGTACAGGAGTTAGTGTCATCCAATGGAGAGGTTGCTCCCCCAGTGCTACTTGGGGGACCTATGGCCCTACTCACGACAGGGGAGGAGCAGTAGGGGCGGTGCCGCATGAGCAGGGAAGAAATTAGGCAGATGGTGGGGACTGTTCAAAAGATGATGGAGGAGCAGGTGAAGGAGTTGGTTGATAAGGTTTCACTTTTGAAACTGGGGCGGATAAAGATGTGAGAGGGGCATTCACTAAAATCTATAAGAGATGTTGTGCCTCTATAATGCAAGAGGAGAGGGCGCAATATAGAGGAGTGAGGGAGCATGCAAGGGGGAGGTGAGGAGTTTCACTATGCCGTCATGAGGATTGTCTCGTGGAATGTGAGGGGCTTGGGTGGGCCGGAGAAGAGGAGGGTGGTCAAGGAGTTGATTCGGAGATGTAAGGTCAATATCCTTTATATCCAAGATACCAAGTGGGAAGAAGATGGTGAGGATCTCGTGAGGGAACTTGGGAGTGCTAGACTCTCCAGGGGTGTTCTATCCCCGGCGAGGATAGGTTTGAGGGCATTATGATCCTTTGGATGCCCTTGACGTAGAGAAGGAGGTGTTGGGCAGACAGGTGAGCAGGTGGGCGATCTCTCTTCACTTCACTTCTGTGAGGGATGGCTTCTTGTAGGACTTCTCAAGTGTCTATGGGCCACAAAAGAGGGAGGAGAAGTGGCTTTTATGGGAGGAGCTAATCGACCTCCACCTCTCTTCGAGAAGAGCATGGTTTGTTGGCGGGGATTTCAATGCGATTGTTGCTCCGTGGGAGAGGTCGGAGGAGGGTGCCTATGCAGGGGAGATAGAGGATTTCAATGCTTCTATTGAGGTGGCGGCACTTATGGACATTGGTATGGCCCATGGGCAGTTCACTTGGTCCAACATGTAAACTAATACTTCTAGTTCTTGCTCGAGATTGGACAGGTTCTTGATTTCAGTTGTTTAGGACGATCACTTTCCCCATGTACAAGTGCTTACTTTGGTGAGATCTGTGTCGGACCATAAACCTATCCTTTTGAAGACCAATCGGTTGCAGGACATGAGACACTTGTTCAGGCTTGAGAAGGTCTGGTTCAAGGAGGCAGACTTCATAGACATTGTCAAGGGAGCTTGGTCTTCTTAAGTTGTTGGTAGATCTGCTATGGCTACCATAGTTTTGAAGCTCAGGCATACTGCTCAAACTTTGAAGACTTGGGGGCCCGACAAAACCCTCCTGGGGAGGGCAGTTAAAGACAAGATTCTTCAGCAGACTAAAGGCCTTGATAGCTTGAAGGAGGCAGGTTTTATGGATGTAGAGGATAGGAGCCTTAGGGATTCTTTGAGATGACAGCTTGATGAGATCCTTTCTAGAGAGGAATGCTATTGGAGGCAAAAATCGAGGGACAAATAGATCAAAGAGGGGGACATAAATACTGCTTATTTCCAACAACTAGCTTATGGAAGGAGAAGAGTGAATACTATCTCTTCTATTAGGAAGAGTGAATACCATCTCTTCCATCAGGGTTGGTGAGCACTCCTTTTCTTCCGAGGAGCAAATTAGAGGTCTGGCGAGGGACTTCTTCTCCAAGTTGTTCTCTGAGGAGGACCACTTCAAGCCGTTGAGCGCAGATGATCTCCTTCCACGGGTCTCACCAGAGGAGAGGGAGGCTATCTCTCAACGCTTCGCAGAGAAGGTTCGCGAGGCAGTCTTCTCTCTTGTAAGGAACAAGACCCCAGGTCCGGATGGGTTCCCCCTGGCCTTCTTCCAGCAGTGATGGGATATCATCATATTTGTTGACCTTCTGGTTGCTGTCAAAGAGTTTCAAGATGGGAGGGCTCACTTAGGGGATATTAACAAAACTCTCATTATCTTCATCCCCAAGAAATAAGGAGCACAAGACTTTCGGGACTTCAAGCCCTTCAATTTGTTGAATGGCACCTACAAGATCATCACCAAGTTGCTGGCTGGGAAATTGGAGAGAGTCATGGACAAACTAGTGAGTTACTTCTAGGGAGCTTTCATTAAAGAGAGACATATTCGGGATAATTTTCAGGTTGCCCATGAACGTATGTATGCCATGAAGACCTCTAGGCAAAAAGGATAGTCCTAAAGTTGGATTTTAAGAGGCCTATGATAAAGTCAATTGGGTTTGCTTATTTGATGTGCCGGAAAAGATGGGTTTTGAGAATACATGGATTGGTTGGATCCAGACTTGTATCTCTTCTGCTTCTTTCATTGTTCTTGTTAATAGGAAGCCGACTTCTTTCTTCCATAGTGGCAGAGGGCTCAAGCAAGGCAATCCTATGTCTCCTCTACTCTTTGTGACCATGACTCATACTCTCAACAAGGTGTGGCAGAGGGCAAAGGCTGCGGGCCTTATTAAGCGATTCCAGTTGAGGAGAGGTGGTCTCTCTATTACCATTTATTGTATACTAATGATACCATTCTATTCCTAGTTGAGGGGGAACGACATCTATATGTGGCTAGAGCATTGCTAGAGCTACTAGAGGAGACTACTGACTTGAGGGTAAACTTCAACAAGAGTCTACTTGTCGGGGGTAACATGGAGGATTTGACGATTCTCAGGGCGGCGCGTATTATGGGCTGTCAGATTGGAACTTTCCCCATCTCCTATTTGGGACTCCCTCTGTATTCAGAGATTTGAGGTTAAACTGGCTGATTGGAAGCCCAAATTGCTTTCTTTTGGGGGGCAAGACTTTTTCTTTACAAATCTGTTCTGGACATCCTACCTATTTATTTCCTCTCAGTGTTCCAAATCCCAAAGATAGTTGTGAAGAAAATAGAGGCCATACAGAGGAGGTTCTTCTAGCATGGGAGCAAGAGTGGCATGACATTAGTTGGGAAAGGGTGGCTGCCACAAAGGAACAAGGGGGAGAAGGTCAGGATCAAGGATGTTGTGCCTTTTAATCAAGCTCTTTTGTGTAAGTGGTTGGGGAGGTTGGGGACTGAGGATGAAGGGCTTTGGGCACAGCTTATCAGACAGAGATAGCATGGCATGAGTGTAGAATATGGATACGAGGGTCATGTCTCGTACCTCTCCCATATGGCGCGGCATTTTGACTTGCAAGGATTTCTTATCCTCCAGCGTTCAGGTCCGTCTAGGGAAAGACAATCAGTGTCTTTTCTGGAAGGACAGATGGTGTGACGACTTCACCTTGGAGGCTTCCTTTCCCAACATGTTTGTTGTCTTTACTGACCCTTTAGGGTCGATCGACCAAGCTTTTGACCCCCACCTTTCAGGGGGCACCTGGGCACCGAATTTCAAGAGGGTCTCAAGACCGACGAGATGGAGCAACTCCAAGACCTCTTACTCCTCCTCGACTTCGTCCCGCATTCCCACCAGAAAGATGTGTGGTCTTAGAGGTATAGGGAGGGGACTGTAATATCCCAGGTCTTCGGATCGGGTATCTGCGGGTTTCGGAGTGCTTATGCGAGTCTCGAATTGTGTTTTCTAAATAAAATAGAATTTTTAAATATTGGATCTTCAGATCCTCAAATATGAGATAATAATTTATTTTATCGTCGTGGCGTGACGGATGCGTTTTTCGAAGATCATGGGGTTAATTTTTGATGATTTTCTATTTTTCACATTTTTAAACCTCAAAATAAAACCTATATATATAACCCTTAAACCGACCACCCCCTCTCATTCTCTCATTCTCTCCCTCTCTCCTCTGTCTCTCTCCCTCTCTCTCCCCCTCCCACCTCCGGCGGCCGACGGAGCGCATGGCAGGCAAGGCGGCCAGGGCGACGGCGGCGAGGATCGAGGCGAGAACGAGGGCGGTGGCGTTGGTGCGGTCGTTCGCGTTCTTAGAGAACCGACCGAGGAAAAACAGCAATTTCGGCGTGAATCGGCATCCTTTTCGATTGAAATCTTCGTGAGAGGTAAGGAAATGGATTCCTACCCTTCCCGTGTTAAGTTCCCGCGATTTTGTGCCGATTCCGGCGAGTGAGTGGGTTCTTTCATGTTTTGGGACGAGTGACGATTTCCGCCGATTCTTGCAGCATTTTCTAATTTAAATGTGTAATTTTGACGGTTCGGATGACGGGGAGAGTTTCCTCAATATTTTTCCCCTCGTTCGAGGCGAGTGGGGCATGGAATGGGACCCCACAGAGGGGGCCACAGTTGGGTACTACCGGAATCTGTCGACCGTTACAATCGGTCGATCGACCGATCAAGCGTTCAAAAGAAAAGGGGGGTGACTGGCTGGGCCGGTCGACCGACCCAGAGGGTAGGTCTGGGTCAGTCGACCGATCCTCAGAGTACATCGGCCTTTTTGGCCCTAAAAACCATTTTTGGCCCCGGAAATGTGTCGGGCACCCTTGCTGCCCTGGTTTTGAGTCTTTGGGTGTCCGTGGTTGACGTGTTTCGCGGAGGGTCATTCCCACGTGGTTGTGGTTTCCGCGGAAGGTTATTTCCGTGTGGGTATTATGTGTGGCCGACGATCGGGGGTTTTGTGGTCCGACCGGGTGTACGGATGGTTTCTCGTCCTTCCTCATTGAAGGAAGTCTCTGAGCGGCCTCAGGCCGCGTCGTGTTTCCTTGACGTGCATGGACTGGTGGTTTCCGTGTCAACAGTGAGTCTTACGTTGAGTAACCTCTCACTAGTCGTAGCCCTCTTACAGCGTGCGAGCGTTGACCCCACCTGGGAGTGGTAGAGGGCGTACCCGGTTGAAATGGTTGTTAGGTTGGTTTCTGTAGGGCCCCCCACTGTTGCAGCCTGAGTCCGGGCTAGGGGGAAAACCAACTAGAGAGCCTGACGTCAAACAGTCAGTCTGTGTGTGCACACGTGGTTGGGGGCTCGGGCTCGTGCTGATGAGTACGCCCCCAACTAGTCATTGTTCTGTAGTTACTTTGTACGGTGTCTCAGTTACCGCGTTAAGGTGAGTGGGAGACACCTGAGGCGCATTGTAAGACGTCAGTGGCCGCATCCGACCCTGCTTCTAGTGGGCAGTTCTCCTGTCACTCAAGATGTAATTTCTCCCGACGGTTAAGGCTGTGGTTTCAAACTGTGAGGCCGTGCTCCTCTCGACGATTGAGGTAGTGTTTCCACGACGACGAGGTCGTGATCTTCTCGACCGAGAGGTCGAGGTTCTCCCGAGAGTGGAGACCGTGCTTTCCTGACCATGTGGTCTTAGTTGTGGTTCCCTCTCCGGTCGAGTTCGAGGCTTTTCCCGACCGTGGTGGTCTAGGGTTTTGGTGTGTGTGTGTGTGACATGTCGAGGAATGTGGTTTCCTCGGGACTCGAGATATCGTGTGGTTTACGGGTGGTCTTGACTTTGTGTTTTCCCGATTGAGGTAGTCGAGGTTTCCTTGTAGAGGATAGAGATGGTGTCGCCGTGATTCCGAGCGACCGACGAGCTATTGTATGACAGCATTGTAGGTAGCTCCAGGTTTAGTGTTTCCTTGTCACCTGTTGTTGATGCTGCTGTTGTTGTTGTTTATTATTACTGTGGCTTGTTTCCGTTGCATTGTGGTGGGGATCCGCGGGACCCCTACTGAGCCAATGAGATGAGACTTACCCCTTCTTTTCAGGTGTGGCGGCTCCTCCACGAGTAGGGGTGAGCATAATTCGGGTTCAACCCGAAAACCAAACCGAACCGACAGGTTTGGTTTGGTTTGGTTCGGGTTAAAATTTTAAAAAAATTGGTTTGGTTTCAAACCGAACCGTATTTAAAAATTCGGTTTGGTTTGATTTTTGGTCACATTAAACCAAACCTAACCGGATAAACCGATTTATCAAGGATAATTTTGTAAATTTATTCAAACCAAAAACTCACCCTAATTTATTAACCATTTCCGTGATTTCGCCTCTTTCGCACCGCGACCGTGAAGGCGTGAACACTAAACCCTCGCCGTCCTCCCTCATCCCGCGAGCCGCAACCCATCCGGCCCTCTCTCACCACCCAGCCGCAGGAGCCAGGAGGCCCACCGCCCGCGACCTCCGGCCCTCCCCCGCGACCGCCAGTCCACGACCCCGCCGGCCCTCCCCCTCCCTCGACGTCGCCGGCAGCCTGCAGGAGACCCGCGCCGCGACCCCTCTGGTCGTCCCCCTCCCTCGACCCCGCCGGGCGCCGGCAGCCTGCAGGAGACCCGCGACTCCGCGAGGGCCTCAACCCTCCTGCGACCTCCGGCCCTCCCGCGACCCATCGTCCGCAGGCCAGCGAGTGACTCACGCAGCCACGCCCCACACGGCCACGCGATCGATTACCTTCCTCACCCAGCAGGCCGCAGCACGACAGCAGTGCAGCACCACATGTCCGTAGATCCACATGCGCAACCGCGCAGAGGCACCCGCCGGCGCCACACGCAGGTGATTCACCATCTACTCTTTAGTTACAGAACCGTTTGGCTCGTAATCCTCCATCCATTATAGAACTACTTCCCTTGAAACGGCGTCCCACCAGAAATAAGGAGTAGAAAAAGGATCGTTTTTTATTCTATTTGTTAATAAACAGAGTTTTTACGTTTGATGGTTCAGTTTATTGTGGTGTTCAAATGGCTCTCTGGGTGGGTCTCTAGATGGTGTAACTATGACACAGTCTCACAGAAGCACCGGCTGTGTTGGATCATATTATTTTTTGTCTTCATCTGCGTGTGACTGGCCGGGTTTAAGGATCCAACATTCGACTATTCGAGTGATGTTTATAAATGATAGAATATTAGGATATGATGAAGACAAAACCTAATAATGCATCATATTATAGCCATCATATTTATAGCGTGTGGCTGACCCATGAGATGTTTGTATTGAAGCAAATAGGTTTATCATCTGGTGCACTTGCTTGCTATAAATATGGAAAACAAAACCTGAAAGTGTTTATTGGTAATGGTTTCTTTTGTTTGCTTTGGCGTGTGTTAAAATAATGAAATATGCTATATTTTGATCTTTCACTGCATCTCACAACAGAAAAGGGGCGTGGTGGGGGGTGTGAAAAGAAAATTTGATCGTCGTTTACCATCTAGGTCGGTTAGATACGGATTACACTGGATTTTAAAAATCTTTTGGAAGGTCTACTCCAAGAAAAAAATAGTTCGTAGCACCACTCTTTTAACTGAGAAGGGCATGAGTTTGCCAATTTTTCTTCTTTGTTAATATCTTGTGATTGCCATTGCTTCATGTATATAACCTTGTGTATGGTGGCATATTTGATTGTTACAGACTCGTCTATGGTCTATCTAGAGTTGCTCCATGTGGGTTAAAAAAATTTGTTAAAAATTGTGAAACCTTTCTTGCATTGCAGGTTCTTGTTGGTCAATATTGACATCATCTTATTAATAACGGCGTCAACAGGTGAATCTACAAATGTAAGTTTTTTTAAAAAAATTTATATCGATTATAGAAATAGATTTGACTATCATTTATGCTATATTAATATTTAATTATTTTTATATTTAAACAGATGTCGCAAACAGGTGATATTGTTCAGTCACGTACAGTTGAAGGTACAAATTCTAATGTTAACACTGGTCAATCGAACGAGATAATTTCTTCAACCTCTCGATTAAAGCGGAAGAGAATGAAAGAAAGGTCTAAGATATGGGATCATTTCACTAAGCTTGAGGGTAGTGAAAATGAGCATTCACAGTGCAAGTGCAATTATTGTGGATTAATTTATAAATGTGATACTTCTAAATGTGGCACTAGTACACTCACACAACATTTGAGCTTGAGATGCAAAAAATATCCATCGAGTAAAATCAATTTTCATGATGAGGGACAAACACAACTGATTTTACAATCTTCTATCGATTGTGAAAGAGGAGACGGTAAGAAGACAAGTCATATAATACATTGAAATTTTGATCAAAATCTTGTCAGAAATGCTCTAGCACATATGTTTATTGTTGATGAACTTCCATTTAGACATGTTGAGTCTAGAGGCTTTCAACATTTTTGTAATATTGTTCAACCAAAGTTTCATGTTCCTTCAAGATATACTCTTGCAAGAGATTGCTATGCGTTGTTTGTAGAGAGAGGTTGAAATTAAAAAAAAATTGGCAAGTAATTGTAGAAGAGTTTGTCTTACTACAGACACTTGGACTTCTTTACAACGAATAAATTATATGAGTTTAACAGCTCATTTTATTGATAATGATTGGACTTTGAAAAAGAAGATACTAAATTTCTCTCCATCTCAAGCTATAAAGGTGAAGACGTTGGAAAGGCAATTGAGAAATGTTTAAATAGTTGGGACATTGAGAAAGTCATGACTATAACAGTTGACAACGCATCTTCCAATGATGTGGCAATTAATTATTTGAAGAAGAGAATCAACAATTGGGAGGGAAGTGTCTTGAAAGGTGAATTTCTTCATGTGAGATGCATTGCACATATTATGAATTTGATTGTCAGTGATGGTTTAAAATTGGCAAATGACTCTATTGCTCGCTTGCGCAATGTTGTGCGGTATGTGAGACAATCTCCATCTCGATTGGAGAAGTTTAAGGCTTGCATTGAAGAGGAAAAAATTCAAATTAAGAGTTCATTGTGTCTTGATGTTCTCACTAGGTGGAACTCCACTTACCTTATGTTAAATACAGTCCAAAAGTTTCAAAGAGCCTTTGAGAGATACGAAGAACATGATCATTTTTTTGTAAGTGCACTTTTTGAACAAAATGGTTTAGAAAAACCTACAGATGAAGATTGGGACAAGGTTAGAGATTTGACAAAATTGTTGGAAAGTTTTTATGACCTTACTTTGAGAGTTTCAGGGTCATCTTATGTTACTTCAAACACTTATTTCCATGAAATCAGCAATGTTGATTGTCTTTTAAAAGAATGGATTGGAAATGATAATCTTCAGTTTAAGGAGATGGTATTCAAAATGAAGCAAAAATGTGATAAATATTGGGGAGATCCGAACAAGCTCAATGTTATGATATTCATTGCCGTGGTCCTTGATCCTCGATATAAATATGAGTACATAGATTTTGACATTCTCACATGTATGATGGTGACACAGCATTGACATTAAGCAAAAAAGTGAAGACATCACTTTATTCTTTGTTTGATCAGTACAAGAATTTTAGTCTCATTTCACTCAATCAATCAATACAAAAGGATAAATGCCAAGTTGGAAGTTCAAGTTCAAGTGTGTAAGATGTAGAACAACCATCACAAAGAATGAGATCATTAATGGAATCCCGTTTCAAACAACATAAAGCTGAAAAGGATAGTGGAGATTCAAAATCTGAGTTGGACAAATATTTAGATGAAGATATTGAAGAGGATGGAGACTCATTTGATATTTTATGTTGATGGAAAATCAATACTGCAAGATTTCTCATTCTCTCTCAAATGGCACGTGATGTATTGGCCATCCCCATCTCCACAGTTGCATCATAGTCGGCATTTAGTACGGGAAGACGTGTTCTTGACTCTTTTAGAAGTTCTTTGTCTCTTAGAATTGTAGAAGCATTAATTTGTGCTCAAGATTGGCTTCGAGCGTCTTCAGAACCATTAATTGTTGAAGAGAAGGTAGATGATGTTGAACAGTTAGATAAAGGTAACATATGCATATTCTTAATATTTTTATTAATTAATTACTTTTGTTGTCCTTTTTCTTACAATTTATATTTTATTTTTCAGATCTTTCAAGCATCAATTTAGCACCTAATGTGATAGACGTTTTGTGATGAATAGGTAATATCTCTAATTAAATTTATGTGAATATTTTTTTATTTGACAAATATTTTAATTTTGACATTTCATATTTTTTAATCTTCTAGGAGGAAGGATTAGAAGGACTTTTTTGAGAGAAGACTTACAAGTTACAACCTGTCTGAGAACAGTTGAATGCATTTTGATTACTTAGCTCAGAATTTATCTTTCTTTGTTTACTTAAACAATGCATATTTTTTTCAAAAAATCATCTTATTGTCTACAAACATTTGAGGATTTTGAAGTCATGTGATCTTATATGACTCTATGAATGAAGAAGGAATCACGCAAAGGCAATCATTGATTCATTATTCTCTACGTATTGTTGTGCTGCATTTTCTACTTTTGTGATTTTTCTACTTTTAGTTTAAGATTTTCATAAGCAAGACTATGATTAGTGTTTGTATTTGGTTTGCATTTTCAGAGTTCTGTTTACTTATCTTATTTTTTCAATTGATTGGAGTTACTATATGCTCTAGAGCCACAAGTGCATTGTCTCTTCTTCGGGAGAGGAAGGGTCATTTTGATTTGGTCATAAGTGATGTCCACATGCCTGACATGGATGGGTTCAAACTCCTTGAACTCGTTGGTCTGGAAATGGATCTTCCTGTTATAAGTGAGTAATTGTTATGATTTATTTGATCATATGATTTTGGTGCATCATGTCATATGATTTTGGACGGCAGATATAATTATTGCTGCATCTATAATGCATTGTTCTCCTATTTATGAGTGTTCACTTTGCTTGTCTAGTGTCAAGTTTCCAAAGGTGCTTATGAAATGAGTAAAAAGGTGCAAGAATACTCAGATGGAATGACCAATCCAAATTTGACCTGTAATTATGGTTCAAACCGAACCAAACCGAATTAATTCGGTTTGATTTGATTTGGTTTTAAAGGTGTTCGGTTTGATTTGGTTCAGGTTGAGCCCTCAATTCGGTTTGGTTTGATTTGAGAAAAAAATTGTTCAAACCGAACCAAACCAAACCGTGTCCACCCCGGACCACGAGAGTCGGAGGATCGGTGCGGCATCAATAGCAGTTTGGTTGCCAGCATGCCAGAGACGAGGTATGCCCCATGTCAATGTACGCCTCCTTTCTTGTAGACTATCCTTTGTAAACTGGACTCTAGATTGTAATTGTTCAATTATAAAATGTCATTTTTATCCTTGTCATTTAAATAATTAATATGTAATTTGTTTCTTACATTTATTTTGAATTCTGATATATTTCCACAGCATTAATCTAACCCTTCCGAGCTCTGTGACTCATGGGTGACAGATCAAGATTCGAGTCGCGCCAGTTACTTTCCGATACTTGGATCTTGGGTCGTTACAAGGACGTTCTCAGTTAAGTCCGCCTACTCCATCCTAGCTAACGAGGGATGCGCCATGGCCCTGCCCCGTAGATTTGGAGACCGAGAAGTCCGCTGAAGGTGAAACTCTTGACTTGGAGGATCTCCCACGGCCCGCTTCCGACAATAGACAGACTTCTTCAGTTCATCCGAGATTTGCAGCCAACCTGCTCTTTGTGTGGTCAAGAGACGAGACCCTGGACCACCTATTTGTAAATTGCTCCTACTCGAGGGCGGTGTGGGAGGAGCTAGCTTCGAGAGCCCATTGTGCACTTGGCCATCATGGTGATTGCAGCATCTCATCGGGTCTTGGGGCAGAACATGGCCCGTTAGAGGTGACAACATTGTGTGGTGGCGATCTTGCATTCTACTCTTTGGTCTTTATGGGACGAAAGAAACAATAGGATCTTTAGGAGAGAGGTTAGAACTGAGGACTCTATTGTATCTTTCAGTTGTGCTAGTGAGGGAATGGACGGCATTGCTATGTAATGCAAATGCCCTCAACTCTCCACTTTTTGTCTTGTTAGGGAGGGTAGTCTATCCCACAGTCTTGGTGTGGCCCTTGTACAGAGATTCTTTGGGAGCTCATCGATGATACCTGTACATCAGCTTTCTTCATTTTATACAATTAGTGGTAGTACCCACTTTCAAAAAAAATAACTTTCTTAACTTGAAGAGATGGCAACAGGTCCCTGAACAAAGACCAACAACCAAAGCGCATAATCTTCAAAAGGATCCAAGAATTGTTAAACATCCGTGTGGCTTTAAAAGAGGGCATCCCACTTGGGTCTATGAGTGCTTAGAAGATGTATTTTCCTTTGCCTCTAGCTTTGTTGGGATATTTGAGAAAGTGATGACAAGACATGTGACAAATCATTCTACTTGTCGAATATTTACAAGGTAAAGGTTGTGCAAGGCACTAGGTCAGTAACCAGTCCCTATGTTATTGAAATCAGGCCTAGACAAACGCCTAGGCGCTAAGGCAGGGCGAGGCGGTGGCAATGTGCCTCATTGCGGCCATTGTCGCCGAGGCATTCGCCAATCGCCGCCTCGCCCCGCCTCGCGAAGTTTTTTTTTTCTCGCCATTCCCGCCACTTGCGTATTGGGTCACCAGACCCATTTCAAACATACCTGGCTTTTAAGCTAACCCTCGAGCCCTCCCACCCCGTCGAGCCAATGCTCGCTCGCTCCCTCCCTCCCTCAAACCCCAACCTCCAACGGCTCCGACGGGCAAGCGGCGACGGCGGGCGGGCGAGCAAGCGAGCGGCGACGGCGGGCGGGCGAGCAAGCGAGCGGCGACGGCGGCCTCCAACAGACGAGTTGCAATGGCGGACCTCTGATAGCCCTATCTCTCCATCTCCCTCTCCCCCTCTCTCCATCTCCCTCTCTCGTCGTCTCCCTCTCTCCATGTCCCTCTCTTACTCTCTCTAACACATGCACACATAGAGAGGGGCTCAGCCCCTCTCCCACTCTGTCACTCTCTCTCCTCTGTCACTCTCTCTCTCCCCCTCTCTATCTCCCTCACAGTGAGAGGGAGGGGCCGAGCCTCACTCTATCTCCTTCCTCACACTATCTCCCTGTTTCTCTTTCGTTGTCTCCCTCTCCCACTGCCTTCGTCTCCCTCTCTTACTCTCTCTAACACACGCACTCACAGAGAGGGATCGGCCCCTCCCGCACTCTATCACACACTCACTCTCTCTCTCCATATGTCACTCTCTCCCCCCCTCTCTATCTCCCTCACCATGAGAGGGAGGGGCCGAGCCCCTCTCTGTCTCCCTCTCCCTCACTCTATCTCCCTCTCTTACTCTCTCTCTCTCTCTCCCTATTTCTCTTTCGTTGTCTCCCTCTCTTACTCTCTCTAACACACGCACTCACAGAGAGGGATCGGCCCCTCCCGCACTCTATCACACACTCACTCACTCTGTCTCCATATGCCACTCTCTCCCTCCCCCTCTCCATCTCCCTCACCATGAGAGGGAGGGGCCGAGCCCCTCTCTGTCTCCCTCTCCCTCACTCTATCTCCCTCTCTTACTCTCTCTCTCTCTCACTGTCTCACACACGCACACACAAAGAGGGTATTACGTAATTGACACTCCATATGTCACTCTCTCTCTCTCTCCCCCCTCTATCTCCCTCACAATGACAGGGAGGGGCCGAGCCCTTCTCTGTCTCCCTCTCCCTCACTTTGTCTCCCTCTCTTACTCTCTCTCTATGACTATTTGAAACACTTTTTCGTTATGGAATTGCGTAATTGACTTGTTTGGTTGTTTAATTACTTGTTTTGGTTTTGTTACAATATTGCACTAGTTATCTTTGTTTAGTGTATCTGTGTGTATGACAATATTAGTGTTAATTCTTGTTTAGGAATGAATGAATTTAGAAAAATTGTTGACTTTATATATGAATTTAAAAAATTACAAAATTTATTGACATATAGTTTAATTTCTGATTTATATATATTTATTTAATAAAATCTCACCTCAAATGCCGTCGCCTAGGCGTTTAAGGCGTGAGGCGACCCCCTGGTCGCCTCGGTCGCCTCACGCATCAGACTACATAGATCAATCCAAGGCTCCATGAATGCAAAACTGTACCTAAGCCCTGTGCATAATTCCAGAAGAATGCATTTCCTATCATGAGATGAAATCAAGAGAGAACTTACTAGGCCTTTTGGTTTTGATCCAAGTTGCTACAGCTATACAATGAGGGTAAAATCAGCATTTTATATGAATCAGTCTGTGTGGACTTGACAACAACATCTCTAACTCCTAATTATCTTTCTAACAAAAGCCTCAGCATAAGAAAAGCAAACGAATGTAAGAAAAAGGATGCACCTGGAACTATAGATGATAACAGAAGCTGAACATGAGTATGGTGGAAATGAGATCCCAATAATCTCGCCAGGGAAGTCTTGAAATCTTCTAGGTAACGCATAACTGTGATGCCTTGACCATTCGCCCAACTGTTTTGCTTCAACATCAAACACAAACACCTGGTTTGAAGATGTAGTGATAACAAGAATATTTGAGTTATTAGGAAGAAAACCACCAGCAGTTACAGATGCACCATTCAATCTGGATATGAACCAGTGCTGCCTGTAAAACAATTTCAGAAGACAATCTTAGAGTTTGGAAGTTGCAAAGCAAATCAAACAGAGACACTGATGGAAAAAAAGCAAGATATCTAAAGCCGCTAAACATAGCTAATTAGTTGTGGGTCCCAATAGTTAGCGAACTCTCTTTCCTAGAACAATTTCAATTTTATGATATCTGGAATATAAGCACAATATGTGTGTTATGTATAAAGTGACAATAAAATTATAAGTTACTAATATTAAAAGCCTATGCAAAAGACTATAAGATAACTCCCTGGTTTATAGGGATAGAAGAAAGAAATAAACTAAAGACAGAATGTATGAACAATGTACGTGCAAATATCATCATCATCATCAGAGTCTTATCCCAATTAATTGGGGTCGGCTACATAAATCATCTTCTGCCAAAGATTTCTATCAAGTGCAATATTCGTATTTAAACCCAAGAAACTAATGTCCTTCCTAATAACATCGCACCATCTCATTTTAGGCCTTTCCCGAGCTCTTTTACTAACATCCACTAAGATTTGGTCACATCTTTTAACCGGTGCTGAGTTAGGGCGACGACACACATGCCCAAACCACCTGAGTCTATTTTCTCTCATTTTACTATCAATTGGAGCTATCCCTAAGTCCTTACAGATACGCTCATTCTTAATCTTGTCTTTCTTAGTCTTGTCACACATCCATCTCAACATCCTCATCTCTGCTACACACATTTTGTGGATGTGTTCCTTTCGTACTGCCCAACACTCGGTACCATATAACAAAGCAGGTCTCACAGCCGTTCTATAAAATCTCCCTTTGAGTTTCACAGGCATACGATGATCACAAAGGACACCTGATGCACTTCTCCATCTTAACCAGTCTGACTTAATCCTATGTGTAACGTCATCATAAATCTCCCCATTCTCTTGTATGATAGACCGTAAGTATCGAAAGCTACTATTCTTCTGAATGTTATGTCCATCAATTAGAACCATGTCTTCCTGAACCACTCTCCCATTACTAAAATTACAGTGCATAAACTCTGACTTACTCCTACTAATTTTAAAATCTTTAGACTCCAAGGCAAGTCTCCAACGCTCTAACTTAGCATTTAGAGCATCAATACTCTCATCAATTAAAACAATATCATCTGCAAAAAACATACACCAAGGGATATCCTCATGCAATTGTTTAGTTACTTCATCCATAACTAAGGCAAAGAGATACGGACTTAGTGCAGAACCTTGATGCAAACCTATAGAAACGGGAAATTCACCAGTCTCCCCAGCAATAGTTTGAACACTAGTAATAGCGCCGTCGTACATATCCTTAATCAAATCAACATATCCTTAAGAGATTCCTTTCTTTCTTAATGTCCACCAAATCAATTCTCTCGGTACTCGATCGTACGCCTTCTCTAAATCAAGAAAAACTATATACAAATCTTTTCTCATCTCTCTATACTTCTCCATTAGCTGCCGTAGTAAGAAAATAGCTTCTGTAGTAGATCTATTTGGCATAAAACCAAACTGATTTTCCGATACAGTAGTCATACATCGGAGGCGTTTTTCAATTACTCTTTCCCAAAGTTTCATAGTATGACTCATAAGCTTAATTCCACGATAATTGTTACAACTTTGAATATCTCCTTTGTTTTTATAGAAAGGAACTACAACACTTTTTCTCCAAACTTCTGGTATTCTCCGTTCCTTTAAATTTTATTAAAAAATTTAGTTAGCCACTGAATACCAATATCTCCTAGGCCTTTCCAAACTTCAATAGGTAAGCCATCAAGTCATAAGGCCTTACCCACTTTCATTTTTCTTAAAACATCCTCCACTTCTGACATCTTAATACGCCTGAAATATTAATATTTATCAAATATTGTGGACTCTTGGGTACCTTCTAAAGATAAATCATTGACGGAATCTACATTAAGTAACTGCTGAAAATAGCTATGCCACCTCCCTTTAATCTCAAGATCCTTAGTTAAAACCCTTTAATCTTCACCTTTGATGCACCGAACATGATCTAAATATCTAGTTTTTCTTTCTCTTAATTTAGCAAGTTTAAATATGTCCTTTTCACCCTCTCGAGTTCCTAATTTATTATATAAATCTTCAAATGCCTTTGATTAAGCTTCGCTAACTATTTTCTTAGCTCTCTTTTTAGCGATTTTATAGGCTTCTAGGGTTTGATCATTTTTGTTAGTTTGCCAAACTTTAAAGCATTCCTTTTTTACTCCAATGATATTTTGGATTTCCTCACTCCACCACCAAGTCTCTTTTTCTAAATTCTTTTTACCTTTAGATTCGCCTAAGAGTTGTTTTGCAACCCTCGTTATACAATTTGTAACATTATTCCACATTACATTAGTTTCTTGTTCTAAATTCCAAATATTTTCCTTTAATAGATGATTTTTAAATGTTTCCAAACTTTTACCTTTTAAATTCCACCATTTAATCTTGGAATAATTATTTATAATGATCTTTCTTTTGAATTTAGGGATAGTGACATCCATTACTAACAACCTATGTTGAGGGGCTAGACTCTCACCAGGAATAACTTTGCAATCTTTACATAAAACTCTATCGACCTTCCTAATGAGAAAATAATCAATTTGACTTATATGTGTTCCACTCTTGTACGTTATTAAGTGTTCGTCCCTCTTCTTAAAGAAGGTATTAGTAATTGCTAGATCATAGGCCATAGCAAAATCAAGAATAGTGTTACCCATATCATTTCTATTGCCAAAACCAAGCCCTCCATGAATCCTCTCATAGCCTCTATTATCTTTACCCACATGACCATTAAGATCCCCTCCAATAAAGATTCTCTCTTCACTAGGGATATTTTGGATCAAACTATCAATAGCCTCCCAAAATTGCTTTTTAATGCTCTCTTCTAATCCTACTTGAGGTGCATATGCACTAATTATATTCAAAGTAACCTCACCTAAGATAAGTTTAATTAACATTAGTCTATCCCCCAATCTATTTACTTCCACAACTCTGTCTTTTAAGTTTTTATCTATTATTATAACAACACCATTTCTAGAATTATTATTACCCGTATACCAAATTTTATATCCATCAATGTCTTTAGCTTTATGTCCTTTCCACCTAGTTTCTTGTAGGCAAGCTATGTTAATCCTCCTGTCCTTCATTAACTTAACTAATTCTAAACTCTTACCCGTTAAAGTTCCTATATTCCAAGTAGCTAGACGGATCCTATGTTTTTGGACTTGCTTCTTTACCCGTGTGCGTCCAACCCCACACGAGGACCCTTGCCTATTTGACACCGCAATCGGGCGCCATTGCGGCGCGTAAGCATTAGCACATAATGTATTTGGATCAGAATTCATGTTGGAGATATCATGAACACAAATATCAGACTGGGAGGGGAGAAAGTCCGACTAAGCTTCTCTAAAGGGAAAATAATGTAATAGCAAAATCCTGCAATGGCACTGCTAGTGGTCAGTCTAAAGAGGAATAATCACAACTAAAGCCAGTGACCATGAAATCTTGCCCCATTAATCAAAGATCAGAAGTCAACATCCTGTTGGGATCAATGAAATTTGAGAACATGCCCATGAATCTGCACGGTGAATAAGACAACCAGCATACTATGATTGCATTTGGGAAGAGCATGCCAGCAGAGAGAAGCAGCCAAGTATTGACATAGGAAGCTATAGTTATTTCTGGAGCAAACATACAAGTAAATGCAACTTAGAAAACAACCTACTCTGCCAAATAGTTTAACCAAGAATGATGATATAATATTAGACAACCCACATTGAGAAGTAATAGAAAACAGCAAGCCATGAACCAACTGTATTTTCAATGAAAAATAAAGAAAATCAAGCAGTGATAACAGGTGGTAACTTGTCTAAGACACTAAGTACAATATGGCCGACATTTTCATGTAATGGAGGTAGTCTTAGTAAATTATATAAAGCCTTAGAACCATACTCATAAAGATAAAATAGAAAATGAAAAGAACAACTCGATGAAGATGGTAAATGGAAAGATATAGCCTTACCTATTTATCTCAAGATTGAAAACATATATATCTCCAAAACAGTTGACAGCAGCAAGCCACTGCCCATCCAAACTAGCAAACATTCTTGTTATAGGAGGCTCACTGGGAGGAATACTTGCAGTATCATCCTTCCGTCGAGGAACAAGAACATTTATCAGTTCTGGTTTCTCCACATCAAGCATCTGCCAAGCAAACGTAAAAGAAATAGAGACAAGAATTCAAGACATAAATCAAAGTGAGGGAAGCTAAGATTGGACAAGTAGCTGGAAAAAAAAGTGCAATGAGCTAAGAGGCAAGAAAAAACTGAAACCCAGCTTGATTCAGTTGCCAGTTCTAAAACATCTCATATGAAACTGTTGTACCATAGGGGAGACACTCACATATATCTTTCTATCATGGCCAGACAGCATCATGCAGGAGGAATCAGTATTAAAGATGATGGCATGTGCAAATGGCAGTCCATGGGGCAGCTTTCTTTTAGAAACAGAACACCCAACTTTTTCAGCTTTATTTCTCTTCAGTTCTAGTAAACATGGTTTAACATTATCTGAATATGCAATGAATACCCCAGAGTTAGACAATGCACTGCAAATAATTTTTTGAGACCCTTTGCTCTTAACACGAGCAAGCAATGGTGTCGTCACATTCTTCCCGAAATCTTTTCCGGGGGCAGCATTACTCTGCATCTGAACAGGTGAGACATCCAACCAGCTTGGATATTGGACAAGAACTAGTGGAGCTCCATCCATGAATGTATTTAATGCCAACTTAACAGGCAACCGCTGAGGTGTGGGACATATATCATGTGGGGAGAACTTCGTGAATTCTCTTACAGAATATGCAAAAAGCTTTGTATCATCACCGCCAGAAATCAACATAGGAACCCCCAAATGTGCCCACTTCCGATAACTAAATTCAATGGGCTTTCTCCAACTGCGAAACTTATTTTTCTTCTCATCTGGCAATGTATCTGTACAAAACAATGGCAGAAGGAAATTTAGATATTCATACAGAAGACTACTTTCCAACTCACCCAGACTGTGAAATGTGAAGGACGAGAGAGGTAAAAAGGAGAACAAAAATTTGCCACATACCCTCAACACAAATGGGCATTGCTACTGTCAAAGCCCTGATGTCATGGGTGTGAGCTCTCACATAACGAACATATACCCATTTACTAATCATTTCAACAGAGAGGTCATCCTTAGAAGAAACAGAAGCCTCAGTAAAGAGCTTATACAAAATAACCTGCGCACATCATTATTATAGAGTCAGATGATATAACAAATGAAAGACGTTCTCATGAAGCTTACTGCAGCTTAAAATTTTGCCAGTTTAAGACATACAATAGTTTAGCACTTCTGTTCCTCCACATGATTATTTATATATTTCAAAGAAATAAGAAAAGAAATCATCAAGAAGGGGAAATGTCGGGTAAATTCAAGTATAAAGAAAGAACAACAAAAATGTTGATTTCAGCTTAAATTTTTGCCAGTTCAAGACAACTGCAATTCAGCGCTCCTTTTCCACCACATGATTATGCATATATTTCAAAGAAACAAGAAAAAAAATCATGAAGGAGAAACATCAAGCAAATTCAAGTAAGAAGAATGACAAAATGTTTACTATAGAAGCCCATCTTACATGCACATGGCATCTTTTTTCCTTATGTCGCTTAGAAGCTACTAGCAATTGATAAAAATGAAGCAAATTGTTTTTGCACTTTAAAAGAGTTAAGTTCCTTGGGAGAATTTCAAAAATATCTGGAAATATATTTTTAAGATAAAATAATAGATCTTTTCATATTGTTACAAGTAAGAACTTAGAGAGAGAGGATGCAAGAAGGACAGAAGGAGGGAGAAAGAGAGACCGTAATTTGGGGGAAAATGTACAAAATTCAAAGTCGATTTTGTAGGAATCTTCTGAAGAGTCCATATAAATGGAAGACCAAGTTGGAAACAAAATCTCACTTGGATACCTTTTCTTGTTTGGAACTAGGAAACAGGCATATGAATGGGACCCACGTCAATGGATGAAGGGTAATATTAAACAAATGCATCCAATAACTCACATTAAAATGTTCTATATCTGATCAATTGCTGGATTACAGGACCAAGGTCCAGAGGGACACAAGTTCAGGCAATCACTGTCCAAAAAAAAGTACAGACAATGTGAAAACAAACAATCTGACTGTTGTGATAACCTAAAATAAGACAATTCAAATCTAGCTATATTCTGAAATGAATGATGTGGCTATAATGTCCCATCATGGAAACAATGATCAAGCACATAATCCTTTCCAAAGACAATCCATACTACAACAGACTTTTCATAGAGTACAAGATAGATCTCCTAGTCTTGTGTGCATTTCAAAGTCACATAATCATCTCCACGAGACAGAAGAGGACTCTGAATAATAAAAAATTCATCCTAATTTGACTTCTCCACCCAAATTACCTGGGAAGCAGTCATCATTGTAGGATGTGATCGTTACATGCTAAAAGAGATAAAAACAAAAGAACCAACACCTTTAGGTGAACTAAAGACAAATACAACAGGAGTGAGAAAACAATTTCTGATGTTACGGATATATTAGCAGCTCAAATTCAGATCATTCATTTTTTCCTGTATGAACTTAAAGGGCAGTAGGACACAGTCAAAAAATGGCCTTTATCAACTAAGACTAAGAATTGAAATATTAGTTCATGGACATCATCCTAACAATCCTTGAAATCCACAAACTAAAAGTCTGATATATGGTAGGCAAAGGGGGACAGCATGTGACGTCGTTGACACCAGATGTGGAAGAGGAGCACAAGAATGCTAGATTGAGGCCCAGGGTAGCTAGGTTGTGGGGAAAATATGGAAAAGAACAAAAAATGCCTTTCTGCATTCGTCCAGCATATGCATGTTTAACCCTGCACCCTCGGGTGCAAAATCAAAGTGGCAGTAGTAGAACAACAAAAAAGAGAAATATCATAAGTCATAAGCATCTTGCAAATTCCTGTAGCACATGGATATCTTGTTTCATACAATTTTACCTGGATCCTTACAAGTAGAGCTTTAAAACCAGGACATGCAAATTCTAGCCTGCAGAGCCTATACAAGTAAGAGGAGCCACAACACTAGCAACAGATGATTAATGTCACTAAAATTTATTTAGTGTATTTAATGCAAGAAAATTGTTTATCATAAATAAAAGGGCAGAACAATCTAACTTAAATGGTTTGACAAAATGTTTTTTGGAGAACATTTCTTTAACATTGTACACAACAGGTCTCATGTTTATAACAACCACAGTAACATGAAGCTCATAGCAGACAAAGAACTTTAATAGCAATTGTACATAATGCCAAACAAATTTGCATGCCTGTCCATCTGAACCTGCAGAAAACACCCTGTTCTGACCAGGAGAGGCTGCTAGAGCATTAACACCACCCTTATGGTGAGTATGTGCCTGCAAAAGAGTTCCATGTTGACTATCCCAAAATTGAACACTACCAGTACTGTCTCCACTAACAAGGGTCCCACACCTGATGAACAAGAATAAGAGGCTTCTTAGTCGAAGTCAAAAGTTGAACTATAGAGTTAATGATGAAATAATAAGAATCCAAAAGACCACCAATTAAAAAGTAAGTGAAGATCCAACTTCTTACCTTAGGGAAAGTAATGACCACACACAGAGTTCCTGCTTGCTGGCTAAGCCACCAAGACCAACGGTGATTCTGTAAACTTCATGGGCCTTTAGAGCATCCCAGCATCTTATTAAACTGCAGCGTGCATTCTAGAAACATAAGGGCATGCGAAAAATATGTACCAGCTAGAGCACTAATGATGCAAAAAAAGTGGAAAATGTTACTCCACATGCACGATTTGTAACGAACCTTTCCAGACTGGGATCATGAATAACTACATAAGTATGAACTAGCAATAACATGGAAGTGTAATAAAGAAAATAGTACATAAAAGAATAGTATGACATATGGCCTGTAAGATGCATGGAAATTATAAGAGAGGATCAGCATGACCAAGATCCAATTACCCATCACTACTCCCAGAAAATATTGACTTTGCATCAAGGCTCCATGCAACACTCAACACACGCCCTGTCAATCAACAAATTGAGTAACTTATTTCAATAGGCTAGGATTAATAAATCATATTATACAGATACAAGAAAAAATATATAATGTAGGTGTACATAAATGTTCCTCACCACTAACTCTTGGAAATGTCCTCTTATAAGTTAAGCCATCCGAATCAGAAGAAACATATAAACGTACACAACCATCATCACAGGCAATAGCCAATCGCTGGTTTTCACATTCATTAGAATCACTATGAATTTCACCAGTGTCATCATCATCATCATCATCATCATCATCATCACTTTGACTAGATTTAGAACTACTATCAGAAAATCCACTTGCAGAACCATTGACTTTAAGCTGAGAATCTGCTTTTGGGGGATGCAATGAGTCACCAGATGGCTCTACAGCCATCTGCCAGATAGCTACACCTAATGAATCTAGAACAACCTGTGAACAAATGGAGAACAAATTAGCATGACCCCAACCATAAATACATATGTACATGTATACATACGTATATGTATGTGTACATTATCCCCAATTTCAATTGCATGGCCATTTGTCGACCTCTGTACATTGCATATTTTACAATACTATTAATCATATATAATATTATACTCTGAAAAGATACTGTCTTCTAACAAATATAGCCCTAACTTTCAATGATCATCCACTTGTCATCTCTTGACTCATCCAGAACTTTATCACATCCCTTGTCACTTTCACATCTCTCACCCAATAACAAGCACTTGCCATTTTTTGGCAAGAGTGGACTGTTCCATCATTTTTATTAATAGAGGAAATACGGTCAAATGAGGTGAGGAGAGGCTCTTCAACATCAGAGGAAGAAAAAAAGACACCAATCAGTAAGAGACTAAATCTCTAACCCCATAATGTGGGAAGTCCCAATCAGTCTGTTTTAACTATCAATGACGTGGGTCCAGGATCTGGATAACAGAGATGATGAGAGTCAATGGAATAGGCATAATCGTAACTTATTTGGTGCCCTTCACCCTGACCCAAGTCTCTCACTTCTTCTTTCTCTTTTTATAAAGTGTGTGAGGTTAAAGGTCTCATGACTAACACAATAGCCATAAGGACAATTCCAGTTGGCAGTAACCCAGTGATAAAAGCTGTAAAAGCATAGCTAAGCGTACAGATATATGAGGTTGTTCCTAATACATCTGAGAGTATGTATACAATTGTAATGCAAAAGAAAATAACAAAATGCATCAAAAGATAAATCTTGCTCAAGAATCATGGGAAGCAAAATGTTCAGAAAGCTGTAACACATAAAGGAATCTTAGATATCACCCCTTTTAATCCCTTATTTAGGGATTAACCCCTATAATATTGATATGTATTTATAAATCATAGCAATCGTGGATTATTCAGTGGAACGCATAGAAAATTAGGAATAAACTCTTCAAGTTTTTAGAAATAGGCGGAAAAAAACTGAAAGGAGGGTTTCCCCCAGATTCCCAATCATCAGTCATCACTAGTAATACAGGAGTCATTACTAACCTACATGAACAATTCTATACAACCTGGTATGCAAAGGTTATAGACTCAGTGGGACATATGTCCACATGACAGGTTGGGTATAACTTGACGAAAAATCCCAGACACTCGTGAACTTTCTATCATGATATCATGTGCACCTGAGGGTCTTAAATGCTCGCCCTTGCATAGCCAAGCCCCACTCATGTTGTCCTCAAGAAAGGCACATATGGGTGTCTCATGGCACAATGTAATACTACCACAAAAAACCAAAAAATGTACAGTCATGTGTTACTTCATAGCCACCATCTATCTAGAGAAAATAAAATCCTATATGCTTGGGCAAGTGAAATGATCAAATAATGGAAGCATATTTAGGAACACTTAGAGATAGCAGCACAAACTTAAAGAAAAATAATTGGATAGTAATGCTGAGCATGTCCAGATGTCCTTGCAAAAAGGGTACTATTAAACGACCAAAGTTGGAAAATGACTTGGTCAACTCATGTTGCAAATCCAAGGTATAGTAAAAATCATCGTTCAACTACTTACGCCAGTTTCTCGGTAAACAATTAGTGCCGCATGTCATACTCATACACTGAAGGAAAAACCTATACACTGAAGGAAAAACCTACAAGAACATGACAGCATATAATGCAAGGCCATCACAACAGCACAACGGAAGCATGTAAAACAATACACACTCACTGTACCATGAACAATGAGGCAATGAGATGGATCACCCCCTCCCCAGAAAAAAGGAGGGGGTTTGTAAAAGAGGAAAGAGCATCCAATACAAGCTCGCAACCATGGAAGAGCTACTAAGCAACTAGTAGCTGTACCTGCCAGAATCCACAATACTATTATATCAGCTGCAAGATCAATGATTCTCTATCCCACTGACTCACCAGTAGAATAATTGACCAAGGTCGGTATAAATATCTTATGCTATGTGCCCATAACTCCCAAGCACATAGGCTGTACAATAACTACCATCCTCACTCATCCACAAGAAGGGACCCATGTTGGAATGCTGTGTGAATCTTCACACAGCTTCGTTGACCTCTTTCGCCCATTTATAGCTGAAAGTACATATGCTTGAGAAGCTACTCCATACCCATCAGCAGTGACGAGTACTTTGTAATAACTTCAAAGAAGCCACACAATAATAATGTAAAACTAGCCCCCCCATCCAATAAACTCCCCTTACGAGGAATATCTAATAGATAACAATCAATTTGCCCCCTTTTTTCCTTTCCTTGGCGAATGATGAACTCAACGCAAACCATGAGCTTACGAAGTGACTGAGAAAGCAGACCTTTTGTTGCAAGGAAAAGAGATCCCATTCCGACAACGAGCCATCGAGGCTCGAAGAGAGCAAGCGGCCCGGGCCTCGACTCTTCGAACTCGGGCGGAACCAAGCCAGCGAAGACACTCTGCAGCCAGGGTTTCCTTGTATCGTCTGCATCAAACATAGCCAAAGTTTAACAAAAGCAAACATAAATCGATAAAAGTAGTCCCCAGTTCGCCAAGAATCGAGAAGAAGCGACCAGTACCAGCTGGCAATGCCACCCAACGGAGCCCGGGGAAACAAGCCAAATCTCCATGGTCCCGTCCTCCCTGGCGGCGGCGACCTGAGATCCATCGGCGCTGGTGGCAAGCGCCAAGACGGCCGAGGGCTTCCATTCCAACGAACTATTCCTGTACACCCGGAACTTCTCCATGTGCGACTGGTGCCGACAAAGGGGGAAGGAGACCAACCCCTTCAGAAACCTTAGCTCGCCGATCGAAGATTCGGTGCTGCAGCGGCGCCGGGGTAACTGGGGAGGGGAGGAGGCGCGAAGATTTCTGACCTCCCCCCAACCTCGAGACGGCCGCGGGGGAGGCGGCCTGCCGCTCTGGCTGGTGGGGGGCCGTATGTGAAACCGGTGGAGCGGCGGGTGTGTGCTCTTCGCCGGGACCGGCTCTGCAAGAACGGCGCTAACCAAGCGGGAGGCGGAGGAAGGAGGCGGAGGCGGCGACACAGCTCACCCAGGTTTTGTGAGGTTTTGCTGCCTTTCCATACACCTCCCTAAACATATTTTATTTTCCGCCCTTAAACTGCAATATTAATTCTCAAACCTTTATGTACAATTTGATATCGGGAATGCGGAATAGCGGATAAGCCAACCAATAACAATTTACCTCTATGCCCGCATACTTTTGGTATGGCTGCGGACACGGCTCACCCAGGTTTTGTGAGCTATAAGCCTATGACATGTCCCTGATTTGGTAGGAACTGGTATACTGAGACTGATAATGTGATGTAATAAGATCATTGTGCCCTCTTATCTCTGATTTAAAGGGGTATCCACTCGTCTCGGTTTCACGGATGCAACAACACTTCCATTGGATTTTTTTCCTTACTCCTTTTGATGTGTGGTGCTTAATCAGACATGCATTGAAATTAATTGTTAATAGTCATGTAATATAATTTGATTAGTAGTTGCAATTAAGTGTTAATAATCATGTAGTATGAATAAGTGTAAATAAGCATGTAGTATAAATAAGTGTTAATAATCATGTACTATAAATAACTGTTAATAATCATGTAAATGCATAGTTTAACCATGATGATTAAGCTTAACCCCTTTTTATCCCTATAGAATGACGTACCAAATATAGAATGGGGATAAAATGGACTTCACCTATTTCTAACCCATTACCAAACTAGGCCTTAACATTTTTTGTATTTTAAGACGTATATCAACGTCAATCGCTTGGAATATTAAGTTTAGTACATAAATTTTTTATATTAAGATTTTTCAAGTTTATAATAATATTATTAAAATTGATATTAAAATAATATGGAAAAAGATGGTTGGGAGAGAAAATACAGAGTTAAGGGTGGGTAAGACATAGTAAACGGACTATTGAAATTCTCTAATAAAAGATTAGTATTTGTTTTGATATTAATATACTTATTATTAGTATTCACTTTAGTTATATCATTAATTGTGATATAGCTTTGTCAGGTAGATAGATGATCAAGTCAGATTATTTGTATTCAGTATTAGTTATTTATTACTAATATACCAACTTTAGTTTCGTCGGCATATGGATGATTAGTTGCTCCATCGAATCAAAAAGTACACGAGGAAATATCTTCTCTATTTTGTAAACTGTTGTCACCACATCCTCTTTGATAACTTGCAAATCTTAAAACCTAAACTCCGATGAACATAAATTCTGAAGAATCAACTTAACTCGGTCAAAGCTCCCCATATAGGCTTTTACAAAAAGTAACTGAAGAGGCAAGATCTCGCGCCAAACCCTAAGCTGTCCGATCTAAGACGATCACGGGGTGCGACCACTCCAGCAAAGGATTCCGCAGAGAGGGAAGAGGACGATCACAGGGACCCAGGATTTGTAACCTTGGGACAAATCCTCTGATGCTTAAGTCAGCGAGTAGTAGAATCAAGGTGCGAAGGGGGACAAGAGAGAAGACGTGCACGAGATTGCTCTCCACCAGTTGGAGTGGCTGAGAGTGGGCTTACCTTTCCGGTGAGATTCTATGGGTTTATATAGGGGCGGACTCCTTCGTCAGGGAAGGAACGAAGCGAGGGGCCTAGCGGACGCTGCGCCCATGTGAGGAACTCTACCTGGTCAAGGACTCTCACCTTCTCCTCATCCCCTGGGTCTCCGTTCCCAGACACCATCGTAATCTTCGCTTTGATAGGCGCTAGCAACGAGGACTCAACCCTAGCCTGTTACGAAGTCCTGAAGCCGAGTTAATCCGTAAAGGATAAGTAGGGGTACCCCTTCTCCTTAGTCGGGGGGCATCCGTCCGACCACGGGATCGCTCGGTTGGCTTTCCCTGAGCGTGAGGGGGGCCGATCGATCAGGCACCGAGCTAAAGCTCGATGGGCGACGCATGCCTTGGGCATATGAGGCCTCAGGGGTAAGTGGGCCCGGCAGGGGCTGTCACTTATTGGGCCAGGCATGCCTCGGTGGGCTACTTGGGCCGCGCGTCTAGTGGGCCGCCAATTTCCCCCTCTCCAGTCACGAAATGTAATGGCCACTAGTCTCTACATAAATACATGGAAGCCGTGGTAATAAAACCTCATGTTCTTAGAATTTGAAGTTTTGAACAAGGACATCGAATATGACTCTTGCCATCTATTATACTAGTTTTGAACAAGGACATCGAATATGACTCTTGCCATCTATTATACTTAGATTCCCATATGCAAATGCAATGAAACTGTTAGTGTTGGTGTGCTATAGGCCAATTTTGGGTCGGGTAGGCCCAATAGTTGTACGATCTTGTTCATTATTAATAAAGTGGTATTTGAGTGTAAATATGCGATTGTGTTACTTTACGTTGTCCCTAGGATATGTGGTTGTAAAGTCAACTCGAGATGAGATCTCGATTATGAGACTGACTTTATATGAACACATACCTTAAACTGTTCCTGGTTGGAGGGTAATCACTCGGGGACTTTGATTACCTATTAAATCAGTACACATGATGTGTCAGTGACCAGTCTCATGGTCATTGGTGCGGGGCACCAACACATATGTGTAGGTATATGTCCTTGGAGGATGTGCACTGAACTGATCCGATATTGGATCTTCAGATGGTTGATTATACCTAATGTCAACTGAAGATCCAACGGTCTCAGTAGCATCGTTGGTCCTTTGACCTGAGACATTGATCGGATCTTACACGAGGACTAAAATGGTTTAATTACTTAGCTAAGTGACTTTAACCATAAGTCATGAGTTGCCGAGTCATTAACCACTCCAGGATACGTGTGAAGATCATCAATGGTCAAGAGGGGATCGCTCACTGTCGGGTATATATCAGACAGTTAATGGGTCATGACATTGATGCTCCGTTAAATCCCTGGCCAGGGTCGTGTGAGTTCGTTTAGAACGGACGTCATACACTTTAAGGAGGTCATAGTCAAATGGCACGATCATGGGGTTTGACAGAAACCATACCCTCGATCGTACCAGACTCATAGAAAGAGCGAGGGATTATATCGATGCGGTAACTGTAGACTTACAGGTATCAGACAGGCTGGTTTAAACCCGGCGTCCTCTAGGATCACGCGGATTTGCTTGACCCAACGTGATCAAAGGTTCGGAATAAATTAAACTATTCTTCGGCTCTGGTAGAAGCGAAGAATACGTTTAATTTACTTCTAATTAGGAATTAGAAGTTAATGGATCTTAAACTAGAGTGACTGTGGGCCTAGAGGATCACACACAATGGATTCTTGGGTGACGGATTATTATTATACAAGTGTATGTATTAATTCATTTTAATTCATTATGGAAAGGAGTGTAAATGGAGCTTAATACATATGTATAATAGTGGATAGGACATATATACAGTTTCGGTCTTTTAGAACCCTTTTCTAATAAACCTAAACTATATATATAGCCACCTACGTGATGCTCATTCGAGCCTTCACTTTTTCCAACCTATTAAGCTTAAGCAAGCACATAAGCTTAAGAGGAGGATTAGCCTCCCCCTTTCTCCCCTTTGCTCTCTCTCTCTCCAGAAGGTGATAGAGTCGGGAAAAGTTGCGCCGGGAAGGTACCGTCGCAGCGCAAGGATCCGTGTGGATCTGCTCTAGAGGCCGTACAGCTGTGCGACTCGATATTCTGCATCGGACATCGCGGACAGCGTCGTTCCGCGCAAGGTGAAACACGCAACCCGTTAATTAGGGTCTTAGAAACACCGATTAGAGGACACATTAAGCTTTCCATAACACCGGGATCGGGCAAATGAATTTTTGTCATCCGCTGCGTCGCCCGTAGGTGTTGTGCGAAACCTTACAGTGGTATCAGAGCCAGGTTCGCGCTCTGGTCGGTGTTTTTATCGCCGTTTAGAACCATGCTTTAGGGGCATATTAAATCTTCAATTATAATTTGTAGAAAGAGATTTGGACATCTCTGTTCTTCCTGGATGCTGGGCATCCAAACAGTAATTTTTTTTAAAAAAAAATTTCCTGCCGGGCGCACTGCGCAGCTGGGCGTAGTGCGCCGGCGGGCGCACCTGCGTGGGCGGGCGCCGCCCACGTGGGTCAACACCCGCGCGCGCGGGGTTGACCCGTCGACATTAAAAAAAATTAAATTTTTTTTTTAAAAAAATTATTTTTACCCTTTTTAATTTACTGTGCTCAGATACATTAATATATATATTAGATATATATATGAAAATACACAGTAAATTAAATAGAATTTTATCTATTAGGTTAAATAGTGTTATCTCAATAGTAAATGTCGAATGATAAATTTTATTTAACCAATTTGAATTTACCAAGGTGAGATAATTACTATTTACCTTGAGATAAAATGGTAATAATTGAAGTTACTTCAGTAAAATTTAAATTTTTAAATTTTTAATTATTAGATAATTAGAAAAATTCAAATTTTGAATTTTATTGAAGTTAAATGTGAAAAATTCAATTATTTAAATTTTAATTATTAGATAATTGTTAAATTCAAATTTTAAATTTTAGAAAATTACTAATTGAGGATAATTACATTATTTTAAATTTATTTTCAAACAAAATTATTGGATAATTAGTTTGAAATTAAATTTAAATTATTGGCATGTTTAAATTTTGAATTTAAATTTGATTATTAGATAATTAAATTTAAATTTAAATTTAATTAATTATCTCAATTAGATGCCCCTGTAGATAATGATGGTTCTTTACGTGCTTTACTTTATTTACTTTATATTGGCCTACTTGTGTGTTTAATTTTAGTTAATCATGCTTTGATTTTTAAAATTAAACAAAGCTAGCCTATTTTTGTTTGCACATCCCATTTTTAAATTCAAAAGTAAGGATTATTTTCAGAAAATAACGCTTGATTGATTTTATTTGAATGGGTTGGCAAGTGATCATGGACTTGGATTAATATAATTAATTGGGGTCTGCGAACCTCCTTTCTCTCTCTGTTAAAATTTCAATGTACTTCTATCTTCTTCCGTTGTTGTACTCGCCCTAAGGGCTGCTGGAATTTGAGTCACATATAATTTAATTTTTTCGGCATGCGTGTCGTGTAAAAGTTGTAATTGATGCGGCGTCGGAGTTTGAAAGGGCGGAGCACACCCGACGAGGACGATCTAGCTGCTTCAGAAGTGGGCCGGATGTCTTAGTTACATTAGGGTTAAAGTCCATGATCACTTGCGTTTAATTTTACATCGGATGCATTTACTTTGTGCAAACTACTCGGTACGGTAAATATATTGGATATATATATATTACCACCTAGGGTGAGATCAAGATAAAATTAAATTCCCTCGCGATTAAATTTTAGATCTGGTAAGCGTGGCTCTAGGAGTCGTCGTGGCCCTCCATCATTATGGAGTGAATGAACGTCTTCATTTCATGGATTTGTTGTGCTTCCCACAAGGTCCATGAGTTTGGGGGCGGGATTAAACTCCAAGGCTCGGCCTCAATGGGGTGAGGAATTGAACTCGGCTTTGTTGTGCTTTCCACAAGGGTCGGGTCATGAACTCATTGCTATGTTGTAATGATGGTTAGATCTAACCGAGAATATCTTCTGTTGTGCTTTCCACAAGTGGATGATTTCTCGGAGGCCGAATATCGGATATTGCATTAGATGCAAGTGCTTGTTGACTGCCCTTGAGACGATGTATGGTTTGTTGTGCTTTTCGCAAGGTCGTACATCAGTCTCGTTGGGATTCCGACCCACTAGGTTGATCTCGATGATCTCCCGTTCTATATACTGAGGGTTATATAGTTCGATCGAAAAATAGTGGGACTAACTAAGATAGAAAACCACATCTAAGTTAGAATTTGAACACATGCTAAGTTGTCTTTTATTTCTTATCCAGATTACAATGTCGTCGTCCAACCCCCTCCGCGGCATCTTGGATGCAAATAGATTAACTGGACCGAACTACTCGGATTGGTTGCGTAATCTACGCATAGTCCTTACCGCCAAAAAGATTGCGTACGTGTTGGACACGGTTCATTCTGAGTCAGCTCCTGATGCTGACGAGGGCGAGTTACACCCCTCCCACCAGTCCTGAGGTGGGTCGACAATTGAAAGTCGAGGGTAACAGAAAGAGGAGGCTCACGAACACAGAGACCCAAAACACAAGCGCCGAAGTACAGACATGTTAAACAAACACTGTCACCCGTACTTCCGAGCACCAATGGCAGCACTGACAACTGTCGACCGACTCAGGACAAGGCAACTAGACCTACCAACGCAACGATCCTTGAGTCGGACGACTCAAAGGCAATATCGTCACGAACAGCGGAACAAGCCGCCAATCGGTCTAACTCCTAAGCCACAGAAATGACACACTCCGCAAGAAAGCGACGCACGGAGACCTGAGGGAACACCGAACACCCTCAGCGCGCCTGGACACACGGACCGAGGTAGGATGACATCTCGAGGCATCTAGAACCAATGTCTCGAGCTAGACAGACCTGCCGAGACACACAAAGCCACATGTCAACCCCTGGATAACCCCCGGTTGACCGGAGCCAGACAACACCAACACAGAACAGGGCATGCACAAGCACTCCTGGCTGTCACATCATGGTTACTGTCCTCATAGGACGTCAACAGACACCCACGGGTCACGGGCAAACCACAAGACCAAGCCAAGACAAGCAGAAACCGAAACGGCAATAACAACGCTCTGGCAAAACGGACCGTCATTCAGCCACTAGGCAGACCCAGCAGTCAAGGAACAGCTGCCACGCAACCAGAGGCAAGGGCATTGGCAGTTCTAGATTGCGTCGTTAGGGAACTGTCGCAGTTAGGGAAAAGACCGCACCCAGTCACCTAAACCGACCGATCTAGAAGACCACTGCCACACAAACAAAGCCCTAGAACACAAACCTACGACTGCCCAACACACGGGCAAACACCGAACAGCCCAACGGCCGCCACGACCAGAACAGGGCTGTAACGCACCACCACAGGCGCGTCACACGAGCCTGACGCACCAAGACAGGTGCGTCATAGCCAACGGGCTCAAAACCAAAACGCGAACCACGTAACGCACCAGGGCAGGTGCGTCACAGAGACCTAGCGCACGACGACAGGCGCGTTACGCCAACCTAACGCACGGGAGCAGACACGTCAGGGCCAACAGACCCAAGTCAGAAAACTCAGACAAACAGCACGTAACGATCCACGACGGACGCGTTACAACGCCGTGACGGACGGGGGCAGGGCTGTAATATCCCGGACCTTTCGGATCTTTCTTCGTGGGTCCCAGATCTGGTTTTTCAGAGTATCTGGCTCTGTTGTGTCCAAAATTTCGTTTCGGTCATCTTTCGTGTTCGGATCGGCGCGATCCGGAGTTGTTTCGGAGGCCCGGAGGCGTTCCGCGGCTTTTCTGCGCGTGTTTTCCGATTTTCGGTGTGTGTTTCGGCAATTCCTTCGGAACCTCGCTGCGGGTGAACCGGGTCGTTCACCTGGGCACGAGTAGTACCGTTGCGATCGGTGCGTCCCAAGGATTCCGGAAATGTAATTTTCTATTTTTCGGTATTTTCTGGATTTTCCTATAAATACCACCCCTATTTTCTCTCTCTCCCCCACCTTCTTCTTCTTCTTCTTACTCCTTTCTCCCCCACCATGAGCACCGCCCCCCTCTTCCTCTCTTCTTCATCCGGCGAGACCGCGGCGGCGTCCCCTCCGGCTGCAGACGGCACGGGGCGACGGCGTGGTGACGACGGCGGTGACGAGGTGATCGTGGAGGCGTTCGTGGGTCGTGGGAGCTCAAGGAAGAACGAGGGTTTTCAAAGCATTTTCTTGCGATCGGGGATGATCTGGCGGAGCATTCGCTCCATTGAGGTTGGGTGACGTTCCTTGGCCTCTTGCCGTTCATTTCCGTGGTTTATAGGCCGAGGGGAGGCCGAGAGGGGCGTGATTGAGCGGGTTTGGGGTTTTCCATGATTTGGGGAGAGCTCGCCTGATCTATGGATTTAGCCCGTGATTTTACGTTTTGGTGGCTTAGATGCATGCTAGGGGTCCCTAGGGGTCTTCCCCTTTGATTTCCCCCTCTCCGGTGGAGGCACGGGGGCGTGGTCGAAGTTTTTGGGCGGTTCTGCCGTTTTCACCGTCGGGTGCGTGTAACGGTCCTTCAAGGGACCGTTACATGATGTAACGTGCCTTGGAGGGGGCGTTACATGCCCTTTGTTAAGCCTTGGGGGTCAGGGACTGTAACAGTCCCGCGATAGACCGCCATTTGGGTGTGACGCGCTTGGGAGGGTGCGTCACACGCACTTGTTAGCCTTTGGGGTCATGGCCTGTGACGGTCCCCCGATAGACCGCCACAGCCGTGTGACGCGCCAGGGTGGGTGCGTCACAACCCCTGTTAACCAGCCGGGGGCAGAGAGTGTGACGGCCCCTGCGAGACCGTTACTTGCCTGTGACGTGCCTGGGGTGGACCGTCAGAGGCATCCGACCGTTGTTTTGACCGTTGGGGGTCAAGGCGTGTGACGCACCAGGACTGGCGCGTCACAGCCTTGTGACGGCCCAGGGTGGGTGCGTCAGAGCCGTTTTACCCCCAGGGAGTGTAACGCCCCTGGGCTGGGCCGTTACGTTCTGTGGCGCACCTGCTTAGGCGCGTCACAGTCTGTAACGCGTCAGGGCAGGCGCGTTACATTCTGTTTTGGCGCTGAGAGTGTGACGGCCTGCGTAGGACCGTCAGGCTTCCTGTGACGGGCCTGCCTAGACCGTCACTTGCCTGTGACGGTCCAGGGGTGGACCGTCAGGCGCCTGGTTGCCCCGAGAGGGTCGCAACCCCGTTTTTAATCCGACTGTGGCCACCGTGCGATGGGACCGGTGCGTGGGGTGGTCCCCGTACGTCGTCGGATACGGACGTTGTTTTCCGTTGACTTGAGAGTCTACTCCTTCAGTGACCCTCCACTAGTCGTAGCCTACCAGTACGCGGTACCGGTCGCACCAGGGAGTGGTGTACGGACTGACCCTTAGAGACGGTTTGTGGACCGGTTACCGTTGGGCCCCACGTCTTGCAGCCAGAGTCCGGCTGAGGGGGAAACCGGTCAGAGGACCAGACCAGGGACGCGCGGTCTGTGTGTGCACACGTGGTTGGGGACGGTTGGACCCACGTCGACGGGCGTGACCCCAGCTAGTCACTTGTTTGTGGTTACTTGTTCGGTGTTCGTGCCTTTGGTAGGCGCTACCACGTCAGGCAGTTCACCTGCGGTGCGGTGTAAGACGTCAGGGGACGCTACCGACTGTGCTTCTAGTGGGAGGTACTTCTGTCGAGTACGGAGTGTCAGACTGTCAGTTTCGTGGCTTTGACCTTCGGGTTTTGTCGGGTCGACCGTTGAGTTTCGGTTGTCTCACCGTGGCACGTGTGCCGGTTTGCGTGCCGTAGGGTCTTTGTTGTGTGGAGTACAAGACTTTCCTTTCCGAGGTACTCTCCTACCGCTAGCGTAGTGGTTTCCCGTTCATCGAGGTAGGGTTCGAGTGATCCCTACTGAGTCTTGTTCCGAGGCTCATTCCCTGCATGTTTTCACCGTGTTTCAGGTGAGGCGCCGCCCCGGGGGAGCGCGTCTGGGGTGCAACGTGGTGCGGGTGCCCAGAGGTAGTGCCAGAGGTCAGAGCCGGGGTATGTCCCGTGTAGCTGTACTTTCCTTTCTTGTCTCTGTACTAGTTGTGGACTACTGTTGTTATTTTGCGGACCATGTAAAATGCTAATTTATTTCCTGCTTAATATTATAACTGTTTAATTTCTGCAATTATTTGTGATACTTGTGTAGTTTCCACACCATCCTTCTAACCCTTCCGAGTCTTCGGACTCGTGGGTGGCGGTGCGAGTCTCGGGTTATCGGGCCTTCCCGGTAATCGGATTCTCGGGTCATTACAAGGGCCGTTAGAGCTAACAGACACAGCCACCCAGCTCAGCCAAACATAGTGTAACGGCCTGGGGCAGGCGCGTTACACAGCTGTGAAGCACAGGGGCACAGCCGCTACACGAACTGACTGACCCGATCAAATCCGGTCAAACAGAACGTAACGGCTTGGGGCAGGCGCGTTACGCAAGCCTGACGCACTAGGGCAGGCGCGTCAGAGGAACCGACTTAACCAAACCACAAGACGACAAAATAGCTGTGACGCGTACTCCGAGACGCGTCAAGGAGCTGTGACGCACCACACCTGGGCCGTCACACTCTCACGGCCACGAAAAATATAAAACGAACAGATGTTGTGGCGGTCTATCGTAGGGCCGTCAGAGGCTGTGACGGTCTCTGAAACGACCGCTACACCGACCACGGCGGGAAAACAGTGGAAACGCCGAATTAGCCCGTTCCACGCCCCATGCACGCCGAAGCGCAGGGGAAACAATACCACACGATGAAAAATGACTTCCGGAGGCTAAAAAGCCCACATGCGCAGGCTAAAACGCAAGATCGGGGCGATTTTGACGAATCGACCCAAAACGGGTCACTGGGGTTCCCAGACTCCTACCGGCCCCGAATGACAACCGATCAACACGAAACTGATGTGAATGGGATCCAGACATCCCAGCGGTCATTTTAACACTAACCGCGCCGCAAATAGTTGCCGTTTTCCGGCGAACCCTGAAAACCCCAAAGACTACTGTTTTCACTAAATCGGCCCGATCTCCCCGGATCGATCACCAAACTACGCACAAAAGCAGGGAAAATGTGCGGAACTAAGTGGCGGTCCATCTCCCTACCTCCACCGAAGAAACCGAGCGCCGAGGCGACTAAACCATGCCGAAAACCACATCGCGAACCGAACCGTCGGCTTTGAATCCACCGTTCGGGATCGCGCCTAAACCGCACCGATCCTCGCTTCATCACGCACCTCCGCAGCTCCCCAACGTCGTCACCTCGCCCACGGCCGCCCGCGTCCACAGCCGGAGCCAAGAGGGTGAGAGAACGAGAGAGAACGGAAGAGAGAGGGAGAGAAACGTGAGAGAGGAGAAAGAGGGAGGTGGGTTAGAAAAGGAGAAATTAGAAATTTTATCTAATTCTTGAAAATCGGTAAATTATGCCGAAAATACACTAATTCAGAAAAATACGTAAAAATAGTCGAAACGATCGGCTCGAAGAGTACATCGCAACTGCGGCGTCAACGAGTCGATGAATTGAGAAATAAACTCACCATGGGGTTCCGTAACTAGTACGAGGGAAAAACCCACACGGATCGTAAAACTCAACTCGGGAGCTACACAAGCGATCCGAAACCCTCCAAAATGGATCCGAAAGACCTGATAAAGATCCGACAAAGATCCACTAAGGATCTGGGATATTACACAAGCCGGGGCTGACGGACGGAGAAGGGGGAGGGAGATGGCGGGCGGAGGGAGCCGACAGACTAAGTGGGAAGGGGGGAGGCAGAGGTCGGCGGGCGGAGGGGAGTCGGCGGGAGGGAGAGGGAAGGGAGGGGAGGGGGAGGGGGGTAGCGAGTGAAAGGGAGGGGGAAGTCCCGAGACGTGGATGTTTTTTTAAAAAAAATTGGTCTAGATTTTTTTTTTTTTAGGAAGGTTTATACTAGATGAGATCCTCTCCCTACAATTTAAGAAAAGACCACCAAACAGGGTTAGAATGTCTCTTATTCTTTTTTTTAAAAAATTTGAGAGAAAAAAGAGTTAAAAAAGAGCAACCAAACATCTCATAAACTTTTGAAGATCTTGGCATATTGAAAATTTGGGATCTTTGATAGTTTGAGATAGGCGCATTAAAAAGCAGCGAGAAAAAGGTCCATCTAGTGACAGTTTTCTGATCAGTGATCATAGTGGCAGATTTGGAGGTTAATCTCAAACTTAAATTTAATGTTCTCGGACTCAGAGGCATTGAATTTAAATCAATCCATTCTTGTCATCGATTTTTAAATTGTATGATAGAAAATAATTATGACAAATCAGTTCATGTATAGCTAGAGTGACGGTTCATTTTGGAAAACTAATAATATAATTGTTATGTTTGGTGCCAAGTTCACTCAAACTCCGTTTAATTCTGTACGTACGTAGCACTGGCTACGATCCGAAAGAATACAATTCGATTTTTGTTGTCAAGGCAGTTTGAGGTTCATCGTAAAACTCGTCGTACGTACGTACACATCATCATGCCTGGACGGGGTTCAGGTAGTTTTTTTTCCTTTTTTACACCGAAAAAAGTACTTCTCTGGTCTTTTTTCGGATTATGAATATGTTTAATGATATATGTGCAGATACATAAACTATATTAATTTCGTATACTATAAATTATTAGGTTGTTTTACATGGGCTATATAACTTTCATTGGAGTTAAATGTAAGAGGGTCTCAAGTAGAAACCAACTCCAAGTTGGCTTAAGATATCGATCGATCCATACCTACGAGAAGGCCACTTCAAGGCATCGTAAATTAACTCGAATGAATTAAAGCCTTCAAGGTCGCCATATATGCACCTTATTACATTTATTACATCAGCATATTAATTAACTCCATGCATGTAACGATGACTTGAGAACACAATACATCGAAGTGACCGAAAATGTACTGATGACATGTTTAGGCATGATGCTTCCAATGCGTTTTATGATGACGTCCCCCACCCCCAACCAACTTAATTACCATCGAATAAGGCCAAATGGACTTCAAAACAAAACACAAACGGTAACCTTTGGCTAACGTGAAGCCACTTAATTACTATCAGCGGACTAATCCACACTCGTGCCAACTTAGGATGCGTTTGGATCATGGTTCGTCGACTAAGGTGAATCTACTTGGATCCACGAGAATCCGAGACATGATACGATCGACTCAGATCGAGTCGCTCCTCCCTATCTCTATATCATTCTTTGCGACATTTTAGGTGTGCTCTGACGAGGATCCGATGGTGATAGCAAAGATATACCAGTGGTAGTAAGGATCCGATGGTGACAGACGAGATCCGACAGTGGTGGTGAGGATTTGCTCGAGAGGAGAATTGTCAATCGCGGTGGGAGACTGCTGACGGTGGGCCGGGGGTGTCGGAGTGAGGAAAGAAAGGGCTGTTAGGGTGGTGGAAGAAATTAGGGCTACCGGAGTGCATGGGGTGGGTCAGACTGAGTCAGTTGGCCTGAGTCACATCGACTCAAGCGTATTATATCGGATCAGAGTGATCCTGATCTGGCACGGATCACCAAGTCGACGAACCATGATTTATATTAACTTGTGTGAAGAGTGATTATTCAGAATTTTGTCTTTGACCAATAAACAGATAGACATGTTAGAGCTTTTGTCACAAGTATGATTTTTTAAATCTAGAATCACACTTGAGTTGCACAAAAGTGTACGGGTGGAGTGAGTGCAGATGACAGACAAAATTAGGTATGCCAATGAGGTAAATGAGAGAAAGTTACTCCTATCATTTTGGACTTAATCTATATCAGGTTTTGGGTTATTGTGAGTATCTGACCATCTAGAATCTCTGGGACATGTTGGAGAAGTTGGGGCTTTCCAACTTTTCCAAATTTTAGAGCAGTAACAATTATGTGTCCATCCCCATACTCAAAAAGTTATGACCTAATTAAATTCACTTTTTTACGGATCAGATTGGATCAAATCGATGGGGTGGGTTGGATTTTGCAACGAGACTTGAGATGGTATACGACTTCATTACACACCCATATCTCGTCAGTCTAGTTAAAGGCCAATGATACGTCAAGGATAGGAGAGATGCACTTGTTCACATCAAAAGGATCGCTAAGGAGACATAGAGTAATTAACTGTTACTCAAGTAGGCTGACCCAAATTGAAAATTGGGCCTGCACACTGTTAGAGTGTGGAGTCAGAACTCATGCGCATCTGCACGGGATCACACTCTGTCTCAAGGGAGCATCCACTGCTCCAGGGGAGCATTCTCAGCGTCAGGTGAGCATGGCGAGCATATGCTGTCTCCAGGGGAGCATCCACTGCTCCAGGGGAGCATTCGCTGCATCAGCGGAGCATGGCGAGCACTTGCTGTCTCCAGGGGAGCAACCGCTGTACCAGGAGAGCATGTGCCAGGAGTGCATGTCATTGTGCGTTCTCGCACGGGAGCATATGGAGTATTAGGGGAGCATCTATGGCCTCTGGTGAGCATCACTGGCGTCATGGGAGCATTGCTGTCTGGGTTGGATGCGTCGACGCAGTCTTGTCAATGCGTCGACGCAGTCTTGACAATGCAGTGATCTGACTGTTGGCAGGGGAGCATCTGCAGTCGCTGGAGGGCATGCTCGGTCCCAGGAGAGCATCTGGGGGGATAGGCGAGCATGCGCGTTTGATGTATCTCGGGAGAGGGTTTACATTTATTAGGGGTATTATTGTCCTTAATGTCATGACTAATGACGCCCTAATCTCCTAGTATAAAAGGGCGGGCTGTCTCTTTGTATTGTAACCTAATCTGGTTGGTGATTATCTAGTGGAATCCTGCTGCGGCCGTGGACGTAGGAAGGCTCTTGCCTCCGAACCACGTAAAAATCCATGTGTGTTCTCGTGCGATTGTTTTCTCTTCTTCTTCCTCCTCTGCTGTTTGTTCTCCTGAAGTGGGTACTCCGGAGGTGTTATATCTGGGTACTCCGGTGGGGTTCTATCCCCAACAACTGGTATCAGAGCCTTGTTCTGGTTCGAGGGAGTAGTGGGAGCAATGGCGGCAGATGAAGGAAAGGTGAGGATCGACAAGTTCGATGGCAAGGACTTCGGTTTCTGGAAGATGCAAATCGAAGACTACCTGTATCAGAAGAAGTTGCATGAGCCGCTTCTTGGAACGATGTCGGAAGGGATGAAGAAGGAAGATTGGGATCTACTAGACAGACAAGCACTCGGAGTTGTTCGCTTGACGTTGGCCAGAAACGTCGCCTTCAACATCGTGAACGAGAAGACCACGGCAGGATTGATGAAGGCACTATCAAATATGTATGAAAAGTCCTCAGCTTCAAACAAGGTATATTTGATGCGTCGTTTATTTAATCTGAAGATGGCCGAAGGTGCTTCTGTTACAGACCACATCAATGAATTCAATGTTATTACAACTCAGTTGAGTTCTGTAGAAATAAACTTTGATGATGAGGTTAGGGCCTTGATTATTTTATCCTCCTTACCTGAAAGTTGGGATGCAACTGTGACGGCTGTAAGTAGTTCTTCTGGTTCAAATAAATTGAAGCTCAATGAGGTTCGAGACTTGATTCTTAGCGAAGATATTCGCAGAAGGGAATCAGGTGAAGTCTCAGGTTCTGCCTTGAATACAGAGAGCAGGGGAAGAACAAAACAGCGGGGTCAAGATAGGAGCAGATCTAGGTCCAAAAAGAAAGGTCAATCAAAGTTTGGTGGCGATGGGTGCTGGATTTGTGGTAAAAGGGGGCACTTAAAGAAAGATTGCAAGGCTTCGAAGAAGAAAAATCACAATGAAGAGTCCGCAAATACAACTGCAGCAGAGCAAGTTCAAGATGCTTTAGTTCTTTGTGTTGACACTCCTTTAGAGTCATGGATTCTTGACTCAGGTGCGTCGTTTCACTCTACCTCACATAAAGAAAGTATGCAAAATTATGTTGCTGGAAACTTTGAGAAGGTTTATCTTGCTGATGATGAGCCTTTAGATATTGTGGGGACGGGTGATGTCAATGTAAGGACCACAAATGGCACTTTGTGGAAGTTAAAGAATGTAAGGCATGTACCTGACTTGAAGAGGAACTTGATATCTGTTGGACAGCTTGATGATGAAGGTTATGTCATAACCTTTGTGGGTGGATCTTGGAAGATCACCAAATGTGCTATGATTATAGCACGAGGCAACAAGATGGGTACTCTCTACATGACCAACAATAACAAAGATATAGTGGCAGTGGCAAATTCAGGAGTTGACTCCAACATATGGCACTGCAGGCTTGGTCATATGAGTGAGAAAGGGATGAAGGTACTGCTGTCAAAAGGTAAACTGTCTGACTTGAAATCTGTGGAAGTTGGTCTTTGCGAAGACTGTATTTTTGGGAAGCAAAAGAAGGTTACTTTCTCAAAGACTGTAAGAACTTTGAAGACACAGAAGCTAGAGCTTGTACATACAGATGTATGGGGTCCTTCACCAGTACCATCTCTTGGAGGCTCACTCTACTATGTCACTTTCATTGATGACTCTACTCGTAAGGTATGGGTTTATTTTTTAAAAAGGAAATCTGATGTATTTGTTACTTTCAAAAATTGGAAGACCCTTGTAGAGAATGAGACAGGTTTGAAGGTGAAGTGTCTGAGATCAGACAATGGTGGAGAGTATGACAACAAGGAATTCAAGGACTTTTGTACAGCTAGTGGTATTAGAATGGAAAGGACTGTTCCAAGAACACCACAGCAGAATGGAGTTGCCGAGCGCATGAATAGAACCTTGAATGAACGGGCTAGGAGCATGAGGATACATGCTGGACTGCCTAAAATGTTTTGGGCAGATGCAATTAACACAACAGCTTTCTTGATAAACCGAGGACCATCTGTCCCTTTGGATGGTGAAATTCCAGAGGAGGCCTGGACAGGGAAAGAGATAAATCTTTCACACTTGAGAGTCTTTGGTTGTGTTTCATATGTGCATGTAGATTCTAATGAAAGGGATAAGCTATATGCTAAGTCCATAAAGTGTTTTTTCATTGGATATGGTTCTGATGAGTTTGGATATCGATTTTGGGATGATGAAAATCGAAAAATTCTCAGAAGGCAAAATGTTATATTCAATGAAAATGTCTTGTACAAAGACAGGGCTGTGGTAGAATCTGACAGTGCAGGGAAACTAGATGAGGATGGTGGACAGGTTGAGCTAGAAAAAAATTCACAAGATGATGTGAATGCTAAGATACAGGATGTATCTGAAACAGAAGCACAGCCTTGTACACCGGTGCAACTGAGAAGATCTGCAAGAATACCTAGGCCTACATAAAGGTATTCTCCATCTTTGCATTACCTACTGTTGACTGGCGAAGGTGAACCCGAGTGTTATGATGAAGCAATGCAGGTTACAGATTCTGTTAAGTGGGAGTTAGCCATGGAAGATGAGATGAACTCATTGCAAAAGAATCAGACTTGGGAGCTAACTAAACTCCCTAAGAACAAGAAGGCATTGCATAACAAGTGGGTTTACAGAGTCAAATATGAACCTGGTGGCAGTAAGAGGTACAAAGCAAGGTTGGTAGTGAAGGGCTTCCAGCAAAAGGAAGGTATAGACTACACTGAGATCTTTTCTCCAGTTGTAAAACTAACTACCATTAGATTGGTGTTGAGCATTGTTGCTGCTGAGAACTTACATTTAGAGCAACTAGATGTGAAGACAGCTTTTATCCATGGTGATTTGGAGGAAGACATCTACATGTTACAACCAGAAGGGTTTTCAGTCCCAAGCAAAGAAAACCTTGTGTGCAAGCTCAAGAAAAGCTTGTATGGTCTGAAACAAGCCCCCAGATAATGGTACAAGAAGTTTGATGGATTCATATGTAACAATGGTTTCATTAGGTGCAATATGGACCATTGTTGTTATCTTAAGAAGTTTGATAATTGTTATATCATATTGTTGTTGTACGTGGATGATATGCTTATAGCAGGATCAAGTATGACAGAGATTAACAATCTGAAAATACAATTATCAAAGGAATTTGCTATGAAGGACTTAGGAGCAGTAAAGCAAATTCTTGGGATGAGAATTGTGAGAGATAGAACAGCTGGCACTGTGAAGCTATCTCAAGAAGGTTACATCCAGAAGGTGTTGGGCAGATTCAACATGCAGGATGCAAAACCAGCTAGCACTCATTTGGCAAGTCACTTTAAGCTGTCTAAAGAGCAGTCATCAAAGTCTGCTGAAGAGCATGAGTCCATGAAGAAAATTCCTTATGCATCAACTGTAGGAAGTCTGATGTATGCCATGATTTGTACCAGGCCGGATATAGCACATGCAGTGGGAGTTGTGTGCAGACATATGGCAGATCCGGGCAAGCAACACTGGGAGGCAGTGAAATGGATTCTGAGATACCTAAAAGGCATCTCAGGCAAGTCACTTTGTTTCAGGAAAAGTGATGTTATCCTACAAGGTTTTGTTGATTCAGATCTTGGTGGTGATCTGGACACCAGAAGAAGTACCACTAGATATGTTTACACCTTGGGTGGCACTGCAGTGAGTTGGGTTTCAAAACTTTAGAAGGTTGTTGCTCTCTCAACAACAGAAGCAGAGTATGTGGCTATCTCTGAAGCTAGCAAAGAGATGGTATGGCTGAAAAATTTTCTGAAGGAGTTGGGCAAGGAACAAAGCAATAGTGTATTGTTTTGTGACAGTCAAAGTGCAATTCACCTTGCCAAGAACCCAGTCTTTCATGCAAGGACTAAGCACATACAACTGAAGTATCACTTCATTCGTGGTTTGCTTGAAGATGATGTTTTGCTGCTGGAGAAAATACTTGGTGCAGAGAATCCAGCAGACATGTTAACCAAGGTGGTGACAACAGAGAAACTGAGGCTGTGCAAGACCTCAGTTGGCCTCCATGGATGATTGATGGAGGAATGTCGTAGCAGTTTATTTCTACAGTTACATTAAGCAAGGTTGATACATTGAGATGCTTGCTTTGTTTGGAGTTCAGACTCCAAGTGGGAGATTGTTAGAGTGTGGAGTCAGAACTCATGCGCATCTGCACGGGATCACACTCTGTCTCAGGGGAGCATCCACTGCTCCAGGGGAGCATTCTCAGCGTCAGGTGAGCACGGCGAGCATATGCTGTCTCCAGGGGAGCATCCACTGCTCCAGGGGAGCATTCGCTGCATCAGCGGAGCATGGCGAGCACTTGCTGTCTCCAGGGGAGCAACCGCTGTACCAGGAGAGCATGTGCCAGGAGTGCATGTCATTGTGCGTTCTCGCACGGGAGCATATGGAGTATCAGGGGAGCATCTATGGCCTCTGGTGAGCATCACTGGCGTCAGGGGAGCATTGCTGTCTGGGTTGGATGCATCGACGCAGTCTTGTCAATGCGTCGACGCAGTCTTGACAATGCAGTGATCTGACTGTTGGCAGGGGAGCATCTGCAGTCGCTGGAGGGCATGCTCGGTCCCAGGAGAGCATCTGGGGGGACAGGCGAGCATGCGCGTTTGATGTATCTCGGGAGAGGGTTTACATTTATTAGGGGTATTATTGTCCTTAATGTCATGACTAATGACGCCCTAATCTCCTAGTATAAAAGGGCGGGCTGTCTCTTTGTATTGTAACCTAATCTGGTTGGTGATTATCTAGTGGAATCCTGCTGCGGCCGTGGACGTAGGAAGGCTCTTGCCTCCGAACCACGTAAAAATCACTGTGTGTTCTTGTGCGATTGTTTTCTCTTCTTCTTCCTCCTCTGCTGTTTGTTCTCCAGAAGTGGGTACTCCGGAGGTGTTCTATCTGGGTACTCCGGTGGGGTTCTATCCCCAACAATATCTCGTCAGTCTAGTTAAAGGCCAATGATACGTCAAGGATAGGAGAGATGCACTTGTTCACATCAAAAGGATCGCTAAGGAGACATAGAGTAATTAACTGTTACTCAAGTAGGTTGACCCAAATTGAAAATTGGGCCTGCACACCGCATGGGGTCTGTCTCTTTTCAGGCCACGATTCGTCATGTTGTACCGAACCGTGGTGTGCTACACGTAACAAATTGTGTCAGTCAAAAATTGGTACGGTAGTACATCAATATGTCCTCGATATAATAGCATTATTTTTAATAAAATTTAATCTTTAAATTATTATTTATAAACAATAAAAATATTATAGATATACACTAATTGATACAGTGAAAGATTTTTTTTAGACATCTACCATTGCACATGCACCACTGTTTGTGCATATGGTCATAACTATACAAAGAAACTCACGTGCACTTAAATTAGACTCTGTAGGTAATAAAGATGATGCGCATATATCTTTGTCTGACTTTGACTCAGATTGCTAAGACATTTGTTATCTTATGGGTTTTTATTAACTGAATGGCAATGATAAATCCAGTGAGCTCACATATTTTTATTTTTTATCTTTATATTTTCCATTTGGTGAATCTAAGTATGGCCTACCTAAGTTAGCTCTAATGTTCTTGGAAGATTTAAATTTAATATTTAAAAAAATAATAAATATTATTTTTTGCAAAAAAGAATATGTTGGCATGACTATATGTATTTTACTGTGTTAGAACGTATCACAATTAATAGCACTGGTACGATGGATACCGGTTGTACATTGAACCTTGATTCAAACCTGTAATATTTAGAGCCGTAATCTATGCTAACATTTATTGAATTTGGTTCAACTGAGACTCAAGGAAGATTTATACTCATATGCTCTCGAAATAAATAAGATACAAAATTTCTAATTTCTAACCGTGTACTTTGTTTGGAAACAAAATGTTTCTTAAGATTTTTTCTCTTTTTAAACTCAATAACAAATGGGTCTATTTGTAGGTACTAATGTCAAACATCACTTTTATTATTTTTTAATCTAAAAATATTTAGCATACTATAATTTGTTGGCCCAAAAAATTTTTCGCGTCCACTCTGAAGAGTCTTCAAAATAAAAGGAAGGTGATGATGGGCTGGCCGGCTGGCCCATTTAGTGGAATTTTTGAAAAGATCTTGTCGATAATGAATAATTGAATCATTAAAAATTCTATTTACGTTTATATACGATCGATGTTAATCTAGTGATATCTATTTGTGCGCCCAAGTCATCTTGACCTTAACTAAGGCAATATCATTTGTTGTTGTTCTGTCAAATTTGATCCCTAGGATGGGTCCAACGATCCGTGAAAATCGCACAATCAACATGCGTTTAATATGGTGGGCCGCGGCGATGAAAAAATAAAAAGAGATTTTTTCTTTTATCTTATAACCCTATAAACTCTCCTATTTAGAGGTTAACTTTTCTAATCAAGATGTCTACTTATAGTTAGTTATAATTTTAAGTTATTTAGTAAAATATCAACAAAAATTATGAAAAGAAATCTTGAAATATTTAAGGTCAAATCTAAAAAAAATAATTTACCAAATAAGTACGTACATGTGAGAATATATAACAAATATTATGAATGAAAAGATAATTCTTAAGTATGAAATATTATAACGGTTGAAAATTTAAAAATTACATAAAAAAGAAAAGAAAATCTGTCACTATAAAAAATAGATGGAGCATGGAGATCATCAAATATCATATTGGGAAAATATATAGGAGATGACGCAGATTTCTACAAAATCTACGAATTTTACGTCAAAAGAATTGCACGTTATAATGCGATGATTTAACATCAAAAAAGGAATATTTATGTCACATTTGATTAAGATCATGGGGAGAATTACGAGATTCTAATCATTAAAGTATCTCATATTTTTATAAATAATTAAATCAATTTACGTAAATTTCTATGCAACAAAGGATTTTGCGATCTAAGAGAGAAAGACGTAACGATGGAAAAATCCCCATAAACTTCAATAAAATAACTTCTAGAAGAATTTCGATGTGTTTATATGATAACAACCATTTTAATGATCATGACCCACTAATCTCGTTCCCTATTTTAATGACAATAATTCACTAGTCTCAATTTAATTTGAGAGATACGAGGGGGAGACAGAAAGATTTTTTAAGTATTAAAATATATAATTTTAATAATAATTATTAGTCTATAAATAATTTTATTAAAAAATATTGAATATTTTTTAAATCTCATGTGATCTAATAGATCCAACCAATCACTATTGAATACATATCTCATACACGGTTCATCACACTACAATATATTTTCTAGACTTTTAATTATTTTTCATAGGTTATACTATTTATTTATATCATAGCTATGTTAAAAATATTTTAAAAAGGGGTCATTAGGGCTTCTAATAAAAATCAATAAATGAGAAAACTCTTTACGTCGCCGGGACATGGGTTTTTTTATTAACATGGTTTTAAGTTAATTACTTTAGTCAGTATTCACCTTAAATTTTTTATTTTTTATTATATTGTATACAATAAATATCCCATCAAACTAAAATTTTGATAAATATCATCATTAACACTACCAATTAAGTTTTTAAAGTGTCAAAAGTGTTACTATATTAATTACCGGTAATATTCACTTTAAGCTTTATAATTATGTATAATTTTAAAAATACTTTTAGTACATTTTATCGAATTAATACATCATTAATATAATAAAATTGTTGTAAAATAACATCATTAACACTAATAATTATAATTTAAAAGTGTCAAAAGTGTTGTGTTATTAATTAGTTGTACTATTCAATTTAAAATTTATATTTTTTATTTTTTAGTAGATTATGTAGAATTAATATGTCATCAAAATAGTAATTTTTGTCAAATATCATCATCAAGACTACTAATTAAACTTTGAAAGTGTCAGAATCATTAGATTATTAATTATTGTTACTATTCACTTTAAATTTCATATTTTTTATAATTTTAAAGTAACTTTTAGTTGATTATGTACAATTAATATGTAGTCAAAATAATAAAGTTTTTGTTAAATAACACCATTAACATTACTAATTAAAATTTGAAAGTGTAACAAAGTTAAATAGTGACAGAAAATTGGTCTCTTATATCTTGTATCACACTTTTAAGATTTATTTAATCGGGGAATGACATCCAGTCACCCGTGGAAGTCTGCAAACACTAGGAAGATGACGTGAGAAGGAGCCGTGGGCGTTAATCAGAGGACAACCCTTCGATGCTTAAGTTAGGATTGTGGCGAGGTGAGGAACAATAGGAGGCAGAGAAAATGAGAGAGTGTGAGAGTAGAATGATCAAGTACGGGGCCGGAGTGGAGTCTGTAGAGGTGCTTGTTGTCTCCGATGAATGCTTGGAGAGTGCTCGCGAGGCCTGAAACGTGCCTGGATGTCAGCTCGTCTCTCCCTCCTCCTCTGGGTGTCTGGGCGTCTCACTGTACGTGTCTGTCTTATTGTGTGTATGTGTTTCTCTCTCTCTTCGCGCGAGCGTCCCTGTCTTTGTCGTTTGATCGTATGTCATTTATACAGGTTGTCCTAACGGTGGAGGTCTATCCCTTAGTAGGAAAAAGCGTGAGTCATGGAGAAACACCTCTGCGATCATGGGGAGTTTCTCGTTGTGCGCTCATTTATCCTGGCAGTGCAGCCTTGGGACGAGTCTCCTGGCGCTCTAGGCGCGAGCTCGTCCCTTCTAGAGTAGAGGCTGGTGATGGCGGGAGTGACGTTCAGGAGTAACGTTCGGTCGCTGAAAAATCATTCGGTGCCCGAGATACTCGTGTTGATGCTCCTTATAGGCTGGCGAATCTCCTACGCACCTTTGTTGGGCAGCCAGGTGTGGGCCGTTGGCTGTCGAATGACATACTTTGCACCCAGCGGAGCCTAGGCTGATGCAGGCCTGGTGCTAGTGGGTCGCATTGGGCCGGGTAGATTTTACTCTCCTCAGGTCACATTATTGATTATTAATTTTAGATACTATTCCGTTTAAATTTTATATTTTTAAATATTTTTAGTAGATCGTATAAGACTAATATGTCGTCAACATAATAAAATTTTTATTAAATAACATCATTAATGTTACTTATTAAAATTTGAAAGTGTCAAACGGGTTAGATTATTAATTACGGATACTATTCACTTTAAAATTTCGTTTTTTAAATTTTATACTATTTTAAATTGATTTTTAAAATAAATATGACTTCAAAATAATACATTTTTGGTTAAATAGCATCATTGGCACTATTAATTAAAATTTAAAAGCAAAAGGTTACGTTATTAGTATTATTAACTTTAACATTTGTATTTTTAATTTGTTAAAATAATTTTAGTGGATTCTATCAAATTAATATGTTGTGAAATAATATTTTTTATTAAATAGCATCATTAACATAACTAATTAAAGTTTAAAAGTGTCAAAATAGTTATGATATTTATTAGGGGTAGTATTCACTTTAAATTTTATAATTTTTTATTTTTAAAATTTTTAATAAATTTTACAATATTAATATTTCATATAAATAACAAAAAATGTAAACATCATCATTAATATATATATTAAAAATTTATAAGTGTCAGTATTTTTTAAGATCTAATTTGACAACAGATTAGGATGAGAGCGATTAACTTATCTTGGATGACCTGCCCACCCCTATTCTAAGTTCCTAACTCACCTGAGATTAGTAATTACACCTCTATTATGCGAATGAAAAAAATTCATCCTAATCTCTAGTTGATCTGAGTTAATAAAATAGATCAAAATATAGCAACTCACTCGACTCTAGTTAAACCATCGTTACTTGATTTTTTATGTTATCAAAATGGGTCTAGATTATTACACTAGTGTCCATATGAAATGAAAAGATGGTTAAATTGTAAAATTAACGTTAATAACTAATGATTGTTAAATTGACGCTAATCATTGAGTTTTTAAAATCCACCGTCACATTGTCAAATTTATGTTGACCATCCAAATGCAATTTTGAATTCAAATTCTAAAATCTTTGATAACTGCGATAACACTATGATTGGAATCGATCACGAGAGAGAGTAAAATTTCAAAATATCCTCATTCGTATATGCATTAATGAATTGTACGACTTGAAAGGATTTTAGGTTTGACTCCCAAATCGTAATTGGCATGAAAATTACTCTTGTGCATATTCAACTAACTGTAAAAGAGGATGATAAATTTAACTCCACTTTATCTTACGGTATAAGACGGATAAAAATAGTTTTTTACATCTCATAATTTGATGACCCAGATGGGAAGTCTTGAGCGATTTGATGAATTTGACGAACTCAATCTTGACACATAAGTCGAAAGGTTTTGTAATATTTGATAATTATTTTACTTTTTGTAACGATAGTGAGTATAATCTTAAAAATCATCATCTCAATCCTCACAAAACATATCTAATTTTGGAAGAGATTTTTGATAATCCTCCGTCTCTATAAATCTTACTAAACGAACGCATCTGATAACATTTTAGATTATGAATTTTTTCTATAATTTTTAAAGTTGAGAAAAAGTTAATGAAGATCACATTTCAAAAATTATGAAAATGTTTCTTTTTTTCCCTCTCTAAAATTTATAATTCAACTTTTGAAATAATTTGACATGATAAAAAGATATATTTGGTGAAATTTTTGAGAGTGAAAATTTCAAGGTTATAATTCACCTCTATTATATTCTTAAACGAGATCTTACTTAGACCTAGTTTAAAAATCTAATGAGATTATGACTTTTTCCATAATCTTTTAGATCGAGAATAATTTAATAAAAATGAATTTTTGAGAGATTATGAAAAGTGAAGATTTTTCACTCGTCTCTGGATAAAAAGTTAGATTATGATTTTTAAATAATTTGATGTGATATTTAGACATTTGATAAAAATTTAGATGGGTGAAGATTACATGTCATAATCCATGACCTATTGAATTATCAAACAAGATTTAGACTCCAGGGAATTGACTTCCCGTTACATCCAAGCGATGCCGCCTCGTTCCAAACGAGTCAGGGAGTCCCCACGGTAACACATTGGTACAGTGCCTGACCCCGAGCATCACCAAGCTTCCGTTGGTAGTGACGTCAGCATGACCTAACTTATGTCAGAATCACCAATTGCACCTCCGCGTCACATTGGCTGAGCGGGCGTCACGCTTTCTGGTGCTTCGTTTCACTCGAGTGAAGGGCACGCGAACCGCGTGCGAGGCCGCCCCCGCAGCCCCGTCCCAGCAAGCAAACCCACCACCACCGCCCACTCCACTAATTAGTGATTTACCCAAGTTAACTTATCATTAACAACTCGCCATTAATTATCTTCTATTTTAAGTACGGTAGGACTCCCTTCTGCTTGCCTTCCCTTTCGTGCGCCATTTACGCCTCCCGTGAGGACTGTTACGGCCACCGCACTCCCCACCAGCAGCAGCGCCACCGGCAGCAGCAGAGGTGGCAGCGCCATGGAGGACGCCTACGCCAGATCCGTCTCCGAGGTAACGCCGCCTCCTTCCACGCCTGGGATCTGGACCTAATGCGGCGGAATCGCCGGAGCCTCCCTGTCTCATGCTCGACGCCGGGGTTTTTGCGGGTCTTAACGGGATCTGTTATCTGTTCCGGTGTGTTTTACTTTTGACAGGTGCTAGAGGCCTTCGGAGTGGATCCGGCGAAGGGCCTGACTGATGCGCAGGTATGGTGGAGCTCACTCGTGAGCTGGCTGGCGGGATGGTTCTGGTTCGTTCTTAAATTCTTGGCTAATTGTGATTATATCGATCCGTCTCTTGCAGGTTGCAGATAATGCAAAGATTTATGGCAGGAACGGTACGTGCGCCAATGCCCTGACTCGATACCGTCAACTTTCTTTGTCAATCACGTAAATATTTTTGGTCATGTTTTCTTTTTCTTTTTAGTTTTGTAGTTTGAGAACATGTAACATGGCGATTTTGTTTACAGCCTAGAAAAATTCCACCACAAGATAAATGGTGCATCCCGCTAGTACACTCCTGATAGCCAATCCTTCCAATTTGAGTTGCAGAGTTCCTTCTCCCTCAATGTGAATAGTTATCTTGAAATAATGTGCAGTAGCGAATCTTGAAGTGGTACATTGTATATAGAGTAGTGAACATTTTATGGTAATGCGAGCCAGGAAAGGTGTAAACACCTTCAGAAGAAACAAGTGCTATATCCGATATGGAAACAGTGGTGAGGATGCACCAACTATGTGAAAGACTGAGACTGAGAGAAGAGTTTCTCTCTTTTATGAGATACTGAGATGTAGATTGTTTGTGAGTGTCGAAAATCTGGAGCTTAGGCCAACCAAAGAAGGGGAGGAAGGTGTGAATTGGGTTTAGAAAGTATTATGTCAAATTAAAATCAAACAGAAACAGAAGAACAGAGAGAGAGGCAATCAAACAAACACAATGGGATTGTGATTTTATAGTGGTTCGGCCAAATCTTTGACCTACATCCACTCCCCAAGACCCCTTTGGTATTCCACTATGCTAGAATCAAAGAATCAAATCTAGACTGACAAACACACATGTACCTTTTTCTTTGGGTATGGGTGGTACCACAATTGTATTAAGTATGTAAATAAAGGGATTTACACGTATAGTCAGTGTGCTCTCAAAAGATCCTGTACAAAAAATCCACATGAAGGTGGTGCGGTCCTCACTACCCCTCAACAAAAGGAAAGAGAGGAGTTGTGTGACTCCACTTTACATAGATTTTTTTTGCCTATTCTCTCACTTTGTCAGAAATAAAAGATACAAGCCTGTCCTCAATTCTTGCTTCACTCCTACAGATTTTGTTATTCCTTTCTCCCCATATAGCCCATAGTGTGGCATGAAGACTGAGCCACCAGATCTGATTGTCTCCCTTAAGATTTCACCTCCTATGCCAGTTGTGCAAGCACCCCCCCCCACACACACGCTCAATGAAGAGCACACACATACACACAAAAAGGCAAAATAACCAAGAAATCCAATCACAAGAGATTGGAACAAAAGAGCATTTGATAGTGTGCCGATTCTTATAGATTGTTGATAAGCACCGAAGGGGATGGTTTCCTTGAAGTTGTGCAAATTGAGGAACAATGGAGGTTTGGTTCGAGCTTGAAGCTTGGTGGGAGTGTCTAGAATCTAGAGAGCAAAAAAAAAAAAAACCCTTCTAGGGATCCTTTATTTATAGTTCTCCAGCTCTCCTAGCCATTGCACAAAGATTTGGTAGGCTTTCCTTAACTTTTAGAAGGCCAAATGGCTATTCTTCTTGAGTCTTCAAATGGGTGGTGTCGACACCTCTCGGGGTGGTTTTGACAATTCAGGAGAAACCTTGTTCTGGTTAGTGTCATCACCTCTCTCATTGGTGTCAACACTCAACACCCTTTTTACAGGGTGTTGAGATTTTAGAGAATCTTCCAAATTAAGCTTCCAATCATCATCCTAAACAATAAACTCCATACAAACTCATTGATAGACATATTTAGGAGTTTTAAAATTGATGATAATTACAACAATCTGTCCCTTTTTAATGATGAAAAGACTCTCTAAAAATGAAGTAAACAATAAGGTGTGAGTAAGAGTGAGTAATCATGCATGAGCAATAGCTAACCAATAAAGAGTGAATAAGATTTCAACATAACTAGCAAGGTTCAAAGGCCAAGAGCATCAAGCCAGATTCATAAGCAACAAGCAAAGTTCATCATCATCATTGCATATTCTCTTCCCCTTTTTGTCATTAATCACAAATGGGACAAGAGAAAGCCATGCCAAAGCATCAAAAAACTTGTGAGCTGAACGAGATTGTTAAAAAGGAACATCCAGATAGGATCAAAATTGGATGGAGATACCTGTGTATATAAGAAGGCAGAAAGGGTAGAAAAGATGTAGAAGTCTATCATCTGAACCCCATTTGGGAAAGTTATCATAAGGATTATTCATGGAGCCCTTAAGATGAATCAGATGATGAAGTTAAGACTCCATGGATTGAAGGTGGCCCATGACTTCTTGATGGAATTGATCTTGGGTACAATGTAATTCATTGAAGCTATCATATTGTGCATCAGTCTTCAAGTTGAGAGCATGGTCTTGAATGGTGAGTTCTTGTAACATGTGGAAGCTTTGTTCAGTGTAATTGGGCAAAGACACATCATGTTCTTGTTGAGTAGCTTGTGCATCTTCATCTTCCTTCTCTTTTCCTTCTAGCATAGTTGGAGCATGAATACATACTAACTCCCCATTGTTAGCCATTTTTATGCATTTGAGAGTAGTAAGCCCAAAGACATCCCACTTTGTTGGCTTACACACATCATCCTTAGAAAATTATCTGGGAAGAAGTCTAAAATCCGTGTTATAAACATGCCATAAGGTAGGCTTCTATCATCTCCAGCAGCTGTTTTCGTGAGTTCAAAAATGAGGTAAGTCAGGTCCACTAATTCTTTTTCGTAGATAGAGTCAACAATGAACATTTGCTGCTTAGACACTGTGTCAAATGTACCACTCTTTGGCAGAAGAGTATGGCAAATCACCAAGTGGAGAAATCAAAGAAGAGGTTCCCATTCATTTGCATTCAATTGCTCAAAATCTAGTTTCATCATCTCATCTTGCAACTCTATATATGGCTTCTGTCGCTCGACCAACATCCATTAAGGACAAGTATGCCTCAGCATTGGGAAGTTCAAGGGTATTGGCTATAAATTGAGTCGCTCGACCAACATAAATGGTCATTCCTTTAACAATGGTGGTAGATTTACCTGATTTATTGAAGGTCATATTTGCATAGAATTGACACACAAGACTTGGGTACGCAAACTTATGCATGGTTAACATGGGAATCCAATCAAAATCTTCAAAGTGTCGTCTGAGATCAACTCCATTTGACTCAAAATTGTCGAAATCAATTTTCCGACTGCTAAGCACTTCTCTCTTACTGAGATCTGTAACGTACTTATGGTAGGCAATCAGATTAGGAAAGTACCTGTCGTCATACTCTGGAGCACGGACTTGTTGACGAGCTTATGCCACATGTTTGGACACACTTTCAGCAGTAGCACTTTCTTCTATCGTGTGGGGCCTTCCATTTTCCATGAATGTCTCTTTTTGGAGCCATGGATTCCCAAAGTATGTTTTGAAAGAGTGGGATCTCAGGAGAGGGAAAAGAAGAAGATGGTGTAGGTTTAGGAGGGTGAAAACTAGGTGAAAAGGATGAAAAGTTGTGGAAAATGAAGGGGAAAAGGAAAGAAGAGCAAGGGTGAGTCGTGGGGATGAGAGTGGCAGAAGATGGGGTTGATACCTCTATGGAAGAAATGAAAAAAAAAACAATATATGAATCATATAGAATGCACACGAAATTGCAATTGTTTTCTGTCTGTTGGTCTTTTTCTGAAGCAAATCTAGAAGCTCATGATTCTTGCAATGCTTGTAGCAACATGTTGATTTATGTCATGAATAGATAAATAGGAATTAGATTGCTGCTCATGATCTTATTCAGGAAGCTAATATAATCTAATGACCTACCTTCCCTGATCTTGCTACCATAAATCTTGGCCATCAAGTTTAATGCTAGTCCTTTTTGATTTATGATCCTTGATCTATTGACTGATTTTGCTTCTTTTTGCCTGCATGTTTATGTTGGATTTGCAGTTCTGCCTCAAGAAGGAAGTAAGTTAATCCTTCCTCTCAATTTTAGCCATTGCCCTGTGTTCTTTTCTTGCATTATCAAGTTACTCATTTTTCTGCTCATGGTTTTACTATTGCATTTATAGAAATATGGCTGTGCATTAAATGTTTAAATCATTTGTGGTTCGTATAAGTTTTCCCTAAATTTTCGTGTTGTATCCTTAAGTGACCTTTATAGACAGGAGCAGGAGGTGTTTTATTGCAAGAGCAAGGAGAAACTATTTCCTGGAATTTTCAGAACTTTATACTGCTTGCTTTCACTCAGTTGTTTTCTGAAAAGATATGGGCGGTTATTCAGTAAAACATTAGATCAGTAAGATAAGTCATAGTAAAAACAAAGAAGTTTTCTTTTTTTTTGGGGTGGGTGGGTGGGTGTGATGAGGGCTCCAACCAGCACTGCTATAATAGATAGATAGATAGATAGCGCACTAACTCTCTATTAGAGCATAGCAGTGCGGTTGAGGGGAAAAAATACATAGCCTATTGATTCTCTATTTGGTCATGGCAGTGCAGTTGAGCTGTTGAAAACCATGCCATTTTACAGGGAGAAAATTCCATTTTGAGATAGTGCGACGCTGGAGGAAAATGTCTACTATGTTTTTTTTGATTCAAGGTTTCTGACTGGCTATTAGACAAGGACCTGAAAGGTTGAAAAACCAAGTTAGATCATACTTAATGTTGACATGGTACATGACTTGGTCCTGCTCCATATCTTAGGTCCGGAAATTCTAGAATGACAAACCTCCAGGGATATATACAGAATCTATCTTATTCTTCTTTATGCTTCTGTTCTTTATATTGACATATATATATTCCCATAATAAATTGCATTTCGTCATATATAACCTACCTTCATTTTTTTGCTTGTTTAACTTAACTTTAGATGAATTAAGAGAGGGAAAAGACTAATCTACCCTTGTTTAGTCTCCTCACTTTTTTCAAAATGATGAACAGAATATTCTGTCAATCCTGACAGTATTGGGACCAGAGGGATATAACTGAAACAATATTTACTCATTACAGGGTACACATGGCAATATAAAATGGGCTACAAATATCTAAAAAGCCTTATTCTTGCAAGTCTGCTGATCCAATGCATATCAACTATTGGAATTGCTGAAATGCAAGCGGGCTTATGTGAGTTGGCAAGTTGGCCAATATGGCAAAACAGGGTTTGATTTATTTTTTATTGTACCTCTGCTAGTATTGGCAGACTGCAGGAGTTGCCCTGGTAGCCTATAGAAGGGGTGAACAGATAGTTTTGAACAGTACAACTTGTTTGCCCGTAACTTGCTCTCTTAAGTATAACACATTTGCATACGTGTGACGTTACTTATAAATTAATGCGTGATCATGGCTGGCGGAGAATAATATGGATTGGTGGCTTGGATGCCTAATTAACTAAGTTTTGAAGAATGAAGGATATCACAGAATGTTCACAGAGATAAAGGGGGAAAGGAAAAGTGGAAGGGATAAAAGAAGGATGTTGTCAAAGGAGAAATATCTAGAGTAGAAAATGAGGCAAGCTTTGAGATTTGAGAAAGGAGAAACATTATGGGTTGCAGCAAATTTCTTGGGAGTAGGTGTTCAGCAAAAGACTTGAAGGTGTAGGAGAAAATGCTATATTAAGAGGAATGAATGTTCAGGGGAAACGTTGGAGGAGTGCTGAAAGACTGATAGTATGAAGAATGACAAATTGATCACCTGTGCATGCAAGGAAGGGAAATTGGGAGTGGTTCCCTGAACAATAATTAGAGAAAACATGATCTGGAAAGAAAAATGTTGGAGAAAGGAGTAGGCTATGTCACTTGGTCTGGTGACTGGTCCCAAAAACACTTTTTTTTTTGAAAACTGTCTGGTCCTAGAAATGCAATTGCTACTAGAATGCTTGGAGGGGTACTTCCAATTTGTGTGTTGCATATTCAAATTCTGACAATGGGACCAGGACCTCTAAAGAGCTGTATAAGGAATGCATGTATGTATGGGCTGAAATGGATACTGTATAGTATGATATTCAAACTTCCTAATGTATACATAAAACATTAAATATATATTGTATGTCTTATACTTAAATATGACATAGAACATCTATTCATTAAAAAACTTAAACTATGCAAAGGATGTTCCCTTATGCTAAGATCATTTGTCCTTTTTCCTATTATTCTAAATGGGGTTACATGGCTATGACCTACATGGCTCCAAGAATTCGACATTTCAGTTATCTCCACTGGGATTGAGCCTCCATGATCTGATACTGGGATGTATGCCTTATGCTGACTTATCTTTTAAATAAATCGATAGTGCCTTTAAAATCAACTAAAACGGGTCCATATTCACTTGTATCTGGCTGATTCTGTTCATTCCAGACTTGTAATGGCCGATAATGTTATCATTTTGTGCTCTTTTCTTGATGTGTCTCTGAGTTCCACATTCAATGGATTTTGCTGCTTTGTTCTGTGATTCTTTGTTCGTTTTTCCATATGGTTTAGCTCTGTCTACTACCCTACTGATCTTCTGGCATCAAGTCTTGGTTGCATTCTAATTCCTCACCTTTTTGATGTATATTTTCATTCACTTAAACAAGGAGAGCAGCATTATTAAAATCAACGTATAGGTAACATTCCTGACGGCAGACCAAGTTTTACTATCTTGTAATCCTGTTATGGGCTCTGAGACTTCTGCACTGTTTAGGCTGCTTGTTCTAGGGTCTTAATGATACTACCTTGGCCAAGAACAAATTGTCTTACGCTATGTAGTTTATAGGTGAGAGGAGATTGAGGTGACCAGGAGCTCAATTCAGCCTCAAATACCCAGGCGAACATGTGGGAAGGCAGGAAGGATGATAATAGAAAGAAAGTAGAGGAAACTTCCAAGTTCTAAAAGACTGGATATTCTAGAAGACTAGAACCATGAAGCATGTTCAATATATGAAGGGCCGTTTCTAGAATGCACCCATCTAAGCCGTGTGTGTCCAGGTCATGAAAAAAAATAGCAACATGTAATAGACAGAGGATATTAAACATCATTAAGAGAGGATTAACCATCTAGGACACATTCAGATGAAAAAAAAAGAGTAGCATATAATTAAGAAAGGTAATCATTAGACATTGTCAAAAAGGCATTTCAATGTCTTACCATGGACCCAGAGAAGCATTTAATGAGACAAGAGAACAATATGCTACAAGCAGCAACGATGACCATGAGTCACAACTAACAGAAAACAAATCTAACATCAAGCTATAGTATTTGATTTGTCATAAAAAGGTGCAAGGGTTTTACATGATATTTTGTGCTGGAAGGAGGAACTAGGATGAGAAGAAGAGGAGAGAAGAAGAGGAGGCAGAGGATTGCGCAGGATGAGAGGAGCAGTGATGGAGACACCGGCCCGATATGGAAGCTCGACCAACGTGGGTGGACCAACACCAACTAGACCTCGACTCGATCGCGCTTGAAGAGGGAGACGATCTCCACCATTAAATATTTATAGTTTCATTTATGTTTTGTGTCCCCGTGTCAGAGTCATCATTAGGATAATTTAAATGTTGTAATCTTGTTTTTTATTACGTTGAGTCCAAAGAAGGCAGTTTCGGTTTCGGTGTCAGTTTCGGCCGGGTCTGAAACCGAAACAGTTTCGGTTTCGGCCCGAAACCAAATAAAATATTATTTTTTGTCAACTGAAGGAGTTTCGGTTTCGTCCGATTTCGGCTGGTAGGTTTCAGATCGTTCCGGTCCGAAACCGATCAGTTTCGGCCGAAACTGCCATCCATGACTTGAGTCTTTCTAGAGGTGTAAGACCTCTTAGAGTTCCTAGGGAGTAGGGAGTTAATGATTTCTTGTACTTTTGAGGATTAGGTTTCTTGTACTCTCTAGGGCTCTCTACCCTTCCCAAGGGAGCTGAGTCCTGTAGCCCCTCTCCTCTCTCTTTAAAAGGGTTTGTTCCTCTCTATTTTGAAGGAATGACATGTTGAGTTGAGAAAAAAAAAATCTTTTGTGAGGTGAGAGGCTTTGCGTGTTATCTCCGAGAGGGAGATAGGGTGAGAGGCCCCCGGGTGAGAGGCCCCATTCTACCCAATCTGTCCCACAGCACCGTTCCCTTCCCCCCTTCTTGCCCAACCATACCATCTCCTCCTTTTCCCCCATCCCTCTGTCCCCTCCACAGTCACCGGCTCCTTCCCTGCCCACCCCTGCGCCATTCCTGCGACCACTCCACCAGCCTTTTGTCAACAACCTGTACCTTCCTTCTTCCCCCTCTCTGTCAGCTGTCCACCCAGCCTCTCCCTCCTGTTACACCACCCCTCCTGTTCGCATCCCCTCCTTCCATTTCTCCTTCTTTCCCCTTCCTGCACCCTACCACTGCCACCAGAAGCAAGCCTCGCCGGCACCCAGCAGGAGCTCACACCTCCCCCTCCCCTCTCCTTCTTCTTCCATCTTCTGACACCCCTGCGTTGTGAACAGGGCCTTGGTTTGCACCGCCCCCGCACCAACAACCAGCCAGAGCCAACTCCGCGCCGGCGGCCCCTCCTTCCTCCGGCTCTCCATTCGCCTTTCTCAGCTGCAGCCCAACCACTGGCAACCCTGCCCTGCTTGCCGGAGGCTTGCCACCCTGCTGTTCCTTATCGCCATCCGCGGTTGCAGACAACCCAGCCCCACCCCGCTGCACAGCCGCCGGCCCCGCTTCCGTCTCCTCTCTCCCTCCAGGCCAGCGCAACTACCCCGACCACCTGTGCACTGTTTTCCCAAGTCACCGTGCCACCACCGGAGCTGCCCACAGAGCCGTGCCGTCGCTTTTCTCCTTCTCCTGCTACACAGACACAAGTCAGTCGGCCGGCTGAACGCCACGCCCTGCCAGCTCTCAGCCCCCCTTTCACCCTTTCCCTCTCTCTCGTCTCTTCTATCTCTGTCCTTTCCCTCTCTCTCTCTGCTTCGTTCTCTGTTCAGCAAGGGCATCAACCGCTACATGGGGACCATGCCCATCACTTGCAAGCAGTTCGTAGTACCATCGGCCCAGTAGCGTCCAACAGTGACACGCATCGGCCTACCATGGAATCACAGCAACAGTGAAGCCACGTGGTCCAACCCAACTGAGAAGCAGGCCAGTTAATAACAGGAGCCTAGAAAAGGAAGTAATTCACTACTTCGTTTCTCATGAAATTGGTATCAGAGTGGGAACTGATTTGTTCCACCAAATTGGGGTCCGAGGTAATATTATGTCTGCGATGTTGTTCCAATTTAGAGTATTCTTGCCTATCAACGAGTCAACAACCGTGTTTCGCTACAAGTGTGAATCTAAAAATTATATCTCTCAATCCATTGTTGACTCTCTTTCGAAAACGGGAGAAATCATTGTTGATGGGGCGGAAGCATTTGTGGAATTTCATCGAACCCTTCACCACCGCATCACAAAAAAATCTGTGGTGTATTTTCGTGGAGCAAGGTGCAAAATTCGTCCCATGGGTTTATATATTAGTTTGGGCTATGAATGGATGAAGGGCTGTCAAGCTGTCATAGATCCGGATAGGGTGAGTTGCATTGGTTGTGATCGACCTTGAGCGGTGGCGGGCGGGGGGCTACACGGAGCAGATCGAGGAGTGGATGGAGCTGTAGGGTCGGGTGGGGGGGCACTGCTGCTGAGGGGAGGGGGGTTCACCGGAGGGGGGGTTCATCGAGAGAGAGAGAGAGAGAGAGAGAGAGAGAGAGAGAGAGAGAGAGAGAGAGAGAGAGAGGCAATGAGGGCGGCGGTCTCGAGGGCAACAATGCCATTATTGCGCTGGGGTGAGAGTTAACCCACCTCGCTGGGTGGGTTATGAAATCTGGATTAAATCCGGGTTAATCCTTTCTTTAGCTGGGTTATTTTGTTCCGCCTATTAAACTAAAAAAGAGTTAACTCTGGAGTAAAATCTGGGTTAACCCCGGGATATCCCGCTATCAAAGCGGTGCTTAGAGTTTCTAGGGAGTTAATGATTTTTTGTACTTTTGAGGAGTAGTTTTCTTGTACTATCTAGGGGAGTCTACCCTCCCCAAGGGAGCTGAGTCCTGTAGCTCCTCTCTTCTCTCTTTAAAAGGGTTTGTACCTCTCTATTTTGAAGGAATTACATGTTGAGTTGAGAAAGAAAAAAATCTTATGTGAGGTGAGAGGCCTTCCGTCTTGTCCTCCTGAGATGGAGGAGGGGTAAGAGGCCCCAAGTTACCCACCACCATAACGCCATCCCTTGCATACACCTTCCTTCTTCCTCCTTCCTCTTCCCCTATGTCATCGCCTCTTTCCCTTCCCTCTGTCACGACAAGAACAACAGACCGCCAGTCGCACACCCCCCTTCCTGTCTCTCCCCCCCGCAGCAGCAAGAAGCCCCTTCGCCTGCCTGCCATCCTTGTGCCTCCTCCCTACATCGCCTTTGTCCTCTGCGAGCCAGCCACACCAGCGGGCCCCGCCGGCAGCTAAGCCTCCGCCGTCCTTCACCGGCTGGCCGCACAGCAACCTCAGCCCCCAGATGACTCCATCCACCGCCTCTTCTGTGCCAGAACTCCGCTGGAGCCCCACCACATCTGTCGCCAAAAGCAGCTGCGTCTGCCACCTCTCCACCTTCCCCTGCTCGGTTCATGCGGCCGCTGTAGCTGTGCTCCCTGGAATTGGACCACCACTGAGAGCTTGCCGTCCCTTTCCCCCTCCTTTCGGCCGCAGCCCTACCTCCGTTGTCCCCTCCCTCTGCGAGCACATCCCCCCTCTGTGAGTCCAGCTCCGCCGCACAGAGCCCTGCCACCTTTTCCCTATTTGCCAGTGGCCAACATCGGCCCTCCACCACCATTGGCTGTCTCTCCCTTCTCCTTCTATCTCGTTTCCCTTGTGTTCACAGGACCCAACAACACTTCGCCGGTAGAGGAGCCAAGGTTGCTAGTTGAACCGCATGGCCACTTGTCCTCTGTAGGCACCTGCTCACGGGCCACAGGCCATACCGCTTGGACCAACACAGCTATATCTTCTCACAACAAGTAAATTTGGCCCTAGAGAAGCCCATCAGTCCCCAAGGAAGCAGTCCAACCCTGCCCATCACAAAATCGACACTTGTTTCTCATCAAGCAACCAGAGTTAAGAGGCCGTGACCCTCTCTCAATGTGTCATTAGGGCTAACAATTCAATTACAAATGATGTAAACAGCCCCTGTCACATAGAGAGACATGTAGGGTTGTTTATGGAATAAATAAGAAAAAAGCTTAAGTTATTGGATCCATCTTATCAGGTCTAGTAATAAACCAACACCCAGAAGATGGCCCAGCCTCTTAAAGAGGCATAAACTGGCCTATCCGTTGCACTCCCCCTCAAGTTGAGCATAGATATCTTGCATGCACAGCTTGCCCAAAACAGAAAATAGCTTGTCCCTGGACAAGCCTTTGGTAAACACAACGGCAATCTGATCAACTGAATGAACATAGGGAAGGCAGAGTTCCTCGGAGTCAAGCCGCTCTTGAATGAAGTGCCGATCAATTTCAATGCCTTTGGTGCTATCATGTTGCATAGGATTAATGGCAATGTTGATGACAGCCTTGTTGTCACAGTGCAACTTCAAGGGAAGATCAACCTTCAGACTAATATCCTGTACTGCAAGTTTCAACCAGAGAAGTTCAGCTAAACCATGTGCCATAGTGTAGTATTCAACCTTGATGCTAGACTGGGCACACAATTTTCTTTTTGCTACGCTAGGTGACCAAGTTTCGCCCAAGAAACACATAGTAACTAGAAGTAGAACGACGATCTTACTTGGAATCGGCCTAATCAGCATTTGCAAACCCTTCAATGGAAAGAGAAGTAGACTTGGTGAGCAATAGTCCCTTGCCAGGACAAGTTTTGATGTAGCACATAATTCTGTCTATAGCTTGAGGATGGGGCGCCCGAGGAGCATGCATAAACTGACTGACAACACTTACAACATAGGGGATGTGAGGCTGAGTGAGCTTTAAGGACAAGAGTTGGCCAACCAATCGCTGATACAGGCTCTTTTCATAATCATAAAGAAGCTCCCCATCAGTGTTAGTCAATTGTTGGTTGACCTTAATGGGTGTAACCATAGGACGACACTCTATCTAGTATCCTCAAGCAGATCCAAGGGATACTTTCGTTGGCAAATATATACATTATCACCTGAGCAAGCAACTTCAGGTTCAAAGAAGTACCGGAGCATCCCCAAATCTTTAATTTCAAACTCTCTGGCCAAACTAGCCTTCAGAGACTGTATCTCTTCATCATGATCGCTAGTGATGACTATAGCATCCACATAAACAATGAGAATAGCAACACGACAACTTGTCCACTTGACAAGCAGAGTGTGATCAACTTTACTCTAGGCCTAGCCAAAACGAATCACAGTGAGACAAAAATGGGCAAACCAGGAGCCAGATGACTGTTTCAAACCATACAATGCCTTCTTAAGCTTGCAAACTTTCCCATATGTGTTTTGCACCCCGGGCTCGGGGGAGGCTGTATATACACCTCCTCCTGCAAGTCTCCATTGAGGAATATATTTTTACCATGAAGCTGAAACAATTTCCAGGAGTATTGAGCAACAAGAGAAATAAATAACCCGGACTAACTTCAGTGTTGCAATTGGGGAGAGTCTCCTCATAATCAACACCGTAGGTCTAGGTAAATCTTTTGGCAACCGGTTGCTTTGTATTGGTCAACAGGCCCATCAAGCTTACATTTATGGTGAAGGCCCACTTGGAACCTACTAGCCACTTCCCCATCAGAGGATCAACCAGTTCCCATGTTTGATTCTTTTGTAGTGCATGCATCTCCTCATCCATTTGTCGCTGCCACTTTGCATCTTTGACAGCCTCTGTACAGGAATAAGGCAAAGATACACAGGACAGAGCAGAAACAAAGAAGTGATAAGAGGGTGAGAGATGAGAATAGGTAATAAACTGAGAGATTGGGTGTTGGGTACACCCATGAGTGCCTTTCTGAACTGCAATTGGGAGATCAAGATTAGTGGGTGCAAGAGGGCAACAACTTGAAGAAGTTGCAACCTTTTGGGAAGAACAGTCCACGGTGGGGGGTGGGGGGGGGGCGACCTTTCACTGACGGGAGTAGGTGATCAACTCTTCAATTACACCAGCTTTATCTTTATCACGAACGCCAACTACAGAAGGTAATTCATCAGTGTTAGGAAGGGGAGGTGCCCGAAACACAAGGGGCGAACTGGATTGTGTGGGTGGAGACTTCGAGAGAATTCTTCATGAATCCTCATGTGCTTACACACCCCAACAAAATGGGGTAGTTGAAAGAAAGAATAGACACTTATTAGAGATTGCTCGTGCTCTCCTGTTTCAGCATAATCTCCCTAAAAAATTTGGGAGAAGTTGTATTGACTACAACATATATCGTCAATCGAATGCCATCCCAAGTTCTTAGTGGCCAAGCACCTAGCTCCCTCTTGTGTCCAGATCATCCCTTGTTTTCTCTTCCACTGTGAGGTTTTGGATGTTTGTGCTTTATCCATTGTTTGTAGCCTAGCACAACTAAACTTGATCCCCGTGCTATCATTGCTGTGTTCTTGGGTTACTCTCCTATTCAAAAGGGGTATAAATGCTTTGACCCCAAGACTAGCAAGAAGTATGTTATTAAAGATGCCACATTTAGTGAGTCCAATTTTTTTTCCAAAGATTTTTTTTGCATTGTCAGACCAGAAGACTTTGATTTTTTGTTCGAACTGAATTCAGCCATCTTACAAAAAACTTTAATCACCCTTGGGACCGTTGCTCTAGATTTCAGCAAATACAACTTTGTGCAGTGAGTATAGTCAACAATGAAGCTCAGAAAGACAACCGTCAAGAGAGGGAATATGAGAAGGCTCCTAGACATCAGAATGCATAAGCTGAAAAGATGTTGAATTTTTATTTATTGAAATTGGGAATTGGGTACGACATTGTTTTGCCAACATGCAAACATGACAACTGAGTGATTTAGGACTTCTTTACCAAACAGTGAAGGACATAAGACACTCAAAGAACAAAAAGAAAGGTGGCTCGGATGAGAATGCCACAAATGGATTTCCTACAGCTGTTGACAGATATCCTTGCTAACTCTAGAATGAAGAGCAGCACCTACTCCTGGCTCAAAGTAGTAGAAACATCCTGCTTCATGTCCCATCTCAATCAGTCACCTTGACTTCAGGTTCTGGCAAACACAATGGTCAAGGAAGGTGGTCACTGAACAGTTTGAACATTTGGTCATACTACTAACAGACGAGATTTATGGATAAAGTAGAACATGCAAGGTTGAGGACAAGATAGGATGATGTTTAGTTTAATGGTGCCACGACCAACAATGGTGGCTCGAGAGTCATCAACGATGGTCACCTTTTCTTGACTATAGTTTAAGGAATAAGAGGAGAACAAGGTAGGAATATTGGTCATGTGGTCGGTGGCTTCTGAGTCTATAACCTAAGCAGTAAGGGGTGGACATGTAGAGGCACTCAATGCAACACCAGCAGTAGTTGACTGAGTAGGAAGGGATGATGATGAGGTAGAGGTGGAACCAAGCTGTGAAAGTAGACCATGCAGTTGAGTAATATCATGCGAGGTAAGTCCTTGGGGAACTGAACCCCATGAGATAGTTTTTTTTTAAGGTGGGTGGTACCACTATTGTATTACATGAAAAAAGATGTACAAGTATAGTAAAGAAATTCCCAAAAAATTCCTATACAAAAGAAGGCCACATCAAGCTAGTGTGTAGCACTCTATCCTCTCAACAAAATAAAAAGAGAAGAATTTTGGGAATTCATATTACAAAGAAGCTCAACCTATTCCCTCACTCTATCACAAACAAAAGAGACAACAAAATCCTCCGCTCTAGCCTCCCTCTTAAAAATCTTGTTGTTCCGTTCGTCCTACATTGTCCACAGAGTAGCATAGAGGATCAGCCACCAAACGGTCCTGTCCCCTTTAAGGAGCCAACTTCTGCCCCATCGCTCCATCAGATGTTGCACCTTTCTCTGTCGACCGAAGACACAATGGGTCATCCTAGCAAAAGCTCCCCCCATACCCCCTGTGAGTAGGAACAACTTACAAACAAGTGGTCCAAGGTCTTGTCCTCCTCTCCACACAAACAACAAGTCGACTAGATACTCGGAAGGAAGCACAACAGTCTGTCTTGAGTAGGACCTTTAGTGGACTATCTTCCTCTAGGCCTGCTATGGGATATCTTCCAAGCCAGGAGCTTCACCTTCAGTGGACTATTCGTCCTCTAGGCCTGGCGAGAGAATGATGGACACCTCCGTCTGAGATAATGACATAGACAGATCTCACGGAGAAGGTCCCTTCCCTCCCCCACCTTCATGTCTACTCATCCTCTCTATCTGATGGAGGATGAAAGTCAAGGAGGAAGAAAAGGAGGTCCTGGAGTTGCTCCATCTCCTCGATCCTGAGGTCCATCCTGAAAATCGGTGCCCCGGTGCCTCTGTAGAGCTGGGAATCAAAAGCCAGAGAGACCCCATCGGATCAGTAGAAACTACAAAGTGGCTAGGAAAAGAAACCTCCAAGGAGAAGTCACTACACCATTTGTCCTTCTAGAAAAGACTCTTGTCGGCTTTTCCTAATCGGACCCGCACACCAGAGTAAATAACATCCCTGCAAGACAATACGTCGCGTCAAAGAGAAGTCCTCTACTTTGAAGTGAGTGTCAAGTCCCAAACTCTTTTCCTACCATAGTACCTCTGTCTGATAACCTGCGCCCACAACCTATCCTCTCCCACCCCCAATCTCTATAACCACTTGCACAAGAGAGCCAAATTGAAGTCCCTTACATCTTTGATTTCTAGGCCTCCCTCTTCCTTGCTACTTGTCACTCTCCCCCATGCGATGTCATGCGATTCCCTACATCTCCCTCCACTACCGTGCCAAAAGAATTTGCCCTAAAAAGCTTCAATCTTCTTCGCCACCGACTTTGGGATATGGAACATGGAGAGGAAGTAAATAGGTAGGCTGTCTAGAACTGATCTACATAGAACCAGTCTGCCCCCATAAGATGACAATCTAGCCTTCCAGCAAGCCAGTCTGGACTCATATCTTTGACCAACAAGAAGCCAATCTACACAATGTAGGGCGTCAAGAGACAGTGGGAGACCCAAGTAGGAGATAAGGAATACTCCTATTTGACAACCCATAATGCATGCTGCCTTCTGAAGAGGCCAATCCTCCATGTTAACACCTTCAAGCATGCTCTTATAGAAGTTGACTTCGAGACCAATGACCTCCTCCAGTAGTTCCAACAGGAGCCTAGCCATATATAGTTGCTGCTCATCCTTTGCCAAGATAAGATGGTATTGTCTGCATACTGCAAGTGAGTAACTAAAAGTCCTATGCTAACTTGAAATTTCCTGATCAGCCCATAAGCCTCTGCTCTCAACCACACCTTACTCAGAACATGAGCCACTAGCACAAAGAGAAGAGGGGACATAAGATCCCCTTGACGGAGCCCCCTCCCACTGCATAAAAAGGAGGACGGCTCCCCGTTGATAAGGATTGTGAAGGAGGTCGACGAAATGCAAGCCCTGATCCATCCAATCTCTGTCTCCCTAAAGCCCATCTTATCTAGCACATCAAACAAGCACTGCTCATTAACCCTATCATAGGTCTTCTCGAAATCCAGCTTCATGACCACCCTTTTTTTTCGTTGTCTTCATGGCAAATAAGCACTCATGGGCCACCAAGAAGTGATCCTGAATATGTCTCCCTTTGATAAAGGCTTCTTAATAACTACTGACCAGCCTGTCCATAACACTGACCAATCACCCTGCCAACAACTTGACGATGATCTTGTACGTGCTATTAAACTGACTAATAGGCTTGAAGTCAGAATTCTTGAGCTCCTTGCCTTTTGGGGATAAAGACTGGCAAAGTTTTATTGATGTCTCCCAAGTAAGCCCATCCCTGCTGAAACTCACTGACAGCTACCACAAGGTTCTCTCTAATGACATCCTAGCATTTCTGAAAGAAAGCCAGTGGGAAGCCATCTGGCTTTGGAGCTCTATCCCTTGCAAGTGAAAAGACTGCCTGGGGAATTTCCTGCTCAGAAAAGCTCTGAGTAATGGCATCTCTCTCCTCAATGGATAGACAGGGAAGAAGATCATATGCAATCTTCGGCCTATAGTGCTCATCCTCGGCCTACAATGCTTATCCTTTATAAATAGTCCGGACAAGAAATCCCTCGCCTGACCACTTTTATACTCGTCTGAAGAGAAGGTGAGCTCACTGTTGAACCACATAATTTTGAAAAATGATTTCAGCAAAAAAGAAGTTAAATTAAATGCAGGGTGGCATGAAATGATGTTGAATTATTGCCCTAAAATTTTATGATTTAATTCAGAAAATAAATACTTTTACAATCCCGGACGGCGTCAAATTATTGACGTTCAAAGGCCATCCCAGGAATTAAACTCACAATTTTCTGATTTAATTCAGAGAAATAAATATTTTTTATGACAGCACAAAATAATATAAAATCATCGCCGTTCAAACATATAATTTTCTGATTTATTTCAGGAAAAGTAATTTAGTTCATGTCTCATGGCGGCGTGTGATGATACAAAATTATCGCCGTTCAGTCATACAAGTCCTGTAGTCTCGTCGGACGAAGAAATCTCCAAGGTACCGACGTGTTTTGTACGCCGTAATTCTATCAAACACTTTACGAGCGGCTTAAAGCCATGTTCCCATGTGATGAAAACCACAAAAAAATATGTTCTCGACCTTTGGGGAGTATCCTTGATGCCTCGAAGGGTGGCCCTGGCAGTGCAAGAAGTCCGGTAGCAAGGCGGCTTGAATAAAGAACAAACAAACAAACAAAACCCTCCATGTGCCGCTGCGTCCTTGGATCTCGTGGCAGAAAACACGGAGAATGAGCTTGGAGAAGACAAATCCCCATTTTGGACCCACAAGGGGGGGGGGGAGGTGGCCGCCCACTTGCTCTCCCTCTCTCCCTCAGTCTGCGTGCCAGGAAGCAGCCGCCTCTGTGTGTGTGTGTGTGTGTGTGTGTGTGTGTGTTCTATCTCCAGGGGAAAGAAATAAAGGGGGAAGAGAGAGGGGGGATGACCCCGATTAAGCCTGTGTTTTAACCGGGGGAACTCCCTCCGGTTGTGATGAACACAAGGAATCTGGGGGAGGCTCCCCCGGTTTCCCTCTCCTCCTCCCAGCAAAACGGGGGAAAACCCCCATGGTCACTCACGTGCTAGACTAGACCGGGGGAGGCCCCCCTAGTTCTCCTCCTCTTTCTCACTTGCCAGCTGGACCGAGGGAGAGCCCCCCGGTCCCCTCTTCCTCCTCCCAACAAAGTCGGGGGAAACCCCCCCTCTTCTTGCAAGGAGGATCGGGGGAACCTCCCTCCCCGGTTCCTCCTCTTCCTCCCTTTTTGCCAGCTGGACCGGGGGAGAGTTCCCCCAGTTTACCCCACCTTCTCCGGGCCCACTTGACTGGAGGAAAATCCCCCCGGTTGTTTTTCCTCCGTTTTGCCAGTTGGACTGGGGGAACCTCCCCGTCTAATTGTCCACTTAGTCGGGGGAAAATCTCTCCCCCCCCCCCCCCCCCCCAGTTGTCTCTCCTCCCTGCCAGCTTGGACTGGGGAAAAAAAAAACCCGGCCCCTTCTCCTCCGCCTAGGTTCATGTAACTGGGGGAAACCCACCTCACTCTCTCAATTTAATGTTAGTCGGGGGAACACCCATCTCTCAAAGTAAAATCCCATCCGGGGATTTCACAATTGGTCTTTTCATCTCCCCTAATGCCATAAATGTCTCATACAACCTCCCCGGTTCACACCCCTATAAAAGGAGGAGGAGAGGCTTATTTGAGGACACAAAAAAAAAGAGAAGACACACACGAAGGAAGCCAACCACAAGGGTGAGAACACTCAACTCAAGGTGCTAAAAAACCCTCAAGAACGTAAAGAACACTTAGAAGATTTTGAAGACTTGGGATTATGTTTGGTTTGTCCAGCCCCTAAGATTTGTCTGTTCAATTTGAGAAATCCCTTTTGGGAGAGTATGTTGATGTTTTTGCACTTATACCCCTACCCCGATAATTTGTTTGCAAGTCATGAAAATTTTATAGAAATATAGAAAAATTATGTACAAGTCCCTACTTTATGCAAAATTGCAGAAAAGAGCCGGCAAGTTTATGAAATTATACAAATGTCCAAAAAATCAGGGAAATTCCTGAAAATTCAGAAATTGAACAACAAATATTCAAGTTTGTAGAAATGTCCTCCAAATTGGGGAAAAACCGCTGGTTTGTTCAGAAGTTCGGAAAGTTGCAAATCATGATCGAGGGAAAATTACAAATAAACATTTGATTAAGAAAATTATAAATAAACTCTAATTTAAGAAAAAATGTAAATAAATCTTGACTTCAGAAAAAAATGCAAATAAACCCCAATTCATGTTCTAGGACATGGAGGTCCTTTCTTGAGCTTAAATCTTCAGATCACGTTGGATAATGTGAGGGTTAAATAATTTTTTTGACAGTTAATTAAAGCTGTTCGGACTTATGCCGATGTAAATAAAAATCGACTACAGCCGGTGGGGAAATGTCCAACACCCGAATCCTAAATTGTCTTATAAAAAAATAAAACACAGAAACAATCATGCACATGCTAATCAATTAGGTAAAATATATGCATATTTTTCCAACAAGTGGATATATAAAATTAATTTTCTGCGTTAAACACTCACCCACATTGATGCATGTAATGGCATTAACCTTCCTCCTCCCTGATTAAATACATTAGAAATAAGCAGTGTTCTTGTCCCCTTTGATCCATTTGTCTCTCGACCTTTGTCTCCAGTAGATTTCTTCCCTAGAGAGGATCTCATCAAACTAGTCTCTCAGGGAGTCCCTAAGTCTCTTGTCATCTTCATCCATAAGACCTGTCTCCTCCAAACAATCAATGCCCTCAAGTTGCTTTAGGATTCTATCTTTCGCTGCCCTCCTCGGGAGGGTTTTATCAGCCCCCCAAGTCCTGAGAACTTGAGCCGTGTGTCTCAACTTTCTAACCCAAGTAGCCATAGCAGACCTTCCATCACCTTGTTCAGTCCAAGCTCTCTTGTCATTGTCCGTGAATCAGCCTCTCTAAACCAAAACTTCTCAAGTCTGAAGCTGTATCTCCTATCATGCTACTGGTTGGTCTTCAAACGTATGGACCTATGGTCCGAAGCAGATTTTGCCAAAGGAAGCACCTGCATATGAGGAAAGTGATCCTCTCAATCAATTGAAACCAAAAATCTATCCAACTTGGAGCATGAAACATTTGCTCGCAGATTGGACCAAGTGAACTGCTTATGAGCCATGCCAATGTCTACTAGCGCTGCTTCCTCAATGAAGTCGGTAAAGTCCTCCATGTCCTCTGTATACATACGATAACCTGTCCTCTCCCACGGTGCAGCCATCGCATTGAAGTCCTCACCAACACACCAAGGCCGTGCAGAAGAAAGATGATGCCGAGCTAGGTCATCTCACAAGAGTCGCTTCTCCTCTCTGCTTTGAGGTCTATACACCCCAGAGAAGTCCCAGGAGAAGCCATCCCTTACATTGTTGAAGTGTAAGGTGATGGCCCACCTACTAACTTGTATGTCCAACACCACCTTATCAACTTCATATGAATTCCATAGGATCATAATCCTCTCTGACCTGCCCACCGCCATGGAAGCAACTCTTATGGAAAGTCTAGCCCCTCCAATCTCCCTCATGAGGGACTCCTCATCCCCTACACACTTGGTCTCTTAGATGCGAAGGATATCGATCTTACATCTCCTGATCAGCTCTCTCAACACCCTCTTCTCCACCTCCCCAAGCCCCCTCACATTCTATGAGGCAATCCTTATGATAACAACGGGGTGATCATTTCCTCCCTACCGCCATCATCCCCCTCCGTCTACCCTCTATGCTGAGCCCTCTCTATCTGCAAAATACTCCTCCACCACCTCTTCTTAATATTAGAGAACGCACTCGTCAGGTCCTTCTCTGCACCTGCGAAGGCAGCCAACTCCCTCACTTGCTTCTCTGTCAACTTCTTTACCCTTCCTAGCAACTCTCTCACCACCTCCCTCCCCATACAGGTGCGGGCAGATGAGGCATCTCCTACAATTTGCATCCCATTCCCTCCACCCTGAGCCTTCAGGAAGACATCCTCCCCTTCTGATAGAGCCTCCTCTTGGTCTTCACCCCCTACAGGATCAGTCTCAACGAGAGCTATCTGTAGTTGAGCAAGCAGAGGCTCGACAGAGCCTAAGATGGTCGGCAGCGACAAGCAGGAGTCTAGCAGATCCCCATTGGCCCCCTGAGATAGGTCCATGTACCCGTTAAGCAGTTGAACCTGTTGGCCATTAGCACCTACAACATGACAACCTTCTCTGGCAGTCCACGGAAGAAGAAACACCTCTGCCTGCAGGCTGCTGGGGCTCTTGCTATCGCCAACCACCTGCTGGGCGCCTTAAGGCGCTTCACCCTCCTACCTGCTGACGACGACAGCCTCCTCCGAAGGGTGGCAGCTAGAAACTAGAGCCAATGGACCGGTCCCAACCGAATGTCCGAGCACTGGCAAACCAGGGAGGGAGATAGGGCTGAGAGGCCTAGCCCCTATCGGATGAGAGAGCCCTGGGCTGAGAATACCAGAAGGCACAGCCGTTGCCATCGCCACCTCTGGCCTCCCTCTTGCCGGTCTGTCGCTGCCATAGCACAAGCCTCAGGAGATGCCGTGGGGGGTACCATAGTCTTCGCAAGTGTCGGGCGGGGATGACGGCTTGAAACGGGTTTCTGCGGGCCCGTTAACACATTGTACTCGGATTCGGGTAAGTGATGGTTAACGGGTCGACCATGGGTTCTTTGCCTTTCCTTGAGCTGACCCTATTACAATGGGTCGAGCTACCCGCACCAACTAATTGGCCCACTGGAGAATAGAAGACGGCCTGATGGGTCGAGATGGCACTCGGCCCAGCCTGCCCAGTAGTTTCATTTGAATTCAAAGAGCGCGCCTTGCCATCGTCTTCAACCTGTGTCTGACGGGAGGGTTAGCCTAACTCTTGCGGCGGAGGTGGCCCCTCCTATGTCTCTGTCTAGGTGGAGAGCATGACAGCGAACTCTATGCCCCCTATAGGAACGAGGAAGACCGGAGTGACTCCCTGAGGGGAAGCCACCTCAATAAGATCCTCCATGCAGTTGAGGGACCCCTCCGGAGCTAGTCTCAGGCTGCTCACCAGGAAAACCACTCCTACGTCATCGTAGAGTAGGATTGGCAGACTAGTGAACTTGACCCAGAGCTCTTTATGATCCGGGTTGGGATAGGTGCCTCTCTCAAGGGTCCAAGCTTGGACCCTGAGGATCGAGCCACCGTACAAGAGGACACCGGCCTTCGTCACCATCTTTGCACTTCCGCACTGGAGCCGACAACGAGTAGACCTCTCTATGCAATCGCTTGACCTCCCACAGTCCACCTTGAGGCCATCTCTTATTCAACAATGTCGTCACAGCCTCTGTGTCCATGCCTCCTTGTACCGAGGAAATCCAAAGACATCTCCCCAGTCAGTCTATCTGACTCGACAGGCTCTCCAAGTGAAAGTCTCCGGCGTGAAGGAGCACTCCGCCACCTGTCTGAGGAAGCATAGCGGGCTTCCCATGCTTCATGATGTCCACATAGGATGCATGCCTCGATCTCCTAAAAACCTCCCCCGGCCTGTGACCTGACACTAAAACCCTGCACACTTGCTGGAGGTGGCCTCTCCTGCCACACTGGAAACAGACTGGAGGTCCCTTGGCGCCCCCCCCCCCCCCCCCCCCCCCGCCGACACCGAAGAACGACCCTGCTACGAATGTGTCAAAAGAGTTTAGATATGCCAACCAAGGGGGGTGATACCACAGAGCTTCTCTCTGTAGAACACTCTGGCGAACCCCATGAGATAATTGAACCTTGATCCGAGGGAGGAATTGGCTGAGGTCCCTCGTGGGGTTAAACAGCAACATACCCCTTGGCTAGTTATTCCTTCTTGTCCTTCTGGAACTTGGAAGGCTTCTTGTTGGGATGAAGATCCTAGCAGTCATCAGCAAAATGCTTTTCTCTCTCACAATGGCTATAGATCTTTCTAGCCTTAGAGGTAGCCTTGCTCTGTCTAGACTCATCTTTTTTCTGTCTAGCACCTACAAAAGCTAGAGATTCTCCAACAGATACAACTCCACTGCTGTCATTCATGGCTTTGCGATGGCCTTCTTCACTAAGCACTTTGTTGTACAATAGCTCAGGTGAGGGAAGAGGATCCACTCTCAAAATTTGTTCACGGAGATTCTCAAATTCTTGGTTCAAAGTAGCAAAGAACTTGGAGATCCGATTGTGCTAAACATACACAAAAATCTCTTTTGATTTGCAGCACATGTCCAGTCATCAGGTGCATGATAGTCCAGGTCCTTCCACTTGCAGTGGAGTATGCCATAATAGCTTGTAACAGTGTGACCGCCGTGCCAGAACTCATGGATCTCACTTTGCAGTTGATAAATAGGGACCATGTCCTGCTTCTGTCCAAACATTTCCTCGAGAAGTGTCCACATGTCACGGGCTGACCTCTTTCGAAGAATCGGTCTCTGAATGTTAGCACCGACTGAGTTTATTAACTAGGACATAACAACGCTGTTTTCTAGGTGCCATTTGTCGAATCCAGAATCGTCAACATTCGGTTTCGACAATCTTCCATTGAAATAACTGATCTTTCCATCTAGCAAAGTAGATTTCTGTTGCAACAGACACCATATAATTGTGCTCATTTAATTTGACTGGAGTGATCTGGAGAGATACATTGTCGCTTCCAGTCCTCAGTGCTGACATATCTACAGAGCCGGAGGTGTTAAATGTACTCTCAGATTGCGTAAACTCAGACATGCTCACGGTGTGATAGGTGAGGGAAGACTCCCCCTTCCACAAGGTCTACTGCAGCAACATGAATAGGAGGGAGGGGTGACCACTAAGCCTGCTGCAACCGCAAGCAGACTTGGATTGTTCAACCCACGCCAATTGTAGGGTGCAGAGGGAGGTACGGAGAAGTCCTCCACACCAACCGCACACCACAGGAGGCCGGACTGGGCCCTTTAAGAATGGAAAACGACACCAGCGGAGACTACAGCCTGCTACAGCAGCAAGGGGACCCGAACAAGGTTCTTGTCCTCAGATCTGGGATGAACAAAACTTGCCTCCATGGACCACATACCGATGGGGGAAGAGCCCCAAGAGACCTCGGATGCCAAGGTCTTCAGGTCTCCACCCTACACACCAGGAAAGGCCAGACGTGGCCCTCCATCATACCTGCGGTGGCTCTGTTCTGAGGAGGACTGCAGCAGACAGATTCACAACAGCACAAGAAGTTCTTTGGAAGCCCAACCAGGCCCAACACAGATCAAACGCTCTGATACCTTTTGCATGATGTTTTGTGCTGGAAGGAGGAAGAGAAGAAGAGGAGGAAGAAGAGGATTGCATAGGATGAGAGGAGCAGCCAGAGTTGAGAGGCCGCGGCCCTCTCTTAATGTTTAATAGGTCTAACAACTCAATTACAAATGACCTAAACAGCCCCTGTTGCATATAGAGACATGCAGGGGTGTTTATGGAGTAAATAAGAAAAAACTTAAGTTATTGGATCCGTCGTATCGGGTCTGGCAATGAACCAGGGCCCAGAAGATGACCCAGCCTTCTAAAGATGCCTGGACTAGCCTATCCATTATAGTGATTGTTTAACTCACGAAAATGAATAAATAAATAAAGAAATATTTTATTCTTTGAAGAAGAAAATACGCATTAGTGGTTATTTAAGTAGTGGGTGTATTATTATTTCCGTGAATTTAGGTTTATCAGACGATTTGGATTTGGATACGGGACATTTCCTCATCGACCGTAGTCGATGTTTATTTATATTGGCGTAAAGTCCGAATATCCTTGATTAATTGTCAAAGAACTCTTTTTCGACCTCCACAATATTTGCTGTGATATTGGGGATTTTATCTGACAGATTTGATCAAAGAGATCACCCATTAGAGATACACATTTGCAAGAGAAAACTAAACATTTCATTCTTTAGATTCATCTTTACAAAATACATGAAATCTCGATTACATAGTCGGGTCATTTGATTTACATTTGGCCTTCATTCTGCCACCAGAACAGACCGTTGAATTTAAGTTTCATAGAGATCAACCCCTTTTTTGGGTATATTTGCAATTTTTGATCCATTCGGGGTATCTCTGCAATTTTGGACCATTTTCTGGGTATTTTTATAGTTTTTGACCCTTCAGGGATATTTTTATAGTTTTCGACCCTTCTAGGGTATATTGGCAGTTTTCAACCCTTCTGGGGTATTTTTGCAGTTTTGACCCTTACGGGATATTTTTTTGTAGTTTTGGACTATTCTTGAGTTTATTTGAGGCTCTAAACCCTTTCTGGGTTTATTTGTAATTATCCCTTGAGTAGGGTTCTAGAAAAGCTAAGGGGTATTTATGTAGGTTGTCCAGACCATGGATACTTTTGTAACACCTAGATTGAATAGGGGTTTTCATGTAATGAGGCGCAAGTCCCTCCTTGGTGGAGACGCGCTGGCTAAAGACTCTTTGGAGATTGTTTCTCTTTCTCGAGTTCTCACGGGTTGGGGTCCAACTTTATGCGTCCATTAGTGCAACACCAGAGATCGACATGACCAGGCGGTCAAGGGGGCAGCGCCCCCTTGCGGGGGGGGGGGGGGGTTTCTTGGGGGCGGAGCTCCCTGGAAGAAAAATTTCTTATAATCTCTCTCCAAGGAGTGGCACAAGGGACATCACCACAAGGGCATCTATGCAGACTCTTTTTGTAAAATTTGGGATGCTTATGGGATTCTTGATTATTTCATAGAATCACATTATTTTTCCCAAAATAGTTACAATGATATTACATTAACCACAACAAAAGAACATGTGTGCGGACTCAAGGAGGGACAATTTTATAACATACCCTCACTGTGAGCACAAGTACAAGTACAACACAAATACAAACACAACCCAAATGATGTGCCTTCAAAAGCACAAGCACAAGCACAAGCACTCTCGTTCTCTCCTGCGCTCTTCCTCTGTTTTGTGTGTTTGCCTGAGTCCCATTAGGGGGATATTTATAGAACCCATGGGCGGTTATATGTTGATCCGGTCTAAAAATGGCCATCCAGCGCCTCTAACCGGTCCAAGTACCCCACTTTGGGGCTTTAACTGGGCAAAATACCCCATTTGAGGGTTCTAACCGGACTAACTCAGCCAAATGGGGGAGTATGGGGTCTAACCGGTCCAAATCCCCTAATTGGGGGTTGGATCCGGTCCAAACCCCTCAATTGGGGTTGGATCCGGTCCAAACCCCCCAACTGGGGGTGGATCCGGTGCAAACTCTCCAATTGGGGGTTAATTGTGGTTGGACCCGGTCCAAACCTCTCAATTGGGGGTGGATCCGGTCCAAACCCCCTAGTTGGGGGTTGGATCTAGTCCAAAGCCCCCAATTGGGGGTTAATTGGGGTTGGATCCAGTCCAAACCCCCGGTGGGGGTGGATCCGGTCCAAACCCCCTAGTTGGGGGTTGGATTTGGTCCAAACCCCCCAATTGGGGGTTAATTAGGGTTGGATCCGGTCCAAAACCTCTCAATGAGGAAAAGAAGGGGGTCAACCTCTATAGATGACCTTTCCACTACTCACCCAACCCATAGTTCGGTGGTTAGTCCACGTGGGAAGGGGAATTCTTTAAGTTTTGTGCCTCTACTGTGAGGAATTGCGGGGGTAAAATTCTTTCTCGGGTTGACCACGTGGCAAGAGGTTAATGGTGTAACATTTATTTCTTCTGTTGTCACATTTGCTGTTTAATCTGCTGCGACCACACCACTTGGTGTTGATTTTTCTCGACAAGTTCTTGAGTTTTACAAAACTCTTTCTGTAGATGATCAGGGCTTGTACACATTTCTCGGATGCATCCCGGACTTTTACATAATTGTAAGGCTCATAAGGGTCTTTTTACAAAACTTGGAAGTTTGGGGGGAATGATATCGTTTTTTCAAAGAGATATATAAATCATACGGATATGGTGTTGTACATGGGCCAATGGAGGGACTTTTTATGACATACCCTCACAGCACAAGCACAACATAGCACAAGCACGAACCCAAAGGATGGGCCTTCAAAACCACAAGTACAAGCACAAGGATCCTCAGAGCTCTGGCTCTCTGCGATCTCTCTTCTCCGTGCGTCGTCTGTACTCTACCCTGGTTCTCATTGGGGGGTATTTATAGAGCCTATGGACGGTTACATGTTGATCCGGTCCAACCATGACCCTCCAGGGCTCTTAACCGGTCCGAGTACCCACTCGGGAGCTTTAACTGGGCCAAATACCCCACTTGGCGGTTTTAACCGTTCCAAATCAGCCAAATGAGAGATTCGGGGGTTGGATCTGGTCCAGACACACCCCCGCCCCCCTAGGGGGTGGATTCGGTCCAAACCCCCCAATTGGGGGTTGGATTCGGTTCAAACCCCTAATTGGGGGTTGGATCCGATCCAAACCCCTCAATTGGGGGTTGGATCCGGTCCAAACCTCCCATTGGGGGGGTGGATCCGGTCTAAACCCTCTATTGGGGGTTGGATCCGATCCAAACCCTCCAATTGGGTTTGGATCCGGTCCAAACCCCCCAATTGAGGGAGTGGGGGTGGCCAGCCTCCATATATATATATATTTATTATGTCATTTTTCTCTCTTCTTTTTTTCCATCATTTTTTGGGCGTCAACAGTGACTAACAGTGGGCTGTAATAAAAGAATACCCAAGAATGGAAGTAGCAGCATGTAATAGAAAAGGGAAAACAAATGGAAAAAGCAAAATAACAGGTTACAGTAACAGGTAATCCATGATAGGTGGCTTCCTGCCTCCTTCAGCTGCTGCTGCTGTTACTGTTGTTGTGCATATGCGAATAAAGGGATGTGTTAAGTGAGGAAAAGATGAGGTGATGGTTGAGGCATCATGCCCTTTCTCACCTTGTCTCATTGCCTAGGTGCATGAAGCGAGCACATCTAATAACAGAGGTCTTACTTTTGAGTGATTGTACTGGCACCAGCTAATTGGGTTATGCATCCTTTTTGCATTTTGTTCTACATATTCATTTCTTTCCCTTACGTTAATGTGATACTGTATGTATAAATTCTTGCTCCTTAGTCAACTAATTAACTATAATGCTTTTAATGCTTGCTGTAATGACCAATTTGGATGCAGGTACTCCCTTCTGGAAATTAATTCTGAAACAATTCGATGACTTGCTTGTCAAGATATTAATTGCAGCTGCCATTATTTCATTTCTTTTGGCCTTGTTTGATGGTGAGACGGGCCTGACAGCATTCCTAGAACCTTCTGTAAGAAGTCATTCATGCTCCCATGTTTGCTTCTAGTGTTCAGTCTGCTGACATTTTTTGTTACATATTTTAAAAAGGAAGGTGGGATACCACAATTGTGTTAGTAATTAATAATTAAATTGTACATACAATTGCACAAATGAGTAATCTAGTAATCTCTGATAATGCATGCATAAAAACTACTAAAAATTCAACAACATGAAAGCACAGTACCTATATGCATTGACATTTTTTTAATTAGTAGTTATTTTGTTATTTTTGTGTTTCAGTGTCCCTCAACAGTCTCTTACTTGGTTAAGCAAATTTCTGAAAATGCTGTAGGTTATCCTCATGATTTTGGCAGCAAATGCGGCTGTGGGTGTAATTACAGAAACAAATGCTGAAAAGGCTATTGAGGTAGTTCCTCTTTCAGAGGCAAAGCTTTTTTTTTTTTTTTTTGAAGTGGCTAGGACGACTATTCCTCTTCAGAAGAGCATAAAGTTTCACTTTCTACATCTTTAAGATGTCATTGCAGGAAGCAGTTTTGACTGTCATTTCTTGCACTTCTTTTTCTTTCTAGTGTCTATCAGTAGCTTCTCATGTGTACAGCTGTTCTTCCAGGAATCTTTAGTGTTATATTGTGGCTGTCATCAATGCTTGTTTCTACATAATAACAATATATTCCTTGACAACTGTCTTTGCCTGAGGTTTGCTTGGCTCATTGGGTCAAAGTTCCTTGCGGGAACCCCCCCCCCCCCCCCCCCACCCGAAAAAAAAAAAAGGAAGGGGGAGGATATTTACATATTATTCGTTGTGATATAGTATAATTCCAAAATGTATCCCAGCAATCTCAATAATATCAAATAACTCCTTAAAATGAATGCTATTCTAACACAAGTCCTTGCAGTTATGGGACATCTGAAAGAAGCATCTTTTAAAGAATTCCTTCTTTAGGAATAAAAGACCTACTTACCCTTAAGAAACTGCAAAATTCCCCCCTCTTTCTGTTGTTTTCTTTTTAAAGATTAAGTAATTGAGGCTAAGAAGGTGATTTCATGTCTTTGGTTAATGACTTAATGTTAACTTCAATTATACTACCTCTTTGTTAGTCTGCCATTAGAAAACTAACGTTTTAGATGGTGGTTAGTTTTAGGGAGATATTTGATATTATTGAGATTACAGGGATTTATTTGGAAATAAATTGGGGATTGATATGTAAAAATTTGACCAAAATGCAATGTTAACCTCTTTGTTTTTCTTTATGATATCTTCCTTGAAAGTGGCTGACTGAATGTTGTCTCCTTTTTTGATCGCTTCACTTAAAGCCTTTAAGTTTTTGGGAATGGAAAAAAGTTTGAAATGCTTTTAGGCAAGATATTCTGCTTAAGCCCGGTATTGGCTTGTTTTCCCCCTCATGTCATCGGGTTTCCATGCTTACAGCTAGTGATCTTCTTTAGAAGGCAATTACTATGAAGTTCTTTTCATGCTTAATATTATTGAATTTATCTGTTTTCTTTTTTACATGTGTATAGAATAACTAATCACAAATAATGACATTTTTTGTTTTTTTCTTCATTCCCTTCTCCCATAATTTGATACACCGTAATCTTATAAGTCCTGTCTATTTTTGTGATTTAAACATTTTAGGAGTTACGGGCTTATCAGGCTGATGTTGCAACTGTGCTTAGAAATGGTAAAAAAAAATTCCTTCAATCCCCTGTTCTCTTGTCCATGTTTATTCGAGGAAATGGTCATTTATATCATATTGTTTTTACTTGTTTGTTCAATATGTTAGATTCTTATCTGCCAATGTGCATTTATATTTGTTCTGGACAACAGAAAAATTTCTACTGATATATGTGAATATATGAGGTCGGAACTGCGTGATTGAAGCTTTGATTTAGGCCTATATATGCCATCCAATGGATGCGGTTGTGATGCCCTCTGAGGTGCATGGCTAGTGCTAGTTCTCAAACTCGCACATGCTGAACATTGTTATAGTTGATAAAACCCAATTAAGCCAATGTCATGTCCTATCACAAGAAATTAATATCAGAAGCTTGCAAACATTGGTAATAAGAATAATCAGAGACATTGTAACAAAATAGTTTATATTGTATTTTTATCATGATAAATCTATTCCCGTCAATTAGAGTTATGAAATTAAATGCTAATTACTTGGGCTTACATTCATATTCAAATCTACTACACTGGATCTACTAAAGATAACAAAGAATTAACTTGAATATCTTCTAACTGAATCATGAGGTTGGACTTCTGCTGACTTCCACCTGCAACATGGTCAGAGCATCTTGTTTGACTTGCTTGCTATATGTCATCTCTATCAAATGCATCATATCATGACCTCATACTGCTAAAATAAATGGATATTTGTTTATTGCAACACAATGAGTCATAATCTCATGATATTTCATATCATAACCATGAATGCTCAAATCATGAGTACTACAAAAGCCCCAAGCACGTCATCCCTTGTGGAGTTTCATAAGAAAAATAAGAAATATCATATCCATAATGCCCAAACTCTAACCCAAGATCTAGGCATTGAGTTGAGGGGCACCCACAGATTATCCAATGTGGGACTAAACCTTAGCCCCTTGAATGGTTACAGGATAAGTGGCACTATTAAATGGGTAGGGTGGAGTATGATCCCAGACAGATGGTCCAATGGGTAGGCCCAGTTCTGATACCATGTAAAAGCCTGAACTTGAACCTGAAATCTATGCATTGAGTTGAGGGAATCCTCCACAAATAAAGAGGGAAGGTGCCCATAGATTAACCAATGTGGAACGAAACCTTTACAATGACATCTTGTCTACTGAGTCACAGCATAACCAAAATCATAATCAAACTCGGAATCTGCTAAAGAAGGCAGAATCAGGATTAGAATGAGATGGGCCGACAATAGGCAGCAACATACCTAGGCTTGCAGGATGCAGACATTAAATGATCTCTGATAACGTATGATCTTTGGGGCATGGATATGGGTGTTAATTGTTGACATGGTTATGTCACAACAAATGTCTAAGGCTAAGACATGAGGACTTATGACACTTCAGCCTCTTCCTCGAAAGAGCCTTCCTCCGCTGAGCCGAGCAATGACTGCACATGTACCTCGCGAGGTTTCGAAGAGGAGTCCCCTGACGGACCATGCCTTGCTGGGACAGAGGGTCCGGGATAAGGGGCAAGAGGCCCCCACCTGCCCCTTCCAGCCCCACCATCCCGGAGACTGGGAAGTAGACGACCTGACCCTTTCCCCTGGGTCTCGCTGCACAGCCCAACTCGCTGCCCTGCCCGGGACGCGACAGCCGCAACTGCACCGTCGAAGGAGGAGAGGCCTGGGCCGCTGCTGCCGGCCGCCAACCACTGACTGCACTGGGGCATGTACCTCCTGCGAGGTCGTCACAATCGGGTGGCAGAAATGAAGCATGCTTTCCCGGTGGCCGGCGAGGCCCTGGCCCCTGGGCCCTCTGTGCCAGAGGCGGCCCTTAGCTGCAAGGCTGGCCCTCCCAAGAGCGACGAGCCACCATCAGAAACTGCGCGATCCCCCCTAGTTGCCGGCAGATAGGGGGCTGGCACTAGAGGGTTTGCCTAAGCTGGAGCCACCGCCCTGTTGGCTGGGAGCAGAGTCGCCGTTAGCCTGCCCAGGGTCTCTACGGCACCCGGCTCCTCCGCAACGACGATCTGCTTGCCCTTCCCAAGTTCGGAGATGAAGGGCAGCCGAGGAGGAGCATCGGAGAGTGGCCGGGGGGGAGGGGGGCACGAACACCGGTAGACTGCCAAGCATTTGAGGTGCCTGCTACTGCTGGGGCAGCAACTGCTGCGGCTGGATTGTGTGAGGACGAAGACCAGAAACGGGTCCTTGGGACTCGCTAAGCGTGGCCCTATCGGGTAAGTTGAGGGCCAATCTGCTGGACCCGACGCCCTGACCTGAAGCGCCGCAACCCGATCGTTGGAGATCTGTTCCACCCGGACCCGCTTGGGCTGCCCACCCACCCAAACCGGATGACGGTCCCGGTTTAGATGCAAATCGCGGGCTGTTCAAATTTGAAACGCTCACCCAAACCGTCGTTCGTATGTCTTTCTTTTCTCGACATCTAGGTGGATGCCCTAACAAGGGCGGTGGGAGGGACTTAACCTTGTCCAATAGCCACACTCTGACCACGAACAGAGTGATGTTGACGGATATAGGGGTGAGCACGGTTTGGTTTAGTTTGAATAGAATTTTTTTCAAACCAAACCGAACCAAATTAAGGGTTTAACCCGAACCAAATCAAACCGAATTACTTTGAAACCAAACCAAACCAAACCAAACCAAACCAAATCAAACCAAATTAATTCGGTTTTGTTCGGTTTGGTTCGGTTTGAACCATATTCCTGTCCCCTTTTAGAAATTATAGTGGATTCAAAAAAGAGTAAAGAAAGGTAGGGTAAAATAATTTCTACTAAATAAAATAAATATTTGAAAAATAACATCAAAAGTTACAATTTGCAAGAGTAAGTTCCAAAATATTTTCACACAAAAAACTAAGAACTTAAATGGAAGTTGATTTGAAACTTACTTCATAAAATTAGATTCAGAAACCTCACCGAGACTACGGGGGCTAGACCTTTGGAATTACGTTTAATAGTTATATATACATTTATATTAAATTGACAAAATATTCTTAAAATTGGGTTGAGCTTTTGGAATTAGAGTTAATGGTTGTATATACACTTATATTAACTAACAAAAATATCCTTAAATTCGGGTTATTCGGTTCGGTTCGGTTTCCGGAAAATCAAAACCAAACAAAACTAAATTTTTTAATACGGTTCGGTTTGAACCCAAACCGATTGTTTTTGAATTTAAACCCAACCCAAACCAAACCAAACCAAATCTATCGGTTCGGTTTGGTTTTCGGGTTGAACCCGAATAGTGCTCACCCCTAGACGGATAGAACCATCGGGATCGCCGCAGGGGAGTCCGCTTAGAAGATCGCTTCAACGCACGTCCGCGAGCTCCATGGGAACAACCCCATGCTACCACTCTCAAGATGACCAAAGCCCCTGGCTAAGAAGGAAAGGCCTTCTTCGTCAGGAACATCGGGAGCCCTTGAAGACTATGTGGAACCTCCTAGCCGTTGGATTGGGGAAAGATCCCTTACTTTCGTCCTCCTCTGGATGTGTAGGAGAGCACCGTCAGCCTAGAAGCCGCTAGGTTCAACCAGCCTAGCGACCGAAGCTTCATCCTGCCCAACCGCCAGGAACGTTCTGGTCTCCACTTGAGCCACGTCCCAGCTCCCGCCAAAGATCACCACCATCCGCCATCTGACCCTCTCTGACTCCACCGACCCCTCCAGAATAGAGATGCACAGACATCGCCGTAACCAACCTAGCCTTCCTGGCAGGGGCTCCACCGGGAACTTCCCTGCCTCGAGCCACACCTTGCTCGTTGGCCCCCTAAGTGGCGGGTTGCTCCGCACTGTGTTGGCGAAGAAGCGGCGATCCCCTGAGCTCCTACAATCCTTCACACCCTCCAACCCCTTGCCTTTACAGAACCTCCTAATGTGTCCTCGCCTGCCACAACTGAAGCAAGTTGGGGACTGGCCAACGGCCATTCTCGCAGGACGGCGCACCCCCTTGCTAGACCTCCACATATTCTCCTGTGGTTTCGGCGGAGGATTTAGCAAAGGTGGATGGTGGGAGTCTCAGCAAAGAGGAGGTCAAAGATTTCTTAGTAAAGGTGGAGAACTTTGTGGAAACTCAGTCGAGTGAGATTGCTAGGTTGATTGGTGTATCAGATGCGGGTGTGGATAAAGACTTGAGGTCCACCTTATGCTTGATCAAACGTAGATGGCTGGCAGACATAGTGAGGAAGGCAAACGCTGAAGTGGCTAGTAGGAAAGGAGGGATGGGGCAGGCTGACGAGTAGGTCGAGGAAGGGTCAAGGAGAGTGTTTTTGCTTACATTGGGGAGCTTGCACTTCCATTTCTCGGTTGTTTGTGAGTTGTCTGGTGGCCGAGGTTGTTACGTACTGGGCCTTTTGCGTCCTTTTGTGCTTGGTTGGAGTTTGAACTTAGTGGGTAGGTGCTTGTTTACTTTTTTTATTTTGCTCCCGAGGCAAAGAGTTGTCTGCCGCCTTTTGTGTTTGAGAGTCCTTTTGGGAGCACTCCCCCCTTACGTGTATACTTTTTCTCTTTTATATGCCAGTGGTACTACCCACGTTTCAAAAAAAAAACATGAGGACTTGTGGATTTATGTACATACGCAACTTCTCATGCATATCCCAGAATAGAATCAATTAAAACATATCTGAGGAGAAGGCGATGGTTGATTCAGAAGAAAAAATTAAGGTCATGTAGTTCATGTACTTAGAAGTCTCCTATAAATAGGCAAGTTTCCGTTGTTGGACTTCTTATAACAGGTATGTTATGTTTAAAAGCCTAAAAACAAATGTCAACACATTGACAACTGATTGAATGTTTTCTGAACTGTTCCCCAAATACTAGCTGAAAACTCAACCTGTTTCTGAATATGTAATGATAGAGATGGAACTATGTTTCCAGTAAGCTATCTGAATCAGAATTAGATGAAAATGCAGAATCCAAATTTCTGATAACTCTTAGAAAATGTGCTTTCTGTATATGATATGGCTAAACATGTCATCAAACAATGATTTAAGAGTATTTAAACTTCTTTTTGAAAGTGGACAGTACCACAAATTCTATTAAATATAAAAGGGGGGATATACAAGTATAAGCAATGTTCTCCCCAAAGATCCCTGTACAAAATACAGTTCACACCAAGAAGGTGTGGCACACACTAACCCCCAATAAGGCAAAAAAAAGGAAGAGCTGTGTGAATCCACTTTTCATACAGTAGAATCCCAATCTCTCACTCTCTCACAGATGAAAGACAATCCTTTTCATGGCTCTAGCTTCCTTCCTGTTCCTGAAGGCTCTGTTGTTTCTTTCTTCCCATATTGCCCATAGGGTGGCGTGAAAAATAAGCCACCATACGATTCTGTCCCCCTTAAGAGTCTTTTTCTTGTGCCACTCTCCAATCAACTGATGTACATTTCCATATAAGTTGGGAGCGCACTGAATCCTACTCGTATCTTGTGACCAAGTTTCTCGAGAGAGGGAGCATCTTGTGAAGAGGTGATCTAGGGTCTCCTCCACTTCTCCACAGAGGCAACAGAGTGTATTGATGTCCGTCAGGAATGGAGTTAGTGTATCACAAATTGGCAGTTGTCTATGTGAAATCCTCCATATAAGAAGTTTCACCTTGATAGGGGGATCTTGGGGGTCTCAATTTGTGATACAAAATAGTGCTGCACTCCTCCATCATAGATAAGTGCATACGCTAATCTGATTGAGTATCTTCCATCTTCATCCCATGCCCACCACCACTCACCCATTTTGGTAGATTTTGGAGAATAAGCTGGAAGAAGGAAAGGAGTTCCTCTAGATGGTCTATCTATTCCACACTAAGATTTCTTTTAAAGGAAGGAGCCCAAGTCTCTCCAGGGACGTGTGAGTCCAAAAGTTTGAGCTATTGAGGTGTGGTCCATCTCTGCCACCGTAAGATTTCTATCCTTCATATTCATGCCTACTATATAGCTCCAGTAGAAATTCACGTTGAGAGCACTGACTTTCTCCGACAACTCTAATATCAGCCTGGTTACATATAACTGCCTCTCATCTTCAGCTAGAAACAATGTGGTGTCATCAGCATACTGCATATGGGTGATGTGGACACCGCCTGCCCCAACCTAGGAGCCCCTGATTAGCCCAAAGGTTTCAGCTCGTAACCACATTCTGCTAAGAATACGTGGCACCAGAACAAAAAGAAGAGGGGACATCAGGTTTCCCTACCGAAGGCTTTTGCCACTATGGAAAGAAGAGGAATGCTCTCCATTGACTAGGACTGCAAATTTTGCAGATGAGACACATGCATGAATCCATCCAATAGACCTTATAACACATGCCTCATCTTCTCAAGCACAACAAATAGACGTTGCCAGTTACATGGTCATAGGGTTTCTTAAAGTCCAGCTTAAGAACCATCCCTCTCTTCCTTTGACTTTTCATGGTATATAGGCATTCATGAGCTATTATTATTTTTTTCTTGTATGTGCCATCCCTTGATAAAAGCCTCTTGGCATCCACTAACCATTTTGTTGATCACAGTATTGAGCCTCATGGCTAGAGTGTTTGGAGATAATTTTGTAAGTCCCATTCAACAATGAGTCTGAAATCTAGGAAAGTTTGTGCACCTTCCTTCTTGGTGATAAGAACTAAGAGAATCTTGTTGATACCCCTAAATGCACTCTCTCCTCTTGGAATTCCTGCACCTCAAGGATGAAGTCCGACTTGATGATGTCCCAACACTTTTGAAAGAAGCTCAAAGGGAATTCATTTGGTCTAGGTGCTTTGCCATCCCCAAGAGAGAAGAACCACCTTTTGGACCACCTCCTCCAAGAAAGGACGTGAGAGAGCCACACTATCCTCCGGGAAAAGGCAAGGAAGAAGATCATTAGCTATGGAATGCCTAACCATGTCCTCCTTGGTTAAGCGTTTGGAGAAGAAGTTCCTTGCCTTCATTATGATATCCTCATTTCTATTCAACAGGTCACCCACTTTAATGCATTTGATGGAGTTGATCCTCCTCCTTCTCGAGCCAATCGACTAAAAATAGGCAGTGTTCCTGTCATTTTCCTTGAGCCATTTTTCCCTGGATCTCTTCTCTCATGAGAATCTCATGAAACTCTAATCTGAGTCTGTCCCTAAGCTGTCTATCCGAATCATCGAGTAACCTAGACTCCTCTAGGCAATCGAGACCCTCAAGCTATTCTAGGATTCTATCTTTAGCCGCTTTACCAGGTAAAGTGTTGCCTGCATCCCATTCCTTTAGCACATGCTTCACATGTTTCAATTTACACACAAATCTAATCATGGCAGACTGTTCATGTCATTGAGCATTCCATCCTGTCTAATAGTGCCCATAAAGCCTTTCTCCCTTGTTGTAACCAGAAAATAAATGTATATATACGTTTATATATGTACGCATGTGTGCGTCAAAAGCCCATGCTTACGGTGTTGGCTCAGTCCAACCCGTTCTATCCCGCGGAAGCGAGGAGAACCCGCGATAAACCCACGGAGACTATTATAGTCATGTGGTTCCGGGTTTTAATCAATCAACCCAAGCCCTAAGGGTGTGAAGACGTGCTATGCACATTGTTTTGGTACCTCGACGGCGTGTATCACGTCTCGTAGGATCGAAAACTCCTTCCCCGACGGACGAGCGAGGCGCGGAAGATAACGAACAAGGCGTGGAGAAGGCTTTTCCTCTCCCACGTGGAGTCAAGTGCGGAAACGTCGCTGTCGGAGCCGTACGGAGAATTTTAAAAGAAGCGAAGGGGACTGCCCGGGGAGGGGGGAACCCGCCCGGGGTATAAGGCCCCCGGGCGGGTCTCCCCGTGGCTGCGCGCGGGCTGGCAGACCCGCCCGGGGTCTGCCCACCCCGGACGGGTCCGCCCGGGACCGCGCGCCCCCGGGCGGGTCCGCCCGGGGTGCTGCGCATCCGGTTTAGTCTATTAACTGCCCGTTTTCCAAAAAAATTTGATTTTTGGAGGGAAAGGAACCCGCCCGGGGTCGCCTTGACCCGCCCGGGTCCCACTTCCCCCGGGCCGGTTCCCTACTTTCTATAAATAGACCCTATGGGTCCCATTGAAAGGAGGACGGGAAAGAAAGAGGAGGAAAGGTGGACTTGCCTAGACCTCAAGTTCAAGTGGTTCGTTGTTTTTGGTCCGAGTGGGGTAAGTCCCCGGGCCTTGTGTATATGCCCCTACGGGGTATATTTACAATTATGCCCTTCAACGGGCCGTGTTCGTAATGCGTTATACAACAGAGTGACGGACTTATGCAATTATGTCATTATGTCATCATGTCATTACGATGACAAATTGTAAAAATGTCCTCCTCAAGGTCTTGAAAGGCCTAAGTCCTGTAAATTGCAGTTTTACCCTGCGACTTTTGTAATTAGGGGTATGCCCCTACTTCCCGCCATGATGCGGATGTATGTACTGTCGATAATTCGTCGACACCCTCTGTACTCATGCAAAATTATAAGAGCACCTTATTATGCCCGGCACATTTCGTTAATGCAATATTGCATATAAACCCCGACTCTCTAAGAGCGTGCATACTTCCCCCTACTTCCAAGCAATTGAACCCATGAGTGTCTTCTCTAGAACCTCTCGTTGTCGGCTTGGTCTGGGAGTGCTGTTGGCTCAGTCCAGCGCTCGAGGGTCATCTTAAACCTAGGCCTAGGGTTTGGTAAAGTTACCGAAATACCCCTGCGACCTAAGAAGTGATCTAATGGCCTCCCAAACATTCTGAAAAGGGCCTCAGAGCCTTAGAAGGTCAGTAACCCGGCTTTATGTCTACCCTAGCCCAGAAACTCCTAAATCCCTCTGGTCTGGTTATTTACTAAAATACCCATAGGTCTAAGACGGCCACTTAAACCCCAGTGGCCCACTTCAGCGTGCTCAGTCAGGGTCCCCGTCAGCTCCCCCGTCCTGTTTTAAGCAAACCTACTCTATTGGTTAGAGCCTCGAGAAAGAACTTTAAGCCTTCATGTTGTCATTTAATCAAGGGTGTTCGGACATTAAGCCGATGTAAATCAACGCCGACTCCGGTCGGCGGGGAGAGGTCCAGCACTCGAACCTATATCGTCTGATACGACGCGCACCCACGGAACCCTCTCTATGCAGAGGAGTGTTTCTTTTCAAAAAGAACGAAAATCTACCTTTTATCCACGATAAAAGTCGATTTTAGATTTTTTCCGTGTCTCACAGACTGGCACGCCCGGTGGGACTTTTCCCGCCTTTCTTCTCTTTGACAACAGAAGGCTTGCACCTCTTTGAGGTTCTTATTGCTCTCCCTCTTACAGGACGAGGGAAGAACGCTTTGCTTACTAGTTTCAAGCGCTCTGTCACATCACGATCACGACAATGGCAGCGGTGACGTATGGACCGCAGGTGATCGCTACCCACGCCAGGTATGGCTACCTGGCGACGCCGATTGCTTTCGGCGACTTTCCCCCGGTGGTCGGTTCCCCTTTTTTCTTAGGGGTAGTTCCGATCACTGAGGATGACGTAGTGCCAACTGCTGGCCGGACTGCTCCGGCTAAGAAGACTGCTGCAGAGTGTGCTAGGCCCTCCGTTCGTGCTGTAAGCCGGGTTCACCCGGCTTCGAAGGTGTTCGCCGGGGGCGTCAGGCCCTCTGTTCCTGCCTTTGGTCGGATTGTTCCGGTCGAGGCAACTACTCTGAAGGGCGTCAGGCCCTCTGTTCCTGCCTTTGGTCGGATTGTTCCGGTCGAGGCAACTACTCTGAAGGGCGTCAGGCCCTCTGTTCCTATCATTGGTCGGGCTGTTCCGGCCGAGGCAACTGCTCTGAAGGGCGTCAGGCCCTCTGTTCCTGCCACCGGCCGGGTCCGCCCGGTCCGAAAGATACCTACCGGGGGTGTTAGGCCCTCTTTATCTGCTGTTGGCCGAGTCAGGTCGGCCGGACAATACAACATGGCTGGGGGTGTCAGGCCCTCGATGAAGCCCACGCCTGGAGATGTCAGGTCTTCAGTCTCTCAAGCTGGCCGAGTGTTCTCGGTCAACCATATTACTGTTGAGACGGCTCCTCCCCGACAGGGACAGCGCCGCCCTCGTCGTCGCGGTAGCTGTACTGAGACGGTTGCCCCTGCTCAACGGGGGCAACGCCACGCGAGGAAACAACTTCGGCCTGTGGCCACTACTTCGCGTTCCGGCAAGACTATTCTCGTCGGCGACGTCCGTATCAGGCTCGATGGAGGCGAGCCGATTGTACCTCGGGACCGACACGTCCCCACTATTCCAACTTCCAACCGGTTCGAACTCCTTCGGAAGATCCGAGAGGAGGGAGCGAAGGCAAAGAATGTCACCACGCTCCGGCCCAAAGTGGCGGCCCCCAGAGTCAAGTCTGGGGGCAACCCAATTGAGGAGCATCAGCTCCACCTAAAGGAGATATGGGTCACCAAGGAGGAGGCCCAGGCAATTAAACGCGCTCGGGCTGAGAAAGGTACACGCCAGTCTGGGCCGCACTCAGGGCAGGGCCCCTCTATTCCTAAGTCGACTAAGCCCTCCTCCTCTCACAAGCCAGGCGCTCGCCGGCAGCGGGGGCAGTGCCGCGCCCCGCCAAAGCCGGTACGTCCGACTTCCCCCTGGGCTACCTCAGACAATTCAAGAGGGGGCAATGCTCGACAGTGTCCGGCCCCTCGAGCATCTGTCTTCGACCGGCTAGGGGACATATCTCCCCCGGTGCGGCATCCGCCGAGGAGGAGGCGGGTAACTCGTGTCGCAGATGACACTGTCAGGGTGTTCACCTGCTACACCTCCTCCACGGACAAGCACACGGAAGCGGCTCAGGAAGACCTCACCCAGCCATTACAAGCTATGAGGAGGTCGAAGCACGTCTCTCGGGTCGTGGCTCAGCTAGACTCAGTTCCTCTAGCAGGAACTTCACAGCCTGACCCTGCACGACAGGAGGAGCGCCAGGATAATGATCATGGCGCTGTCGGGGAGGGCCTTTTCCCTCGCGAGGAAGGTACAACGGAGGGGATGCAAGCTCTCACCCTGGAAGAACTCCGGCGCGAAAACCAGGAGTTGAAAGGTCTGTTGCAAGCACTCCTGCGCGATAAGGAGCCTCCTGCCCAACCTGCTGCAGCACCGGCAAGCGTTGAGCAGCAAACATCTCCAGCTCCGGCCACTATTAATGTGTCGGCTATGGCGGCCAGATCTCCTGTGGCCCTGGAAGTGGAGGTACCTCAGCAGGAGCCTAATATGAGGTTCTCTGCTACTCCTGCCGAAAGTTTGACAGCTCAGCGGCAGATGATTGAGCGGATTGTAGAAGCAAAGTTCGCTCAGCATGGTGAAGGAGTGGCCACAGTCGATCTGTACAGTGTGCCCTACCCTCTCCATCACCAATTCAAGAAGCTCCCTCCGGACTGCCCCAAGGCCCCGAAGCTGCAAAAGTTCAATGGGCAGGGTTCGCCCCATGAGCACCTGGCTTACTATGTAACCGCCATGGGCGAACTGGCTTTGGACGAGTCCTACCTCTTGCGGTATTTCGCCACTTCTTTGACGGGTTCTGCTTTTCAATGGTACTCCCGTTTGAAGCCCAATTCGGTACCCGATTGGGCAGATATGCAGAAGAAGTTTGTGGACCGGTTCCAAACCGCGGAGCGTAAGGTTTCCTTAGCGGAACTTTGCGCTTTAAAACAAAGAAGAGGTGAGACGGCCATCGACTTCATCAAGAGGTGGAGGGATGTTAGCATGCACTGTGATAACCCTCCCACGCCGGAGGATGCTATTACCATATGTCGCCGAGGCCTGGCGGCCGAAGTTAGTGAAAAGCTCTTGGGTTCCAGTATCCGGGGCTTTGATCAGCTCAACTCGGTGGTCGCGGAGATCGAAATGTTCTTCGCAGACCATCCGACACACTCCTCGGCCAAGGGCAAAGCCCCCAAGGACCGCCCAGTTGGGGGAAAAGAAATCAATGCAGTGGATTTCTCCCCGACAAATGGCGAGAAAGGAGGCGCTAAGGGGAAGGGTAATGGCAAAAAGTCGGAGGTCAAGAAGGCCGCTGAAGCCTTGGCGGAGAATATGAAGAAGCCGTACTCCTTCAGGAAAGAGCACACAAAAATGCTCTTTGATTTGTGTATGCAGGAGGAGCTGTTTTCCTTGCCAGAGCCGCGGAGGCCGGCAGAAGTAGGCAAGACGGATGATCCCAACTACTGTGTGTATCACCGGAGGTTGGGACATACTATTACAGACTGCTATGTTTTCAAAGACATAGCCGAAGATCTTATCCAGAAAGGTCTCATAAACATGTTAGGCCATGCGGTTGAGCCTCCACAGCCGCACCACTGGAGTCGATCCACTCGATCGGCCAATGTGGTTTATATGGCGGCACCGGTTTCAGCATTGCACGCCGCCGAGGCTGGGTCTTCAAACCAACAACCTCAAGCCATTCCCGAGTCGTCGTGCTGGCCAGGAGCGGAACACCTTGCTGTAAGAAGGCTCCTCTGGAAAGTCCGCCGGGAAATCCACCAGCTGAGACAAGAACAGCGAGAGTTGCTGCAGTTTCTCCATTATTTGGATGATCAGCTCGCTGCTCTTCCCCAAGCCCAGAGTGAACAGCTCACAAACCTTCATGGAGCAGAGGCAAACCCACTTCCACCTGTCTCACAGAGGTCAGGGTCAAATGGTTGGCTGTCCGAGGACTCATCAAGCTCGTCAGAAGAGGCGGAACCTGCAAAGCCATTTTCTTTTCACCGCGAACAAACTCTACAGATTTTCTTCGCGTGTTGCCGTGCTGAGCTGGTAACCCCGTCAGTGGCAACTAATCACCAACGACCTGAAGCCCGGTTCTATCAAGATTATTGCCCTTATCATGAGGCGTCGGGTCATATTATTTTCAACTGTCAACCCTTCAAGGACCTTGCGGAAGATTTCATCAGGCGAGGGATAGTTGATATGGGTGATTCCTTAGTGCGCCCTCCACAGCCACATGCGCGTGGGGCGATGACGTTCTCAGTTAATGTCATCCATACGCAGTTGGCATTCAACCTGCCTGACCCTTCTGCTGAAGGGAATGTTTCCCGACAACCGGGAACCGAGGCCACACTCTGGTACCCAGGACAGCGACCTTCCCATCAGTGTTCTTTTCCCAAGGAAGACACTGAAAAGATATTTGACAAGCTTCTAGAGGATGGGTGGGTGTTGGCATATGACCCTCCGTCTTATTACAACGAGACGGCCAAGAGTCATCCTCGCTATTGCAAGTATCATGCGAGGGTGTCCCACCCTACTCAGCACTGTGAAGATGTTCAAGACTTCATTGAAGCTCTCATTCAGAAAGGGGTTGTGGATACCCAGGGGAATTCTATGACAAGGCTACGCCTCGCAGAAGCCGCCAAGGAGACTCTTCAGCAGGTTCGGCGAGAGAACGAGGCTTTTGCCCGGTTGGCCCGCCCAAGCGAGCCTCGACAAAATGAGGAGTTCCCGTTGCTCGCTAAGGACAAGACTGCTCGTGAGAAGCCTAAGGCTCAGAGCCCGGGAGACTGCGCTGTACGACGAAGCCCTGGGGCTCAACTCAAACCGAGCCAGCCAGGTGTTGTCATAAGAGAATGTCCTCGGCCAGTTGATAAAGGAAAGGCCAAGGTCCTGAATCCTCAGGGTGAGGCTCCGGCTGGATCAGCCAAGCTACAAAGCCTGGAGAAGCCTCAACCGGCGCAGCCCGTCAAAGGGCCGGCCAAAGCCCCCTTGCAGTCCGGTCGCCTTGAGAAGGTTGCCACTAGCTGCCCGCAGAGCAATGATAAGGGCAAGCGCAAAGTTCTAGAGGTTGAGCCTAAGACTCAGCCTGGAGCTAAGTTAACAAATCCTCAACCTGCGGCAAAGAAAGAGTCAGCGATTCCGCAAAAATCTTTGGGGCTCCACTTCGGCCAGATGGAGTTCCAGGAGTTGCCGCCAGAAATAGTTGCTCAGGCGATCAAGGCCACTTTCCAACCCTCCCCTGAGGCAGAGGAGTGGACCCGCGTGGGCCCAAGGAAGAGCCGCGAAAGCCAAAGTGCCAGACGGCCAGTGCAACGCGGGAGTCAGAGTGGTGGCGTTAAGCAACCTCGTTCCGCAAAGTCATCTCCTCCTTCTTTCGAAGAGGTCGCTCGCCTTAAGAAGCAAGAAAAGAACCGGAGAAAGAATCTAAAAAGGAGGCTTAAAAAGCAGGCTGAGCAGGTAGTCGCCATGGAGGCCTCCAAACGACTCACTCCAGTGCAACGGTTGCAAAAGCTTATTGACCAACTGGAGGAATACGTGCCACCTTGCCCCACTGGGATGGTCACGTTGGACAAATACATCCCCTGGGAAAAGTTTGGGCATAAGACCCGGCTCCTCAACTGGCTACGGGAGACTCTGCATCGTCTTGAAGACGGTGAGAGGATTCCAACTCCGGAAGAGCTCTTGCTGTTTTGTAAGGACGAAGAGCTTACTATTGAGGCCCTTGAGCAGGCGATGCGGGAGTTGTCATGCAACATGGTGGCCATTCCACCCCCGGACAACATAAATGCTCCTGGCGGAGAAGGCTGTGCACCCATGGCTACATATCAACGCCGATCAGGGAGGAGTCGGCGGGCACGTGGTCGAGGTCGCGGTCGAGGGCGAGAAAGTCCTTTGACCCCCGACCGGGTGATAATGTTCAGAGGAGAAAAATCGGGCCCTATTCCTGTGCCACGAGTACGGGGTGTTCCCTTCATCCCTACATCCTCGGAGAATGTTGATAGAACCCCGGAGAATCGAGGGACGGGCGGCGTCCCTTTTGTAATTCCCTCCTCAGAGAGAGAAGAAGCTCCCACGGATGACTCTCCGTCAACGCCGGCTCCTGAGCAGGCGGGTCCTTCGAACAGTGCCTCGGGAGAAGGTCCCTCGGGTCATGCCGAGCCAGCCGAATCCCAGTCGGCCTCAGATGTGTCTTTGGCACCACTCTTTCAAGAAGCGGCGGAGATGCAAGATGAAGATCAACGCCCGGCTAAAAAGGAGAAGCCCCATGGAGCTCCGAAGACTCTGGAGGAACTTATTCCCCCATTTGACAAGATCCGCGCTAGGGCGGACCGTAAAATCATTCAACATATGAGCCGGTTCCCAACTAGCATTACTGTATGGGAAGCTATCGCCTGGAGCAAGGATCTTCGAGAAGCTCTGGTAAAGGTGCTCCAAGACCCCGAGGCGTATGAGGCTCATGTGGCAGAGTTGCAAGCCCAAGCATATGAGGCTCTGGCAGCCAATATTGTTTTCACAGACAAGGATATGCTACTGGCTTCCCCTTGCCACAATCGTCCCTTATATATGAAAGGGACAATCAACGGCCATGAGGTGAATCGAATCTTGGTCGATGCAGGGGCCGCAGTAAATATCATGCCATTAAAGACGTTCAAATCTCTTTATTTGGCACCTTACTTGCAAAAGGTCAATGCTGTCAAGATTTCGGGGTTTAATCAGGGCTCCGAGGAGGCCCTTGGACGCGTCGAGGTGAAGCTTGTGCTGGGCGACTTCACCACCAAGGCGATATTTTACATCATCAACTCTGACACATCCTACAAGATGTTGTTGGGAAGACCCTGGTTGCATGAAAATTGGGTCGTCCCATCAACATTGCACCAATGCCTTAAATATTCAAAAGGGGGAAAGCAGTATACAGTCTTTGCAGACCAGGCTCCCTTTCACCCCAATGAATGCCACCTGGCGGATGCCTCCCTATACTTCGGGGAACCCACTATTTCAATCCCCGATAAAGTCCAAGACAAGGGGAAGCAGAAGGTCGAACCTGAACCAGAAGGAAGCCAACTCTTCACGGTCAATCGTGAGGTGTTAAAGCTCCACCAGTTGAGTCTCAAGCCTGCGTCGAAGCCTATGCAAGCAGAAAGAGGCAAGATTGACTTTGAGGCCAACCTCATCAGTCAAGCTATCAACTGCAGTGTACCTCTGCCCCCAAATTGCATTCAACTTCCCTTTGTTACGGAAGAGCACGGGGTGGAAGAATTGAAGACCTTTGTAGTTTCTTACATACGCAAAGGTCGAAGGAAAGACCGTCACCTGGTTCAGCCAATTGTCTTCTACAGAGGGGACCAAATACCGCCAAGTCCGCCGGAGGACGACTTCGGGTGGGCATCGCCAGCTGACAAGGTGTCAGAGCCTATCCAAGCCATGGCTCATATGCCTGCCCGACTCAAGCACATGTGTATGAAGCAGGGGATTCCACAGCAGCAAACTTCTGCGCAGAAAACATATTTTTCTAATCTCTGGAATCCTCCACATGTCAGGGGGCAACCTCCATTTTCTCACAAAGACACCCGAGGATTGGGCTATGAGCAGGAGCCAGAATTCCGGGTCCATTATGCTATTAATGCCATAGGGCTCTTATCATCCTCTCGTGAGGAGGCCCGAAAGGAGCCTGCGGCTGAAGAACTCTATCAGGAGTCTACAGAAGCCATGGCGTCTCCTCCGTCAGTGTCCGGCGAGGATTCGCAGACAGGAGAAATCTCCTCAACTTCTACTGGCGACTTGGTGATACCAGAGGAGTTTGAGATCTGCGAGATCAGCCCTGACGAAGCTGAAGACTTCGTTGACCTCCAACCAGCTCCACCTGAGCTCGAAGACGGTGGTCAAGCAACTGTTGATGAGTTGGTCGAGGTCAACCTTGGCACTCATGGCGAACATAAGCCCACCTTTGTAAGTGCCCTCCTTAGTGGGGAAGAACGACAGGCATACCAGCAACTCTTGAATGAATTCAGAGACTGCTTTGCCTGGACGTACAAAGAGATGCCGGGCCTTGATCCATCCGTGGCAGAACATGAACTGGCGATACTCCCGACAGCCAAGCCAGTTAAGCAAGCCCAGAGACGCATGCGCCATGAACTGGAGGTGAAGGTGAATGCGGAGGTCGACAAAATGTTAGACGTGGACTTTATAGAGCCATGCAGGTACCCTGTGTGGCTCGCCAATATAGTCCCCGTCAAAAAGAAGAACGGCCAAGTCCGGGTCTGCATCGACTTTCGGGATCTGAATAAAGCCTGTCCAAAGGACGACTTCCCAGTCCCGATCATCGAGACGATGGTGGATATGACTACTGGTCATGAGGCCCTGTCTTTTATGGACGGGTCATCTGGTTACAACCAAATCCGTATGGCTGTCAAAGACAAGGATCATACGGCTTTCAGAACCCCAAAAGGCATCTTCAGCTACAAGAGAATGCCATTTGGCTTGAAAAACGCCGGTGCCACATATCAAAGGGCAATGACCAAAATCTTTAATGAGATGCTGCACAATGTTGTCGAATGTTATGTCGACGACCTGGTCGTTAAGTCCAAAAGGCGAGCTAATCACTTAGCCGACCTACGTCGGGTCTTCGAGCGGCTTCGACAATATCAGCTCAAGATGAATCCGATGAAATGCGCCTTTGGAGTCTCCAGCGGCAAGTTCCTCGGTTTTATCGTCAGATACCGAGGGATAGAGATAGATCCTGACAAAATCAGGGCTATCAATGAGCTCCCTCCACCCAGGAACATAACGGAGCTCAGATCTCTGCAGGGAAGGCTCGCTTATATCAGGCGATTCATCTCTAACCTCTCAGGAAGGTGCATGCCCTTCGGCAAATTGATGAAAAAAGGAGCACCCTTTATCTGGGACGAGAGCTGTCAAAAGGCTTTCGAACAACTCAAGGAGTATCTCTTGACTCCACCAGTCTTAGGGGCACCTGTCAGAGGAAAGCCTCTCATTCTTTACATCGCAGCCATGGAGGCTTCCCTTGGGGCTCTCCTGGCCCAAATTAATGAGGAGGGTAAAGAGCAGCCACTATATTATCTCAGCAGGAAGCTGATCGGCCCCGAGTGTCGGTACTCACCTATGGAGAAAATGTGCCTTGCTTTGGTGTTCGCTGTCAAAAAGTTACGGCACTATCTGTTAGCGCACCGAGTGGAGCTCATCTCTAAATGGGACCCGCTCAAGTACCTACTCAGTCAACCTGTCCTCTCTGGAAGGTTAGGGAAATGGGCTCTTATCTTGATGGAGTTCGACATTACATTCGTCCCACGCAAGGCGATCAAGGGACAAGGGATGGCTGATTTTCTTGCTGCACACCCTGTGCCGGCGGAGTCGTTCCTCAACTTCGACCTACCAGACGAGGAGAAGCTGATGCAACCACCTGATGCTGAAGAGGGTGCAGATGTCTCACTCCATCCTGAACAAGAGGTGTTGTCTCTCGGCACACCATGTTGGGAGTTGTATTTTGACGGTGCATCTAGGACCGTTAAGAAGACAGGCGGCCTCGTAAGCTCTGTAACCGGCGCCGGCATAGTCTTCGTATCCCCTCAAGGGGGTATACTTCATCATTCCTGCGCTCTCATGAAGTCATTGACTAATAATGAGGCGGAATATGAAGCATTAATCATTGGGCTACAGCTAGCGCTGGAAATGGAGCTCAAATGTATTAGAGTGTACGGGGATTCTCAGCTCATTGTCCGTCAAGTCCTCGGTGATTATGATGTGCGGAAAAAGGAGTTGATCCCTTACTTTGAGGCCGTTATGAGGCTTAAAGAAAAGTTCTATCTCTTTGAGATAAGCCATGTGCCGAGGAGTAGTAATTCTCAGGCAGATGCGTTGGCAAAGTTAGCAGCCGCGTTGAAGCTTCCACCTGACGGTGAATTGAATATTACAGTCAGGCACAGAAGGCTCATGCCCAGCATGCTTGATGAAGAATCGGGCCTCACCATTTATGAGGTTCACCACCTCGAAGAGGGAAATGATCCAGAGGAAGAAGATTGGCGCGAGCCAATTATACAAATCAAGAACGGGCAGTTTCCTCCGGAACGAGCTCGAAGGGTGCAGTTGCTTAGAAGGGCTGCGTCATATCGGTTGCTTGATGGTATTCTCTTCAGGCTCGCCCAGGAAAAGGACCACCCGGTGCTCTTGCGATGTCTCTCACTTAAGGAAGCCAGGACCGTCATGCGGGAGGTCCACTCTGGGTTGTGCGGGGCTCACCAGGCCGGGACGAAGATGAAGATGAATATCAAACTTAAGGGCTTCTATTGGCCTACTATGTACGAGGACTGTAACCAATACGCTCGCACCTGTCACCAGTGCCAAGCTTTTGGGCCAATCCCTCGGAGGCCTCCAAGCTCTTTACACCCAACGGCTCCTACATGGCCGTTTGCAGAATGGGGCATGGATATAGTGGGACCATTCCCTCCATCCTCTCAAGGGCATAAATTTATTCTAGCAGCCACAGATTATTTTTCTCGCTGGGCTGAGGCTATTCCTCTGCGAGAGGTTACAGGTGAGGCAGTGGCTCGCTTCGTAAGATATCATATTATATACAGATTCGGAGTCCCTAGCCGAATTATTTCAGACAATGGGACGCCCTTCAGAAACAAGACAGTGTATGCACTGGCGGCAAATTCCACATTGATTGGAGAACCTCCTCGGTTTATAACCCTCAGGCTAATGGTTTAGCGGAGGCTTTCAACAAAACACTTTGCAAGTTGATGGCAAAGATTATAAATGGCCGAAAAAAGGATTGGAGCGAAAAGGTCCACGAAGCCCTCTGGGCCTATCGGACTGTTTATAAAACCCCTACGGGGTGTTCCCCATTTTCACTGGTGTACGGGGCTGAGGCAATCACCCCTGTAGAGATTGAGCTGGCTTCATATCGAGTGGCAGTTCAGGCAGGCCTACCCGGCCAGGAGCAGTCTGAAGTCGAAAGGAGGCTGGAGGAATTATCCTCTTTAGAAGGCAAAAGACTTCAAGCCTATCAGCATTTGCAGATCTACCAAGCTCGCATGGCGCGTGCTTACGACAAGTTAGTCAAGCACCGGGCATTCAAGAAAGGCGACTTGGTCATGCTTAAAGAAAAAGAAGTCATTGCCGGCAAGCCAAGCGGGAAACTCCAACCCAATTGGCGGGGGCCTTACATCATCCAGAAGGTCTTCGAAGGCGGGGCTTACACGGTGGTGGACCACAAAGGCAACAGCCCGTTCCCTCCTCTCAATGGCAAGCACATGAAGCTCTACCATGCGCCACCGCAAGAGTTTCCACAGCAGTCCTCACAGGACAGTACCTCTCGTCAGTGAAGGTTCAAAAAAAAAAAAAAAGGGGAGTTAAAAATACTGATACCTCGGCGGACTCAGTCAGCCTTCAATGGTTGGCTGAGGGTAAAAAGGCCACAGACCCGGTCGAGGTGAAAACCCGAAAGGGCGTCTCGGGCAAAAATGGGCAACCCCTCGGTGTGAAAACCCGAAAGGGCACACTAGAAAAAGTTAAAGGGGGCCAACCTCGGCGAAAACCCGAAAGGGCGGTGAGGTTGGTAATGTGAAAGAAATTTTTTTTTTCCTCTCTCTGTCTATTCTATGGGGGGCTCTAAGTCAATGACTCCACCCCATCTCCACCAAAACATCATATTGATGTCATGACTAGACCTTACATGTCATTCTATGACACCTAGTCCTACCAACATTTTGAGGTTGTCATATTTTGTCCCATCGGGCATGGCCTCAGTATGCTCTCTCGAGCTGCCAACCGATGTCGCCTTTTGACTCCTTTTGGTTCCATCGGGCATGGCCTCAGTATGCTCTCTCGAGCTGCCAACCGATGTCGTTTTTTGACTCTTCTTTGTCCCATCGGGTAAGGCCTCAGTATGCTCTCTCGAGCTGCCAACCGATGTCGCCTTTTGACTCCTTTTTGTCCCATCGGGCATGGCCTCAGTATGCTCTCTCGAGCTGCCAACCGATGTCGTCTTTTGACTCCCTTTTGTCCCATTGGACATGGCCTCAGTATGCTCTCTCGAGCTGCCAACCGATGTCGTCTTTTGACTCCCTTTTGTCCCATCGGGCATGGCCTCAGTATGCTCTCTCGAGCTGCCAACCGATGTCGTCTTTTGACTCTTCTTTGTCCCATCGGGCATGGCCTCAGTATGCTCTCTCGAGCTGCCAACCGATGTCGCCTTTTGACTCCTTTTGTCCCATCGGGCATGGCCTCAGTATGCTCTCTCGAGCTGCCAACCGATGTCGTCTTTTGACTCCCTTTTGTCCCATCGGACATGGCCTCAGTATGCTCTCTCGAGCTGCCAACCGATGTCGTCTTTTGACTCCCTTTTGTCCCATCGGACATGGCCTCAGTATGCTCTCTCGAGCTGCCAACCGATGTCGTCTTTTGACTCTTCTTTGTCCCATCGAGCATGGTCTCAATATGCTCTCTCGAGCTGCCAACCGATGTCGTCTTTTGACTCCCTTTTGTCCCATTGGGCATGGCCTCAGTATGCTCTCTCGAGCTGCCAACCGATGTCGTCTTTTGACTCCTTTTTGTCCCATCGGGCATGGCCTCAGTATGCTCTCACGAGCTGCCAACCGATGTCGTCTTTTGACTCTTCTTTGTCTCACCGGGTTTGGCCTCAGTATGCCCTCTCGGGCTACCAACCCATTTCACCTTTCGGCTCGTAGATTTGACTCATTCGTCCCACCTGGGCTGTCAAATCTACCCATTTGTCCCACTTCTGTGGCATATACGTCCCTACGGGAATGCCACTTTCTCCTCGCCCCCTGGGCGTTATAGGGTCAAAAAAAAAAATGGGGTTAAAAATATTGAGGCCCCAGCGGACTTGATTGTTTCTGTTAGAGGGAACAATCAAGGGTAAAAAGGCTTTAACCCAGCTAGGGTGAAAACCCGAAAGGGCACCCTAGGCAAAAATGGGTACCCCTCAGTGTGAAAACCCGCAAGGGCGCACTGGAAAAAGTTAAAGGGGGCTGGTCCTGGCGAAAACCCGAAAGGGCGGTAGGGCCGGTAAAGTGAAAAAATAAAAATAAAAAAAAAGAGGTGAAGACATACATACAGAAGGATGGGAGCAAAATCAGCTACGCTAAAGCTCTGTCTTTCATTTGCCAATGTCAATAATGGAGCCCGAGACAAGCCCTCGGGGAGGATGTACATGGCTGGGGTCTGAATGCAGCCCCACACAAAAAAGAGAGAGGAACAAGAAGCCATTAAAGCCCGAGATCAGTCCGCAGGCCGGCAAGAAGAGTCTCCTGCTGTGTCAACGCCTCCCTGACTCCTCCGAGCTCGTGCTGGAACTCCTCTTCTTTCACTCTCAGGAGGTCTTGAGCATCCCGGGCCTCTCGGAGCCGTCGCTGCAGAGCCTCCAACTCCTGCTCCAGCCCGTCCACGTGCGAAGAAGCCACCCGAGACTGCTCCTGAGCTGCCGTCGCTTGCATGGATAGGTGTTCTTGTCTGCTGCGAAGCTCAGATGCTGTCTCCTCTGCCTGCTGAATCAGAGCCTGTAGCTGTAGCCGTCTCGCCTCAGTAGCGTGGCGGCGGGCAAACTCAGCCCATGCATGCTCTAGCCGGGGCATCCACGTATCTCGGGAAAATCCAAATGCGTGATATCCTCGGGTGGAGTTGGCTAAATGCTCCCTCATGACCTCAACTGAGGGAAGCGGGGTCGTCTGCAAGAGGAGCTCGAGGTTTTCAATCAGCCCCGCTTCTAAAGCACTGCCTTGGGGAGCCACCAGAAGCTGAGGTCCTTCTGGCCAGTCTATGCCCAAAGCTGGGAAATCTGCTGGCAAAGATGAGGTATCCTCCCCAGCACCTGAAAAGACAGTTAAGAGGGAACAATGCATTAGCCTCCAAAAAAAAAAGAGGAACAATGAATGGCCCCTCAGGAAGGCCAAGCAAATAGCTAACCTGAGGAAACCTCCGGGGCCGTGTCTGAGACGACCTCTGGTGTAGCATGATCATTAGAGGTCAGCATACTCCCTGCCCCCAGAGGCGGATCGCCGGTCACAGGCATGGACGACCCTGCCTCCTGCGAAGGCACAACTGAGTCCTCAGAAGCCGCCTCAAGGCTCTCCTCCCCCACTGAGGAAGTCAGTGCAGCATCACCTGTATCTGTGTGGCATAAGGGGCAGAAAGGTCATCAATAAGACACCAACATGAAAATACACAGGGAGGCTGAAGCTTCAATGCTGATTATACCTGACAATAGGGGTGTCGCGTCATCTGGCCCCACTGTCTGATCACCCTCCTGGACAGTGGCCGGCGAACTCTCTTGTAAGGGAACCGTCTCCGGAGCAAGCAGGGGAGTGGATGCAACCACAGAAGTGCCAGCTGCTATTTAGGCAAAAGTGTGGTTAGCTCTATGACTGAGTCTAACCAAACAAAAGGCAAATACGAGGCAGACCGAAGACACACCAGTAATGTCTCTGCCTGTGTCCTCGGCCCGTCCACCAGTGGAAGATAGCAGGCTTGGAGCGAAATCAGGAACCCCAGCATGGTAAACCCCGGCGGCTGAGACTGGGACGCTTGGGGCCCCAATAGAAACTTCTGGGTCAACATCATAGGCCGGAAGCTCAGGGCCAGCCCCAGAGGAGGAGATCAACTTAGCCAGCTCGGCTGTGGAGTTGGCTAACTCAGTTGCTGCACAGAAAGACTGTCAGAGGTTGCAGTGACAAAAGTAATTGTCAACTCCAAAGAGGGTCAATTGAGTTTCTTGGTATACCAGAAACAATGCCCAGGTCGCCTCCCTCAGAGGAGCTCAAGGACGAAAGGGAAGGAGCTGTCTCTGTCTCAGAACCAGTGCTGGAGCTGCTATTACTCAAAGAGGTGCTGGAATCCGAAGATGTGTCAGTCCCTTCTTTCTCTCTGGGAGCATAGTGCTCCCTCTGAGGCTCTGTGTAAAAGAGAAAACAGAGTCAGTTAAAAAAAGTAACACCTCACTTGATTCAATGAGTAAACAAGGAGGAACTATGAATTTCAAATTCACCTGGAATGGGAGAAGGTCTGCTCTCTCCAGTCTGGCCAGCCATACCAGCAGAAGGACAATCCCCTAAGGGGTGGTCCAAGTCCTCCAGCTCCAATGTCAGGTCCTCTGGGACATCTGCATCTGGTATAATTGGCGGAGTCTTATTCGCAGGCCCTGGCGAAAACTGCCCTAGTAGTCTCATCTCTGGGGGAGCTACACACAAGACACTCTTTCAGTAAAATAGAGGCACAATTACAAAACTATACATAAAGGGGTTCATAGTTTCCAACTCACTCAAAGGAGCTCCGTCCCTGGCAGGGGTGGTATCCACCCGAAGGCGTGATGAAGGCTGAATCTCAGCTCCTAAGCCCCCACTATGCCGCCGTTTCGCCGCCGGACTATTATCCACGGGAGGGTGAGCGGGGAGAACATCCTCTGAAGGTGGAGCGTCGGCAACCTCAGCAATTCCTACAATGGAAATATGGCAATCAGCAGTTGACAGCTCCAGAACATTTATATCTTATTATAATGATAATAAATGCAGACGGAGAATCAGAAGGTTCATACCTACCGCCCCTGCATCAAGACTAGGGCGGGTAATCAGCTGATTCGGGTCAATCCGGAGAGCTCTAGCGGCCTGCTCCACGGCGCCCTTCAGTGCCTGAGGTGTAGAAGCCACCTCCAAAGCCGGAATATGGGCTAGCAAGCCTGCACAGCCCACGGCATTGATCACATGGGCCTTCCAGAAAGCGAATGCCGTGCCCACCAGTGCTCCCTCCGGGATGGACTCCGACAGCTGGGAGTCGTGGGTCAGACCACAGGAGGCCCTCAAGTCTCCCCACCAGGAGTAGCTCGGAGTAGAGCCAGAAGCGCCTTTGCGGCGCGAACTCAAAGTAGAGGCCTCCTCAGACGTCGACCTCAGGGGCCGCAACGCCCCCGTATACTGACTCCTGTCAATGGGCAATGAATGCCCCTGCTCCCGCCATCGGCTCTCGATGTCTCGGACCACTGCAGCCAAGCTGGAAAAATGAGCCCGGACGAAGCCGGGATCAAGGAAAAGAGGAGGCAGGTCCTCCCTCTTCAGGCGCTTCTCCTCTGCTGCCCTGATAGTGTCTGCCCGCTCTCTGAAGATGTTGCTGGCTTTAAACCACCAGCGGGCATAGTGAATGTCAAAATGTCCCACCCGGGCCTGGGCCGGAAGAGGGATATGCTCCCTCACGCCGCGGTAAAGAAAGTCCTGCCAGCATGCGGCAACCAAATGCACGTCCTTCTGCTTGTATTGCCTCGATGTCAGAGGTAAATCAACATTGGGTGGAACCGCCTGGTCATAGCCAAAGTTGCGGGCGAATCTGTGCGGGTAGTACGGCTCCAGAACCACTGTGTAAGAGCGCCGGTAAATCAGCACACTAGGTCGTATACACACGACCCACTCCCCAAAGGCATGTGGGGAAACAATGCCCTTTGAGGACACTTTGCAGACCACTGAGTCTCCGTGTCCCTCCAGATACGGGCGATAAGAACGGGAGCTGTGGTCAAACTCCAAGCTCTCTCCCCTCCTCGTATGAAGGAAGGAAAGTGCTCGCCGGGCACCTGCAAGCTGTGTCACGATGTCCTGATCCTGGTGACCAGCAAAAGCAAAGATAAGCGGAGCCTGTATATTCGGAATGGAGGACCGCTGGGACAGCTCTGGAAGAAGTAGTCCTGCCCAAGCACTCAAATAATGAGTGGGCAGCAAAAGCTTCTTATCTCGCGGGCTGGCATGTGAACTCAAGGCACCCAAGCAGTGGTAGATGTTCGCCAAGGCAGCAGGGGCAAGGGCCAGCCGACGTCCACATGCAAGCAGGCACGCAGGATAGATCACCTCGACCCGGAGCAGCTCCTCTTCCCCATGTGGGAAGACAAAGGTAGACAGCCAATAAGCTAAATATGCAGCCAAGTACGTCAGTGTAGGTAGCTTCCTGGAATTCCAACATTGTGCTGGAGCTGGCAAGTGCCGAGGGTTGGATGCAAACTTTATGAGGACCTCTTTACATTGGTCCCAAGTGGCGCCGAACGAAGGGAATTCCTCGTAGAAACAGTACGGCCCGCTGTAGAAGTACATAATCCAGGCGTTAAGTGTAACCCTGGGTGTCCTGGCAGTCTTCTCCTTGCCCACCAGGGCCAAATCTCTCCAAGTCTTCATCAGATAACGGAGGCAGTAAGGTAAAAGATAGTGGCCCGCCCCATCTGAACTGTAAAGGTGGACGTCATCGAGGCATAGCTCCTCGTAAGCCTGTCCGCTGATCGGCAGGCCCGAAATCCGGTGAAAAGACCACAAATCCAGAGAGGTCTCTCCCTCAGCGGTGACCAGTGTGTTCCAGCGCCTATTCCACCTCTCTACCATAGCCTGGAGCAATCCTGCGTGACAAGGGTATGAATACAAAGCTGCAGTAACCGCGTGACGAATCCCGGCTCTATCCAGAGTGTCGCCGTGCACAGTCAATATCCCCCAGAGCCACTCACCTGCACCTCTGTGGAAGCAATGGGAGGGGACGACGGACCAACTCCCGTACCAGCTAGGAACCCTCAGTGAAAGGATTCCTTCCAACAAGGCAAAGATGGTCATAGCCGTCATGGGCAAAACGGCTTTCGGAGGGAGCCAGATATAGCCCGTCAATCACTACATCGACGGCCTTATGATGCCCCGCCAAGTGCCACACTGCAGGGGAAGAAGGTATCGACCTGACCACAGCAGCATCCAGGTCCTGGTAGAATCCGAGCCATTTACTGTCGGAAAACTGGGGCTGCCGCGTAAATCCCCCGGGAAAGCTAGCATATGAATATGTGCAGGTACCTCTCATGCTGTCCCTGCCAGCTAAAATAGCCCCTTCCAGTCGTCGCCGCTGCTTTGGGAGAGAAGGGTCGTCACCATCAAGCCCCGGTGGAATGTAGCTCTGCACGAAGGCAATCACATGCCGGTCCACCGGGTAGTGGGATGAGTATCCCCCAGAACGGTCGTATGCATAAAGTCCGCCTCGGTAGCTGATCCGAGAAGCCTCGACTAAGCCCTCGCCGACAGGGATATCCTCCGTTGGGCCTTCAGCGATCCAGGATGTGCCTTGATCAAGTGCGTCGGAACTGTCAGAGACGACGCGGCGAGGAGGCAAAGGTGGCATGGACTTGTCAGTCCGTTGCACGTAATGCTCATTATGGCCAGCCGCCCTCGCCCCCCGTGCGGCAGCACGACTCCTGCTTGGACGAGCCATGTCTGTGGAGTTTCAAAAAAAAAATTGCATTAGAGATCATGCTGAAAAAATATCTCGATGCAGGAGCTATGCTCCAAGCCCAAGTCCCTCAGCGGACGTGTTACAACATTTATGTAAGTGCACGGGCCATCCGCCCCTGCCTCCGGCTGTCTCGGATGTCCCGTGGGGGGCACTTGTTGTAACCAGAAAATAAATGTATATATACGTTTATATATGTACGCATGTGTGCGTCAAAAGCCCATGCTTACGGTGTTGGCTCAGTCCAACCCGTTCTATCCCGCGGAAGCGAGGAGAACTCGTGATAAACCCACGGAGACTATTATAGTCATGTGGTTCCGGGTTTTAATCAATCAACCCAAGCCCCAAGGGTGTGAAGACGTGCTATGCACATTGTTTTGTTACCTCGACGGCGTGTATCACGTCTCGTAGGATCGAAAACTCCTTCCCCGACGGACGAGCGAGGCGCGGAAGACAACGAACAAGGCGTGGAGAAGGCTTTTCCTCTCCCACGTAGAGTCAAGTGCGGAAACGTCGCTGTCGGAGCCGTACGGAGAATTTTAAAAGAAGCGAAGGGGACTGCCCGGGGAGGGGGGAACCCGCCCGGGGTATAAGGCCCCCGGGCGGGTCTCCCCGTGGCTGCGCGCGGGCTGGCAGACCCGCACGGGGTCTGCCCACCCCGGACGGGTCCGCCCGGGACCGCGCGCCCCCGGGAGGGTCCGCCCGGGGTGCTGCACCCCCGGGCGGGTCCGCCCGGGGTGTTGCGCCCCCGGGCCGGTCCGCCCGGGGGGCTGCGCATCCGGTTTAGTCTATTAACTGCCCGTTTTCCAAAAAAATTTGATTTTTGGAGAGAAAGGAACCCGCCCGGGGTCGCCTTGACCCGCCCGGGTCCCACTTCCCCCGGGCCGGTTCCCTACTTTCTATAAATAGACCCTATGGGTCCCATTGGAGGAGGACGGGAAAGAAAGAGGAGGAAAGGTGGACTTGCCTAGACCTCAAGTTCAAGTGGTTCGTTGTTTTCGGTCCGAGTGGGGTAAGTCCCCGGGCCTTGTGTATATGCCCCTACGGGGTATATTTACAATTATGTCCTTCAACGGGCCGTGTTCGTAATGCGTTGTACAACAGAGTGACGGACTTATGCAATTATGTCATTATGTCATCATGTCATTACGATGACAAATTGTAAAAATGTCCTCCTCAAGGTCTTGAAAGGCCTAAGTCTTGTAAATTGCAGTTTTACCTTGCGACTTTTGTAATTAGGGGTATGCCCCTACTTCCCGCCATGATGGGGATGTATGTACTGTCGATAATTCGTCGACACCCTCTGTACTCACGCAAAATTATAAGAGCACCTTATTATGCCCGGCACATTTCGTTAATGCAATATTGCATATAAACCCCGACTCTCTAAGAGCGTGCATACCTCCCCCTACTTCCAAGCAATTGAACCCATGAGTGTCTTCTCTAGAACCTCTCGTTGTCGGCTTGGTCTGGGAGTGCTGTTGGCTCAGTCCAGCGCTCGAGGGTCATCTTAAACCTAGGCCTAGGGTTTGGTAAAGTTACCGAAATACCCCTGCGACCTAAGAAGTGATCTAATGGCCTCCCAAACATTCTGAAAAGGGCCTCAGAGCCTTAGAAGGTCAGTAACCCGGCTTTATGTCTACCCTAGCCCAGAAACTCCTAAATCCCTCTGGTCTGGTTATTTACTAAAATACCCATAGGTCTAAGACGGCCACTTAAACCCCAGTGGCCCACTTCAGCGTGCTCAGTCAGGGTCCCCGTCAGCTCCCCCGTCCTGTTTTAAGCAAACCTACTCTATTGGTTGGAGCCTCGAGAAAGAACTTTAAGCCTTCATGTTGTCATTTAATCAAGGGTGTTCGGACATTAAGCCGATGTAAATCAACGCCGACTCCGGTCGGCGGGGAGAGGTCCAGCACTCGAACCTATATCGTCTGATACGACGCGCACCCACGGAACCCTCTCTATGCAGAGGAGTGTTTCTTTTCAAAAAGAACGAAAATCTATTTTTTATCCACGATAAAAGTCGATTTTAGATTTTTTCCGTGTCTCACATCCCTGAACTTGTATCTTTCTTGTCTGAAGATAGACCTTCCCAAGTACTTGCAAGAAATCTTTAGCAAGATGGGCTTATGGTCCAACATAGGTCTTGCCTAGCAGGAGATTGCACATAAGGGTAGTGGTCTTCCCAATTCACTGAAACCAGAAATCTATCTAGCCAAGAACATGCAAGTTTTGTCCTCATATTGGACCATGTATATTGAGCATTTGATAGGCCGATGTCGATTAGTACGGCATCTCCAATAAAGTCAAGAAAATCCTCCATCTCCCCTGTCTGGGGTGATCCCTTGTCCTCTCATAGGGTGCCACGATTGCATTAAAGTCTTCACCCACACACCATGGACGACCTAAGTTGCTATGATTTAGAAGTAGTTCTTCCCAAATGAGTCTCTTTCCCTCTTTGCTTTGTGGACCATATATCCCAAAGAAATCTCAAGAGAAGCCATCCCTGACATTATGAAAATGTAGGGAGATAGCCTCTCTCCCAATCTGTCTGTCTTCCACCATCTCTTCAACCTCATACTGATTCTACATAATCATGATACCTCTTGACCTTCCCTTAGCCGGAGAAGCCACCCCCTTGGACAATCTAGCACTCCTAATCTCCCTCATAATAGACTCCCTATCCCCCTCACACTTGGACTCTTGCAAGCATGGATTTCTATTTTGCATCTTCTGACTAATTTCTTCACCCTCTTCCTCTTCTCACCCCCACAAATCTCCCTTCACATTCCACGAAACAATTCTCATAGGGACGAGGAAATGTTCCCACTGCCATCCTCTTACTCTCTCCTCCTTCACTCTCCCTAACTGCCTTCTTTTGGGACTTCGTTCCTTTTGCATCTTTCGCCATATTAATCAACCATCTCTTTTGTACCTTGTTAAAGGCCCCTTTGAGATCCTGCTGCAGACCGGCAAATGATATACCCACCATCTCCGCCAACTCCCTTGTGCTTCTGTCATCCTCTCCACTACCCTCACCATCTCTTTCACCTCCTCTTTTCCAAGTCTACCCATGTCAACAGCCCTCTCCATCAGATTGTCCATCCTCCAATGTTCTGCCCTCCCGTGTAGTCTCCGATTTGGAAGCCTCCCCCTCCTGTGCTTGTTCCTCCCCTTCTGAGGCCCGAGTGACCTCGACCTACTGGATCTCTATATCCTGCTGCCTTGAGGACATCATGATCTCTGCCGCTGTATTGATAGAATCTGCCCACCGTTCTGCTTTTTTCTCCGGCTTACTTGGTACGTGTCGTTCTTGCAGCTTGCGAAGACTGGGCCTTCTCCTTATGCTGAGCAAGCTGTAGCTACTGTTGACGTTGGGCCCATTTGGAGGGGAAGAAGCTGTTCTGCCACCCTTGCACCGGCTATGGCTCTCGGCCCCACCGCCGGAAGGAGGCGTTCCACTGCCAGCCAGTTGGACTGCAGCTGGGTCAAATCCGCCGGAAGAGCCGGCGTCGAAGGTGGATGCCATTCACCAGAGAGATCCCCCTCCTATTCCGTGCTGGTCGCCAGAGTCGGCCACCCACCAGCACCACCCTCACCCTTCTGCTGCAGTAGAGGGGGGCACCGTTGACATCGGGTGCACCTGGAGAGGAAGAAGTTGTTCTGCTGCATTCGCTGGCGAAAGCCACCCACAGGCACCGGTAATGGCTCCCAACCCCACCACCGGAAGGAGCTGTTCCACTGCCAGCCAATCGTGTTGCCGCTGGGTCAAAACTGCCGGAGGAGCCGGCGCTGAAGCTTGACATTGGTCGCCATGGAGATTGGTGCTTTGCCGATGAAGCCCGAATGAGAGGCCCCGCCAACGAGAGGGACCCGGTTCGACTTCGGAGGTGTGCTCCAGTGAACGCCCTTCCTAGCCCCAGTGGTTCATCGATAACATTTCAAATGATGAAAGATGATTTTAGAGTATTTAAACCTAATTTCTCACTTTCTTATTATAAAATTCTCTTAAATATGAGTTTTTCCAAATTTATAATAAACCAATGGAATCTTTTTGTCAGAACCAGAATTAAACTTGGAATGTGCCCCTGCTTGTGGAAATCAAAATGGGAAACACCTATATTTGACTCTAATTATAACTTATTAATGGCCCTGACTTCATAACTGTATCTCAATGCCAGACAAACTGGACCTGGTATTGGGAAAGACTGATTGTGCATCAATTATAGAGACAAAAGCTCTCTAAACATGTGCCTGTAGCTAGTATATAAATAGGTGGTAGGTTTCTAAAAAATAAGTGAATTTAGCTTACCTTGGTTCCTAGCTGCCATATGACTTAAGCTGGGTGACTCGGGTACTCTTGTGACAAGCTAATTCTACTTGGGGAGCAGATGAACTGCTTGGCTAATATCAATGACTTCGCAGCTAACTAGCTGTTGGGCAGAAACCTACTGCCAACCAATTGCTAGGTAGAAGCCTGCTTTGTTGGCAGCACAATTTAAGATTCTGTATTTGGGTGAGAACAAAGTTTCAAAAAGAAGGAAAGAGCGTGGAGATTAACATCAATTGCTGTGGCACGTATTCTCTCTAGTTGTTCTAGAGAGACAGAGACCTTGGGGGGAGCTTTGGGCGGGGATGGCCTCCTGGCACGATCGTGTGCCGAAGGTTGTCCCCGCAGTCGTTTGCTTCCCGCTGAGGAGTCATCGTCTCTCTCTGACTGGGGTGGTGTTTGCTAGCGGAGGGCCGAGGGATCCTTTCTCCGGAGGAGCAACTGACAAGGGAGGGGCTGCACCATTGCGGGGACTGCAGGAGGGAAGGTGTGCTACTGCTGCAGGAGATTTGGCCACACTTAGAGGTTCTGCTAGTGGAGAGGACCGGTGGACAGCCGCTCTTTTGCGGACGTTGTTTGGACGGGTGTGCAACGTCAGATGGGGAAGGAGGTAGGCAGGGGGTGCTGGGAGGCAGGGGAGGTCCCTTCTGAGGCCCTCCCAATCCGGATGGAGTGGATGAAGAGATGCGTTTGGGTTAGCCTGGTGGCTGGTTTGGTGATGCAGTCAAAGTTCGAGCACTATTGGAAGGGAGAGGAGCAAGAGGGGCAAATGGGAGGCCTGACAGATGGCAAGGGATGACTTCTTGGCTGTCGGCCAGCAGGAGGTGGAGGCGTCGGTGGCGGCAGATGCGGGGTTCGTGGCGTCCGATGGGGTCCTGCTGCACCTCCAACAATGGAACTTGGGGAGGGGTGCTTTCCCTAGCCCTATGGACTCCTCCGTCCTCATCTAGGTGGAGGGGTTACCCCTTATTCATGTGTGATGAGGTGGGCCTCTTCTTCCTCAGAGTGTTCGGCCGGGTGGTAGCCGGAGCTTGTAGATCGTGACAATGGGGTTCCGTATGATGTTGGACGTTTCTGTCGTCATCTTCGGCAACTTGGTGGTGCCAGTGGTCGTCACCTTCGCCATCGGCAGGGTGCCGTTTACAATCCGGATCTCGGTTCTGGCAGCTGAAGGGGTGGCGGAGGGAGCCCTAGGGTTTCAGTTGTCGGCGGCAGAGGTTGAAGATGATCTTTTGTTTGGGATTCAAATTTCAAATCTGCCGCCTGATGTTGACAGATCTGGTTCAGTTGGAGGTGCTGTCGTGGGCCGTTCAAGCCCTATTTGGGAGACCTGTAACTTACCCGTTTCGGGCGGACCTTCTTTGGGTGTAGGGGAACCCGAATAGGGCATTCTATCCTACCTGCGAAGCCTATCCCCCACCGGACCCTGTAGTAGTGCTCCACAGGCGGTGCCGGTTGTCGGTGTGCTGCCGCCATTCCTGCAGGACCGGCCGCTGGCGGCCCTCCCTCCATGCTCGCGGCAACTCTGCCATCGCCGACGGCGAGGCTTCCTGGCGCTGGGCTCTGTGTCGAGTCCAAAGGGAGGCCGGTGGCAGTCCAGCCTGTCTGCCTGGACCCAGTGTGGAGGGCGAGCAAGGTACGCCGCCGTGCATTCCGGACATCACCTGCTCTGGCCCCGATGGAGTCTGCTCCGATGCTATCGGTGGACAACCGTCTGCGAGTCTAGGGCGGGAGGTTTCCTTAGCTCCGGCAACTTGCCCTCCTGCAGGTTTATTGTTGTCGGGAAAGGCAGCTGCTGGCCGCTGCAATGGTGTTTGGGAGGAGGTGGCTCCCCTGGTTCGGCAGCTGAACCGGCTGGAGGCGGAGAACGCAGGGTGTCGGTTGAGTGGGCTGGTGGTTGCACCTGCGGCAGCAGTATTTGTGAAGCAGAGTTCTACCACGGGGGCCTTGTAGCTTGGGGAGTGTCCGGATGTCACTGTAGAGCTGAGGCAGCTTCAGACCCAAGCAGCTTCCCCCTCTCCCGTGTCGAGGGGTACGCAGCTAGGTGCCAGTCTACCAGCTGTTAAGCCTTCGAGGTCGGAGGCGGCGAGATCCGTAGGCGGGTGTTGCAGCGGTGGTGGGGAGGGGGAGGGGCCTCTCCAGGCCCTATCCTTCCTCTCCCTCGTGTTCAATGTGTAGACTGAGCAGGCGACGCTGTGCCTAGAAGAGGGGGCTGCGACTAGTCTTCCGGTTAAGGAAGAGGGCTCTAGGCCGTCCCCGTCCATCTGCGACACTAGGCGTGTCTGGTCAGAGGAGTCTCCTCTTCTGGAGGGGGACCTGTTGATGGAGATGGGTGTCGGTGTGGCTTCGCTCAGGCAGGATGTAGCCAGCAGGCTCCTTAGCCTTGCTTCCACTGCCAGTGGAGCCAGAGGAAGTTCATATTAATGGGGAGGGAGAGGGGAGCCTCGGCATGGAGGAGGTGAAAGAAATCTTAGCTAAGGTGGAGAGTTTTATGGGGACTCTGGCTAGAGAGCAAGTCTGATTGGTGTGTCTACTGACGATGTTGATAAAGACGTGAGGTCTGTGTTCTGCAAAATCCAGTGACGATGGCAAGCAGATATATCAAGGAAGGCTAAGGCAAGAAAAAATGGTGGAAGAGGGGAAGCGGAGAGGGATGAGGAAGGAAGGCATCAATAGAGGATTAGATCCCTTTGTTTTGGGAGTAGGGTGGTCTGCTATGATATTTGTTAGGGGTCCTTTGGTTGCTGGGTCCTTCAAGCTCCACTTTAGAGATGTCAGCCTTTTTGTGTGATCGGTGGTGTTTGGTGGCTCTTTAGGCAGGGCAGTGTAGACAGCGGATTTGTGTTTGGCCTTGAGTTCCTTGCCTTTTGTTGTATCTGGGTGGGGGGCTGTTGCTGTTGGAGAGGAGCTTTGGTTTTCTGTCCTTTTCTTTTGCTCCTGGGGCAGAGGGTTTTCTGCTGGCTTTTTGTTCTTGGGAGTTTTTGTGGGAGCACTCCCTTCATACTTGTACATTCTTGTTTTCTTTTATATAATTGGTGGTACTATCCACTTTCAAAAAAGAGTGGGAAAGAGGCAGGTTTGATGTAGGGTAAGGTTGACTGACTTGTAAATTTGTACTTGTAACTTGAAAATCTGAGCTGTATCAATCCAATTCAGTTCAACTTGAGACACCTACTTGGTCAGGCTCATTATACTGGAGTCTATCAATCAACAAGAAGCAACTTTGTTGACTTGCAGATCCTTCAGCCAACTTAAGTGGATTTGTAGATTATCATATGAACTTGTTCTCGGTCATTTGAGTTGGTCTGAGTTGGTTAGAGTCCCACCAAGCCTCTTTCATCTGCTCAAGTCGAATGATCTCAATGCAGATCAGGTGTCATAAAGTCGGAAAAAATGAAATTGACTCTGAGTCAGAACAAGCTGGCATGATAAAGCACACTATGTCTGCAAAGCACCAATTAGCCCAAGAATGATCCAGATCTTGCCTTACCTTTATGCTCCACAACCAGTTCAAAATCTAGGTCACTTGCACAATAGAAGGGGGCAAGGCCTACATGCTTTCCATGCAGTCTTCACTGGACATTGTGTCTTATGCAGAGTATTCTGGCTTTAAATTATTTTGCCCTGAAGTTATTTTGCAGCAGATTTTGGGCTTACATATACTTAGGCTATTCTGAATTTAACTTATTCATTACGTTATACCTGTTCCTTTTTTGAAACTGAATCATTTTGAGTCTTCCTTTGCACACATTTGACATGCACTATTAAAGTTCCATCATGTCTGCTGTGATCCTAGTCATGAGTGGGTGGACTGACCTGTAAGCTGATTCCTGTTTCTTGGCTAGCTTGACCTTGTTGTTTCTCTCCATGTACTCCTAAATCTACGAGAACTTTGGTGTGAATATATAGAACAAAAGTGTGCACCCCCACCCCAAAGAAGATGAATATGTAATTGAGATTTAATAATCTGTCATGCACATGCCAACTTTACAGGCTGCTTTTCTATATTACCTGCAACAGAACTTGTTCCTGGCGATATTGTGGAAGTTGGAGGTATGACAGTTGTGTGGAATACTATAGATAATGTTTGATTAGGAATGGATACTGTTTTTATTTGTCCTCGAGTTTAAACCTCATGTTGTTGCATCTAACAGTTGGAGACAAGATTCCTGCCGATATGCGAATGGTTGCGATGCTTAGTAACCATTTACGTGTTGACCAGGCAATTCTTACAGGTGTGTACTTTCTTTATTTGGAGCAGTTTTACTTTTATGGAGTGACTCATTGATTGCTCTTTGTTTACAAACAAAATCAAGTCTTGCAGTGTTCTATATCTAGCTATCACAATGGAGATAGAGCTCCTGTTTTTGGGAACCACCAAGAGAGCAGATCCAATAGTTTTGCTCCTTGCTTAGAACCCTTTGATCTTCAAAGAGAATGACCTGGATTCAATTTATGCTCATTTTTTATTGATAATTAAAGTAGTTTAATTCTTTCTAGTTTCCAGTAACCCTGAAGGTCAGATAGGGCGTCAATGGCTGGGAACTGGTTTCCATGCCACAAAGTCAAGATATGGATATTTAATCTCAATTATGCCATTTATTTTGAAGAAATCCCCATGGAATTTTAGATCGTAGTCTGTTTATTCCAACCATCTCTTACAAAATTGATAATCAAAGAAAGTCAAAAATATTGATCACCATTTAAGGATACTGCATTTAGCCTCCTGGTGTTGTCTGGATGCCTTCAAGGGGTTTATCTTGGGAGTAGAATGGACATGGTTGGGCCTTTTGGTGGGTTATTGGATGCAACATTGGTTCTCAGAATGCCACTAGTGGCTGCAACATGTAATGATTTTCCCAGTCATCTAATAGAAAACTGTTATGATACATGTAAAGTGCTGTCTTTTGTATTGAGATTAGATGTATGAAGTTTTTAGTTTAATTATTGCCACAAGAAGTTAAAAATTCATCCAGTTTCCCATAATGCTTATAAGTTGTCATTTCTAATATATGATTATGCCTTTTCAAATAGGTGAGAGCTGCTCTGTTGCGAAAGAACTTGACCGAACTTTAGCAACAAATGCTGTTTATCAAGATAAAACAAACATCCTTTTCTCAGTAAGACAAGATTTCCTTTTTTCTCTTTTTCTGTGGTAACTCCATTAAGTTACTCTCAAGATTTGGTTAACAAATAAGTTAGGAAAACTTCCTTTATGTGTTTTGAGAAGTTTTCTCAGTTGATTGTATTTTTACACTCTTTTTAACTGTCTTGACATCATCATGATGAAGTTATCCAATCAATCTGGTGTTGCCTGGATGACCAAATCCAAAAGAGATGGACAGTATTTTCTAGCTGGCTGCCAGCTTGATGCAAACCCTTTTTCTGGTGGCAGATAGTACGAGGGTCCACTAAAAAAGAAAACAGAAGAGAAGTCTATTACTGTACCGCATAAGCCCCTGCAAGATCGGCCAAAAGAAAACCCCTTTGCAATGTATTTGCATGATCTAAAACTCTGTGGCTAATGCAAACTCCATGGACTCTAAAGCCCCTAAATAAGTGCCATAACCCCCCCCCCCCCCCCCCCCCCCCAAAAAAAAAAAAAAAAAAGGCCTCTATCAGTAACTGCAGCCAGACCTGAGTGAGATCTTACAACGCATGCCTGTGTTTTCCTCGACCTCCATCTATGATTATGCTTCCTGCCATGAACTCTCTCTCCCTCTTCCATTTGCCTGCTTCTTTGCCTTACTGATAGTTGTTGTGACCTTTGATTGGCGTCCACGAGAGTGCAGTAATACAGTCAAGCAAGCTTTGCCTCGACAAGATTGTCAACACTTAGACCTAACAGATTAGCCAGGTTCTTCATCTACTCCATCTTCATAATCTTGCTAGGTTCCCACCCATTCCTGAGTACAAACCAGGGTGGTCTATCCCTCCTCGGTCACTTTCGATGTAGGTGCAGGAATAGCAGCCATGGTATATGTTCCAGAAAATTCCCCTTGTGAATTTTTGACAGGAATCAAGAGATCCCCATCAGCCACCTGCAACAGAGATTTCACGGAATACTCCTTCCCCAGCAGGCATACCTGTCTCTTCTCCCTGGTGCCAACCCTATCTGCAGTTAGGAGTGTTTCCTGCTGAAGGTCTGGACTTTAGAGTTGAAAGCCCCGCCAAAGAGTGTTGTATCTTGCAACTACAACTTGCTGATCGTCTCTTGGAGACACTGCCACATTCAAAAGCCTCTACAACTCATCCTCCTTGTGCTTGCAGCAGAAAGCTGGTGCTCAAAGACCCAACACCCACCGTCTCCATACCTTCTGGAAAGAATTAAGAAGGGAATATGTAGGATCCTTGCTTGAGCTGACATCCACTCTAAGTTGGTTTCCTGTGACCAGACTTGGAGAGGAATGCCCAAATGAGGTACCTGCTCGAACTGGTGAAACTGGACTTTAATTCAAATTTTAACTTGAATTCAAAGTCTGGGGTAATAGGCTCAATATTCCTCTACTCCTCAACTTGCTCCCTTCTTCTCAGACTGTGTTTTTGTCTTGGTCTTCTTCCTTAACCTTTTCTCTAGGGTTTCTGGCACTAGCACCATAGAGGCTCTGCTATTGCGACCTATGCCACCTTCTCTGTCCATCATGTTCAACCATTATTTCCATCTGTCTTCCTGTCTCCCTGAAATCTCTAGTAACTGTTTCAAAGGCGAAGCTGAAGTGATTCACTTTGAGCTTCACCAGCACTTGAGTCACCTTGGCCACTAGGGCCCTTGCACAAAAATTCTGCATATCCCTCTGACTTTGCTTATCAACCAGATGCATGGATGGCAGTTTCGGCCTAAACGTATCGGTTTCGGACCGGAATGATCCGAAACCTACTGGCCGAAACCGGACGTTTCGGTTTCGGACCCGGTCGAAACCGACACCGAAACCGAAACTGCCTTCTTTGACCGGATGGCCTACTCTACTTCCTAGCCATCTGCAGCACTTTCTCCATTTTCCACAAGTGAAGTGGGAAACCACAAGTTTTGACCCAAACCACACACCTCCTTGCGGGCCCTTGTGCCAACCTGAGGCTTGGGTCCCCATTTTAGGCCCTTAGGGACTTCCATCCTGGATGATCTTCTTGATCTTCAAGATCCTTTCCACTATAGCGACATTTGGACATCTGACCAGCAGCCTGCCATCCCCCATCCTCCACACAGTCCACCCACCCATACACCTCAATTTTGCTGCCAAAGCTTTCAAAATCTGCACTCTGCAGCAGAAGTTTGCTTTTACCTGTGGACCGGAGCATCAAGTGAGATGACAGTTCTTCCCACCTCTCTTGGTCTTATGCCTCTTCCTCACAGGATTGGGTTCCTCTGTGCCAATAAGTCTGCAGCATTTCATGCTTCACTGAAAGTGCTTAGTCCTGGTGGCAGTAGGTTCCCCTATGCTGCTAAACCACACTTATTTTGGCCTTCCTCTTCCATTCATTTAATTCATAGCCACCTGGGTGGGCCACTTTTAGTGGAGCATAGATGGTGCAAGCTTTTTGGTGTAGAAGGTCTACATCCCCAGCAGGTGGCTGACTGCCACTGGGCTCTGCACCTTGCTTGGCTGCATCAAGCTGGACTTCAACCCTCTTCGGGCATTCCCTTCCTCGTCTCCCAATTCTTGGAATGGATCAGACCACAGAAAGAAGAAATTCCATGCCGGTAATGTGGAATTTCTCATCCTACAACGCAGAATTATTGCTTTCCTGTTCGCTTCGCAGGCATCCATATCCATCTCTATTAACAAACTCTTCAAAATATTCACACACACCTTTGCCAACTCTAAGTGATTTTGTTATGGCTTAGCTGGCCATTTCATTGATAATGACAGGAAGTTTCTGTATAAAGTTGGTAGTGCACCTTGACCTTGGTGTGGGCCTCTGTTGTATAGTGTTTTTTTGGGTGGGTGGTTTTGAGTATATGGAGGCAACACACGTACACAACCAAAAGAAAAAAGAAGAAAGAAAGTTGATCATGTCCATAATTTAATTCAGTAGTCTGGAACAAGTTCTTGCTGTGTATTCAGGGTTGAGATTACTACAACACTTTCCAACATTCCTAAACATTAGAAGAGATTCAGACACGTGAACCTGATTGTTCACATGAATTTTTATTCTTTGTGTCATTTTCTATAAGTTGGTTTAGGTCATCCATGCATGAATTTTTATTCTTTACATTTTAATTTTTTAAGGTAAGCATAGTTATTTGGCTAATTACTATACTGAGTCCGATAGTCAAACTTTGTAAGTAGATGCATTAACTGAATATCAGACATGTCCGTTACACAGCTGCACTACATTGCTTGTTTTTTGCTGCTTACTAGTTTATTCTTTTTTGTCTACTGGCACAATCACTTGACCTTTCATCTTTGATGGCATAAGTTGTTCCCTTTGACTTTAAACAAAAAAATGAAGGCGGCAGTCCTATTAGGCCGCAGGAGGAGATTTCATTATCTGTCTCGAGCTCAAACCAATTAACTTTTGGCCAATGTCCCCTGGTTACATTCAGGGAACTGTTGTGGTGGCTGGTCGAGCAAGGGCTGTTGTTGTGGGAGTTGGTTCCAATACTGCAATGGGTAGCATACGTGAAGCGATGTTGAAGACTGAAGATGTGAGTGCATTGATGGCTAATTCTTTACTTTATGATTGACTTTACATTGTCTTCTTCAGTGGAACCCTCCTGTTCTTTTGATCCATTTCCTTACTCTCTTCCATTTCCTTAATTTAGCAGAAGTCTCTTGTCCTTATTTTTCACAATCATCTCATGTTTGAGACAGGAGACATAGGCAATATTTACATTGTATTTATATATACATATACGTACACACACACGTTAATACTTAATGTTGATGTTCTGGTATCACAGGAGATGACACCTTTGAAGAAGAAGCTTGATGAGTTTGGTACTTTTTTGGCTAAGGTAATATACTCTCTTGTAGTTTGTGTTAGTTGTTACAATTTTGTTTTTTTTCCCTTTCAAGTGGCCCAGTTACTGCCTTCAGACTTCATATGACATGGATATGGGTTATCAGAGAAAAGGAATGGCAATAATAAGAATTCTTCATTTCATGTTCTTGAATCTTTGATATTCTTTTAAGCTGCTCGTTCCAACTAACTGTTTTCTCAAACGACTTAAACTTTTCTAGAGATTTAACTGTGATGTTGTCTTTTTTAGCATTTCTAATGATTACAGTGAATCCTGGCAAACTTTCAGTTTCTTGCAAAATGCTATGGGAATTAGGTGGTGTTTGACATCCATGCTAGGTGACATTCCCCAATCCCCATTGTCAGAATACGGAGAACAGTTCTTCAGGAGCTCCCTAGTCCCTTTAGAATTGATATGCACATGGAAGGCAGAATTTTAATATCTCGTCAAATTTGTATTGGAAGACCACCTATGACAGGGATACTTGTGCATTGCCATTGCCATAGGCCCTTCATGAGTGGTTACCAGACCTGCACATAGACACTCATTTACTCATTTTTGAGTGAAGAATGGCTTTATGGAATGGATGCCAAATGCTACTATAGATTTATTCCTTGTTTGTAATGAAGGCTAGTACTACTTCCATGCTACAGATTAGGTGAAAGGCCAATGCCTTTAAATGTCAGAGGTTCAAGGGTAACACTTAAACTGGATGGATTTGAGATTCGGTTTTTAAATGCATCTTGAGTTGAAACTTCAATAAAATCCTGTTTTCAAACCAGTCAAAATAAAATAAGCTCGAGGGATCTTTAAGAAGGGGCACCAAATCTGAAGTCATAGCTGTCATTTCAATAATGTCTATATATTTAAACAAGAAACCAGTTTTAACTGGCCAGATGTGATTGTGATATGGCTCCTGTGTAGATAAGAGAAACATCTGGTTTAGGACCAAAAGCGTAGAAGACAGAATCTGCCATTTCCAATTGGATTGCGATCACCACAATCTGATTTTAAAGAAAGGGAAAAATTCAATAATCTGATTTGGGGACAAAGAGGAAGAATATGATGAAGGACAGAAGAGAAAGAATGGCAGATGACTCTCAAATCAGCTAATTCTACCAATTTTGTGGTCCCCATCTGCTGTTCCAGATTGGGTTTGGGCTCGGTCAATTCAATGGTCTGATCTGATTTCATAATCCATGACCCAAAAGGATGACTTCGAGCTTAAAAGGTAGAAAACATCAAAAAAGAGGGAAAAAAGGATGAAAAAGGGAGTAAGGAAGAGGAGAAACATAAGGGAAAAAGAGGAGAGTGAGGATAAAGAAACCATAAAGAGATGTGGAAGAAAGAGGAAAGGGACAAGTAGAAAAATAAAATCTTCATGCCAGTAGGAAACATTAGCAGCAGCCATGCCACATCTGGAGTTATCATTGTCTGTCTTCTTTCTATCCTTCTGCTTCATTAATTCACACGCGAAAAAACAATTTATTATCTATTTGTTGGATAAATATGCACATATTTTAGCTGATTGATTTGCATGCATATTGTTAATTCCACGAGTTTGGTTTATTAGATGATTTAAGGTTCGTGTGCCGGACGTTCTCACCAACTGTGATTGGTGTTTATTTACATCGGTATAAATCTGAACACCTTTGATTATCTGTCAAAGAACGTATTTTGCCTCTATATCCGTTATGATGTGAGGATTTTATCTAATGGATATAATCTTAATGATTGCCCATTAAAGATACATACTCTTACCGAGAAATTGGAAGACTTTATTTTTTGAACATGTATAATCTGAATTACAATCGGTCTTTTATGACCTTTACATTTGGTCCCGATTATACGATCAGGTCTTCGGGTTTACATCCAGTCACAATTCGAGTGTCGGATATGCTTCAGTCTGCAACTGGACCTTTAAATTAACTTCTGTCCACGGTCATACAGTTGAATTTGCTGTTGTCCACGATCGTACGGTTGAATTTGTTTCTGTCCACGATTGTACAGTTGAATTTGTTTCTGTCCACGATTGGACCGTTGGATCGTCAAGATGATTACTATCGGTCCATCAAATCTGCTCTCGGTCACGATCTGACCATCGGATTTGTTCTTGGTCGAGATCTAATTGTTGATTTCAAATTTCATCACGATCGGACCGTTGGATCGTCAATATGATCACTATCGGCCTGTCGGAGTTGCTTCATGGTCATGTTCACTATTTTAATTGTGATTGGACCCTTCAGTTGACTTGACGTGCATAAATGACATTCCGCACAAGGCGAGCTATATTTATAATTTTTCCTCCATCAGGGTATTTTTACAGTTTCAGAAGAATTCTGGACATTTTTACACCTTTTAACCCTTGCTGGGTAATTCTGCAATCCTTTTGGTTATGTTTACAATTTCGAACTGTTTGAGATATTTATGCAATTTTAGACCCTTTCTGGATATAGTTGTCATTTCTTGACAGCTTGGAGCAATTCTGCCCTTTCTTGACTCTCCCAAGATATTTCTGTCATTTCTTGACTTTCCCGAGTATTTTAGGCATTTCTTGACTTTCCTAGACATTTCCGTCATTTCCTAACTTCCCCTGGACGTTTCCATCATTTTTTGACATTTCGGGGCATTTCCGTTATTTCTTGACTCTCTCAGGTATATTTGTAATTAACATACTTTTCTGATCACAAGGCACGCACACCGGTCTTCATGCTTGGATCTCCTTGGCCGCCCCTTGATGCTTGATATGTATTCATTTTCTTGAATTTGTTTCCTAAAATATCCATTAGGACTTAAGAACAATGCACATAGGGGCATATATGCAACATATCCCCTTTCTCATATTTTAATAGATGTACAAGCACAAGCCTTCATAAGACAGAGCGCCTCAGGTGATTCTTCCTTGGGTGTTTGGTCCTTGGTGGATGTCTTCCGAGGGCACTTGGTCTTTGGTGGATACCTCCTGGGGCATTTTTTTTTAATTTTTCCACATATAGGGATGATTCTATAATTTTCCCACAAATATGGGCATTTCTATAATTTCTGTGTTTTTCAGGGTTTTTTCTGTAATTTCTAACCAGCAGTTGTATTTATGTAATTTCTTGACGCCCCAAGGTTTTCTGTAATTTCTGGACAGCAGTGGGTATTTATGTAATTTCTTATTTTTCAAGGATTTTTCTGCAATTTTTTTGAAACTTCTGGGTTTTTCCCCAATTTTTTTTGGAACTTCTGGGTTTTTCCCAAATTTTCTGAGAAAGCAAAAATTTTCTAGAATTTCTTGAGAAATCTGGGTTTTTCTACAATTCCCTGAGAAATCAGGTTTTTTCCCCTTCATTTCTTTGGACATTTCAATAATTTTGCAAAGCTGCAAGGTATTTCTACCATTTTGGCACATAATAGGGGTTTTCCCCCTGATTTCCAAGGTTGTTCCATGGACTTTGACTATTTATGAAATTCACATGGTTTCTCCATCGTTTTACATAACTGTAGGGGCATATCCCCAATATTAGGGGTATATATGCAACATACCTTTATTAGGTTTTAACAAAAGAACACAACTCTTCAAACTCTTCAAGGAACTCCAAAGCCTTAAGAGCCTCCAAGAGCTCCTTGCACCTTCCTCCTCTTGCTCCTTGGTGGATGCCAATTGCTTCCCTCCCACTCTTGGCCAACTCCTCCTCTATTTATAGGAGTGGAGAGGAGAAATCTGGAGGAAGATGAAAGTTTTTTTTTTGACATTTTAGCCCCTCAAGGTTTGAGAGGAGGAGGGGCATAAAAGGAAAAGGGGGGAGAGAGATTGAGAGATGCCTGGAGGGGGGGTCCCTCTGGGTTTGAAATACCTAGAGGGAGTCCCTCCCTCTGTTTTTTTTAATAGGGTTTAAAACCTGGAGGGAGTTTAAAACCCGGAGGGAGGGACTCCCTCCGGGTTTGTTTGTTTGTTTTTTTTAAAATAGGGTTTAAGAATACCGGGAGGGAGTCCCTTCGGGTTTTGTTGTTTTTGTTTTTTTAATGTGGTTTAACAATACCTGGAGGGGGGGTCCCTCCGGGTTTGAAATACTTGGAGGGAGTCCCTCCGGGTTTGGTTGGTTTTTTTTCCTTTCCTTTTTTTATAGGGTTTAACAATACCCTCTGGGTTTTGTTGTTGTTTTTTTTAATGGGGTTTAACAATACTTGGAGGGGGTCCCTCCGGGCTTGAAATACCCAGAGGGAGTCCCTCTGGGTTTGGTTGGTTTTTTTTCTTTCCTTTTTTTATAGGGTTCAAAATACGTGGAGGGACTCCCTCCGGGTTTGGGGAATTTTTCAGAGTTCAACATTCATTCTCCTTCTCCACTTCCTCCTATCATTGTCCGTCTTCTTTCTAAGCTTCTGCGACTCCCTCCGGGTTGGGGGAACTTTTCAGAGTTCAACATTCATCCTCCTCCACTTCCTCCTATCATTGTTCATCTTCTTTCTATGCTTCTGCTTCATCCTCCTCCTCCGCTTCCTCCTTTCCTAATGCATCAGCAGCTCAGGGGCAGAACATTAGCTAGTTGAAACATAATAAAGTTGAAAATTATAAGGGAGTTTTTTTACAGATATACTCCTCCAATCTTTTTGCATCTATACCCTTGATTTACATGAATTGTCAAAAATACCCCTGAATACATCCGAATAGTTGCATTTATACACTTTCGGTCATTGCACCATGAACATCAAAGAAATACCCTTAAATTGATGTGCAAATTGTTAATAGATGCAAAAATCCAAAAACATCCTCAAGAGCATGTGATTTCATCAAACCCCTATAAAACATAAATGAATAGTAGATTCGTCATTCCAACATTTAAACAGCACCTACAATATAGCGAGGGTATAACCACAGCTATGTGGATGTATTCAGGGGTATTTTTGACAATTCATATAAATCAACGATATATATATGTAAAAATAAAAGATTTATAAAATGATCCTCTTCTATGTCCACCCCTCTTCCACTACAATGAGGAGGCAGCTGGGCATTTGCCAGTTGCAAAATAGTGTAGTTGAAAATATTAAATGATTCCCTAAGACAGTGTTTGTAGCATTTTTTTCACTTGTTTTTCTTTCTCTCTCAAGATAAACTTTAAGAGAGGAAACTCTATAAATGCTGTTTGGCAAGACCTTTCCTAAATTTTGAGGAGAGGTTGGCTCTTCAATAATATCTCTCTCTCTCAATGAACAAAACAAGTCCAGATTTCTTTTAAATTAGAAACTGCTTGGGCACATTGTGGGTAGGAATGAACGCACCTTTCTTTCAGGAATGTGGCGTTTTGCGAAGAATCCCAAGATGGAAGGGGTGTGGCATGGCAATGAGGTTTCACAAATTTTTGAACTTCCTGAACATGTTTTTTTTGAAAGTGGATGGTACCACTGTATATATTAAATAAAAATGAAAAGGGGTTTAGAAGTGTATGTTGTGAATTCTCAAAACATCCCTATACAAAATGGGTCACATCAAGATGTGCCACCCTCTAGCCCCCCAACAATGCCAAAAGAGAAGAGTTGTGTGTATTTGCTTTACAAAGAAGAATAGCCCCCTCCCTCACCTTATCCACTATAAAATCCCCAACTCTCTCTGATATGCGAAGTTTTTTTTTTTTTTTGAGAAGTGGATGGTATAACAATTATATTAAGTGAAAAAAGAAGTGGGATGTACAAAGATAGTCAATTAACCCCCAAAAGATCCCTATACAAAAAACTCCACACTGAGACGGTGTGCACCTCACTATCCCCTCTAAGAAAAGGAAAAGAGAGGAATTGTTTAACTCCACTTTACATAAATGTTCGGCCCATTCTCTTACTCTCACAAATCAAAGATACAAGCCTATCCTCAATTCTAACTTCACTTTTGAAGATCCTATTATTGGGTGGCATTGAAAATGAGCCACCAGATCCGCCTATCTTCCTTTAGTGGCCATTGTCCTTGCCACTCTCTCAAAAGCTGCTGGACCATATGTCTAGGCTGCCAACCACACCGGATCTTGTTCAAAACATGCCGTCACACAGCTTGGGAAAAGTTGCAGCTAATGAAGAGGTGGTCAATATTTTCCTCCTCTTCCCCACACACTCAGCAAAGGCTTTGTATATTTTCTAAGAAGGTAGCGAGTTTGTTGCAAGTTGGAAACTTTCCGTGAGAGGTTCTCCAAATCAACACCTTAACTTTAAGCGGGTTGGTTTCCGTATTTGCCTTTCTAGAGGATGTTGCAAACCACCATCAACAAGTATATGAGAAGATCTGATTGAGAAGCATCCCTTTTTATCCCATCTCCACATCCATTCGTCTACCTTGCTTACATTTGGTTTCTGCTACTGTGGGATTAAGAGCAGAGTCCCGAGTTGGTCAATCTCCTCATCCCACACATGTCTCTCTTGAAAATTGGGCTCCAAGTAGCCTTTGATTACTGCCGCTCGAGTAGTTGACTCACAACTGCCAATGGCTCCACGGAGGCTCCATATAGCCGAGGAAACAACTCTTCAAGGCGACGATCAATGCACCATCTGTCTTTCTAGGAATGACACTTTTGCCCATCTCCCAACCTCACTGTAACTCCTGCCCTGACAAGGTCATTGCTTTGCAATATGCCCTTCTAGAGATGAGTAATGTGGTGCTGGGGTAAGGTTGACAAATCCCAAATCCTTGCTCTGCTGTAATAGTTTTGTCTGATGAGTGATGACCATACTCCAAAGCCCCTTACCATCTGTACCACTTTTCCATAGCCATTTGCTCAACAAGGCCAAGTTGAAGTCTGTGATGTTCTTTAGTCCCAACCCTCCCACTTCCTTACACTTACATGCTTTGCCCTATCATGCCATCCTCTGTCTCTCATTTCACTGCCATGCCAGAAGAATCTTGCTTGAACAAACTGCAACTTTCTTGCTATTGAGAGAGAGATCCGGAAAATGGAGAGGAATTAAATAGGGAGATTATCCAAAATGGATTTGCACAGCACTTGTTGGCCCCCATATGAGAGCAATTTCTTCTTCCCCCTTGTTAGTTTGGGTTCAAATGTTTGTACCACTAGTTACCAATCCTTGCACTATAGAGCACTGTATGTCAAAGGAAGTCCCAAATAGGTAATAGGGAGTTGGCCACCCTGATAGCTTAGAATAGCAGTAAGTCTCCTAATAGCTCTCCGTTCCATATTCACACCAATGATCTGGCTCTTGTTAAGATTCACCTTAAGTCCACTGATCTCCTCTGGCAGCTCCAACATCATTTTGATATTATACAGTTGTTGTACCCACTATTTGTTTTGGATAAATTGAGACGTTCCCCTCGAGTTGGTCGGGGTTCAACATCCGGCGTACCGTCGCTCCGTGGAATATTTCCATGTGACGGGATTCCATGGCCCATGTTTTATTTTAATTTTAAACCCCTCGCAGCAAACGAGGCGGTTGAGAACCGGAGTAAATTCACAACGATTGTCAGGATCATGTGGTTCTGGGCAAAACCTCGAAGGGGTGAGGTTTTTCTCCATTGGATGTTCGGGGTGAACAAAGAAAACCCTCGCAACAAGGAAAGGGGATGTAAGAGATGGTGTACACACTGCTGAAGAAGTCCAACGCACGTGTATCACACACCTCGGACGAACACAAATCCCCTCCTCTTGGCCGATGACGTGGGAAAGACGACAAACGAACAAGAGGCGCGTTCTCTTCTCCTTCCACGCGGTGTGCTGCGAGCAGTAGACTCCAAAAAGCCTAAAGGAGGAGGCTTTAAGCAAAAAAAGGGGAAAGAGATCCGTCTGGGGTTGGGGAGACCCACGCGGGGTCGCACGACCTAGGGCAGACTCGTGCCTGGGGTCGCGCGGCCTGGAGGGGGACCCTCCCGGGGTCAAACGACCCGGAGGGGGCCTGCCCGGGGGTCATTTGACCCCGGGCAGGTCTCGTGCGGGCCTGTTCGGGGTCATTTGACCCTGAGTGGGGTCCCCGGGGTCATTTGACCCCGTTGCCCCTTTCTCTCTCGTAGAAGAAAAAAAAAGAAAAAAAGGGGAAAAAGGACCCTCCCGCGGTCATTTTCATCTCGTCTATCCCGTACGCCTTGAATTAACCTCAGTGGCTCTCCAACTTCTATAAATAGACTCCCGAGGGTCTAGATCTACAGATCGATGAGACGAGAGATCCACACACAAGAGAAGAGGGAGCAATCAACCGTGAGAAGAAGCTTTGTTCGTTGTCTGGCCCACAAGGGTACGAGATATCCCGGGCTTTTATATTAATGCCCCTGGGGGCTATATTTGTAATTATGCCCCTCTGCGGGTCATGTTTGTAATTTTCTACGCACCCCGGGACGATTAAATTATGTAGTTCTACCCATATAATGGGGAATTATAAAAATGCCCTTCTTGGGACGGTGAGAAAATTCAAGTCCTCTTATTTGCAGTTTTACCCTACAATCTTTTGTAATTGGAGTTATGCCCTTATGTCCTGCGTCAGTGCGGAGACCTCTTATGTACAGTCGATAACTCACCGACAACCCCTGTGCTCACTTGGATCATAAATGTACTCAGTTGTTGTTTTATGTGGCGGTCAAGAAAAATTGTAAGAGAACCACGACTTTCGAGAAATTGTGTACATACCCCTCCCTTTGCGAATCAACGAATGTGCGCTTTCTATGAAGTCCCTTGTTGCTTCTTCTGTTTAGGGACCTTGTCAGTTCACTCTTGCACCTAAATGTCATCTTAGACCTAGATCCGTTTGGGGTCTGGTAAACTTACCAAAATACCCCGATGACCTAGAAATGGCCTAGAAGCCTTCAAAATCCGCCGGAAATTGCCCCGGTGCCCTCGGAAGTCGGAGATTTTTTTCATACTTTCCCTTCAACCCGGAAATTCCGGAAATGCCTCTGGCCTGGTAAAATTACCAAAATATCCCTGGAAATTTAAAATTATCAAAATATCCCCGAAGTCCATGAAACCTCCTGACATGTCAAAAATGCCCATTGCTTCTGCAAAATTGCGGTTATGTTCTCAAGTCGCATGGTTTCTCGCCTAACCTAGCTGCCCTTGATGAAATCTTAATTCCATTAATCCTTCGGTTGTGAGTGAAAATTAGCTTTGAGTCCTGTACGCAAGTATGTCCTCTGTATCATGACCCTTGTAGAAGACAAGGATTTCCTTGACAGTTAAACAAAGGTGTTCGGACGTTAGGCCGATGTAAATCAACACTGACTGCGGTCAATAGGGAAATGTCCAGCACTCGAACTCAAATTATCTGATACGATGCGCACTCACGGAATAACCCCTGCACAGGCTATCCATACAGCCCCTATCTGTGCAATCCTTATTATTCATTTCTTTCAAAAGAAAATATTCCGTGATGCCAACAGACTGGCACGCCTGGTGGGACCTTTCCCGCCTATCTTCTTTCTGTCAAAGGAATCCCCAAATCTTCTTTAAGGTTCTGATTGCCCCTCTTCCTCTTACAGGACGGGAAGAGGAGGGCATTTCTTCGCTCACTTGAGGGCTCTTTGTGCACTTGCACGTCGCTTCATTCGTGCTGCGCACCACCACCAATAGCAGCAACGAGAGGACGATGGCTGCCGTCCCGTACGGACCCCAGGTCGTCGCCAACCACACCAGGTTCGGATACCTGGCAACCCCCATCGTCTTCTTCGGCGACTTCCCAACAATTGTCAGTTCGCCCTTCTTTTTGGGTGTCATACTTGTGGTTGAAGCTAGTTCAGCCATACCTACCACTACAACCGTTGAGGGCTCCCGACCCTCGGCCCCAATTACCGGCCGAGTCTGCTCGGTCTACAGATCAGCGGCTGAAGGTGTCAGGCCTTCTGCCCCAACAACTGGCCGGGTTCGCTCGGTCAACAAAGCAACTGCCGGGGTGTCAGGCCCTCTGCTTCAGCAACTGGCCGGGTCCGCTTGGTCAACAGAGCAATTACTGGGGGTGTCAGGCCCTCTGTTCCAGCAACCGGTCGGGCTCGCTCGGCCAACTCTACAACGACCGAGGGTGTCAGGCCCTCCGTCCGATCAATCGGCCAGGTCTTCCCGGTCAACTCTTCAGCTGCCAAGGGTATTAGGCCCTTCGTCTCAGTAATCGGCCGAGTTTGGTCGATCGCCATAACAACAGCCGAAGGTGTCAGGCCTTTTGCCCAAGCAAATGACCGATTTTTCTCGGTCAATCTAGTTACTATTGGTGTCGCCCCTGCTCAACGGGGGCAGCGCCGTCACCGTAACGGCACAAGTTCTGGTACGGCCACCCTCAGAGGTACCGGTCCTGCACAATGGGGGCAGCGTTGCCGCCACAACGATGCTACACCTATGGTAGGCGTCACTAGCTCTACTTTTGCTCAACAGGGGCAGCGTCGTAACCGCAAGGCACAAAGCCTATAGCGGCAACATCTCGCTCCAGCAAGACAATAATTGTCGAAAATCTTCGCTTCCGGCTCAATGGAGGCGAGCCGATTATGCCTCCGGACTAGCACGTCCCAACTATCTCCACCTCCAACCGCTTCAAACTTCTTCGGCAAGTCCGGGAGGACGGAGCGAAATTGAAGAGGTCTGCTGTACCGGTGACAAACCAGGGTCCGATGCAACGACCCAGACCAACAGCTCCCCGATCAAAGTCAGGGGGCAACCCAATCGAGGAGCATCAGCTCCGCTTGAAGAAGATATGGGTCACCAAGGAGGAGGCCCGAATTATCAAGCGGGCAAGGTCGGAAGGGCCCTTTCGCATATCGGACTTGGAACAGATAGGGAGTCCGGCAAACATTGAGGCCTCGATCTCTCCGAGGTCCACAACTCAGCCCCCGCTTGGGCAGAAACGTCGAGGATCCTGCAAGAAAGTACGACCAATCTCTCCGTGGGTTAGTTCAACGCACACGGACGAGGATTGCTCGGCACAGGCTTCTACATCCCGAGTGTCTGTTTTTGACAGATTAGGGATGGCACCCAAGCCTGGAAGACAACCGCCCAGGAAGAAGCTGGTGGTTCAAGTGACCAACGACACTGTCAAGGTGTTCACTTGTTTTTGACAGATATTGGGCTTTTCTTAAGAAAATTCAATGTATACTTGGGCTCTTATCATGGAAATCCAATATGTTTTTGGGCTTTGTAAAACTGGGGTGTTACAGGTTGGATGGTGAGACGCATGATGAGAGCCTCCCCCCGACAGAGAAGGACAGTGCCAGAGGCACCATTTGAGGGCTTGAAACCCGAACGGTAGCCTCGACGGTGGTTAAGCCTCCAGCTGGGACGAGCAGTAGGCTTCCGATCTCCACCTTCCCAAACCTGCAGGTCAACAGGGACAGTCTGTCCTTGTCGCAGAAGATAATGGGGATCCCTATGAATCTGATGGTTAGGCTAACCTCCCTCGGGTTGGGGAATGCCCCTCTTGTCAACGACCACCGGAGTACACGGAGTGATGACACCTCCGGCGACCGGGAACCTTGCCTCTGCCTCCACTGCTCCTGCACGTCTGACTGCCAAGAAACCACTTTTGTGGACTTGGCGGACTCCCATTCGTCTTTCCCGTTCCCCCGAGCATCCAGAAAACCTTGAACCACCTCTAGATCCACCCCCTTTCAACCGGAGATATCCAAAGGCACCTGCTGAGCCAGCCCATTTGGCCCTGGAATAGGTCTTGAGGGATGTGGCCTACCTTGGGGCAGCCTCCCTTCCATGCAGGCAGTGCCGGTGCCCTACCTTGGACAACATCTGCAAAAGCCCCCTTGATAGGGAAGCCCCCTTCAATGCCATCAGTCTCTGGACCCTTCCTTCCCATCCACGCCTTACAGTGCCGCTGCTAGTGGCCTTGCCTCTGGCAGCAAAAGCAAACGGGGCCGAGACGTTGACCTGCAGGATCCCACTCCTTCGCCCTGGCTCTGTCTAGGGTCCCGGCAGCTCCCCTGCTCGAGTGCACGCCGGGGACTGCCACCCGGGGGCCACCGCCTCTGAGAGGGATGTGGTTCGCCCGGGAGGCGAACTCCAGAGTGAGCGACCAGTTCATATCAGAGATGTGCAAGTAACACTCCCACAATATCATCTACAACTTCCCAAACATGGTTAGCAATGTGAGTTGTGTTTTTGAATCTTAAAACAAAAAAAGTTCATACTGTAATATCTAGGAGAAAAATAATTCTAAAAGAAAAACCATTGCCAAACAGGGTATAATTATGTTTTTTTTTTGGAGTGCTTAAATTTGTGAACTCATAAAGTCTAGTTGTATTGTAGCTCCCTGAACTTTAACAAGGCATCTTACCCTGCTCTGGCTGAGGGGAATAATGGTTCTAGTATGTCATTTGTTACGTTTTATAATGATATTTATGTATCTAATGTAAGGTCCAAAGCAAGTCTGATTCCAACTCAAGACACATTTTTAATTTGTTTTTGCTTTACTGCTTCTACATACAGGGTTTCTGTTTTCACCTGGCCTTAGTACAGACAAGCTTGTGGTCATATACTACTTCCTTAAATGCCCATCAGCTGTGTTTGGGTTGCTCAGAATGGGGATTCTTACCTTTCTATTTGTCGTAAATGATGTGTGGCTGATTTCATTTTTTTTAGGTCATTGCAGGGATCTGTATACTTGTATGGGTTGTGAATATCGGTCATTTCCATGATCCTTCTCACGGAGGGATTCTAAGAGGTGCTATCCATTACTTTAAGGTATTTCTTATAGATAGTTTTAGATTTTACAAATTTACGTACATATTCTTCTTGATTGTTACATAAGTAACTATAAAAAATATTGTTTTTATTCATTTGTCATTATTGTAACTATATCTAAGGGATAGGATGCTTCAAGGACCATGAACACTTACTAAGAAGCCATGAGATACTAAAGATTTATTTAGTTGGCATGCCTCTTGGCCATGATTATAATGTATTTCGAAGGAATCAGTATGATTTTCTTGATGTGATTAATTGCAGTACATATTCATTCTTTCTCCTTTTTAGTTCTAATGTGTGTTTAATATGTATTAGTCACACATTAGCTTCTGGTTATCATTTTCTTTTTATAGGAACACTGTCAAGGTCATGTCTGAAAATTCTGTTTTGGCACTAATATTCAGGTATTTACCCACAAATAGCATTTTTCCAGACAAAGGGACAGAGAGTAATCATCTCTGGCTACCATACAGTGGCAAGACATCAGCAACAATAGCATGCACCATTACAGCGGTGTTTGGATATCAATTTTTAGCTGTTCATAACTAAAGAGAAAAACGAAAGCACCAATGGAGCTCTAAAATGCTTGTAAATGCATTATACTGAGGCCTCTCAAATCTTGACTCCAGGTTCATGGTTGAAAGTGAAGATATTGATATGGAGGATATGGGGTGGGTTGCTTTGTTGTTCCTCTCAGGAGTTATGAATGCTGTGTCTTTGCAAAATTGGCGTAGACTGGCGAACATGGTACAAAAGACTGTCTGAACCGAGCTGGAACTGGCCGGAACTGGTTTGATTCCAATACGGAGGAAACCAGCCAGAACCTGTGTAGTTCCAAACTTCCAATTAATGTTAGGTTCAGGGAAATAATAGGGTGTTTGGGAACAATTTTTTTTAAAAAGTTATTTCTCTCTAAAAAATTAGTTCATGTCAATTTTTGACTTAAATATTAAAAGTGACTAAAACTGTATTGACATGTTTGGTAAGGCTAACATAATTCTAAAAAATTATATTGACATGTTTGGCATCCCGTGCTCCGACTTTCTCCAATCGACAGTGGCGGAGGGGGAGGCCCTCCTCCACCGGCGGCTCCGACTTTCCGGCCTCTCCCAGCTGTGGCTGCACTCCAACGCCTTCTCCGGGCCGCTGCCGGACTTCTCCGGCCTCGCCGCCCTCCAGGGGCTGCAACTCCGAGACAACCGCCTCACCGGCCCCGTTCCCACCTCGCTGATCTCCACCGACTTCGCAACCGGAAGGGCACCGCTCTCCCGTTCCCGTACTCAGCTTGGGAGAACCCGCCGCCATCTGCGACCGGAAGGGCACCAGAGCGGTAGTTCCCGGAGAGGGAAAGGACGGTGAGATTAGGGAGGAGGGCGAGCCCGGGGGGCACGTTGCCTGTGAGGGCGTTGTCGGAGAGGTTGAGCAACTGGAGATTGGTCACCGCGGTGCCGGCCAGCAGGTCGGGGAGCTCCCCGGAGATCTCGTTGGGGAGGACGAGGCTGACGACGCGGGAGGTGTCGTTGCCGCCGCTGCTGCCGTCGCCCGGGACACCGGCGCAGGGGACGCCGTTCCAGCCGCAGGGCGTGTCGTTGTCGTAGTTCCAGGAGGCGAGGACGGACAGCGGGTCGCTGAGCACGGCGTACTTGAACGCTAGCAGTAGCACACCATCCGTGGTGAGGGCCGAGGTCGTCGGAGCCGGCGCCCCCACCAGCAGCAGGCGCCGGGGAGGGAGAGGGGGGGATCCTCCGGGGAGGGAGAGGGGGGCCGCGGGGGGGGGGGGGGGACCTGACGGGGAGGGAGGGGGAACGGCCGGGGGAGGGGGCGGGGACGAGCCAGGGGAGGGAGGGGGAGGGGACGCCGGCTGTGGGGGAGAGGGGAGGGGACGCACGGGGGGGGGGGGGGAGAACGAGAGACGAGAGACTGCGGTTTCAAAAAAAAAATTCGTCGGGAGTTGTTTTTTTCCGAGGAAGATTTACACGGGAGTAGATTCTCTCCCTAAAATTTAAGAGAGACATACCAAACAGGGTTATAAGATCTCCTTCTCTTTTTTTTAAAATTGAGAGAAAAAAAGGTAAAAAAGAGCAACCAAACACCCTATAAGCTTTGACAGTTTGGATATGTGCATTGTTGTCCAAGTTTAGTGTTGGTTAGAAGGTGCAATCAAATTCAAGTGGGAATGGCAAAAGGAAAAGGAAGGCCTAAAATTAGATGGCTTGACATAATAGGAAAGGACATGACATTCCTAGGTTAAGCACAAGCATCCCATTCAATAGATTAAAGTGACAGGATGGATCCATGTGTCGAACCCAAACTTATGGGATAATTCTATAATGATGATGATATGAATTAGTGGAAGTGTTCTATTTCCTGGAGGCATGAAAAATCCATAGTTTTAGATACACTGTTTGGAAATCGTTTTGGTTCAATCATTAACATAATTTTTATCTGTATTTTCATTTTATACATTTTTTGGTTGCCGTCCTTGTGTGGACTGCTCACCACAGATCTCCATGTTTAGACTATTGGTGAGTCAATCCCACTCTTATTTCTAAAGGAAAAGGAAATTGTGGGTGACAGGTGCTCTTTTCTTCTGAATCTCAATCTTATTCCTAACAAGTTAGAATTGCATGATATAATTATGAGTTAGTATGTCTTATGAATTGCTAACTTGCGTGCAGTATATGCTATATCTTTTTTATCTTTTATGCTGTACACTTTTTTTTGGTCTTTTTGCGCAGATTGCTGTGGCTCTGGCAGTTGCAGCTATTCCTGAGGGACTTCCTGCTGTTGTTACGACGTCAGTATTTTGTATTCCCTTGAATATCAGATCTTTACAAGTTTTAAATCACTGAAAGCTATACCAGTTTAAGTTTGAAATGTTTCATTTTTGTCATAATGTGATTAGACAACTGATTGGATGTAATTCTTGCAATACATTAGAGTTGATTTGCATCTCCACCCTTTTTTTGAAAGTGGATTGTACCACTGTATGTGTTAACATGAGAGAACCGTACTAGTGTAGAGGGAGTAGCAACAAAAAAATCCTGTATACAAAAATGACTACACAAAATATTACAACCTAACCGCCCAACACGACCAAAAAGAGAGGACTTGCAGCTGTTAAGTTTACAAAAGAACCTCATTTTCTCACTTGTTCCTGAACAAATTTGACCACCTTATCTGTGTCATTGGCTTCCCTCTTAAAAATTCGCATGAAGGATGAGCCACAAATATTGTGATCGTACTTCTGAAGTCATGTCTTGTGCTATTGGTGAACCATCTTCTTCATTGGGCCAAGGAGCATATGGGAGCAATGGAGCTTATAAAAAATGTGCTGCCACACCTCATGAGGGAAAGAACAACTGGTGAACAAGTGGTCCACAGTCTCCTCCTTGACCCCACACATGCAACAGAAGGTGGCAATATTGTTTGCATAGCGAGCCAGCCTATCACAAGGAAGACGGCCACGTGATTTGTATCTCCATGTTTCCTTGTAAATTTCTTCGATTCAAGGCTAGTCATAGTTTTTAAGGCACCCGCCTAGGCGCCGCCTAGGCGGGCAGGCGTTTTTTCTATTACAAGGTGCCCCCACGCCTTGTTGAGCTTGAAAAAGGCACCGCCTAGGCGCCGCTTGGGCGGCCTAGGCGCCCTAAGCGACGCCTAGACGAACCCCGCGACCTGACCGCGCAGGTCGATCCGCGTGCGAGGGCGCACGATGGCGAGTTCGGGCTCCACACTCTAACACTCTCTCTCTATTTCTCTCTCACACTCACAGTGAGACCCACCCTCTCTCTCTCCTACCCCTCCCTCTGTCTGTCTATCTCTTCTTTCCCCCACCCTTCCTCCTCTCTCTTTCCCCCACCCTTCCTCCTCTCTCTCTCTCTCTCACACACACAGTTCGCAACTATCTCTCTCAGTCCCTCTCTCTCTATTCTGCCTTCCCCCCTTTCAATTAATAATGGGGTTAATTTGTTAATAAAGTATTTTAAATTTTAATTTGAATTTTGTATGTCTTATTTTTTTTTACATTGGTCATCTATGGTACTTCCCTAGTTATGTGTTTGTTTACTTTATTATTGATTGTATTTGATAATGGGAGATGTCTTTTTCTTTTCGTATCTACTTTGTATTATATGTATGTTATTTCGAGTATGATTTGCATATTTTTGGAAGAAATTGGCAAACATCAGGTTAGTATTTTATTCATTCTGAAAGTCCAATGTTTATTGTTAATTTTATCTCAAAATAATTTTTGATATTTTATTGCAATGTCATTTCTATTAATTTTTATTTCTATGTTCATACTAGTGTTGTTTCCCATATTTGTAATAATCATGATTAATTTATATATAAAAAATTATGTATATATTACTGATGATATTTTTTATGAACTTGACGCATAAGCACCGCTTAGGCAGGCGCCTAAGCGCTTAGGCACTCGAGGACCCCAAGCTCGCCTTGGTCGCCTTGTCGCCTTGTCGCCTTGACAACTATGAGGCTAGTTAGATTTCAAGGCTAAGTTATAGAATGCATTGATGGCTATAGACTTTATTTGTTTGGGTGCAACTATAAGTCCTTTTTGTGTATATAATTGTCTATATGGGAACATTAGACAAGGCCTAGTTAAGGATATGACATGAAGAGCTGTGCAGAAACTGCACCAAATCAAATATACTTTTGGCATTGTCCATAGTTGCTTCACTTGGTCCAACCTGAGAGCAGATGCTTCTTGCTCTAAGCTGGATAGGTTTTTGGTTTTTGTTGATTGGGAGGACCACTTTTCTCATGTGTATGTGTTTTTGCTGGCGAGATCTATTTCTGACCATATACCCATCCTGCTGAAGACCAGCCGAGTGCATGATAGGAGTTATAGTTTCAGGCTCGAGCAATTTTGGTTCGAAGAGGTTGACTTTATGGAGACTGTCACAGGTGCTTAGAGTGCTTAGACTGCGGGTTCCTCTGCTATAGCTACTTTGGTGAGAAGATTGAAGTATACTGTGCAGGTTCTTGAGGCTTGGGGAGATGATAAAACACTTCCTGGGAGGGCAGCGGAGGACATAATTCTTTAGCAGCTCGAGGGCTGGACTGTTTGGGGGAGGCAAGTCTTATGAATGATGATGATTAGACACTCAGGGATACCTTGGGGGATCAGTTTAATGAGATACTCTCTAGGGAGGAGATCTACTGGAGGTAGAGATCAAGAGATAGATGGATTGAAGAGGGGGAAAGGAGCACAACTTACTTTCAGCATATTGCTTCTTGGAGGGGGAGGGTCAACTCCATCTCTTGCATCAAGGTGAGGGGCCCTCTCCTTCTCCTCAGATGAGTAGATTAGGGGTCAGGCGAGAGATTTCCACTCTGGAATACTTCACGGAGGACGAGTACTGTAGGCCGAGGATAACATATGATCTTCTCCCCTGTTTCTCCCCTGAGGAGAGGGATGCTATCTGTCATCCCTTTTCAGAGGTAGAGGTCCACCAGGCGGTCTTCTCTCTTGCAAGTGATAGAGCCTCAGGACAGGACCGGATGGCTTCTCGCTAGCCTTCTTTCAGAAGTGTTGGGAGGTCATCAAAGGTGATCTTCTGGCAGCTGTGGGGGAGTTTCAGGAGGGGAGGGCTCACTTGGGGGGTATTAATAAAACCCCCATGGTGCTTATCCCTAAGAAGGTGGGTGCTCAAGAATTTTGGTACTTTAGGCCCATCAATTTTTTGAATGGTACTTATAAGATCACCACTAAGGTGCTAGTAGGGAGGTTGATCACAATTATGGACAGGTTGGCCAGTCACTTCCAGGGAGCATTCATCAGGGGGAGACATATTCAGGAGAACTTCTTGGTGGCGCACGAGTGTCTGTTTGCCATGAAGAATCAAAGGAGAAAAGGGGTGGTCCTGAAGCTGGATTTTGAGAAGGTTTATGACAAGGTTAATTGGCAGTGTCTCTTTGATGTGCTGGAGAGGATGAGCTTTGGGGAGAGGAGGATTGGCTGGGTCAGGGCTTGCACCTCTTTGGCTACCTTTGCGGTCCTCGTCAACAGGAAGCCGTCCTCTTGGTTTCATAGTGGTCGGGGGCTTCTCTAGGGCAACCCTATGTCTCCTCTCCTTTTTGTGCTTGTGGCTAGTGTTCTGAGTAGGGTGTGGCAGAGTGCTGAGATTGCTAATTTGATCAGTGGCTTTCAGATGGTTAGAGGCGGCCTTACTCTTACTCATTTGCAGTGTGTAGATGATACCATCTTGTTCCTTGCTGAGGGTGAGTAACAATCTTTCATGGCTTGGCTCTTGTTGGAATTGCTGGAGGAGGTCACTGGCCTAAAGTTAACTTCAGCAAGAGTCTTCTTGTAGGGGTGAACATGGAGGATAGACCTCTCATGAAGGCGGTCTGCTTGTTGGGATGTAAGGTTGGAGAGTTCCCTATTTCTTATCTGGGCCTCCCTCTTATCTCGGGCTCTCTTCGGTGAGTAGATTGACTTCCCATCATTCAGAGGTATGAGTTCAATCTACCAGGGTGGAAGGTTATAGCATTCTCTTATGGGGGTAGATTGGTGCTGTGTAGATCTGTGTTGGATAGTCTCCCTATTTATTTATTTTTTCATATTCTGGATCTCGAAGACGATGGCAAAGAAGATTGATTCTATTCAGAGCAGGTTTTTTTGACATGGTGTGGACACCAAAAATTGCACACCCAGATACCCTGCTTAGCCCAGCATCAACAACGGCACCGAGTGAAGAAGCCCCGGAGGGACTGGTCATCCGGACTCTCCAAATATGCACACTGCCGTGAAGCCGTCTCCGGAGTCACGACAGTGAAGAGAAATCAACCACCAAGAGCCCCCACAATCCATGGGCCTCGAAGAAAATTAAATGGGCCACAACTCATGCTCACAACGGGCTCAGAACTGCCCCTTTTGGCCTTCAACGGCACGCCCTGAAGTCCATTCAGCGGCACGCCCCTGGGTCCTTCAGCGGCACAGCCTTTTGGCCCTTCAGCGGTACACCCCTGGGCCTTCACCGGCACGCCCCTGGCCCCTCTCAGCGGCACACCCCCAAGGGCCTTCAGCGGCACACCCCCAAGGAGCGCCAGCGGCACACCCTCCAGGGTCCTCCAGCGGCACACTCCCGTGGAGCCCTTCGGCGGCACACCATGGCAAGCCCCAGCGGCACGGCCATTTGCCCCTCCAGCGGCACGCCCTTTTGGCCCTCCTGCGGCACACTTCTTGAGCCCGCCAGCGGCACAGCGTGAAGGCATTTCAACGGCCGAACGACGTGACGCCCATGCCCTGCGTATCCTTGGCGCGCAGTGGGTTGCCCGAGGTGTCGGCCGGAGGTTGGGCCACGTTGCCTACTCCTCCTGCCACCCAGGACAAGGGAGTCAACTCCCATTAAATGCACTTCGGACGCCTCCCGCCTTCGAACGCTTCCGCCGTGTGGGGTATAAAAACCCCTCTCCTTCGCTGCGAACAGGGGAGGAAGGGGAGGAGACAACAAAGAAGAGGGAGCCACACACACAGGCAGAAGAGAAGAAGAGGGAAGAGGGGAAGAGAAGAAGAGAAGAAAGAAGAGGAGGGGAGGCTCCGCCTCCCCCTTCCTGCTGCTCCGTCCACCCGCCACCGCCGTCCGCGCGAAGAGAAGAAGAAGAAGAAGAGAAGAAGAGGAACTGGCCGTTCCACCTACCGCCGCCGCCTGTGCGAAGAGGAGAAGAGAAGAAGAAGAAGAGAAGAAGAGGAGCTCGTCGCTCCACCCACCACCACCGTCTGTGTGAAGAGAAGAAGAGAAGAAGAGTGGGTGGAGAGAGGGAGTGAGGTCCGGGAGGGGAGGAGTCCACGCTCCGTTCCCCCCGCTGTATTTCTTTTTTTCTCTTTCTTTCCTTTCATTCCCTGTTTTGCCGATGTTGCAATGTATAGTCCCCTCGGGACATTTTTCTTGTAAGAATAGAAATAGAAGGCTTGCAAATATTTTTGGGCATCTTCCTCAGGCATCTCTTCCGTGTCTGCATCCTTCGGTGTTTCACGCCCCTTTCTTTTTTTCCTTCTTTAGGGTTTACTTCTTGCCAAACGTTTTCGCTTTCGTTCGCCCCAGTTGTGCCTTCAACGGCACGCCCTGATTGTGCCTCCAACGGCACGCCCAGTCGTGCCTTCAGCGGCACGCCCTCTTTGAACCCTTCGCCGGCGCGCCTGATTAGGCCTTCGCCGGCACACCCCATCAGCCCTTCGTCGGCACACCACCCAGCTACTTTGCCCGGCACGCCCTGGCCAAGCCTTCAGTGGCACGCCCTCCTGTGCCCTTCCCTGGCACGGTCCTTTGGACCCTTTCCCGGCACGCCCTGGCCAAGCCTTCAGCGGCACGCCCTCTCGTGCCTTCCTTGCCCGGCACACTCGCCCCTCCTTCTTGCCCGGTGCACTCCCTCTTTGGCTAGTCCTAGGAGTAGTCTTCCACTCGTCGGTCCCTCCGAGTTTTCCGAGGTTTTATTAAGGTGTTGCCGCTCTCGGGCGCCCACCTCCAGTTGTCAGGTTCCGCCACTCCTTGTGGGCGCGTTCCCTTTATCTCCCTTACGCTTGGGTTAAGGGGAGGTGCTGTCGAATTTTTGTTAGAAACAATAACATGTTAACAAGATAAAAGAAAAAAATAACAAACAAATAAAAAAGAGAACAACGGTAAAACGCTTTAACCAAAGCAAAGGGACCGCAACCAACTCAAAGAGAACCAAATCGAACGACAACTAAACAACTTGAACATTCGTCCTCATGGGAGAAAGAATGGAAGTTAATCAAGAGAAGAAAAGAAGAAACCCATGCAAACTTAATAAAAATCAGAAAAAAAGAAAAGAAAAGCCTTAAAAGAAACAGAGGAGGAGTGGGCTCCCATGCCCTTCGCCGGTACGCCCCTCTGGCCACCTTTGGCCGGCACGCCCTTCGCCGGTACACCCTACAGCGCCCTTCGCCGGCACGCCCTAGCCCAGCTTCCCCCGGTACGCCTCGTTTGGCCTTTCGCCGACACGCTCCCCCCTGCGCTCAGCGGCACGCCTGCTCCAACCCTTCAGCGGTACGCCCTCAAGCTCCTTCGACGGCACGCTCCCGTGACCCCTTCGCCGGCACGCTCTCCCCTGTTCAACCCTTCGCCGGCACGCTCGGCCAGGCCCTTCGCCGGCACACCTAAGGCTCCTTCACCGGTACGCCTCCCATAGCCATCACACCTGCCCCTTCGCCGGCACCCTTGGCCAAGCCCTTCCTCGGTATACCTCCCGCAAACCTTCAGCGGCGCACTCCCTCAGCCCCCCCTCAGCGGTGCACCCTTCTACCTTCACCGGCACGCTCTCCCTGTCCTACCCGGTACACCCTCCAGCCCCCCAACGGCCCACTCTCTCTCCAGAAGAATATATATAATAATAATAATAATAATAAAATTAATAAAAACTATGATGAATAAATAAATCTGAATATATATATGAAATAAACAAAAAATGTAAAATAATAATAAACAAAAAAGGAGAGAAAATATAATAGTGATAATAATAAATGAAACGGATAAATCATCTAGAATAAATACATAAGAGGGAAATAAGCAATAAATAAATAAATAAATAAATATATATAATTTAAAACCCAGATAAAAAAATGGTAGAATCCACTCTGCAGCCCCGTCTCTCTCGTGATCCGGTGCTGAAGGAACAACAATGTCGCCCTTCTAGGTTGGGCCTGAGTCTTGGAAATTATCCCGAAATGGCCGTGGCCCGACCTCGCCTCGGGCTGACATTCCGATTAAACCGGACTCGTTTCTCAGGCCGGATCCTTTCCGAGCCACTACTAAAATTGCCGCACGCTCGGCAGACATTTGAACAGGTTCACCTCGGTTTTCGCCGCATTTCTATTACGGACCTGTGTCTGAACATGAAAAGATCCGTGAGCAACCAATATGGCCGACGGCTCCCTCCCCGACATGGTCGTGAGTCGGCATTGCTCCGGGCCGATAGCCCGTTAAATCGGATTCATTCTAATGGGATTCGTTCCCGTTCTTTCATTGAAACTGCCGTAAACTCGGCATACATTTGTACGAGATCGTTTCCATCCACGTCGTACTTTCAATATGGGCCCTTGCCCGAACATGAAAAGGCCCGTGAGTGACCGACAAAATCGGAATAGAACGAGACGGTCCTCGCCACCCCTGGACCCCTTCCATGGGAATATCAATAAGACCTCCGTGGGCCACGCTTAGACCTCGGGTCCGTCCCAATCGTGGTAGCCGTTCGGCTCATATCCTCGGTCTACAGCCCGCTCCCTTCGAACACGTTTTCGATTTTGGAGTCTAGTCCTGGGACTCTCCCCCGTTGCCCTCCGGCACCGGAAATATTAATGATGCCCGCGCAAGTCTCGTTCGGACCACGGGAGGCGCCCCCGGTATGGTCTTGACTCGATCTCGCATCGGACCAATAGATTTACCGGTTTCCTGCTACACTAACCGAGATTTAACCGAATATTTTCGGTGTCCTAGAATAATAAACTTGCCGTATCCCGGCATGCATATGTTCCAGGTCCTCCCGCGACGATTACAATATTCTCAAGCCGGACTTCCGTCCGAATATTAAACGGTCTCCCGAATGACCGACACGTTTCGAACGTCCGCTTCCCTAGACACAGGGCTTTTCAGCCGATTCAAGGGATATTCCCTCGTTGCCCCTTGGCATCGGAAATATTAATGACGCTCATGCAAGTCTTTTTTCGACCACGGGGGGTCCACCGCAGTATGGTCGCAGCTTGCTCTTACACCGGGCCAACAGATTTACTGGTTTCTGACCGCTCTGACCGAGGTTTAGCCGAACGTTTTCCGTTCTTCTGAACAATAAATTGCCATATCCTGGCATACATATGCTCCGGTTTTCCGGCGACGATCGCACTTTTCCCGAGCCGGACATTCGTCCGAATATTAAATGGTCAGCACATGATCGACATGACCGCGAATGCTTTCTTCTCACCCTCATGCGAGGATTTCAATACCTCGTAATAGACCTTCCATGCAATCGATTCCCTGGCCATGAGGCCCTGATTCCCGGCGATTAATCAAGGGTGTTCCCTCGTATGGGGGATGTAAATGACGCTGTTGGACACGGAAAAAAAATCTAAGGAATACTCTTATCGTAGATAAAAGGTAGATTTTCGTTCTTTTTGAAAAGAAACACTCCTCTGCGTAGAGAGGGTTCCGTGGGTGCGCATAGTATCGACGATTTGGGTTCGAGTGCTGGACCTTTCCCCACTGACCGGAGTCAGTGTTGATTTACATCGGCCTAACGTCCGAACACCTTTGTTTAACCGTCAAAGAGGTCCCAAAAGACTTCTACAGAGGTTCTGATGTGGAGGGCAAGCTCACTCGAGAGACTCTCCATGACCACTCATTTTACCACCAACACATAGAAACAACTAGATTAGGGCTAGGTCTGAGCAAAACCCTAAGATTTAGGCATAGAGGCGCAAATATGCGGAAGCCATAGGCATTTTTAAAGCAAGGGAAGTTTTCTGGACCCCGGGGTATTTTGGTAATTTTACCAACCCAGGGGTATTTTGGTAATTTTCCAGGCCAGGGACATTTATGAAATTTTCTGGGCTGGAGTGGAAGTGAAACTGGATCTCTAACTCCCCAAGGCATTGAGGCTCTTTCTGGAGGGTTTCGAGGGCTCTGAGGCCATGTTTAGGTTACAGGGGTATTTTGGTAATTTTACCAGACCCTAGACCTAGGTTTGGTATAATACCCGAGTGCTGGACTGAGCTGACAACACTTCCGGACTGAAGGAATGACAAGGGGCTTCATGGAAGGCACAGCTTTGTCAAATTGATCGAAGGAGGGGTATATACACAATTTTCCAAAGTCGGGGGGTTTTCTTATAATTTTCCCACCCGAGGTTACATATAAAACATGCTGAATGCTTTTATAATTCCATGTGAGTACAAGGTTGTCGGCGAGTTGTCGACTGTACAAACGTCCGCCTTGGAGCGGGAGATAGGGACGTAGTCCCAATTACAAAAGATTGCAGGGTATAACTGCAAATTACAGGACTTCGGTCTTTTACAGTCTCGGGAAGGATATTTTTGTAATTTCGCCATTATAAGGGCAGAAATACAAGACTTAGTCGTCCCGAGACGTAAAGACTTACAAACATGGCCCGCTGAGGGGCATAATTACAAACATGGCCCGCTGAGGGGCATAAACGTAAATATACCCCGTAGGGGCATAAATACAAGACCCGGGGACTTACCCACGCGGGCCGAAACAAACGAACAAAAGCTTCAAGTATGCTCCGTAGGTTGCTGCTTGTAGTCACCTCCAAGTGTCTTCTTTTGGACCTCTGGGGGTCTATTTATAGAAGTGGGGAACCTCCCCGGGAGTGTTCGACCCCGTACGGCTCCAACGGGATGAAAATGACCCCGGGGAGGTTCCATTTTCAAATTTTTTTAGTCCGTGCGCGGGAATGGAACCTCCCCGGGGTGGGAGGTCCCCGGGACGGTCCTGGACCGTCCCGGGGTCGCGGACACCCGGGGGGGACTTCCCCGGGGTCGCGGCTCCCCGGGGGGACCGGCCCGGGGTCGCGGACCCCCGGGGGGAACCTCCCCGGGGTCGCAGCCCCCCGGGCAAGGCCTGCCCGGGGTCGCGGACCCCCCGGGGGACCTCCCCGGGGTTGCGGACCCCCGGGCAGGACCTGCCCGGGGTCGCGGACCCCGGGTGGGTCCCGCCCGGGGTCGCGCACCCCGGGGAGGACCTCCCCGGGGTCGCGGACTCCGGGTGGTCCCCACCCAGGCCGCACGCACCCCGAGGGGGGGCTCCCCGGGGTCGCGGACCCCGGGTGGGTCCCGCTCGGGTCCGGACGACCCCGGGCGGGTCCGCCCGCCTAGGAGGAGTCCCGCGCGGGACTCCTCTCGCCCCGGGCGGACCCGTCCGGGTAAGGGCGACCCCGGACGGGTCCCTCCACCCCCGGACGGGTCTACTTCTCGCGTGGATTCCATAAAAGGGGGCTCCGAGGCTCTGAAACTCCGGGTTTTCGCCGTGTCTCGTGGAGAACAACGAGAGGGAACGCCGCCTTGTTCGTTTGTCGTCTTCCTCGTGCCGTAGGCCGCTGCGGGAAGACGAGCTGTTGTCCGCGCCTCGTGATACACGTGCGAGGGACGCTGTGCTTGGTACGTAGACCTATTCCAGCCTCTTCTTCGCCGCTGTAGAGGTGTTCCTTTCTTAGGGTTGCACATCCGAAGGGCGAGGGCTTAATCCCGTAGGGATTTAAATATAGCCACATGATCCTGACAATCATTGCGGCTCGTGCTAGGCTCGTGGTCATCCTCCGAGGGGTTTATATTGCCACGACATATGGGCTATAAAGCCTTAAGCTTAGGAATATCCGACGGGACGGCGATACGCCGAACAAGGTACCCCGTGTAGGAATATCCTATCGGATGGTGATACACCGCATCCGAAATCTTGTCACATGCGAGATTAAAAATCCCGAACCTTTAGCACGATAAATTATGGGTGCAACAAATGCCCCCCACGGGACATACGTCCAAACCGAAGGTGGGGGCGGATGGCCCGTGCATTCCGTTGCTTCTGTGTCAGTCTCCGGGCTCATAGGCATGCCGGAGTTTTGTGTGACTTTCTGTAGTCTTGATGTTGTCCATATGCTGGTTTAACTGACAATGCTTTCTCTGCTCTTGGCTTTGCAGCTTTTGCAGACATGGCTCGTTCCAGACGGAGCGGAGGGACTTCCCAGAGGTCCAGGACCAGCGGTGGAGATGATCATTATGTACGGAGGACGGACAGGCCTATGCCACCATTCCCTCCTCGCAGCATCACTCCAGAGGACTTTGACGCGGTGGACCGCGGATTTACTTGGGTCGCTGAGGGCCCAATTGGAGAGACTACCACCGCTGGGGGCGTTGTTGACGTCTCCCGGATTACACGGGGGCTCGGACGGTATACTTATGACCGGTCGGGCGGCTACCCGCCCCACTTTCCGCTGGACTGTCACCTTCTCCCTTTCATCCAGAGTTTCATACCGCCTGGAGTAGAGACTGACGATCCTCGGCTTCCCGAGGAGAGGCGCCGCCTGGAGCGGGCCATTTTGCTCGGGCGGGACAGTATGCATAGCACCTGCAGCTTTTCTTATCCGAGCTTCCCAGAGGGCTTTGCCCGTCAGCGACAGTACCCTGACCAGAGGAGTCTTGGCTCCTTCAAGGAGTTTGACAGTTTTACCGTGAGGACGGCGCTGTCTTCGCCAGCCACCTGGCATCTGGCCGGGCACCACAGGGCCGCGGATATTGCTATTGACGGGATGTTTCTGACCCCCACCGGCGCAGCCTGCTCACATGATGATTATGAGGCTGATTGCATGCTAGAGAGGATCTTGGCACAGAGGACCCCGAGCTGGTACGGGGGATGGGCCGTTGTCCCTTCCCATTGTTATCGCCGTGGCGCCACAGAGTGGCTGTGGGGTGTGCTGCTAGTTTACAGGACAGCACTTGACCGGGCAGGTATACGTCATGCAGTGACGGCAGCTTTGTACTCTTACCCCTGTCATACCGGGCTGGTCCAGGCTCTAGCTGAGAGATTTAACAGGCGCTGGAATACTTTCATGACTGCTGAGGGGGAGACTTCACTAGACCTGTGGGCCTTCCACAGGATTTCTGGCCTCCCAGTCTGCGGACAGCCATACGAGGAGATATGCCTGGACGATTTGCATCTGAGTGCTTCGGACGGCGCAGGCCATTATTACATGCCATATTGCTTCAGATATCTGATGAAGACTTGGAGGGACCTGGCCCTCGTGGGCAAGGAGAAAGCTGCACGGACGCCGAGGGTGACTCTGAATGCATGGGTCACACATTTCTACAGCGGTCCGTACTGTTTCTACGAGGAGTTTGCTACCTCGGGGATGTCTTGGGAGCAGTGCCGCGAGGTCGAGCTCCGCTTTGCTTCACACCCTCGCCACTTACCCGCTCCGACACGGGGGTGGAATTCGAGGGAGCTGCCGCCACTGACTTATCTGGCAGCCTACCTGGCCTACTGGCTGGCCAGCTTTGTAATCCCTCATGGAGAGGAGGGGATTCTGCGGGCAGAGGTGATCTACCCGGCTTGTTTGTTGGCTTGTGGGCGCAGGCTCGCCATTGCTCCAGCCGCGTTGGCGAACATCTTTCATAGTCTTGGGGCATTGACTTCACACTCATCTCCTAGAGATAAGCATATCTTGATGCCCACCCACTATCTGAGTGCATGGGCCGGCTTGTTCTTGCCAGAGTTATCACAGAGGACCCCGGTGGATAACCCAGCAGCGCCACTTCTTTTTGCTTTTGCTGGTCATCCGGAGCAGGACTCAGTTTTGCAGCTTGCCAGTGCTCGTCGTACCTTGTCTTTCCTCCATACTAGGAGGGATGAGAGTCTGGAGTTTGACCACAGCTCTCGCTCGTTCCGTCCATACACGGAGCGACAGGGTGACAGTGTTGTTTGCAGGCTATCTTCTTGGGCTTTACCCTCTGACCATGCATTGGTCGACTGGGTTGTTTGTGTTCGACCCAGCGTTCTGGTTTACCGCCGTTCCAGTATGGCGGTGCTTGAGCCATATTACCCGCACAGATTTGCCAGGAATTTTGGGTATGACCAGTCGATACCTCAGCATGCAGATTTTCCCTTTGCCGTTCGGCAGTACAGACAGAGGGATGTGCACCTAGTGGCGGCTTCATGGCATGACTTCCTTTCCCGGGAGGTGAAGGAGGAGTACCCCATCCCAGCACAGACACGCAGAGGTTTCTTTGATATACACTATGCGCGCTGGTGGTTTAAGCTCAGCCTTGTTTTCAGGCAGCGAGCTGATACTGTTCGAGCTGCAGAGGAACGGCGCTTGAAGAAGGAGGATCTGCCTCCACTGTTTCTAGATGCGGCGTTCATCAGATCTCATTTTTCTGGGGCCGCCAAGGCCATTCATGAGATTGAGACCCGTTGGAGGGCGGATGGACTCTCGATCCCTGTTGACAGGAGTCAGTATACCGGGGCTTTGAAGCCCTTGCGGAGTGCACCAGCTGCAGTTTCTTCTTCCAGGTCTGCCCGTCGGAGGGTAGATCCTGACTCTTCGGCCCTCTACTCCTGGTGGGAGGATCTGAAGACCTCTTGTGGTCTGAAGACCCAGTCCCAATTATCAGGAGCTGTTCCAGAGGGGGCATTAGGAGGCGGTGCCTTCACAGCTTGGAGGATCCATATCATGAATGCCGTAGGCTGTGCGGGTCCCCTGGAGTATATCTCAGATTTGGAGGTGGCTACCACCCCCAATGCCATATGGACCATTGTGAGCAAGGTTGCTAAGGCCCTTGGCTTGAAAACTGAGCAGATCGTTTTGAGGCCTGAGAGGCATATTGGGGATCCAGGTATATGCTGAATTATTTGACCCTGTCTCCTTTTACTCTGCAATTCAAGGTGCTGATTTTATGCAACCCTTTCTTTTTACTTGCAGGCCATGTTTCTAGCTCAGAGGCTCGTGGGCGCGAGAAGAGGCCACGGACCGATATCCCAGAGGGTGATCCACGGCCTACCATTCGCCTGCGCCCTGAGGAGGAGTCTCCTACTCCAGCTGAGATCTCGAGTAAGAATGGGGAATGTTTGTTTTCAATCAGTATTGCAACCTATTTTGAAGATGTTGTAATCTGACTGTTATTTCCCCTTGTTGCTGCAGCTCCTCCTGAGGCTGTACATGCTGCAAGCTTTTCTCCTCGCCCAGGAAATGTATTCACAGAGGCGGGGTTGGAGGTGGACGAGTCCATTCCTGACATCAGTGTGGACATTGACGGATTGGACTTCCTCGCCAATGACTATGTGCCTGTAACAGGCGATTCCCCCGCACTTGATACAGGCGGGAGCTCTGTTGCTCCGGAGGCAGGTTGGCATCTTGCATATTTAACCTTCCCTTATTCCTCCTTTCAAACAGATGAAGTATGTGCTTTAACTAATATAGCATTGCACGTTGCAGGGACCTCACGAGCTCAGACCCCTCTCCCTGCCGTTGAAGGGGGAAAGGGATCTTCTGGCGGCGAGGAGACTTCTCTGCTGTCCGGTTCTTCAGGGGAGAGAGGCTCTAGCACCTCATCAAGGACAGAGACTTCCAGCACCTCCTCCAGCGGGAGTTCTTCTTCTTTAAGTTCTTCTGAAGAAGGCGAACTCAGGATGAGCCCAGGTGACCTAAGGTCCTCGCTTTTCTTTCTGTACATAAAATAGTGAGCTTATCTGACTTGTCTCGCTTATTGTTGTATAGCTGCTCAGACGACCTTCCCCTTGGGTGAGCTTTCCAGACTCATGGAGGTCGGCTCTTCTGCTGACTTGCCAGCTTTTGGTGAAAGGATTGGGACCCCAACTACAGAGATTGAAATCCCTGGCAAGGAGGCATCGTCCCTAGACATGGGACCATCGGCAGGTACTACCGGTGTTGCAGAGTCTAGCCGGGTGCAGGCTTTAGGTATGCACAAAGATACTCTGTACATCATTCCAGCCACACATACTGCTGCATGTTGACATTCTGGGATGCCTTTGTTTTGAAACAGCTGGTGATCATCAGGAGGAGGGCAGCCTCCCTCGGCCCACAGAGATAGACCATACACCAGGCTCCTCTCACATGCCACCTGGAGAGCAAGGCACCGCTGACGATGCCGCGACCTTCATTGATTCGGCAACGAAAGGTATATGGTTTGTCAAATTAAGGAACTTTGTCATCATCGAGCAAGACTCCTTTCATTTGTGATATTAATCATCATTTGACAAGTGGATGTCTTCTTTCAGCTGTCTCTCCTTCCATGGAGCCAACTACAGGGGCTGACCCCGCTGTGATTGAAGAGGAGGAACCTGTGCATGCTGGTATGTCTTCATTAAATATGAATTGCCCATTCTGCTTTTTGGTATGACCGAAGTGCTAAGACTTTCCGTTCCTTGCCTTCTTTGCAGAGAGGTCGGCGACGCCTATACCATCCACAGAGCAGGGACCGGCACTTGCTGATGGTTGCTCTTTAGTCCCTATGGAGGGATCTCCTCGTGGGCCTAGCCCAGCGAGTGAGACTATTTCAGGTAAGAGTCCTTGACATTTGTACTCTTGGAATCTTACTCTTATGACATTATTGTGGTGATACACTCACAATCTCTCCCTCCTTTTTTTTTTTACAAGCAGGGCCCCTAGAAGGAGCAGGCGTGACGCCCATGGATTTCCCTGCCCTTGGAGTTGAGTGGCCTGACGCTCATGCACTCGGGACGGCGCTACATGTTGCCATCGCTGACCAGCTCCTGCAGGGTCTTGATCAGTTGATCCGGGCAGACCCACTGCCCTCCGTGGAGGCCTTGAGGGCCGATCTGGTGGTATTCACCAGAAGCTACCACGGACTGGGTTTTCCCCGGGATGCATGGGCCGCGAGATTAGAGAGCTTATGGAGCGAGTTTACTCGCCTCCATCTTGCACAGGAGCAGAGACGGAGAGCCCAGCTACGGGTCCAGGAGCAGGAGGAGCAGCTGCGTGAGCTTCAAGCCGCCAGAGCTGAGACCGACCTCCACCTTGCGAGCCTCGAGGGGGATAGCCAGAGGACCTCTCTCCGAGTAGAGGAGCTGCAGAGAGAGCTCCAGGAGGCGGCTGAGGAGCACCGTGTTGTCCAGGCGAGGGTGGAGGCCTGCCGTCGCCGATCTGAGGAGCTTCGGGAGGAGATTATCCAGGAGGAGACCCGCCTTGCGGAGTTGCAGAGGGACGTACACCGTGGTTGACGAGCTCTGGCACTTTCTTGTACATAGGACCCTTACGCCCCATTGTTTATTTGAGTTATCCCCGAGGGCTTGTCTCGGGCTCCCTTGATGACATTAATGAATAAAGGATAGAGCTTAGCATAGCTGTTTTTGCTTCCATCCTCTTGCATGTATGTCTCTCTTTTCTTTTTTTTTTATCACTTTACCAGCCCTACCGCCCTTTCGGGTTTTCGCCAGGACTGGCCCCCTTTAGCTTTTTCCAGCGCGCCCTTTCGGGTTTTCACACTGAGGGGTACCCATTTTTGCCTAAGGCGCCCTTTCGGGTTTTCACCTTAGCCGGGTTAAAGCCTTTTTACCCTTGATTGCTCTTCTAACAGAAACAACCAAGTCCGCTGGGACATCAATATTTTTTTAAACACCGTTTTTTTTCTTCTTTTTTTTCTTTTATTTTTTTTGTCCTATAATGTCAAAAGGCGAGGAAAAGGTGGCACTCCCGTAGGGACGTGTGTGCCGCAGATGGGACAAATGGGTAGATTTGATTATCCGGGTGGGACGAGTGAATCAAATCTGTGAACCGAAAGGCAAAACGGGTTGGTAGGCTGAGAGGGCGTACTGAGACCGCACCCGATGGGGTAGAAACGAGCCGAAAGGCATGATGGGTCGGCAGCCCGAGAGAGCATACTGAGGCCGAACCCGGGGTGACCAAAAGGTGTAGTGGGTTGGCAGCCCGAGAGAGCATACTGAGGCCAAGCCCGGTGAGACCAAAATGGGTGGATTCGACTGTCCTAGTGGGACGCAATTAGCCAAATCCAAAACGAAGTTGAACGAGTTAGCAACCCGAAGAGAGGTGTGCATATGCCAAGCCCGGTTGGGTCAACAAAGGAGTTGGTTTAACAGTCCGAAAGGGACATGCGGGTTAAACCTGAGGCCGATAGGCGGGATGGGTTGGCAGCTCGAGAGAGCATGCATAGGCCAGACCCGAAGCGACGACAGGAGGGATTCGACAGTCCGGGTGGGACGTACTAGTCAAATCCGTGAGCCGATAGGCAAATAGGGTTGGCAGCCCGACGAGGGCATGCAGAGGCCAAACCCGTGGGGACAAAGGAATAGACTTGACGATCCCGGTGGGATATATGAGTCAAGTCTAAAGCCAAGAGGCGAGATGGGTTGACAGCCCGAGAGAGCATGCAGAGGTCAGACCCTGAAGAAGAAAAGGGGTGGATTTGACAGCGCTAGTGGGACGTGAGAGTCAAATCCGAAAGCCGATAGGCGAATAGGTGGGTTGGCAGCTCGAGAGGACATGCTGAGGCCAGACCCGGTGGGACATGTGTCGCAAGACACGATGGATTGGTAGCCCGAGAGAGCATACTGAGACCAGATCCCAAGAAGATAAGATGAGCCGAAAGGCATGATGGGTTGGCAGCCCGAGAGGGCGTGCTGAGACCAATCCCAAGGAGGTTAGATGAGCCGAAAGGCATGAAGAGTTGGCAGCCCGAGAGAGCATACTGAGGCCAGTCCCAGTGGGACAAGAGAGTAAGCGGGTTTAACTACTCAGAAGAGACACGTGAGTTGAACCCGACAGTCGATAGACAGAATGGGTCGGCAGCCCGGGAGAGGCATGCAGAGGCCGAGCCCGATGGGACAAAGTATGACACCGTCAGAATGCCAGTGGGACTAGGTGTCATAGGACGACATGTAAGGCGTAGCCATGGCATCAATATGATGTTTTGGTCGAGATGGGGTGGAGTCATTGACTTAGAGCCACCCATAGAATAGACAGAGAGGATTTTTTTTTTTTTCATTACCAACCTCACCGCCCTTTCGGGTTTTCGCCGAGGCTGGCCCCCTTTAGCTTTTTCCGGTGCGCCCTTTCGGGTTTTCACACCGAGGGGTTGCCCATTTTTGCCCGAGGCGCCCTTTCGGGTTTTCACATCGACCGGGTCTGTGGCCTTTTTACCCTCAGCCAACCGTTGAAGGCTGACTGAGTCCGCCGGGGTATCAGTATTTTTAACCCCTTTTCTTTTTTTTTTTTTTTTTTTTTGAACCTTCACTGAGGGGAGGTATTGTCCTGTGAGGACTGCTGCAGAAACTCTTGCGGTGGCGCATGGTAGAGCTTCATATGCTTGCCGTTGAGAGGAGGGAAGGGATTGTCTCCCATTGTGGTCAAGGACCGTATAGGCCCCTCCTTCGTAGACCTTCTGATGACGTAAGGCCCACGCCAATTGGGCTGGAGTTTGCCGCTGGATCTTCCCGCGAGAACCTCCTTTTCTTTGACCATGACGAGGTCGCCTTTCTTGAACGCCCGTTGCTTGACTAGCTTATCATAGGCACGTGTCATGCGGGCTTGATACACTTGTAAGTGTTTATAGGCTTTGAGTCTTTGACCTTCAAGTTGGACAATTCCTCGAGCCTTCTTTCAATTTCAGATTGGTCTTGACCTGGCAATCCGGCGTGCACAGCAACACGGTAAGATGCTAGCTCGATCTCCACAGGGATCACTGCTTCAGCTCCGTAGACCAGAGAGAAAGGGGAACATCCCGTAGGGGTTTTGTAAATAGTCCGGTAGGCCCATAGGGCTTCGTGGACCTTCTCGCCCCAATCCCGTTTGCGGCCACCTACTATCTTGGACAGCAGCTTGCAGAGGGTTTTGTTGAAGGCCTCGGCCAACCCGTTGGCTTGGGGATTGTATATTGATGACGTCCTCCAGTCAATATGGAACTTGGCCGCCAGAGCATAAATAGTCTTGTTCTTGAACGGCGTGCCATTATCGGATATAATCCGACTGGGGGTGCCGAATCTGTATATAATGTAGTGCCGCACAAAACGAGCAACTATCTCCCCCGTAACTTCCCGTAGCGGAATGGCTTCCGCCCACCTGGAGAAGTAATCAGTGGCAGCGAGTATGAACTTGTGCCCCTGGGACGATGGTGGGAATGGTCCCACAATATCCATACCCCACTCTGCAAATGGCCAAGTAGGCGCTGTTGGATGGAGCGGGTTAGGTGGCCGCCGAGGGACTGGGCCAAATGCTTGGCATTGATGACATGTACGAGCGAATTGATTGCAATCTTCGTACATGGTGGGCCAGTAGAACCCTTTGAGCTTGATGCTATTCTTCATCTTGGCTCCTGCCTGGTGAGCTCCGCACAATCCGGAATGAACCTCGTGCATGACGGTCTTCGCTTCCTTGGACGAAAGGCACCGCAGGAGGACCGATCGGTCTTTTCCATGGACAAGCCTAAAGAGCAGACCGTCAATCAGCTGGTAGGATGTCGCCCTGCGTAGCAGTTGCACCCTCTGAGCCCGATCAGGAGGGAGCCAGCCGTTCTTTATTTTTATAATTGGCTCGCGCCAATCTTCTTCTTCAGGAGCATTGTCCTCTTGAATGTTGTCGACCTCGTAAACAGTGAGGCCGGATTCTTCGTCGAGCACACTTGGCATGAGCCTTCGGTGTCTGACTGTAATATTCAATTCTCCCTCAGGCGGGAGTTTTAGGGCTGCTGCCAACTTTGCAAGAGCATCAGCCTGGGAGTTGCTGCCTCTGGGGACATGGCCTATTTCAAATAGATAAAATTTTTCTTGAGCCTCATGACGGCTGCATGGTAGGGGACGAGCTCCTTTTTACGGACATCATAGACGCCCAGTACTTGTCGGATGACGAGCTGAGAATCCCCGTACACTTTGATGCACTTGATATCTATCTCCAGTGCCAGTTGAAGCCCAATAATTAGTGCTTCATACTCTGCCTCATTATTAGTCAGTGACTTCATGAGAGCGCAAGAGTTGTGGAGGATGCCGCCTTGTGGAGACACAAAGACTACCCCCGCACCTGAGACATAGTCTGTAAGGCCACCGGCCCTTTTGATTGTCCGAGAGGCACCATCAAAATATAACTCCCAATGTGGGAGGTCGAGGGTGAGGACACCTGACTCCATCTGTGGTGGGACTTTTTCAGAAGACTCCCCGATTTCTTGAGAAGGCACTAACACCTCTTCGTCGGGCTAGCTCGAAGTTGAGTGGCGAATCTTCTGGCACAGGGTGCGCTGCTAAGAACTCCGCCATTCCTTGTCCCTTGATCGCCTTGCGTGGGACGAAGGTGATGTCGAACTCCATGAGGATAAGTGCCCATTTACCAAGCCTACCAGAGAGGACAGGCTGGCTGAGCAGAAATTTGAGTGGGTCACATTTTGAGATGAGCTCCACCCGGTGGGCTAGAGATAGTGCCTCAGCTTCTTGACAGCAAACACCAGAGCTAGGCACATCTTTTCCATGGGAGCGTACCGATGCTCAGGCCCGATCAGTTTTCGACTGAGGTAGTAAAGTGGCTGCTCTTTGCCCTCTTCATTGATCTGGGCTAGAGAGCTCCCAAAGAGGCATCCATAGCAGCAATATATAAGATAAGGGGTTTCCCTCTGACGGGTGCCCCTAAGACTGGAGGAGTCAGCAGATACTCCTTGATTTGCTCGAAGGCCTTCTGACAGTCTTCGTCCCATATGAAGGGTGCTCCTTTCTTCATCAGTCTGCCGAAAGGTAGGCATCTTCCTGAGAGGTTAGAAATAAACCGCCTAATATAGGCAAGTCTCCCTGAAGAGATCTGAGCTCTGTCAAGTTCTTGGGCGGAGGTAGTCCTCTTATAGCCTTGATTTTGTCAGGGTCAATTTCTATGCCTCGATACCTGACAATGAAGCCAAGGAACTTGCCGCTGGAGACGCCGAAGGCACACTTCATCGGGTTCATCTTGAGCTTGAATTGTCGAGCCTTTCAAAGACTCGACGCAGGTCAACTAAGTGATCCTCCCGCTTCTTTGTCTTGACGACCAGATCATCAACATAGCATTCGACAAGGTCATGTAGCATCTCGTCGAAAATCTTGGTCATTGCCCTTTGATAGGTTGCGCCGGCATTCTTCAGACCGAACGGCATCCTTTTGTAGTTGAAGATCCCCTTAGGAGATCGGAAAGCCGTATGGCCTTTGTCTTTGACGGCCATGCGGATTTGATTATAACCCGACGACCCGTCCATAAAAGACAAGGCTTCGTGACCAGTGGTCATATCAACCATTGTCTCAGTGATTGGGACAGGAAGTCATCCTTTGGGCATGCCTTATTCAAATCCCTGAAGTCGATGCAGACTCGGACTTGGCCGTTCTTCTTCTTGACAGGGACTATGTTAGCGAGCCATACAGGGTACATGCAAGGCTCTATGAAGTCCACATTGAGCATTTTGTCAACCTCAGCATTGACCTTCAGCTCCAGCTCGTGGCGCATACGCCTTTGGGCTTGCTTGACTGGCTTGACTGTTGAAAGTATTGCCAGCTCATGTTCAGCCACAGAAGGGTCGAGCCCGGGCATTTCTTTATAAGTCCAGGCGAAACAATCCCTGAACTCTTCTAAAAGCTGTCGATACGACTGCCTTTCTTCCTCACTGAGGAGAGCACTTATGAAGGTGGGACGATAGTCACTTTTGCTTCCAAGATTGATTTCGATCAACTCGTCCACAGTTGCTTGACCACCGTCTTCAAGCTCCGGTGGAGCTGGTTGGAGGTCGACGAAGTCTCCCTCGTCATCAGTGTTGGCTTCATAGACATCAAATTCTTCGAAGCACTTTTGCTCGTGGCTTGAAGCCGAAGGGCTTGCTTCATCTTGCTGATGGTTAGCAGGCTGAGCTGCTCCTTCCTCTGAGGGGTGGTCATTGTCGACTCCTGATGAAGGTGATGGTGTCGTAGACACATCAGCGGACTCCCTCACAGAGTCATCAACCTTAGGCTCAGCTTCAGCTTGCCCATTAGGGAGAGGTAGCAGTCCTATGGTGTTGACTGCAAAGTGGACCTCGAAGTCCTTTCCTGGTCATAGCCAAGGCCCCTTGTATCTTTGCGGGAGAAGGGAGGTTGCCCGCGGACTTGCGGAGGGTTCCATAGCTGGTGGAAGTATGCCGCTCGAGCTGGGTCCAAAGTTTGCGGGATGTGCTGCTTTTTACACATCTCCTTAAGTGCTCTGGCATATCGTCCATCTCCTGGACTGGCTCTGGAGTCATCTTTAGGAGGACACGGTGGGACTAAATCACCTTTGTAAAAGATGATCGGTTTGACCTCCTTGCCCTTGTTGCGTCTCCTTCTCCGTTGATAGGAGACTGCAAAGGTCTTCAACTGCTCCACCTCATACTCGTCCCGTTGGGATGAGAGCTGAAGGCACTTGGGTGGTAAGGAGATACTCCCATCAATGACCCGGCTGATAAGGTTGGCTTCAAAGTCCATACTCCGCCTTTCTGGTTGGGTCGGCTTGGAGGCGGCACTGAGGCTCAGCCTGTGCAGTTTTACCATGTCTTGGTTGACAGTGAAGAGCTGCCCTTCTTCAACTTCAGGGTCCACCTTTTGCTTCTCTTTACCTTTTAAAGGCTCGGGGATTGTTAAGGTGGGCTTCCCAAAATATAGTGAAGCATCGGCCAGATGGCACTCATTGGGATGGAATGGGGCCTGGTCTGCGAAGACCGTATGTTGCTCCCCTTCCTTGGCATATTTAATGCATTGATGCAATGTTGAAGGAACGACCCAATTCTCATGAAGCCAAGGTCTTCCAAGCAGCATCTTGTAAGATGTGTCGGAGTTGATGATATAGAATGTCGCTTGGGTGACGAAATCGCCCAAAACTAGTTTGACAACAACCCGACCAAGCGCCTCCTCGGAGCCCTGATTGAATCCCGAGATCTTGACATCGGTCACCTTTTGCAAATAAGGTGCCAAGTATAGAGACTTGAAAGTCTTCAAAGGCATAATGTTGACGGCTGCTCCGGCGTCCACCAGGATGCGATTCACGTCATGCCCATTGATCGTCCCCTTCATATATAAGGGGCGATTATGGCACGGAGAAGACAGCAACATGTCTTTGTCCGTGAAGGAGATGTTGGCTGTGAGTGCTTCATATGCCTGGGCTTGCAACTCTGTAACATGGGCTTCATATGCCTCTGGATCTTGAAGTATCTTGACAAGAGCCTCTCTGAGGTCTTTGCTCCAAGCAATGGCTTCCCAAATAGTGACATTTGTTGGGAACCGCTTCATATGATGAATGATTTTGCGATCCGCCCTGGCACGGGTCTTGTCAAATGGCGGAATGATTTCCGCCAAGACCTTCGGCACCTGGCGAGACTTCTCCCGTTTAGGAGGACACTCCCCGTCTTGCTGGCCTTCCGCATCTTCCTGGAATAGCGGAGCCAAAGACTCTTCTGGAGGTGGCAAAGGCTCATCAGGCTGGTCTTCATTAGAAGGACCTACTGGGCTTGTAGACTCGACCCTGTTGGAGGGGCCGGCCTGCTCTGACACCTTCTCGCGCACTGGCGACTTAGCTGACTCCTCTTCTTCATCAGAGGATGTGATTGTAAAAGGGACGCCACCCGGCTTAGCCGTTGAGATGGGGCCTGAACCCTCTGAGGGGTTGAGGATGAAAGGGATCCCCCGAACTTGGGTTTCCGGGACAGGACCTGGTTTCTCCCCTCTGAATATTATGACCCGATCGGGAGCAAGGGGACCTTCACGTCCACGTCCTCGGCCACGACCTCGGCCACGTCCCCGGCCATTTCTCGCCGAGCGGCGCCGATATGTCGCCATAGGCGCCTGGCCTCCAGCGCTATCAGCCGTGGGACAATAAATATTGTCGGGTGGCGGAATCGCCACCATGTTGCAAGAGAGCTCTTGCAGCATTTCCTCGAGCATCTCGACAGTGAGCTCCTCATCTTTGTAGAATAAGGAGAGCTCCTCCGGGATTGGGAAGTCTTCACCTTCTTCAAGACGGTGAACCATTTCTCGGAGCCATTGTAGAAGACGAGCTTTGCGCCCAAGCTTGTCCCAGGGAATATATTCGTCTAGAGTGACGACCCTGGTGGGATGAGGGGGAGTGTACTCCTCCAGCTCATCTATGAGCTTTTGAAGTCTTTGTAGAGGAGTTAGCTCCTTAGGAGCCTCCATAGCAGCGGCTTGCTCGGCTTGCTTCTTCAACCTCCTCTTCAAGTTCTTCCTGCGATTCTTCTCCTGCTTCTTTTGGCGTGTTGCCTCTTGAGAAGAGAGAGGAGTTTGCTTCGGCAGTGGGACTCGCTTGCCCCCAGAATTTTGCTTCTTGCTCTGGGCTGGCTCCTTAGGAACCTTAGTGCCACGACTTTTTCTGGGGGCAATCTTGGTCCAATTGACCTCCTCCGGCTGAGCTTGGAAGGTGGCATTGATTGCCTGAGCAATTATTTCAGGAGGCAACTCCTGGAACTCTGCCAGTCCACAGTAGGGCCTCTGGGAGCTTTGTAGTTCCACCGACTTTGTTTGGTCTGGTGGGTTGGCTTGCTTGAGCTGCTGAGGCCTTTCTACAATTGGCGGCCTTGCTGAGCTGACAGAGGCCTTAGCCGGGATCTTTGCGGGCTCAAGGGGTTGAGTCCTTTCCCCGACTAATGGCCTTGCTGACTTGGCAGGAGCTTTGGCTGAAGGCTCTGACGCCTTGGCTTTGCCTTTGTTGTCTGGCCGAGAGTTCTCTCTTAGGACGATGCCTGGGCTGATTCGACCTGGGACGGACCTTGGAACTCTCTCCCGCAGCTTGGCTTCTTGGGTTCTGGACCTTAGGCCCTTTATAGGTGGCCGTGGCCTTGCCTTTAGTGAGTAATGGGAATTCATCATTTTCCGTAGGCTCACTTGGCCGGACTAATCGGGAGAAAGCTTCAGTTTCTCGCCGGGCCTGCTGGAGTGTCTCCCTGGCGGCCTCTGCAAGGCGTAACCTTGTCATGGAATTCCCCTGATGATCGACAACCCCTCTCTGGATGAGGGCTTCAATGAAGTCTTGAACCTCTGGGCATTGCCGAGTGGGGTGAGACACCCTTGCATGATACTTGCAATAACGGGGGTGACTCTTGGCCGTCTCATTGTAATAAGACGGCGGGTCATGTGTCAACACCCAACCCTCCTCCAGAAGCTTGTCAAAAATCTTCTCAGTGTCCTCCTTGGGGAAAGAACACTGGTGAGAGGGTCGCCACCCTGGATACCAGAGTGTGGACTTGGGCGATTGGGAACTGGCTCCCTGGGAACTAACTCCTTCCTCCTGCGGCTCGGGGAACTGGAAGGCTGCTGCAGCGTGAATGACGTTGACGGAGAAGTGAAGACTCCTTCGTGCATGCGGCTGCGGTGGGTCGACTAGAAATTCGCCCATATCCACCTTTCCTCGCCTGATTAAGTCTTCGGCGAGGTCCTTGAATGGCTCACAGTTGTGGATAACATGGCCAACAACTTCATGATATGGGCAGTAGCCCTGATGAAAAGCAGCGCCTGGCGTCTGCTCCATGGGTGACGGGGTAATCAGCCCTGCCCGTTGGCATGCGAAGAAGATATTGAGAGTTTTGTCGCAAGGGAAGGAGTATAACTTCTCTGGGAGCTCGACTTGAAGTGGAGCCTCCACATCTTCCGGTGAGTCCTCCTCGTCTTCAGATGAATCTGGGGATTCTTCAGAGAGCCAACCCCTGAGCGGGGCCCGGCCCGTGGGTGATACACCCGCCTCTCGTATGTGGGCTGGAGCTAACCCCCTGGCAAATGGGCCAAAAGGGAAGGTGGACAACTGCTGATCAATGTTCTCTAGGAATTGCAGCAAGCGCCTTTGTTCCAGTTGCAACTGTCGGACTTCCCCTCGGATCTTCCGGATGGTCCTCCGCAGTGCTAAACATTCTGGGAATGGAGGAGGAGTGGCTCTGGGACCACCATTGGGCTGTCGACTTGAGGGCCCGGCTTCGGAGGCATTGGAACTTGAAGCCATCGCCACCAAATGGACCACGTTAGCTGACCGATTCGATCGGCTCCAGGGATGAGGCTGGGGTGGGTCGACTGCATGGTCCTGCATATTTACCAAGCCCTTCTGAATGAGCTCTTCTGCTATATTCTTGAAACCATAGCAATCCCCGACGGCATGACCCAACCTCCGGTGATACATACAATAGGTTGGATCATCTGTCTTATCCACCTCCGCGGGCTTCCGCGGGTCCGACAGAGTGACGAGCTGCTCCTTCATACACAGATCAAAGAGCATCTTGGTATGCTCCTTTCGGAAGGAGTAAGGCGTCTTCATGTTCTCCGCTAAGGAAGATGCATTTGTCTTATCACCAGACTTCTTGCCTTTTCTTTTGGACTTTCCTTCCCCTTTATCTCCATTCGTCGGGGAGAAGTCCACAGCATTCACCTCCTTACCGCTAGCCAGACGGTCTTTGGAGGATTTGCCCTTGGCAGAAGCTTGTGTAGGGTGATCAGCGAAGAACATCTCAATCTCCGCCACCACCGTGTTGAGCTGGTCGAAGCCTCTGATATTAGAGTCCAGAAGCTTTTCACTAACTTCTGCCGAGAGACCCCTGCGGCAGATAGTGATTGCATCTTCAGGTGTCGGAGGATTATCGCAGCGCATGCTGACGTCCCTCCATCGATTGATGAAGTCCAATGCTGTTTCACCCTTCTTCTGTCGAAGGGAGCAAAGCTCTGCTAGGGAGACTTTGCGTTCGACCATTTGGAAGCGATCGACAAACTTCTTTTGCATATCAGCCCAATCAGATACTGAATTGGGCTTTAACCTTGAATACCACTGGAAGGCAGTGCCAGTCAAAGACGTGGCAAAATACCGCAGCAAGTATGCCTCTTCCAAGGCTAATTCACCCATGGCCGTCATGTAATAGGCCAGGTGTTCATGCGGAGAGCCCTGCCCGTTGAACTTCTGGAGTTTCGGGGCCTTCGGGCAATCTGGTGGAAGCTTCTTGAATTGATGATGGAGGGGATATGGCACGCTGTACAAATCAACGGTAGCCACACCCTCGCCATGCTGAGCGAACTTCGCTTCCACGATGCACTCAATCGTCTGCTTCTACGCCATAAGGCTTTCTGCGGCAGGAGTAGCAGATGACCGCGCATTGGCTTCATGCGGCGGGACTTCAAAGTCCACCGCCAGTGGGAGTCTTGCAGCGGTGACAGAGGCATTGGCTGTTGCTGGAATGGGAGAAGGCTGCTGATCCGCTCCAGCCGGTGCCGCCTGAGGCGGGGAAGGAACCTCCTTTTCGCACAAAAGCGACTGTAAGAGGTTCTTGAGCTTTTGGTTTTCCCGTTGAAGCTCGTCCAATGTGGGGGCCCGTAGTTCCTCCGCCAACTCTTCTGCATGCTGGGAGTGACTGTCCCCATCAATACTGTGGACGTCTTCCTGGCGCTCTTCGTGCCGTGCCGGCTCAGGCTGAGATGTACCGGCGGCCGGCGCTTGTTGTGTTTGTGCCAGGCCGCGGGACCTGGACCTTGGCCTCCTCGAGTATTGAAGAGGCTGATTGAGTTCCCCCGAGGTGCCCTCGGCTTGTTTTTCGCCGGAGGTGACGTAACAGGTGAACACTTTAACAGTGTCATCGGTCACCTGAACCACCCGCTTTTTCTTGGGCGGCTGTCGCTCCGGCTTGGGCGGCCTCCCAAGTCTGTCGAAGACAGACATTCGGGATGTGGCTGCTTGGGGTGAGCGATCCTCCTCCGTGTGTGTAGAACTAGCCCACGGGGAGGTTGGTCGCACTTTCTTGCCGGCTCCTCGGCGTTTTTGTCCCCGTAGGGGTTGAGATGTAAATCTCGTAGACGTCGAGGCCTCAGTGCTTGGCGGACTCCGCATCCGCTGAAGCTCTGACATGCGGAAGGGCTCCTCCGCCCTCGCGCGCCTTATGATTCGGGCCTCCTCCTTGGTGACCCAGATCTTCTTCAAATGGAGCTGGTGCTCCTCAATTGGGTTGCCCCCTCTCCTTGGACGGGGAGCTCGTGGCTTGGGCCGTTGCAGAGGGCCCTGGATTGCCGCCGATACGGCAGACTTCTTCTTCTTCGCTCCTTCCTCCCTGACTTGGCGGAGGGGCTCGAAGCGGTTGGAGGTAGAAATAGTTGGGACATGACGATCCCGGGGCAGGATCGGCTCGCCTCCATCGAGCCGAATGCGAATGTCTCCGACAATTACAGTCTTGCCGGAGCGCGAGACAGCAGCCTCGGGCCTTGCACCCTTGCGGCTACGCCTTTGCCCCCATTGGGCAGGGGCGGCGGTGGTGACACCCGCCATAGACCTGGCGTCATCCTGACGGCGGCGTTGCCCCCGTTGAGCCGGGGCCGCACCTCTGAGGGTGACCGCAGTGGGTTTGGCGCCGTTGCGGCGACGGCGTTGCCCCCGTTGAGCAGGAGCAACGTCAGTAGTGATTTGATTGACCGAGAAGACTCGACCAACAGCTAGGGCAGAAGGCCTGACACCTTCGGTCGTTGACATGGCAGCCAAGGGAACTCGGCTGGTTGTTGGGATGAAGGGCTTGATACCCTTAACAGTTGGATAATTGACCGGATGGACCCGACCGGTTGCTGCAGTAGAGGGTCTGACACCCCCAGAAGCTAGCTTGTTGGCCGAACAGACTCGACCAATTGTTGAAGCCGAGGGCCTGGCTTGTCGACCGGGCGAACCCGACTGGTTGCTGGAGTCGAAGGCCTGACGCCTCTGACAGTTGTCTTCTTGACCGGGCGGACCCGGCCAGTTGAAGGGGCCGAGGGCCTGACGCTCCCGACGGTTGTTTTGTCGACCGGATTGAACCGGCCAGTTGTTGAAACCGAAGGCTTGACACCTCCGACAGTTGTCTTCTTGACCGGGCGGACCCGGCCAGTTGAAGGGGCCGAGGGCCTGACGCCCCCGACGGTTGTTTTGTCGACCGGACTGACCCGGCCAGTTGTTGAAACCGAAGGCCTAACACCCTCAGTGATGGTCTTCTTGACCGGACTAACCCGGCCAGTTGCTGGAGCCGAAGGCTTGACGCTCTCGACAGCTGTTGGAAGCCTGGCTGAACTGGCCTCAGCCACCGGTACCACGCCCAAGAAGAAGGGCGAGCCGACGACAGGTGGGAAGTCGTCGAAGACCAGCGGGGTCGCCAGGAATCCGAGCTTGGCGTGGTTGGCGACGATCTCAGGGCCGTAGATAACGGCAGCCATCGCTGTTGAAGTGTTGGTGGTGGTGGTGCGTAGCACGAACGGAATGGCGTGCAGATGCACAAAGAACTCTCAAATGAACAAAGAGAGATGTGCCCTCCTCTTCCCGTCCTGTAAGAGGAAGAGGGGCAATCAGAACCTTGAAGAAGGTTTTAGAGACTTTCTTCGACAGAAAGAAGAAAGGCGGGAAAAGTCCCACCGGGCGTGCCAGTCTGTTGGATACGGAAAAAAAATCTAAGGAATACTCTTATCGTAGATAAAAGGTAGATTTTCGTTCTTTTTGAAAAGAAACACTCCTCTGCGTAGAGAGGGTTCCGTGGGTGCGCATAGTATCGACGATTTGGGTTCGAGTGCTGGACCTTTCCCCACTGACCGGAGTCAGTGTTGATTTACATCGGCCTAACGTCCGAACACCTTTGTTTAACCGTCAAAGAGGTCCCAAAAGACTTCTACAGAGGTTCTGATGTGGAGGGCAAGCTCACTCGAGAGACTCTCCATGACCACTCATTTTACCACCAACACATAGAAACAACTAGATTAGGGCTAGGTCTGAGCAAAACCCTAAGATTTAGGCATAGAGGCGCAAATATGCGGAAGCCATAGGCATTTTTAAAGCAAGGGAAGTTTTCTGGACCCCGGGGGTATTTTGGTAATTTTACCAACCCAGGGGTATTTTGGTAATTTTCCAGGCCAGGGACATTTATGAAATTTTCTGGGCTGGAGTGGAAGTGAAATTGGATCTCTAACTCCCCAAGGCGCTGAGGCTCTTTCTGGAGGGTTTCAAGGGCTCTGAGGCCATGTTTAGGTTACAGGGGTATTTTGGTAATTTTACCAGACCCTAGACCTAGGTTTGGTATAATACCCGAGTGCTGGACTGAGCTGACAACACTTCCGGACTGAAGGAATGACAAGGGGCTTCATGGAAGGCACACATTTGTAAATTTGGCCGAAGGAGGGGTATATACACAATTTTCTAAAGTCGGGGGGTTTTCTTATAATTTTCCCACCCGGGGTTACATATAAAACATGCTGAATGCTTTTACAATTCCGTATGAGTACAAAGGTTGTCGGCGAATTGTCGACTGTACAAACGTCCGCTTTGGAACGAGGGATAGGGACGTAGTCCCAATTACAAAAGGTTGCAGGGTATAACTGCAAATTACAGGACTTCGGTCTTTTACAGTCTCGGGAAGGATATTTTTTGTAATTTCGCCATTATAAGGGCAGAAATACAAGACTTAATCGTCCCGAGACGTAAAGACTTACAAAACATGGCCCGCTGAGGGACATAATTACAAACATGACCCGCTGAGGGGCATAAACGTAAATATACCCCATAGGGGCATAAATACAAGACCCGGGGACTTACCCCACGCGGGCCGAAACAAACGAACAAAAGCTTCAAGTATGCTCCGTAGGTTGCTGCTTGTAGTCACCTCCAAGTGTCTTCTTTTGGACCTCTGGGGGTCTATTTATAGAAGTGGGGAACCTCCCCGGGAGTGTTCGACCCCGTACGGGTCCAACGGGATGAAAATGACCCCGGGGAGGTTCCATTTTCAAATTTTTTTAGTCCGTGCGCGGGAATGGAACCTCCCCGGGGTGGGAGGTCCCCGGGACGGTCCTGGACCGTCCCGGGGTCGCGGACACCAGGGGGGGGACCTCCCCGGGGTCGCGGACCCCCGGGGGGAACCTCCTCGGGGTCGCAGCCCCCCGGGCAAGGCCTCCCCGGGGTCGCGAACCCCCGGGCAGGACCTGCCCGGGGTCGCGGACCCCGGGTGGGTTCCGCCCGGGGTCGCGCGCCCCGGGGAGGACCTCCCGGGGTCGCGGACTCCGGGTGGTCCCCACCCAGGCCGCACGCACCCCGAGGGGGGCTCCCCGGGGTCGCGGACCCCGGGTGGGTCCCGCTCGGGTCCGGACGACCCCAGGCGGGTCCGCCAGCCTAGGAGGAGTCCCGAGCGGGACTCCTCTCGCCCCGGGCGGACCCGTCCGGGTAAGGGCGACCCCGGACGGGTCCCTCCACCCCCGGACGGGTCTACTTCTCGCGTGGATTCCATAAAAGGGGGCTCCGAGGCTCTGAAACTCCGGGTTTTCGCCGTGTCTCGTGGAGAGCAACGAGAGGGAACGCCGCCTTGTTCGTTTGTCGTCTTCCTCGTGCCGTAGGCCGCTGCGGGAAGACGAACTGTTGTCCGCGCCTCGTGATACACGTGCGAGGGACGCTGTGCTTGGTACGTAGACCTATTCCAGCCTCTTCTTCGCCGCTGTAGAGGTGTTCCTTTCTTAGGGTTGCACATCCGAAGGGCGAGGGCTTAATCCCGTATGGATTTAAATATAGCCACATGATCCTGACAATCATTGCGGCTCGTGCTAGGCTCGTGGTCATCCTCCGAGGGGTTTATATTGCCACGACATATGGGCTATAAAGCCTTAAGCTTAGGAATATCCGACGGGACGGCGATACGCCGAACAAGGTACCCCGTGTAGGAATATCCTATCGGATGGTGATACACCGCATCCGAAATCTTGTCACATGCGAGATTAAAAAATCCCGAACCTTTAGCACGATAAATTATGGGTGCAACAGACGCCGTGACCTTTATGGCGCGGCGGGTTTTGGTCCCGACACGAACTACACAATCGTCTGACGAAGTCAGATCGAGCGCACCATGGGCTCTTCGGGGCCCGAATAAATCGTCACTTCGTGACTGGCACGCCCACGCACTTAATAAACCAATAAATAAATAAAACCACATCTTTTAAGTAAAAAGTGCGTCCACACATGGCAGTAGGGGGAGATGTAGGGGATGACATGATATAGCATGGGCTGGTTACTAACAAGGAAGAGGGAGGATTGGGGATCAAGAATGTTATAGACTTCAACTTGTCCCTCTTGTGTAAGTGCTTGTGGAGGTTGGGGTATGGAGAGGATGGGCTGTAGGCTCAGTCAAGGTTTTCAAACTCGATACCGATTTTGGTACTGGGCAGGGCCGGTATCGGTACCGATACCGATACCGGTATGAACTGGTACTGCTCGGTACTGTACCGGTTGGGACTCGGTTCCACACCCTCCTCCCCCATGTTTCCCCATGGACCCCAACCCCATATATTGGTCCCATTGGATATTTATGAGCCCGATAAGGACCCATTTACCCTAATAAAAGAGTCCGCCACCCCACCTTGGGTCCTTGACCCCCACCCCCATGCCCCCCACCCCTAAGTCCCCATCCCCCACCCCCACCCGTTGCAAGTGGAGGGAACCCTAGTGGCTTCCCGAAAGGCAGCAATCGGCGGGTGACGGCTTCCCGGACGGCGGTGATCGGCAAATGCGACAGACTGACGGTATCGGTACACCCTCTCTGGCTTTCTATCTCTTTCTCTCTCAGTCTCTTCCTCGCTCCCTCCCTCCCTCCTGAGTCCCGACATCCAGGTCCTCCACTGTCGTCGCCGCCGAATCGTGCAGCCCCCTTCGTCGCCGTCCCGGCCATCCGCACCTTGTTCGCTGTCCTCCACAGCCGTCTTGGTCGTCTGCAGCCGTCTTGGCCATCATTTTCTATTTTTTAATCTTTTGTTCCTGTATCGGTCGGTATTGAACTCAATTGCCCGTAATCGGACCGGCCAATGTCGGTACCGATACGAACCGGCCCGCTACGGTATGTACTGGGTGGTTTTGAATATCATGGGCTGAGTTGATCAGATAGAGGTACTTCGACGATAGGAGGAGAGTCTAAGAGTTTGGGACTTGGTTCCTACTTCTCTTCACAGGACTTCTCCTCTTTGGCTAGATATCTTCTCCTACAGGGATGTTATTGTCTCTGACGTTCGAGTTCGACTGGGAATAGGCGACATGAGCCTTTTCTAGAGGGATACATGGTGTGTTGACTTCACTTTGGAGGTTTTGTTCTCTAGCCTCTTTGCGGTTGCAACAGACCCCCTGGGATCAGTCTCTCAGGCTTTCGACTCTCTCCTTCCAGGAGGTACTTGGGCACCGATCTTCAGGAGGTATCTTAGACAAGAGGAGATGGTGCAACTTCAGGACCGTCTTTCTTTGCTCCTATCCTTTCATCCTTGGCCAGACAGAGAGGATGAGTGGGTACGGAGGTGGGAAAAGGAAGGTTCCTTTATAGTTAGATCAGCCTATGCCGTCATCTCGGATGAAGTTGTTCATCACATGCTTCATGATTAGGTGTGGAGACCAAAGCAAGGATGGCAAACTCGGTTTCGGCCGAGTCCGAAACCGATACGACTTGGTATCGGTTTCGGTTTCGGTCGAAATTGGCCGAAACCCAGTTAAAAGGTTAAAAAAATCAAATTAATTCTAAAAAATCTGAAAAAAATCATAAAAATATAAATAATCACTTAAAAGCACAAAAAACATTACACATGCATTTGACTGTATAAGTTAGTGCAATAACCTTGAAGTAGACAACTACGCATTGAACTTCAAACATTGAACATGTGAAAGTTAATCTAATATTCCATTGTACATTAATACAAGCAGTACAATAAACCAAATTAGACAAAATAAATGTTACAAAAATTCATTGATTCTTACCTAATATGGATAATAATTACTAGAAGAACCTTCTCCCTCATCGTCTGGCCGATGTTGATATGCATAACCAGGTTGCATGTATGGTCTATATTCACTATAACCAAACAATGAGGTAGTTAAGTCCTGCATCTCTCTTTGGATCCCTCTTGGAGTGTTTGGTTGGTTTGATTGGAATCCAATATCAGCATAAGAATCTTGAGGAAGAGAAGAGGAACTGGTCGGATATGGATGGAACTGGAATGATGGTTCATAATTCCACGACCCATAAATAGCTGCTTCCTGTTGGCCACCTTCGTAACCTGATGAATCATATCCTCGTTGACCTTGACTGTATCCAGTAGTACCACCTGCATCACCTGTATCACCTGCATCACCTGTACCACTTACAGCACCTCCGGGATGATCACCATCATCATCATCACCACAAGAAATCAGTCGCTTTTTAGCCTTCGGGGATACTTATTTCTCTTTTTGTTCGATTTCTTTAGTCACCCATGACATGAATCCTCCTGCCCTTGGCGTGTGTCTCACATAAATCTGCTTCAACTGCTCAATTGCCGGGTCCTCTCGAGCAACATCATTTGTCCTCTCAGTTTGCCCATGCACTGATGTACTTCTTCTTAAGGAGACCGGTGGCTTGACCATTCTAGGAGTGACTGGCCTGCTATCTGTATCTGAGTGTCTAGCTGGCTCAAACTCGAACTGCTCCTCAGTGTCATCAACAATCCTAGACTGGTGCGCATGAGTATCTCTGGCCCTCTTTGATTTTCTTTTGAATTCGGGATCTCTTGGCTCATCTTCATCAAGTATGCCCTCTGCCCATGTTCTATCATCAACATCAAAAACGGGCTCATCAACCTGCTCTCGTGTCTCCACCCAAGACTGTAAGTGATTATCATCATCAAATAAGGCATCCACATCAATTTCTGCGGCGGCATCCTCGGCGACGCGTTTGTCTCGCAGCTGTTGTCTCAACCTCATATTCTTTATTCTCAACCTCATATTGTAGTGGCAGTACACTAATTTCTGTAACCGATCAGCCTTTAGCCGATTGCGAACCTTTGAGTGTATAAGGCTGAACGTGCTCCAATTTCTTTCGCATTGACTTACTGATGTGGTTTGACTCAACACCCTGATTGCAATGAAAGCCAATGCAGAACTGCCCAATTGTCTATTGTTCACTATGATCCACCAGTCAGCTGTTACACCAACCAACCATAAACAAATAAATATAAGTTGTAAATAAAAATCAATTAAGGAAGATGTAATTGCAAAGAAAGCACAAAGATGAAGTATACCTGGGCTCACTCTTCCCACTGCGTATAGCAATTGAGAGTCAGAATACGTCCCAGTTCTCATTCTATAGTTGTTCATCTACAAAAATTACATAATAGATTAGCATAACTACTTAAGTAAATTTTATACCTCTTATTCATGAAATCAAACATGCCAACCTCTACTTCCGCCTGAAGCCTCTTATCTGGTGTCCTCGATAAACGACCAATGACTTTTAAAGTGCCTTGAAGCACCTCGACATCAACATGTGCATTGGCATCGTACATGAATCGAGGGTTCAGGAAATAACCTGCATTTGTATATAGTTAACTAAATGTTATATATAAGATAACCTAAAGAATAATGTATGAATACAAATAATCACTCACCAGCTACATGCAAGTCATGGTGTAATGTGGTGTCCCATCTATGGTCAATAATCTTCCACCACTTTGCATATTCTTTGGGAAGGGACTCCTGAAACTCCAATTTCGCACGGTCCTCATACAGATATCCCATATCATTCTTGTCATCGCCATCCACCAATCTTAGGACCTTCACGAGGGGGGTGACTACTTTCATGTATCGTGTTACTCTGCCCCAGAATTTGTTGTCGTCCACGATGTGACAGACATCCAAATCATCCATCTGAGCATCAACATTGCCCTTGTCGATGTATTCCCGCAGGGTATTGTGATACATGAAAGCTTTCAACTTATTCTTATACCCGTGCAAAGAAATAAAATTTGAATCAAATACTGATCATAACTATAAGGATAAAGAAGTAATAATTGAGTTCAACCTTATACCTATGCAGAGACTCCAAAGAAATGAAATTTGAAGCAAATCTGGTTGGCCCTGCACGGATGATATCTTGCCCCCCACTTGTATGCTCCCTGAACATGTTCAATATCCTAGGATGGCCATAAATATACTGGGTAATCTTTTGTGCCCTTTCAACCGTCTTCTTCACATGTTTGTCCTTCATGTTCAATATCCTAGTACGAGAACAATGTGCTGCGCATGGGAGCCAATATAAATATCTGCGCTTATGCATCAATTTCCTCCCTGCAGCCTTATAACTGGCTTCATTATCAGTCACAACTTGTAGAACATTTTCTTCACCAATTTCGTCTACCATGTTGTCCATCAAATGAAACAAATAATTGGCAGTTTTTTCAAAATTTGATGCATCTACAGATTTTACAAATACTGTACCTTCGATGCAATAGACCAAAAAAATTAATCACGGACTTTTTCGTGGTGCCAGTCCAACCATCACACATAATAGTGCATCCTCTCTCCATACATATATGCTTGAAGCTTTCAACCCAGTCATGGAGCTCCTCAACCTCTGCCTCAAGCCCACGCCCGTACATGTCCCGACGTGACGGCGCCTTCAAGCCAAGGCCAGCATCTGCTATGGCATCCAACATAGGTTGAAAATATTCACTTTCAGCAGTATGTGCAGGGACACCTGCATGAAAAAACCATTTACAGATGCTTTTAAATGCATGCCCTGCAACTTCTGCAGATTTTTTGACCCCTCTCAATTCACTTTTGATCTTAGGTTGTGTAGCCTGGGGCCTTCTGTGGAGATAACTGTCCATGGGGCCTGTTCTCTGTGTCTGCGGGGCCGGGGCAGCACCAACGTCAGTACGTTGTGCAACTGTACTGGAGTAGGTCCCTCCTGAACCCATGTGTGCCTTTCCTTTCCTTCGAGCTGCTTCTTCACGCTCCCTTGCTTCAGTCAGCTCCGGATCAGAATCTTCAGTGCCTTCCTCATCATCATCCCTCCTAACCCTTCTGCCAGAAATCTCCTCAGCAATTTCCTCCTCATCCTCAGCCCTTTGTTGCATCCTCTCCTTTTTGCCCAGAAGGCTCTGGCGCATCTCCTCTCGCACCTCTCGTGGACAGTGGTCACATTGTCTCACCTCTCCTCGTACCCCTGTCAAATGTTACTTTCCTCTGGTAATTCCGCCATGCATCTCCCTACCACAATAATTACATTTAACCTTTCTTCTCTTAGCATCAACTAAGGACAGGTTGGCCCACCCCGGATCCTCCTGCCCTTGCTGCTCCTGTGTTTGTTGACGTCTAGGCATGATGCTGCATTAAGACAGTAAAAGACAATGTCTTGTAAGTACAATGAAAAAAATGCAATTTCTCATGAAAGAGGTTAAATTTAGTCAATGAATCTTAATTGAGCTTCAATTGAACTTTACTAAACCTAATTAGAGGAAAGTCCCAAATTTAAAAATATAATTTGGGCTTAATTAACATTTTTATCCTAATCACCCTTCATAAGAATTAATTACTAGTATGCTCCCGCTTAAATTTAGTCAATGAAGCTTAATTGAGCTTCAATTGAACTTTACTATGCCTAATTAGAGGAAAACCCCAAATTTAAGGGTGTAATTAGGGCTTAATTAACACATTTAGCCTAATCACCCTTCATAAGAATTGCATACCATCATGATAGAGTTTCAAATTAGTCAATGAAGCTTAATTGAGCTTCAATTGAACATTACTAAGCCTAATTAGAGGAAAGCCCCAAATTTAATAGTCTAATTAGGGCTTAATTTATAATTTTAGCCTAATCACCCTTGAAAAAAATTAATTACCAGCATGATAGAGGTTAAAATTAATCAATGAAGCTTAATTGAACTTCAATTGACCCTTACTAAACCTAATTAGAGGAAAACCCCAAATTGACTAGTGTAATTAGGGCTTAACTAGCATATTTAGTCTAATCACCTAATTAGAAAAATTATTTAACAAAATAAGCATCCAAAAAATCTTACTTAGCTCTAATTATAGCTAATTAGGGTGGCGTGGCTGGCTGGCAGTGGCACTGGGGCTGGCTGGGCCGGCTGGCGGGCTGCGCACGCAGGGGCTGGCGCGGCTGCGCTGCTGCAGCGGCTGTTGGCGTGCTCGGCGGGGCCGCAGGCAAGCAGGGCGGACGGGGCCGGCCGCGCGGGGCTGCTGGGCGTGCGTGCTTGCTGGCCTGCTGCAGCCTGCAAGCGAGTCGCGCCCCGGGCGGGCGGGGCTGCAGAGGGCCGCGGCGGGCTGCTGCGGCTGCAGGCGGCCAGGGTGTGGGCGGCTGCGGCGGCGGGCGGGACTGGCTGCAGGCGGACAGGAGGCTGGCGCGTGCGGAGCAGCAGCAAGGCAGGGGCGGGGAGGGTTTCGGTCGGCTGCATGGGGGGAAGGGTTCGGGGTCGGGGGGTAGGGTAGTTCACGTGAACTCCTTTTGGAGTTCACGTGAGTTTCGCCTGAAATCGGACGGTTTCGGGACAAAACCGTCCGGTTTCGGGCGAAACTGGTATCGGTTTCGCCCGAAACCGATACTCTATACTTGAAATCGGACCGCTACAGTGAACACGCCCGGAAACGTATCGGTTTCGGCCGATACTGCCATCCATGGACCAAAGATCCTGTTGAAGGTGAAGCTCCTGGCCTGGAGGATCTCTCATGGGAGGTTACTCACTCAGGACAGTTTGATTTGATTCCTTCCAGGCATTCTGTCGACTTGCTGTCTTTGTGGTGTGGGCGATGAGACCCTTGACCACCTGTTTGTCAGTTCCTCTTACTCATAGGGGGTGTGGATGGAGCTTGCCAGAAGGACCTGCTATGTCATCGGCCGGCGTAGTGATGTACACCACCTGTTTGTGCATTGGGGCAGGCTTTGGCCCCTTAGGAGTGACATGACAGTGTGGTGGCTTATCTTTCATGCCACTCTGTGGATGTTGTGGGGGGAGCGGAACAATCGGATTTTCAAGAGGGAGTCTTGAGCCGAGGACATAGTTGTTTCTTTTATTTGTGCTAGAGTAAGGGAATGAGCTGCCATACTTTGTAATGTGAATTTCCTTACTCCTCATTTTGGCTGTTTGGGGGGCTAGGGTGCTCCACACTGTCTTTGTGTGGGCTTCTCCTGTATAGGGATTTTTTTTTGGTTGTCACTTCTTATACTTGTACATCCACTTTTTCATTTTATACATTAGTGGTACTACCCGCTTTCGAGGGCGGATCTAGGAGCAACGGTAAGGTTGTCTCTTGCGTGACCTGGAGGTCACATGTTCGAATCAGGAAACAACCTCTCACCTTTGCTGGGGTAAGGCTGCGTACATCGTCCCTCCCCAGACCCTGCACTGGCGGGATCCTCATGCACTGGGTATACCCTTTAGTTGTACTACCCACTTTCAAAAAAACAGTATATGTATGTTTTTTTTTTTGAGAAAGTTTGGATTCTACCACCAATTTTACAGAAAATAAGAAGTATATATGATAGCTTTGGAGATCTTTGATCACGGGATAGGGATCTCTAGGAATAAACTAAATGTCTGAAGCTCTGGAAATAAAATTCTGTTCTAGGGTAATGTTTTTGAACTTGAAGGTTTTAGCTTGAATTTGAGGTAACTTTCAGAAAAAAAACCACAAGAATTTAAAGTGAAAGATAAGGAATTAACTAGAATTTCAGTCAAAGGGTTTGCATGCTAAATCAGCCACTAGACTTTGTAGTCATGTTTGAGGGGCCACCCACAGTTTTCAGCCCAAAAGGCAGCAGTTCCACCCACCTGTTTGTGAGTCATTGACCAGTAACCAGCTTTTGAAATAGCAGCACAGATATCTGCTAAGGAACAGGACAACCTGTAAACAAATGGTCCAGTGTCTCTTCGTCCTCTTCAAAAAATGCAGCATGTTATTTTAATGCCTTCTAAGAAAGTGAACCAGCCAATCACATGCAAGAAGCCTACGATGCAAGATCCTCCAAATCAGGGACTTCTTTAACAGGCTCCTAGGTAGCCAAACATTGGTGATTATGGAGTGGCAGGTTCTGCCATCTGTGATGCAGGTATGAGCAGAGCTGGTTGAGAAATTGCTATCTTCTTCTACCTCCAACCCCATGGATCCATCCATTGGCAAGTTCTGCCATCTGTGATGCAGGTATGAGCAGAGCTGGCTGAGAAATTGCTCTCTCTCTCCCACCTCCAATCCCATGGATCCATCCATTGATTCTAATCCTAGCATTAACTCTCCAAGCTGTCTGATCTCTGATTTCCTCATCCTGCTGGTCACTTATGAAACTGAGAGCCATTTTCTGCTGATGCCATATCCTCATACATGTCTGCTACCACAACAAAAGGGTCTGAACAAACTCTACACAGCTGCACATACCTCTTGAGGGGTCCTCTCATACCATCTGAAGTGAATGCTCTGACCATTTCCAAGAGTAGTCTCTCTGCCAGCTGCACCACATCCTTAGCTTGAAGAAATGCAGCTCCATAAGTAGGAAGTGTTGTAGTATGCGGTACATTCTGCTTAGGTAGAGTTAGAGATATGCCAGACTGGTATAGCCATATATATATATATATATATGCATGTGACATCCTATTCATTTCTAAATTCCTTCTGTATGCCTCAAAGTAGAAAGTTCAAATAGCAATTGTAGACATCGCCCAAAAGGAAACCAAGTATGATTTGTTCCAATTTTCTTAATGATCATTTGTGCTATAATCCCAATCAACAGCAGACTTTAAGCTTTTGAAAGTGTCAATAGTTGCCATATGAATCTGTTTAAATAGGTGTAATAACAGATAACTAATTTGCACCCGTCGAAAAGCTCTAACTTAGACCTTTACATTCTTTCAAGGTCACTTATTTCTGCCCCATCTTTCATGATTTTGATGTTCTGTTTGTCAACAGGTGTTTAGCTCTTGGGACCAAACGAATGGCTCATCTGAATGCTATTGTACGGTCATTACCATCAGTTGAGACTTTAGGTTGCACAACTGTAATTTGCAGTGACAAAACTGGCACTCTCACTACAAACATGATGTCTGTTGCAAAGGTGATCAGCTTGAACCCTTGCATGTCTCTAATAGTCATCAAGTTTGTGGGTTCAATTTGTAAATTGATTCATTTTTGGGTTTTTTTGCATAAATCCCATTGTTACAGGTGAAATTATAGACATGCCATTCCTGGAAACGTATTAGCATATATATCCACTGTTATTTTGAAAAACTTGCAAATATACCATCAGACTTTGAAAAGCTTGCAAATATGCCATCAGAGATGGCATATTTGCAAGTTTTGGAAAATTACAGTGATGTATAACTAAATTTGCATATTTGCAAGTTTTTCAAAATAATAGGATATATATATGCTAATATGTTTCCAGGAATGGCATATCTGCAATTTTGCCTGTAAAACAATGGCATTTATGCAAAAAACCCTTCAGTTTTTTAAGTTGTTGACCTTTTTTTCCTTTAAAAAAAACTCGTATTTCTTCCTTTTTTTTAAAAAAATGAGGACTGGCTGGTCCCATCCTGGAACCGGCTGAACCAGATTGGTCCCTTCTGATCCAGATTCGTTTCTGGCCGGTCAGGCCTTGACTGGCCGGTTGTGCAAACTATGCCTACTAGGCTGCCTTTGCTCATGGTCTAGTTGGTTTGGCCTAAGGGAGCCTGTTGTGAACTCTTTTTGCAATGCTGATCACCCCAAAAGTCAAATACATATCATGAGACTAGTCTTTGATGGTTGATAATCCTTAGTTTTTTCCTGCTTGCAAGTAATCAATGACATTGTATCTCCTTGCTGCTTAATTTTTGAGAATTACTTCGAGGAGACAGGTTGCATGAACTTATTTTGTTTTGTTTGCCTAGGTTTGTGTGGTTCATTCCGCGCACCATGATCCTGTGACCTCAGAATATACTGTTAGTGGAACCACTTATGCTCCTGAAGGTCTTATTTTTGATTCCGCTGGAGTGCAGGTAAGAATATTTTCTGCATATTAATCTTTTAGGTTGCTAACACACTGAATCAGTGTTTTTCCCCCCTTTTTGTTTGTGTGTTGGGTGGATGGGGGCATCTGGGGGCAGATGTTCACTGATCTGTCTGAAGGCTCAAGGTGTTTGTATTTATCTATCTGGGTTTATCAAAACTCGGGCTGAACTGTACTTCTCATCCTAGAGCCTGTATATGTGTGATTGTGGGAAAAGTTGTAAAACCTATGAAAATAAATTCCGTGCCCTTTAAAAATGACTATTAACTAGATCTGCTTTAGTTATACATGCATGGGGGAAATTGCAGAAGGGTGGGGTGTGTAGCTCTGTAAAACTTACTATTGTCTTGGAAGGATACAGTGGTGCAACTTATAACTAATTTTGTAGAACCTTGGGTTATTTTCCCTCTATTTTCTCCCAGCTTGAATTCCCTGCACAATTTCCTTGCCTGCTTCATATAGCAATGTGTTCAGCACTTTGCAATGAATCTATCTTGCAATACAACCCGGACAAGAGAAACTATGAAAAAATTGGTGAGTCGACGGAAGTTGCTCTCCGTGTGCTAGCAGAGAAGGTTAGTTAATTTGTGCTACCTATGTTGTTTCCCTTGTGAGCTCTTGATTTCCATCCCCACTCTTGAAATTTGTGATTTTTATAGGCTATGTGTAAGTCAAACTGATGATGAAACTTTTCAGGTTGGCCTTCCTGGTTTTGATTCTATGCCTTCAGCTTTGAATATGCTGTCCAAACATGAGCGGGCATCATATTGTAACCATTATTGGGAGCACCAGTTTAAAAAGGTCTGCCTTCTAATTTTGTGATGGTCTGAAAAGTTGCTAACTATTACAATGCATCTATGTTGATTATGTTTCTTATTATTTTTGTACATTCGTTATCTTTATACAGTATTACAGTTTCATATTATGATCTGTGGAGTGGAATAACATAATTTATATCTCATGACAACCGATGGCTGGGAGACACTCTTACCTGGAACAAATACAGAAAGCATTGTTCTCATGTACATGAAAGCATTGTTCTCATGTACATAATCGATGGTTTTATATTTTCTTTTGTGGGTACTGGAGAGTGTTTGAGATTGTGAACTGCTTCTTTTTTTGTCTCTGCTTTTTTCACAGTCCAAACAATGTAAAGTGGAGATCACATGAATATAAAATGACGACATCACACTGTATTTTTCAGAAGTTTCTTCTACACTGTATTGTGAGTAAAAACTTTTTTTCTTGTCTGAACCTATCGAACATGTGTAAATGAACAGGCTGTCATAAAGCAACCCCCAAGCTTTGCATTATACATCAACATCATAACGAAAGATGCCATACTTGTTTATTGGCATTTACTTAAGCAGTTGGGCTCATATTCCCATGGTTGGAACATAGATGTCAGGCACTTACATCATGTGTACAAGGGTTTGCATGAATCATTTAGTCACAATATTATTTGTGTGATGAAAGTTTTTGACGTGGAGCTAGACTCGTGACATCAGACGACATACTCGATTGGTGTTACGCACGATGCACTATTTACACGGACGACGATCAGAGTCGTTTTAGCGTCAGTTTCATTTTTATTATATATTTTGTCTTTACTTGAGTCGGGTCTAGTAATTTAAAGTTGTAGGATTAAGTCTCTGATTTTTGTAAATTTTATTGGGCTCATTTGGAGTGAAGTTCATGTCTTTCTATTTTTTTGTAATTTTTGGTGCGATTTTCACACTATTTTTTAAGTCTAGGGGTAAAGTAGTCCAAGAGGGGCATGTTAAGAGTGGGGTTAGCCTAGCATAGTCTTGTAATCTCACTTTTCGAATTAATAAAGATTTATTAAGTGTGATTTTTACAGAATTTTTTCTTCTTTGTGATGGAGTTGAGTGTCCTGAGAAGAGGCAAACCCTAGGTGGTCCCTGCGAAGGTGAGGACGTAAAGCCTACACTCCCACCTCCCATCATTTTCCCCCTTCTATCCCAAACCATCTTGTTTTGTCCCTCATCAATTAGAGTCGAGATCTGATCTGCGCCGCTGTCGTTCAATGCCACTGCCATCGCCGTCGTCAGCCCTTCCTCCCTCCACTGTATGTCGTGATCTTCTTCCCCTAGTTTAAAATAAAAAAACAGAGGAGCCATCTTCTTCTTCCTCCCTCTTGTCACCTTGTTCCCCAGCCATGGCCAACCTTCCAGGTCTGCATAGTGACCGCTGACCCTCCATCTCACTTTCTCCTCCACTGTAAACCCTAGACGGCCTCCCTTCTTCATCTTCTTCTCAATCGCAGTAGCAGGGAGACTACCGACCGCCTCTCATCTTCCCATCGCCGACAACAGATGTAGCGGCTTTGACCGCCAGCGCTGTGGCCGCCGCCGCTTTCTTCCTCCTCCCTCCCTCACTCACTCACAGCAACGCCGCGGCCGCCGGAGTGCCCCAGCCACCAGATCTTGCATGTCCGACCGTCTGCATCGACGCCTCCCTTGCATTGTCGGGACTGTGTAGAGCTCCTCTGCTGCATCCCACACCCGCCAACTGCCCTTACCCCCTACTTCCGTAGAGCTTGTTGCAGGTCGCATCTGGGCCGCCCTACCAATAGCGTCGTCTGTGTCGCCCACCTCCATCCCAGCTATCCTCTGTTGGTCCCTGCGCCCAGTGGTCACCTAGCCGCGAGAACCTTAACAGCCGTAGCAGAAGGGGGATACTCCCATCAGTGGCGTCCACTGCGCACCGCGCTAGCCTCCCTGGTCCTAGCCCAATAGCCGGCCCAGCAGCGCCAGTAGAGAGGCCCAGTTCGACCCACGGTGGATCCGCCCATCCTGTTCCACACCAATTTAGTATCAATTTGGGTAATCTCTTACACATGCGCCACATAAATTTTAATTTCCTCGTACGTCTACCGAACGGGAGGCCGACAAAAATAATTCTAGATGAGGAGCATCGGGATAAGTATGCTTCCTGGGCTATTGTTGATGTCTTATTGAAAATCGGCGAAATTATTGTCGAGGGTGACCGAGCTTTTGTCGAGTTCCATTGACAGTTTATAGGTGGAACCCTGTTGAAAACTGTTAGTTATTTTGATGGAGCTTGGTGCACTATTGATTCTTTGAAATCTTACATTACTTTGGGACAAGTGGATGGAAGAGCGACATGTTACTATAGACTCTAACCAGTCTATTTGTGCCATTCAACAGTCACATTTAAGGGGTAAATTTTGTTTTCCCAAGTATATTTTTGTCAGTGCCAAGCCAGTGCTTCCAGAGCAGAGTGTGACAGGTAGAGAGTCACTAGAGTTGGCGATCATTGCTCAGGGTGACCGTGTATGTGTGAAGCCTATAGTTGATGCTTCTTGGGATGTTTCATTGTTCGCCGAGTTGGGACTTCATTTGATATTTGATGACGTGTTTGAGATAGACTCTTTGTGGACAATAGTTAGTGGCCCACGTGATATTGTTGCATGGGATCAGAGTTTATTTGTCGATTCTAGGTTGGATTTGATGGATGATTCTTTACTCACTGCTAACTCATCCTTTGAGAGTATTTTGATTGGCGTTCCCGATGATGTCTGGGATCAAGATTTATTTATTGTGTCCGGATTAGACTTGATTGATGACGCTATGTTTGAGGTTGCTTCGTCAGTTGCTCCACCTGACGTCGTGTTACTTCTGGAGCCGTCTCATGTTGATATGGTGTGGTTAGATTTTTGTGAGGCTCCTGTTAAGCGACAGTTCGAGATCCCTGATATGATTTTGTGCACGGAGTTCTTTGTTTGTCCTCTTGTGTTCGTCTTTGTCCTACTTCGACACTTCAAAGTTTGAAGACGTCCGTTCGTTTTCGAACCGGGGGAGATTGATGTGGAGCGAGATCGTGACATCAGATGACAGACTCGATTAGCGTTACGCACGATCGTAGGACGACGAACGGAGTCGTATTAGCGTCATTTTCATTTTTATTGTATATTTTATTTTTATTTGAGTCGGGTCTAGTAATTTAAAATTGTAGGATTAAGTCTCCAATTTTGTAAATTTTACTAGGCTCATTTGGTGCGAAGTTCGCGTCTTTCTATTTTTCTGTAATTTTTGGTGCGATTTTCGCACTATTTCTTTAGTCTAGGGGTAGAGTCGTCCAAAAAGATCATGTTAGGGTTAGGCTTAGCCTAACTCATATAAATATTCATGTAATCTCACTTTTCAAATTAATGAAGAATTATTGAGTGCGATTTTTATATAATTTTTCTTCTTTGTGATGGAGTTGAGAGTGCCTTGAGAAGAGGCAAACCCTAGGTGGTCCTTGCGAAGAGGAGGGCGCGGAGCCTACATTCCCACCTCCTTTCATTCTTTCCCTTCTATCCCAAACCATCTCGTTTTGTCCCGCATCAGTTTTAGTTGGAACTCACAAGAGTGATGAGGGATGGGGCTGGAAATGGTATGTTTTTTGTATCCATGAAACTCATATTCCACCTCATTTGCAGAAATCTGTGAGGTAAGGCCAATGCATTGTGAGAAATATGAAGACCACAGATAGATAGTAGGGTAGACTAATGGTCACAGACGCAGAAGCTTCACATATTATTACTTTCTTTTTCTGTTTTTTGGAAAGATATTACTTGAGTGAACATATGTGTTATCAGGGAAATTCTCTTTTCCTTGTGTTAAAGACAAAATTAGATGTTTTTTTTCCATTAATGATTTAGAATATCCAAAAGAAGAGTCTCACAGATGCAGAAATGAGGAGGGATTCTAAGGTTACAGCATACCAATATTCACCAAGGTTGGCCGGCTTGGCAAACCTGATTGACTTGATCCAACCCAGATCCAATACAAGTCGGCTTAAATCAGATTGCTTGGGGGAGAATCTGTAAAAGTAAGCAAGAGGGAGGGATGGTGTTTTATCAAGACGAAAACGCATCGCTCTCACGGTATTATGAGATTATGATGGACGGCATTTTCTGTTATGAACGGATACTCCCTTTTTTTTTTATTACCCCGAGCGATCTTATGCATTTAGGGTTTAGAAGTTTCCTGTGATCACGGGATGGATTCTCTCTGAGGAGGCGAGGGTATACATGTAGAGCTTACATGAAAGACCGATATCCGTCCTGTGGGGTGCGCATTGTATCGGGCGACATGGGTTCGAGCACTGGACCTTTCTCCACTGACCGTGGTCAGTGTTGATTTACATCGGCGTAATGTCCGAACACCTTTGTTTAATTGACAATAAGAAGGCTTAAAGATCTACCCCATGGGTTCAAAGAAAAAGGGAGGACGTATGTTGCTTAAAAGATCTACCCTATGTGGACTGCAAAGTGGAGAAGGCGGAAGCCAGTAGGAGACCTGGTTGAACAGGCTAAAGTTGACCGTTAGAGCTTAGCTGCTAACCCAGGCTCTAGGGGTACTTTGGTAATTGAATGGTGTTGACGTCATGAAGGGCATAGAGGTCAGGGAGCCGGAAGAATGTCCAAGGTTGTATAAACATCCATACATGATTAAATGCCCCACAGGGGGATATACACAATTTTTCATTGAATAGGGTTTATTTGTAACTTGTTAAGCTGGCACGCACCGGGGGCCGCATTATAAGGAAACTTTGTAACATTACAAAAGAGCGTCGACGAATTGTCAACTGTACAAGAAGCCGTTACACTCAAACGGGTATGCTTCGATCCCGATGTCTTTAAGAGGGGCATTTTAGTCACTATATCATTTTAATGACTAATAAAATGTCCATCCATTTTCTTTTGAGACATACGGAGAACGAGACCCGGAGGATCGACATTAGAAAGCCCATATGGGGGCATAAATACAACTCACACATAAGATAGGTTTTTCCGTTGAGTCCACATAGGGGCATAAACGGAAAAAGCCAACCAAACTTACAACCGCCCGCATAGGGGCGTATACATAAGCCCCGGGGAAGTGACATACCCCAAGTGGGCAAAAACAACGAACAATTTCTCCTCTCTAAGTCTCCTCCAGTCTAGCCTGACCCCCAAAATGGGACCCCATAGGGGCTATTTATAGCGGGTCCGCCCGGGGGCGCGGGACCCCGGGCGGGTCCGTCCGGGGGCGCGGGACCCCGGGCAGGTCCGCCCGGGTGCGCAGCACCCCGGGCAGGTCCGCCCCGTCCGCGCGCGGCCGCGGGGAACCGCCCGGGGGTGATTTACCCCGGGCGGGGTTCCCTCTCCTCGGGTGGTCCAATCTCCAATTTAAAAGCGTCCGTACGGCTTCGATAGCGACTTTTCTGCATCTTCGACTCCGTCCGGGCACGTGGAAGAGAGGAAACTTCCTTCCGAGCTTTGTTCGTCGTCTTCCACGCATCGTTTGTCCGACGGGGGGAGGAATTTTTGATCCTGCGAGACGTGATACACGTCGTCGGGATACTAAAAAGGTGTGCATAGCACGTTCTCTTGCCCCTAGAGCTTGATTTTGTTGATTTCACCCGGAACCACATGATTGCAATAATCTCCGTAGATTTATCACGGGTTCTTCTCGCTTCTATGGAGTAGAACGGGTTGGACTAAGCCGACGCCGACAGCATGAAGCCTCCGTGCTTGCATGTATATTTTTCCGGTTACAACAGATGGGTATCAAGAATATAAAGATTTCAATTTCGCTTTACTAAGCAAAAGTGCGATCAAGCTTGACTTTGAAAAAGCTTCTGACAGGGTGAGTTGGTAGCGTCTACTCGATGTCCTTAGGAGGATAGGCTTCGATGAGAAGTGGGTCAGCTGGATGAGGGCTTGTCTCCAATCATCCCCATTTGCGGTACTCATCAATGGGAAATCATCAACTTAATTCCATAGTGGCAGAGGTTTAAGGCAACGTGACCCCATATCTCAAGCGTGGCCTATCTAATCTCTCTCTAGCCTCTCCTAGTGTGAGAAGCTCTGAGAATCTCGGGCATGGCCCGCCGGGGTGTACTTGCTGGAGTGCGCCCACGCAAGGGGAATGGTCGTTCAAACTCCTCCGACCTACTACGGATGCGGGAGAAGGTGACACATCCGGCGTTTTTGCAAGGTGGGGCCTCCTTCGCCGGTAGGGGCTTGGGGGAGGACTGAGCGCAACAAATCTTTCGTGATGGTGGTGAAGGGGCACGATCCTAAGGGGCTTCTAGCGTCGGGGAGCAAGCGTTGCGTCGATGCAGGGGACTTTCTGGCGGACCTTTTGCTCAAAAGGGTGGGCTGGCTTCGTCGGAGCCTCTGTGTTATAATGGTGGAAGGATCGGTCGGGCCAGAGCCAGTCAATCGTAGGTTCAAGGAGCTCATAGTGGGTAGCTGGGGGACCTCTAGGGTGGCACAGATGTCTTTCCTGGTGGTCGGCCAAGATGAGCAGCTACTGGCGACGCTGGTAGACTCGGGCGTCATGATGGCGGGAGGAGCCCTTCTGTGTCTCCAATGGTGGACGAAGTCTAGAGGCATATTTCCTTGCCCCAAGACGAGGAGGCTTCACGTTGTGATAAAGGGGGTCCCTCTGTTGCTCTTCGATGAAGAAGGGATCTCGTTCGCAGTCTAAAGCTTTGGGAGCTTAGTCAGAGGGGAGTATGGGTTTTTTGCAGCAATGAAGCTCACTAAAGAAAAAAAAAACAACACAAGGAAGCTGATAAAGTTAAGAGTTAGCCAAGGCAAAGCAAGTACAAGGACAATTAAAAGGAAAGATTGAACTGCATGCCATCCGGAGCTGACGAAAAGGTGGGCCACAACACCACCTGCTCTGGTTGTAGGCCGACAACTCTCCCAGCCTTGGCCACACCATCCCAAAGGTTCCACAATGTGGTGCTATTCTCAACAAGGGTCGCATATTCAAACGCCCCAATGCGGATGATGGAGCCAATTGAATGCCTCTCCCACTTCGGCCATAAGTCATCTGTAAAACCTTCAGGATGGAGGGTAGTTTCCATAGGAGTAACCTGAGGATAACCACAATTTGATAGAAAATGTACCCACGATGAATATACCCTTTGATCTACTGGGGCCTTGCTCTGCCCCGAGGAGGTGTCGGCTGGCTGCCTTAAGGGCTTGATTGCCCCTGCATACGGCCGCCAGTCTGTGGTGATTGCCCCATTCTTGGCCTCCCACTGCGAACGAAAATCTCTAATTGCCCTGGCAATTCTTGGGAATTGTGCATAAAGAAATGAATTGTCAATAATAAGGGGTGGCAAATCAATCCTTCCCAACTGGGCTTCCTCGGCTTCTCTTAGTTTTTGTGGAGGTTGTCTGAAAATATTGCTGTACTTGAACCACCATCGGGCATAGTATATGTCAATCTAGCCAACCCGCCTCCTCTCTGGCAAAGTACACCTCTGCTCTGATCCGCCCCTGGAAAAATAATCCCATCAACTGCCTGCAACTAGATAGGTGTCATGACTCCTACAAAGTTTGCAATCTATAGCAAAGCCTGCATCTGGGGGAATTGACTGGTCATAACTGAAATTCCTCGAAAAGCGGTGGGGATAATATGGCTCAAGGATCGTCGTGCTGCCCTTCCTGAATACAAGAGTGCTAGGCTTGATACAGCATAACCAATCCTCATAGAAAGCAAAGTTGGTAGTTTGATGATGAGGAAGGCCATAAGATAACCCATTTCGGCTTTCAATAGGAAACGGTCGGAAGTCATAGGAGCTGTGGGCAAAGTGTAGGCCCTCCTTTCCTTGAATAGGGACCAATGAGAGCATTCTCCGTGCCCTTAATAATGCTCGTGCTGGCTCTGATCAGGCGGTTCTGGAATAGAAAAATCAATGGTGTCGCCAGGTTTTCAACTGGTACATTCTGACATAATGATGGCAGCAAAAGCCCGACCCACGCACTCAAGTAGTTGGTAGCCATATATACACTCCTATCCCTAGGAGAGTTGTGGGCTGTCAAGTTTCCCAAGCCATGATAAATGTTTGCCAATGCAGTAGGAGCGATTGTCAGTCTGTGCCCGTCAGCAAGAAGACAAGCAGGATATATAACCTCAGGTTGTACTAGACCCTCCTCTCCATATGGCATAACAAATGTGGCCAGCCAATATACAAGGTACGCTGCAAGATAGGTCTGATCTGGCAATCTTTGGGGGTTCCACCCCTCATTTTCTGGTGCAGATAAATACCGCCTGTTCTCTTGTGAAGGCAGAATGAGCTGATGGTACTGCCTCAAGCGCCTATCATCTTCAGTAAATCTCTCGTGAAAGCAGAATTGCCCATTATAGAAGTACTGAATCCACGCATTTAAACTAACGCTTACAGCGCTAGCTGATGTAGTGGGAGCTTTCTTTTTGCCAAAGTGAGCTAGATCTCGCCAAACTTTCATTCAATATCGAAAACTTAGAGGAAGCCCGTATTCTCCTGTCCCTGTGGAATAGTTCCTGTGAAGATCTTCAAGAGATACCTCCTCATAAGGGCGTCCAAAAACGGGAAGGCCAGAGATTTTGTGGAAGCTCCATAGATCAAGTGTCGTCTCTCCCTCAGCCGTTGCAAAAGGATTAAACCGACAGTTAAATCTTTCAGCCAATGCCTGCAGCAACCCACTATAGCAGGGATAGCGATACATAACATCAGTAACAATATGGCGAATGCTCACAAGTTCTAGTAGTCTGGTATAGTGATGAAGAACTCCCATGAGCCATTCTATGGCTCCCAATAAAATTTATGAGAAGAAATAACTGCCCATTTGCCATACCAACAGGGCGCAGAACTGCACATGACTTTGTCCAAAAGGCATAGTTTGTCATACCCCTGTGAAGGAAATTGTATACCAGAGGGAGCCAAGAAATATCCCGAAGCAGAATCAGAACTGTCTTGTGTTTTCCACCCAAGTCCCAAGTAGCAGCTGAAAAGGTCCAAGTCCAGGTGGGGTAGCCAGTCTCGGAATTGAAGAAGCCCAACTGGGCAGTAGCAGGAAACTAGATCTGTCGCTTGATGCCCACAGGGAAGTTGGGAAAAGAAGTGCCACAGCAGCCAGGCATGCTATCTCGGCCGACCAAAATAGTCCTCTCAAGCTGAACACGTTCCGCCGACAAATAATTGTCGTCTTCATCCATTCCCTCAGGAATAAAGTTTTGAATGAAGGGAAATAAAGACTAATCCAAAGGGTAGTGTTTTGGATAACCCTTTGGGCACTCATATTGATAGCAACCACCACGTCTGGTAATCAAAGACAAATCAACTATTCCATCGCCAGGGTCTCCCTCAGGAAGCGGGCTAGAAGCAACTATGCTCAATCCTCTATCAGGAGAAAATAAAGTTTCCGCGGTGATCCTCGACAGCCCCAAGGGCGGCATCAATCTCTGAGAAGCAATGGGGGTGGTGTGTCCATCCTGTCCCTGGGATCCGCGAGTATGGCTCCTCCTAGCACAAGTCATGATGAACAACCTATAGGGAAAAGAAGACCAAAAAGAAAACGTTACAGAACGTTAGTCAAACGTCACAAGCAACAAAAATATCAAATTTGCAGGCTATGGAAATATTAACAGAAGTGCATAAAATTTTAAAAGGGCACGGGCCACCCGTCATTGCCTATGGCTCCGACGGACCTCCCGTGGGGGACATTTGTTGGACCCCAAAAAGGTTATTACTATTTTTTGATATTTTCAAGAATTTTTCAAAAAGAAAGAAAGAAAAATGAGTTTTATCATGAATGACCTTGAAACGACGAGCTCGTCGTCGTCATGAACTCCCATAAGCGTCCTGTTAAAATAGGGACTATTTACAATTTTACATGTGCTTCTATGCACAGAAAGTCAGAAACTTCCTCAAAAGGTGGTATAAATCCGCTCACTCGCACGGGGAATCCACCACAAAGAAATGTTTTTGTCTTCCGGGTTGTCCCGACGGTCAACGGGAATGTTCTCTCCAACTCTAGAACAAACAAAAAAGTGCCAAAGCCACGAAGGCAGGTCTTACACTTGCTGAAGACTTCCCTACCAGCAGTAAAACATTCTTTTTTACCAAGTGGGCCGGCTTTTTATAGCCACCGGGGTCAAGCCCCTCCTTCTACCCCTTCCTCTCCTCCTCCGCACAGTGGGAAGCCAGGAGGGGGAACCCCCTCCGGTGGCCTGTACACCGGAGCCCCCCCCCTCGCTCGTCAAACCAGAGGGGGAACCCCCCCTTCGATGTTCCTTGACTGGAGGGACCCCCTCCGGTCCCCATGTACCGGAGGGAGCCCCCCTCCGGTGCTTGTTTGACCGAATGGAATCCCCTCCGGTCTCTTCTATCCCCACGCAAAAAGAAAAAAAAAAGAAGCTGCAGCAAAAGAAAAAAAATGAGAAGGGGGAGGGGAAAGGTCACCTTCTCTGTTGCAATTCCACCGGAGAGTGCTTCCAATTGGGTTGACATCCCCTCCCCCACTCCTCCTTATGCCTATAAAAAAGAGGAGCCTCCAAGCACAAAAGAAGCAGAACTCGGAGAAGAACGAGGAGAAGAAAAAGGGACAAAAGGAAAATACTTGGCGAGCTTGCAGCAGGCCCAAGTCCAAGGAAAAGAGAAGGCTGTGCCCCCTACTTTACTGCTCAGTCTTGTTGGGTCTATGTCCCTACAATTTACAAAAAAGACCCTTCTAGGGTATGTTTTGATAAAAATGTCCCTTGGGTGTACAAGAAAGCATTGTATCATCATACATTGTGTAAAGTCATGAAATTCAATGAATGTTGGAAATGCATCAATTTATTTCATGCGAGAAAATTATGCAAAGATCCCCATATGGTTCGGGAATTGTATTTTTACCCCGGATTCTCCGGAATTGTGTAAAAGTCCATATATTTCAGTGAAAAATCAAAAAATATGAAAATTTAAGAAAGATATTTTTGCCTAAGAGAAAATTTTCCCCGACTCGTGAAAATGTCTCCTTTCAAAGCTAAGTCCCAGGAATTACATTTTTACCCTAGATTTCCTCAAAAATTGCCTATATGCCCGCAAAAATCTTATAAAATGCAGAAAATTCAGGCAAATTAAAAGGGCCATATGTGGCACCTTAGTCATGCAAGAAATTTAAAATTGCGAGTGGCCTCTCATAAGAGGGAAAATTATAATTGAACCCTCGCTTGAGGAAAGATCATAGAAATTCCCTCCCTATCTCGGGGCATGAGTCGTAAAGACAAATGAGAAGTCTTTAGCAGTTAATCAAGGGTATTCGGATTTCTCCGATGTAAATTAACGTCGACTCCGGTCGGCGGGAAAAGGTCCAGTATACGAACCCTTAAATCGTCTGATAAATCCAAAAACGCGAAACAAATAAAGAAATGCAAATAAACATGCTGATGATAATCGAAAAGTCAAAATTTTAATTCATCACCAACATGTCTGCATTTTATTTACCTGTTGTTTTCGCGTGTAAACAGCTGTTCACAGAAGAGCAGACTTGCAGACTTGTTTTTGTACACGACTTACTTCCTCACCTCTACAGCAGATAGTGAGGCTCTTGTGGGTCCCTTTCTAGAAGAGAAGGTTATGAATGCGATTTTCTCTCTTATAGGTGACAAAACTCCTAGGCTAGATGGTTTTCCCATGGTTTTCTTTCAGCAGTGCTAGGCCATTGTTAAGGAGGGCCTCCTTGGTGCAGTTAGAGAATTCAAGGAGGGCAGGGTCTATTTGAGGGGTATTAACAAAAGTCTCTTGGTCTTGATGCCTAAGAAGAAGGGCCCACAAGCATAGGCTAATTTTAGACCCGCTAACTTGTTGAATAGCACCTACAAAATCATTTGCAAAGGTGTTGGCAAGGAGATTGGAGAAGATAATTGATGGTTTAGTTAGTGGGCAGCAGGGTACCGTTGAATCCCACAAAATTCATAATTTCTGATAATTACAGTAAATTTCAGAAATTAAGATGCTTTATGGTATGACATGAAGCGATGCTCAATCATCGCCGTCATAAAGATACTCATGGGCATTTCTGCACCCGTAATTCTCTCGAAAGATTTCGAGAATTTTATTTCATAATGACCGACGAAAAATATGGCGTAGCGCTGATATCGTCGGTTCGCGGAGTACCTTTGCGGTTTAGGGCCTATTATCCCGACCATATAATCACAAGCGGCGTCGCAGCAAGGAAAATCAAGAGGGACTACGTACGCACACCTGTCAAAGTGGCCGAACGACTGTGTATCACACGACACGGATGGGTGCAAAGACTCCCCTCCAGGCGAGCGGCGCGCAACCAAACAACAAACGAACAATCCTTCACTCCTGCACGAGTCTCCACCAACGTATTGCTGCCACGTGGCGAAGAGCGGGCCTCGGGAGCAATAAATACAGAGCAGCAGCTTCTTCTCGACCCAGGGCGACAAAAAACGAGAGAAAGGACGCGAAGAGGGGTCAAAAGGTTACCCCGGGGGTCAAATGACCCCGCTGGGCCCCCAGCAGGTTCTACCGACCCCGTGGGGGTCGTGCCCACCCCGCTGGGCCTCAGCGGGGTCGACTGACCCCCGCGGGGGGTTGACCCAACCCGCTGGACCCAACGGGGCCAGCCAAACCCGCAGGAGGGTCGTGACACCCCTCTGGACTCCCAGCGGGTTCAACGTGACCTCTGCGGGGTCACTTGACCTCGCTGGGTACCGCTCGCGGGTCAAACGACCCCCCGGGGTCGTGTTCCCATTAAAAAAAAAGAAGAAAAAAAAAAGGCCACCCCACCTTGTCAGAATTGGGGCTAAGACCCATTTTTTTGTCATAATTGAGGCAAATCCTCACATTTTTTGTCAAGGTGGGTTCCCTACCTTCTATAAATAGCCCCCTGGGCCAGGCATCTATGGACACAGAGAACATCCACGGAGCATCCAGCATCTGGAGAAGACATCTGTTCGTTTGTATTGACCCGTGAGGGGTAGGTGATCCCCGGGTCTTGTACTTATGCCCCAAAGGGGTATTTTTGTAATTATGTCCCTCTGCGGGTCATGTTTGTAAGTTTCTACGTCCCGGAGCGACTAAAATGTGTAGTTCCGCTCCTATAAAGGGGAGAATTACAGAAATGCCCTCCCCGGGATGACGAGAAACGAAAGTCTTGTTGTTTGCAAGTTTGCCCAGCAATTTCGCCCTGCAATTTCTTGTAATTGGGGCTACGCCCCTATTTCTCGCGTCAGTGCGGATTTCTGTACTATGATGTACAGTCGACAACTCGCCGACAACCTTTATACCCATTTGGGCTTTAAATGTACTTGGTGTACTCTACAAATTTCCTTTGTACATCGATCGAGAAAATTATAAGAAAAACCTCCAGACATTCGGGAATTGCATATATACCCCTCATTCTGCAAAATTGACGCATGTTTGCGGTTTGCCTTCTATGAAGTCTCTTGCCACTCCTTTGGTTTGAGGACATTGTCAGCTCAGCCTGACACTTGGGTGCCGCCTCAAACCTAGGTCTATGTAGGGTTTGGTAAAATTACTAAAATATCATTGTGACCTAGAAATGGCCTAGTAGCCCCTAAAACTCTCCATAAATGGCCTCAGCGCCTTGGGAAGTTAGTGACCTTATCCTTCTTCCTTTCTAACTCAGAAATTCCAGAAATATCCTGGGAGCGTAAAATTGTCATAATACCCCCGGGGCCCAAGAAACCTCCTGCCACTTCAAAATGCCGATGGCCCTGCAAAATTGCATCCATACCCCCAGACTCTAAGGCTTTTGCCTATACCTAAGAGGCCTCTGATAAAGCCACAGCCCTATCAGTCTGCTGGTGGTGAACGAGTGGTGGCTGTGAGATGCCCAAGTGAACAAGTCTCCAGCATCAGGACCTATAAAGGGGGTTTTAAGATTTTTTTGACAGTTAAACAAAGGTGTTCGGACGTTAGGCCGATATAAATCAACACTGACTGCAGTCAGTGGGGAAAGGTCCAGCACCTGAACCCAAATCGTCTGATACGATGCGCACCTACGGAATAAACCTCCACATATAGAGGAATGTTTCTTTTCAAAAAGAACATATTTATATTATATATAATTTCCGTGGCCAACAGCCGCACAAAGTCATGCGCACGCGCTCGATGAAATTAAGCTTTTAGCATTTGAAGGCCCATGGATATTTTGCCAAGCACATGGTGGGCGACCAAAACTGTGTAGGCCACCCCTACGGCCCACAAAAAAGTCAAGTGTTTAGCCCTTACGGTGCTTAGGCATTTCATCAAACACCTTCTGAGCGATACAAAGTTATGCACACTCGCTCAACAAAATCAACCTTTCAGCTTCTAAAGCACTCGTGACATTTTATCAAGCGTCTGGCGGGCGACACATGGCCATGCAACTATTCAATAAAGGCCCACGCCAAGTCGAGCTTTTAGCTCTTTATGACAAGTGGGCATTTTACCAAGTACCATGTAGGCGGCGCCAAATTATACACCCATGGGGACAAAACCTATACAAAATTAAGTTTTTAGTGCTATCGTGTATCCCCGTGGCATTAAAATAAACCTCCCGTTACCTCAGAGTCAAACAGGTAGCAAGGGGGCACTTAGAGACGGCCAACAAACAAATAAAAATCTCCACTCGTCGTTCTGCTAGAAGAAGTAAAAAAAAAACAATAGAAAAATTCCAGGAAAGGAGGCTTTTATAGCGTTGACCAAAACCACAAAAAAGGAGGGGGGAGGGGGAGCCGCTCTCTCCCTCTCCTCTCTCCTGCGCCCATCCGGGGGACCCCCCGGGCCTGCTCCCACTAGGGGGAGACCCCCCGATCTGCTCCACTGGGGGTGGGGGGAGCCCCCCCTCCCCGCCTGCATGCACCGGGGAGAGCCCCCCCAGGTCTGATTGGACCCCCCTCGGTCTCCTCCACCAGGGTTAGCTCCCCTCCGCCCACCTGCTTCCATCGGGGGGAGCTCTCCCGAGTCTGCCTGCACCAAGAGGAGCCCCCCCGGTCTGCTCCACCGGGCCCCCCGCCTGACTGCACTGGGGGGAGCCCCCCCGGGTCTGCCTACACCGGGGGGAGCCATCCCCGGTTTGCTTCACCAGGGGGTGCTTCCCCCCTTCTGCCTGCACCGAGGGGAAACCACTCGGGCCTACTGCACCGGAGGAGACCCCCCCGGCCTGTTCCACCAGGGGGAAGCCCCCCCCTCTCTCCGCTTGCTCGCGCACCCAGGGGAATCCCCCCTTGGGGTCTCCTCCCACCGGGGGAGGCTTCCCCCCTCTTCTTCCTGCTCCACCAACGGGGGTGGCCTAGAATGGGGAGAGGAAGAGACGGGGAGATGAAGATGTGAGGGGGCTTACCTCCACCAAGTTCCACCGAGGGAGGTCTCCTCCTTGGCCTCTTCCACCGCCTATAAAAGGGAAGACTTCCTTCTCTTAAAACGGGACTTGGACTCTCGTGGAGGGTTGAAGCCAAAGAAGAAGAAGAAAGCTTGGAGCTCTTTTGAAATTGTTGTTAAACTCTGCTCAAAGGGGAGGGGGCGGCCTTTTTATGTTAAAACAAAGATGTGTTAAATTTGCATAAAAGTCCCTATGTTAGGGGATATTTACCAAAATACTCATATGAAAGGGATGCGTTATATCTATTGTTAATGATGAAAAAATCATGTGAATGTCATAAGACTCTTTAACTATGGGATTTTTGGATATGTAATTATGGGTAGAACCTTGCAAAAAATCCCAAAATTATAGTTTTAGCCCGAAGATGTCAAAATTGCACTTTTTCTAAAATCTTTGCGAGATTACACAGGAGTTTGGAAACAATATAGGAAAAGGAAGAAAAAATTCAGAAAAATCAAATATCAAAGAATAGACAAGGATGCCTCAATCAAGAAAAAAATGGAGAAAAGACCCCAGTGGACCTACAAATTACATAAATACCTCTGATGGTCAGAAAATTATAGAAATACCCTCGGTGGTTAGAAACTTACAGAAATGTCCCCGATGGCGGGAAAATTACGGAAATTCTCCCATTAGTGAAAAATTGCAGAAATATCCCCGATGACGGGAAAATTGTAGAAATCTCCCCGATGAAGGAAAAATTACAGAAATATCCCTTATTGCGGAAAAATTACAGAAATACCCTCCATTTGTGGGGTCTCAAAATCACCAAAGTACTCTCGTTCTGGTTTACGTCATTTGTCCAACTCGGTGGAGCGGGACCATGCCCCTTCCCTGAAGAGGTGTGTGCTCTCTTGAGTGTGTCTTATGGCTAGCCATCCAAACCCATATATCTTTTTTATGGCCAAGAGCTATTATGTCTAGAAACTCAGAAATGGGTGAAATTGCAAATAAACCCTGAGAAGTCAAGAAATAAGGACGAGGAATGCCCAGGAAGTCGAATGACGGGATTATTTCCGAGAAGTCAAGAAATTAAGACGAGGAATGCCTAGGAAATCAAATGACGAGGTTATCTCCGAGAAGTCGAGAAATGAAGTCAGGTGTGCCTAGGAGGTCAAACGACAGAACGATCTCCAAAAAGTCAAGAAATGTCAAATATATTCCGAGTAGTCAAGAAATGATGACGGGACTATTTCCGAGAAGTCAAGAAATGAGGACGAGGAATGTCTAAGAAATCAAATGACGAGACTATCTCCGAGAAGTCAAGAAATGAAGTCAGGAGCGCCCAGGAAGTCAAGCGACGGGGCGATCTCCGAGAAGTCAAGAAATGAAGACGAGGAATGCCCAAGAAGTCAAGACATGACAGGGCCATCTCCAGTAAGGGTGAAAATGTCCTTTATGGACACCAAGTTAACTTATAGGTCCGATCACAACCAAAGGAGTGGTCATGGCCGCAAGGTAGATCCATCGGACTGACAATGGTCATCTCGGCGATCCAACAGTCCGATCGTGATGGAGTTCAAATTCAACTGTCCGATCGTGATGGGACTCAAATTCGAAGGTCTAGATGCAGACTGAAGCAAATCCAAATAGTTTCAACCGGCTGTAATCCCGAAGACCCGATTATACAATCGGGACTTGTGGGTGACTTGTTCGCACTCCCCTCACGCCGTATGTAACCGTCACACACAGGACTATATGTAAAGGTCTTAAAGGACCGATTTAAATTCAAAGTACATACGTCCCAAGAAGTGAAGTCTCCAAATTTCTTTGCAAGAGTATGTACCCGTCATGGGCGATCATCAAGATCATTAATGTCACAACAGATAGAGGCAAAAGACGTTCTTTAACAGTTAATCAAAGGTGTTTGGACTTGTACCGATGTAAATTAACACTGACTCCAGCCGGTGGAGAAAAGTCCAGTACACAAACCCTAAATCGTCTGATAAACCTAAAAGTGTGGAATTAACAAAAATGCCAAAATATATACATATTTATCCAACGAAATGGATGTCCAAAAATTCCGCGTGTAAACAGGTAGTTCCATTAGGGGGAGACACATCCAAGAGAACTTTCTTGTTGCTCATGAGTGCTTGTATGTTATGAAACAACAACGAAAGAGGGGAGTGGTGCTCAAGTGCATTTTGAGAAGGCTTATGACAAAGTTAATTGGAATTGTCTTCTTTAGGTGCTTGCTAAGATGGGCTTTCACCAATCTTGGATCTCCTGGATACGAGAGTGTATCTCTTCCGCTTCCTTCGCAGTTCTCATAAATGAGCAACCATCTACCTACTTTCCTAGTGGGAGAGGGCACCGGCAGGGGGATCCTTTATCTCCACTTTTGTTTGTTCTGGTGGCTTAAATTCTGAGTAGGCTGTGGATGAGAGTAGAGGTGGCAGATGTGATTCGAGGGTTCCAGGCCGGTCACTACAATAGCATCATCACCCATCTTTAGTATGCCGATGACATTATCCTCTTTCTAGTAGATGAGGAGCACTAGTTGATTAATGCTAGATTGATACTAGAGATGGTGCTGGATATCAGTGGGCTCAAGGTGAACTATGGCAAAAGTCACGTTGCGGGGATCAATATGGAGGAGCCAGCTCTTAGGCATGTAACTTCCATCTTTGGGTGTCAGATTGTGGAGTTTCCTTTCTCCTATCTAGGCCTTCCGTTGTCTCCCGAGCCGCTCCATTGTAGGGATTAGTAGGTAGTGGTGCAGAGATATGAGTCAAGGTTGGCAGGATGGAAGGCTAGGCTTCTCTCTTATGGAAGGCGTTTGGTACTATGCAAGTTTGTGCTTGACAGTTTGCCGATCTATTTCCTCTCTATTTTTTGAATTCCGAAGACTATGGTCAATAAATTGGAATTTATTCAGGTTAGATTTTTTTGACATGGCAATGAAAGTAATGGTAGGGGATGGCATGACTTGGGACAGAGTTTGTAAGAGCAAGGAAGCAGGGGGTATATGGGTATCAAGAATATGAGAGACTTCAAGTTGGCCTTACCATGCAAGTGGATATTGAGGCTTGGGACAGAAGATGCAGGACTATAGACACAACTCATCACACAGAGGTATTATACCTCATCCAGGGTGTGGGATTTGCTCCCGCCTCATATGAATAATGTCTGCCCTATTTTGAGAGGCATCCTACAGTGTGTTGACTTCATCAGAGTCAGTGTTCGGTTCAACCTGGGCAATGGAGAGAGGATTTCTTTCTGGTAGGACAGGTGGTGTGGAGATTTCACGCTAGCGGATATTCGTCGTTATATGCTATTGCGGGTGCACCGGGAGCTTTCGTGGCTCAGTCCTTTGACACGTAGCTGTTGGGAGGCATTTGGTCACCTACCTTTAGGAGGAACCTCACCATTGAGGAGATGAACCTGCTGGAATATCTCTTCGCTTTCCTCCTACAGTTCAGACCGGATGCCATTGCAGGAGACAGATGGGCGTGGAGATGGGAGAGGGATGGACGGTTCTTAGTGAGATCGGCCTATTCCCTCATTTTAGATGGTGGACTACGACATACATTTGCACCTCAGATTTGGACCACCAATAGTCCACTCAAGGTCAAGTTGCTAGTTTGAAGGGATTCCCATGGGCAGCTGCCCACGTACGATAGACTGGCCCCTTTCTTACAGCACATTTCCACTCCTTGTTGTTTATGCGGGGATGTCGCGGAGGACTTGGATCATCTGTTTGTAGGCTGCCCATTTGCACAGACAATTTGGGTAAGGATCGGCCAGCTACTCTAGCAGATGCTCAGTCACTTTGAGGGGGTTCACCGCCTACACCTCAAGTGGTATAAGAGGTGGAACCTAAAGGGTGACTCTATGACTTGGTGGCTTATCTTCATGCCACTCTATGGACTCTTTGGAGCAAGAGGAATAGAACTAGAAGAGTATTCAAAAGGGAGGCGAGATCGGAGGATAGGATCTTTTTTTTTTGGTCTGTGACACGGCGGCCTTTTGGACGAGACATTTTTGTAAAGTGGAGGCTCATAATTCCTCCCTTTTTCTATTTTTGGGTAGTTAATTGGGGTGAACTTTTTTGGCTGGGGGAAAGCTTTTGTATAGGGGATTTTTTTGAGAGCTGAGAGCTTATACATGTACATCCCTTTCTTATGTCAATATATTAGTGGTGCTACTCACTTAAAAAAAAGGGTGACCCCATGTCTCCACTCCTTTTTATCCTGGTGGCACACATTTTGAGCAGATTGTGGACGAGAGTTGAGACCCGTGGTTGGATTAGGGGATTCTAGGTGACATCTCGGGGACAAATAGGCAAGGGTTCTCGTGTGGGGTTGGACGCACACGGGTAAAGAAGCAAGTCCAAAAACATAGGATCCGTCTAGCTACTTGGAATATAGGAACTTTAACGGGTAAGGGTTTAGAATTAGTTAAGTTAATGAAGGACATGAGGGTTAACATAGCTTGCCTACAAGAAACTAGGTGGAAAGGACATAAAGCTAAAGACATTGATGGATATAAAATTTGGTATACGGGTAATAATAACTCTAGAAATGGTGTTGCTATAATAATAGATAAAAACTTAAAAGACAGAGTTGTGGAAGTAAATAGATTGGGGGATAGACTAATGTTAATTAAACTTATCTTAGGTGAGGATATTTTGAATATAATTAGTGCATATGCACCTCAAGTAGGATTAGAAGAGAACATTAAAAAGTAATTTTGGGAGGCTATTAATAGTTTGATCCACAATATCCCTAGTGAAGAGAGAATCTTTATTGGAGGGGATCTTAATGGTCATGTGGGTATAGATAATAGAGGCTATGAGAGGATTCATGGAGGGCTTGGTTTTGGCAATAGAAATGATATGGGTAACACTATTCTTGATTTTGCTGTGGCCTATGATCTAGCAATTACTAATACCTTCTTTAAGAAGAGGGACGAACACTTAATAACATATAAGAGTGGAACACATATAAGTCAAATTGACTATTTTCTCATTAGGAAGGTCGATAGAGTTTTATGTAAAGATTGCAAAGTTATTCCTGGTGATAGTCTAACCCCTCAACATAGGTTGTTAGTAATGGATGTCACTATCCCTAAATTCAAAAGAAAGATCATTATAAATAATTATTCCAAGATTAAATGGTGGAATTTAAAAGGTAAACGTTTAGAAACATTTAAAAATCATCTATTAAAGGAAAATATTTGGAATTTAGAACAAGAAACTAATGTAATGCGGAATAATGTTACAAATTGTATAACGAGGGTTGTAAAACAACTCTTCGGCGAATCTAAAGGTAAAAAGAATTTAGACAGAGAGACTTGGTGGTGGAGTGAGGAAATCCAAAATACCATTAGAGTAAAAAAGGAATGCTTTAAAGTTTGGCAAACTAACAAAAATGATCAAACCCTAGAAGCCTATAAAATCGCTGAAAAGAGAGCTAAGAAAATAGTTAGCGAAGCTAAATCAAAGGCATTTGAAGATTTATATAATAAATTAAGAACCCGAGAGGGTGAAAAGGACATATTTAAACTTGTTAAATTAAGAGAAAGGAAAACTAGATATTTAGATCATATTCGGTGCATTAAAGGTGAAGATCAAAGGGTTTTAACTAAGGATCTTGAGATTAAAGGGAGGTGGCATAGCTATTTTCAGAAGTTACTTAATGGAGATTCCGTCAAGGATTTATCTTTAGAAGGTACTCAAGAGTCTACAATATTTGATAAATATCAATATTTCAGGCATATTAAGATGTCAGAAGTGGAGGATGCTTTAAGGAAAATGAAAGTGGGCAAGACTTTAGGACTAGATGGCTTACCTATTGAAGTATGGAAAGGCCTATGAGATATTGGTATTCAGTGGCTAACTAAATTTTTTAATAAAATTTTAAAGGAACGTAGAATGCCAGAAGTTTGGAGAAAAAGTGTCGTAGTTCCTTTCTATAAAAATAAAGGAGATATTCAAAGTTGTAATAATTATCGTGGAATTAAGTTTATGAATCATACTATGAAACTTTGGGAAAGAGTAATTGAAAAACGCCTCCGATGTATGACTACTGTATCGGAAAATCAGTTTGGTTTTATGCCAAATAGATCTACTACAGAAGCTATTTTCTTACTACGGCAGCTAATGGAGAAGTATAGAGAGATGAGAAAAGATTTGTATATAGTTTTTCTTGATTTAGAGAAGGCGTACGATCGAGTACCGAGAGAATTGATTTGGTGGACATTAAGAAAGAAAGGAATCTCTCAAGGATATGTTGATTTGATTAAAGATATGTACGGCGGTGCTATTACTAGTGTTCGAACTATTGCTGGGGAGACTGGTGAATTTCCCGTTTCTATAGGTTTGCATCAAGGTTCTGCACTAAGTCCGTATCTCTTTGCCTTAGTTATGGATGAAGTAACTAAACAATTGCACGAGGATATCCCTTGGGGTATGCTATTTGCAGACGATATTGTTTTAATTGATGAGTATTGATGCTCTAAATGCTAAGTTAGAGCGTTGGAGACTTGCCTTGGAGTCTAAAGGTTTTAAAATTAGTAGGAGTAAGTCAGAGTTTATGCACTGTAATTTTAGTAATGGGAGAGTGGTTCAGGAAGACATGGTTCTAATTGATGGACATAACATTCCGAAGAGTAGTAACTTTCGATATTTAGGGTCTATCATACAAGAGAATGGGGAGATTTATGATGACGTTACACATAGGATTAAGGCAGGCTGGTTAAGATGGAGAAGTGCATCAGGTGTCCTTTGTGATCGCCGTATGCCTGTGAAACTCAAAGGGAGGTTTTATAGAACGGCTGTGAGACCTGCTTTGTTATATGGTACCGAGTGTTGGGCAGTACGAAAGGAACACATCCCCAAAATGTGTGTAGCAGAGATGAGGTTGTTGAGATGGATGTGTGGCAAGACTAAGAAAGACAAGATTAGGAATGAGCGTATCCGTAAGGACTTAGAGATAGCTCCAATTGATAGCAAAATGAGATAAAATAGACTCAGGTGGTTTGGACATGTGTTTCGTCGCCCTAACTCAGCGCCGGTTAAAAGATGTGACCAAATCTTAGTGGATGCTAGTAAAAGAGTTCGAGAAAGGCCTAAAATGAGATGGTGCGATGTTATTAGGAAGGACATTAGTTCTTTGAGTTTAAATATGAATATTGCACTTGATAGAAATCTTTGGCGGAACAGAATTCATGTAGCCGACCCCAATTAATTGGGATAAGGCTTTGATGATGATGATGATCTCGGGGACAATGCATCTCTCATCTTTAATACGCGGATGACACTATTCATTTTGTGGCAGAAGGTGAGGAGCAGTTGTACACCATCAAACTGATGTTGGAACTTCTGCAGGAGGTTAGTGGCCTTAAGGCGAACTTTGAGAAGAGCTAGGTTGTGGGGTGCGTATGGGGTAGAGAGCCATCAGGAGAGCGGCTACTATTATAGGGTGTAAGGTAGGTGAGTTCCCCATCACCTACTTGGTCTCCTATTGACTCCTGATAGCCTCCTGATAATATAAGGTGCAAGGATTGGCAGGGTGTATTGCAAAGATTTTAATCCATACTAGCAGAGTAGAAAGGGAAGCTACTCTCATATGGGGGGCAGTTGGTGCTTTGCAGGTCCATCCTCGACAGCCTCCCTATTTACTTTCTGTCCACCTTCCAGATCTCTATATCAGTGGCGAGGAAGCTTTGAGTCTATCCAGATAAGATTCTTCTGACATGGCTGTGGGGAAATGAGCAGAGAGTGGCATGGTATTACTTGGGGAAGAATCTATAAAATCATGCAAGGTTGAGGCCTGGGTATTAAGAATATTAAGAATTTCAATCTCGCTTTACGAAGCAAATGGCTATAGAGGCTTGGTAGAGAGGAAGAGGGATTGTGGCTTTTAGTCATACAGTAGAGATACTACAACTTAGATCGAGTCTGGGACCTTCTCGTCCCCCCTCATTATCGTACCTATCATATATGGAGGGGTGTCTAGAAAAACATATGCATCATCAGAATTGGAGTTAGAGTGAACCTGGGTGATGGTTAGAAATGCCATTTTTGGGATGGCTGATGGTGCATTGATAGCCCTTTTAGAGAGATATTACCCTAGTTGTATGCAATCTCTTCGCAGCCCTTGGCAATGGCGACCAATCTCTTTGAGGGACAACCGAACGGGGGATCTTGGACCCCCACATTCAGAAGACACCTACGGGATGAGGAAATTGTACTGCTCGAGGCATTGCTCTCTCTAATCCAGGGGCACACCATACCTGTAGACAAGCCAGATGTGTGGAGGTGGAGGTGGGGAGAGGATGGGCAATTCTCAGTGGGTTCAACCTATCAGGCCATTACAAATGGCGGGGTAAGATAGTCACTGATGAGACAAGTCTAGGATCCAAGAAAACTTTCAAGGTCAAGGTGCTGATGTGGAGGATTTCGCATGTGAGACTGCCAACCTATGACACTGGCTACATTTTTAGAGGGTATTCCAACCCTCTACTGCCTTTGTGGGGAAGAGGAGGAAAATATAGATCATGTGTTCATCGGCTGTTAGTTTGCTCAAGAGGTCTGTCTACATGTATTGAACATGGTTGGGTGTACCTTGTAGCCTACATACTCTGTTCGCCAATTGTTGGGAGACTGGCATAGGCAGTGGCACCGCAAGGGTGATAGGCACATTTCGTGGCTAATCCTACATGGCACATTGTGGGGCATTTGGGGAGAGAGACAACATAATCTTCAGAAGAGAGGCATTTACTTCGGAAAGGGTTGGGGAATTTGTTGGGGATAGGGTTAAAGAATGGGGAAAATTGCTTTGTAATGTAGATGCACACAATTCCTCTTTTTGGGTTTTGTTGGGGAGTGTTTACATGCGAAAAATAAATAATGCAGGCATGCTGATGATGATTAAAAGTGGGGTGGGGGGGGGTCTAGTATAATCAGCATGTTTATTTGCATTTATTTATTTCACGTTTTGAATTTATCAGACTATTTAGGGTTCGTGTACAAGATTTTTTCCCACCGACCGAAGTCAGTGTTAATTTACATCGTAACAAGTCCGAACACTTTTGATCAACTGTCAAAGAATGCATTTTGCCTCTATCTGTTGTGACATTAATGATCTTGATGATCGCCCATTACGGGTACATATTCTTGTAAAGAAATTTGAAGACTTTATTTTTTTAAACACATGTAATTTGAATTACAATTGATCTTTCAAGACCTATACATATGGTCTCGATTGTGAAATCAGGTCTTCAGGATTACATCCTGTTGCAATCAGAGCCTTTGAATTTGCTTTAGTCCGCATTTAGATCTTTGCATTTGATTTCGTTCTGATCAGATCATTAAATTTCCTTTTGTTCCCTGATTGGACGGTTAATACTTGGATGTTATCACGATCGGACCATTGGATCGCCGAGATGATCACTGTCGATCCGTCGGATCTATTTCATGGTCTTGATCTGGCCATTGAATTTGAATGTGGTCGAGATTTGACCATTGGATTTGCTTTGGATCGCCATCTGACCATTGATTTCAAATTTCATCACGATCGATCTGTTAGATCGCCATGATGATCGTTATCGGATCGTCGAAGTTACTTCATGGTCATGACCACTATCGTGATTGGACCCTTAGTTTGACTTGATGTCCATGAAGGGCACTTCCGCAGAAGGTGAGAGTATATTTGTAGCTTCTAGCCCTTCCCGAGCGTTTCTGCAGTTTTTCTCAAATATTGGGGTATTCTTGCAGTTTCAGAAAGACCCCGGGCATTTCTGTAATTTCTTTCCCTTTCTGGGTATTTCTATAATTTTTGACCCTTTCTGGGTACTACTGCAATTTCTTAACTTTTCGGAGATCGTCTTGTCATTTGACTCCCTGGGCATTCCTGTCATTTCTCGACTTCCCGGAGATCGCCCCGTCATATGACTTATTGGGCATTCCTCGTCTTAATTTCTTGACTTCTCGGAAATAATCCCGTCATTCGACTTCCTGGGTGCTCCTGACTCCATTTCTTGACTTCTCGGAAATAACCCCATCGCTCAACTTCTTGGGTTTCCCTCGTCTTCATTTTTTGACTTCTCGAAAATAATCTTATCATTCGACTTTTTGGGTATCTCTCGTGTGGCGCCCCCTTCCGGCGATCCCGTATCGTGTCCAGGGACGTCACAACGGATGTACAGAAGTGTTGTGGGCTGAGATATTTGCAAGGCGTTAAAGGCCAAACCATCACATATTCCAAAAGATAAAATTATACCATTTCCATAAGATAAACACTCATAATTTACATCGTATACACAGTACTATATATTTCTACCCAAAAGTCATATTTACATTCATTATTCAAAAGAAAACTAAATCTACTTATTCTACGCAACGGAAATTCAAATTACGCCCGAGATCACCCTCCGACCTACTGTTCGTCGAAGTCGAGGTACTCACTTGTCAGTTTCCTGAAATGGTTAGGCAACAGATATGAGTCCAAAGACTCAGTAGGCATTAAAACCAATCACGTGCTTATCATATACTAACTTGTGCAAATCCATGATATATATTTAAAGCAAATCACAATTTCATTGGATTGTACGTATATTATGAATGCGAAGGAAAACTGATAGAACAAAATAATTTTTCTTCTTATAAACAAATACGTATAACAAATCTTATCTGACTTATATATAAATGGCATAGTACATATCTTAGCTAAATCAGAGCTTATACAGATGAACTTATTTTCAGATCATATCAAAGTCATATATCAAATCTGAACTTCATATTATTTGGCAACATATATTGGACAGGCATCCCGTCACTAAAAACAGTAGCAAACACATACCTAGGCATCCATACGTCGACATAAAGACAAATGGTCTAAACGCTGGAGCCTGTCGGCCTTGATCAACCACGCAGGATCGGTAGTTAATACTCCACCATTCCCTAGATAATTTTTCTTATTCTGGGTTCCGGATTTTTCAGAAGTCCGTTTGTCCTCGGAAATGGGCTTAATCCCGTAGCGGAAGCTAACTACGGTTTGTCGCCCCACACCTCCTTAAAGTGACATAGTCCATATGCTTAATCAAATTTTTATTCCTATTATTATTCTTATTACATAGTCATCTCAATACTTAAATCTTGCTATTAAAATTTCTAAAATAACTTAATCATATTTAATATCATAAATTAGATTTTAATCATAGGATCGTGGATAAAATTTATTAACTAAATAAATTACTGTTATATAACATTCGAAGAGATTAGAGTAGAGAGAGAGTAGAGAGAGAAAGTAGAGGGAGAAAGTAGAAAGAGATTAGAGAGGAATTAGAGAGAGATTAGAGAGAAAAATAATATTATTACAGAATGGTAACTAAATAAATAACTGATTCTAAACATAGATCATTAGGTTAAATAAATCACTGACTTAAATTACATTTCAAATAAAATCAAATCAAAGAAATGTAAATAACAAATAACATGCACTCGGTTTATCATGTGCCTACCTTTAGAATGGACTTCCGAATTGACTTTAGTATATCACCCGAGCTCCCGTAAAAGTCCTTGCTTAGGAAAAGATAATTTTCCCGTCCCAGATACGTAAAGAAGGGTGAAATTGTCCAAATAAGTTTAAAATCTTCCGTCCAAGCTTTTGTCAAATATTTATATTATTCGTATTATCTTCTCCATATATTAATAAGAGAATGAGAGTGGGAAGAGAGAGAGAGAAAGTAGAGAGAGAATAGAGAGAGAAAGTAAAGATAGAAAATAGAGAGAAAATAAAGAGAGAGTAGAGAAAAAGTAGCAAGAGTAGAGAGAGAAAGTAGAGAAAAATAGAGAGAGAAAGTAGATAGAGATTATAGAGAGTGGAGAGAGAAAATAAAGAGAAAAAGTAGAGAGAGTGTAGAGAGAGAAATTAGAGAGAGTATAGAGAGAGAAATTAGACAGAGAGTAGAGAGGTGAGAGAGAAAAATTAGAAAGAGAGTAGAGAGAGAAATTAGAGAGTAGAGAGATGAGAGATGAGAAGAAAAGAGAAAAAAAAGATTGAGAGAGGGGGAGAGTGTGAGTGTGAGTGTGAGTGTGTGTGTGTGAGAGAGAGAGAGAGAGAGAGAGAGAGAGAGAGAGAGAGGAAGGAAGGAGAAGAGAGGTGGGGGGAGTATTATGAGAGGTTGAGGGGGGGGGGAGTTAAGTGGTGTTTATATAGGAAGGGGGTGGGTGGGATAAGATGAAGGGGGGGAGGGGGAGGTGTTACGTGGGGAAGGCGATGGAGAGGGGGGAGAAGGATGGAGGGGAAGGCTTTAAGTGGGGGGAAGAATTACGTGGGGGGGGGGGGATCTTTTGTTTTTGTTTTTAATATATGCATCGGATAAGAAGGAAGGGGATAAGAGGGGGGATATTTTGCATAAAAACCCATGAAATTTTAACAATAATAGGGATTCAAAGAGTTAATTTATTCTATTTTATTTTTGGCCTATTAAATGTCAACATTTTGAAATGTGCTCAACATGAAACTTGTAGGTTTTTAGATTCTCTTTCCAACGGGTCTAATATCGACCCCATTCTGACATTCCTACAAAAAGTTACATATTAATAACGTAAGATATCTATTTAATTTATTTAATAAAGTTTGTTAAATTATACCGTTCAAGGTATTGGACTTTAATTAAGAGACCCTAAATTTATATAGACTCTAAATATAAAATATTTAATTATCTTTAAGATTAGAACGGATTCGGGTGTTACATCTCGTCTTCATTTCTTGACTTATTGGAAATAACTCTGTCACTCGACTTCTTAGGTATCCCTCGTCTTCATTTTGTGACTTATCGGAAATAACCCCGTCATTCGATTTCTTTGGTATCTCTCGTCTTCATTTCTTAACTTTTCGGAAATAACTCCGTCACTTCTTGACTTCTCGGACATGTCTGTCATTTTTTGATTTTCCGGAGATAGCCCCATCATCTGACTTCTTGGGCATATCTGTCATTTCTTGATTTTTCGGAGATAACCCTGTCATCTGACTTCTTAGGCTTATCTGCCATTTTTTGATTTGTCAAGGTTTATTTGCAATTTTACCCATTTCTGAGTTTCTAGATATGATAGCTCTTGGCCATGAAAAGGATATATGGATTTGGATGGTTAGTCATAAGCCGAACTCAGGAGAGCACACACCGCTTCAGGGAAGGAGCGTGGTCCCACTCCACCGAGTCGTGCAAACGGCGTAAATCAGAACAAGAACATTCTTAGTAATTTTGAGACAAGCCGAGAACTTCCCTCGAGGGTGATTTTTCAGGGTTTTTCTACAATTATTTCGTCATCATGAGTATTTCTGTAATTTTTCCACCATCGGGGGTATTTCTGCAATTTTTTCACCATCGGAGATATTTCTGCATTTTTTTCACCATCGGAGGTATTTCTGCCAGTGCAACCTTCCTCATTATCAGGGGCATTTCTGCCATTGTTCTACCATCGGGGGTATTTCTGTAATTTTTCTACCCTCGGAGATATTTCTACAATTTTTTCATCATCTTTCTGCAATTTTTTCACCCTCGGGGGAATTTCTGCAATTTTTCCTCCTTGATGTGGCCGTCTGTAAAGGGATATTTTGTAAGCAGATTGGTCATACTTGTAAATCTCTCTTTTCTATTTTAATATATTCAATGGTACCATCCGTTTTCAGAAAAATAGTCGGCCTGATTCGGACCTTCTTGAGTCGATTTGGCCGTCTCAGTTTGGCCCAGATATGGTATGAGTTGCCCAAGTTGGTCTGAGATGTCAAACGCCGCTGTTCGCATCTCCCTAGGAGTGCCATATGTTTTTCCCCCAAGGCCACCAAAACAGTTACGTCGAGACAGCTGAATCGGCCTGAGATGGTCTGAGATGGCAAACCCAGGTGCTCACATCTCCCTGGGAGTGCAATATGTTCTTTTTCCCGGTGCCACCAAAAAAATTGCCTTCCTTGCTCTTCGAGTGTTGGAAATCAGAACATAGGGAAGATATTAAACTGTTCTCTTGTTGCATCATGGTGCCTTCTTTGACGAACTTCATACATTTCAGATGCCTGAAGTTGAGGATCACATTAGAAAATATCATTTTTTTGGTTCTTCAACACATAAATCTTTATTTAATGGTTGGAAAACTTTTGCCAGATTGTTGGAACCTTTGTTGGCACTGGCTGACTCCAGATTGATGGGATAAGTCTTGTTATCATGACGGTGGGCAACACAATATTTTTCTTCAATCTGGGATTTGTCTTAGGAATTTTCAGGAATTATAACACAAGAACAATAGAATATGAAGAAAAGGGATAGGCAGAGGACTGATTCCTCTCTAGAACCCAAGTTAGGATCTCTCCAACATGTGTTCTATCGTTGGAACTACTTTGTAAGGGATGTAGATGTCAAATAATAATTGTTAAAAGATGTTTTCAGGTATCAGTCCTGTCTCATTAAATGGGTGTGTATTTTGAGGACATCAATGTATGACCAAGTACTAATTGTAGTAACATTATGAAATATCTGACTAGTATATAGCATGATTGGCAAGGTCCAACTAACTGATTCGATGTAGGACACACTAAGACGGCAACAAAGTTCTTGTCATGGTGAAACTGGGATTTCCCTTTTCCCTAAACCTACTGAAATAGGATTCCTAATGCAACTGTGGTTCTACCAAAGGAAGCGTTAACCGAAGTCAACATGAATCTGCAATACTTCATCTCATAACCAAGCATGTCCAGTCTAAAAGAATTTTTTTTAAAAAAGGAACATCTGTGAAAGATTTGGAGCCTTGACTATTCTGTCAGAATCCCTTGTTTTGGGCCAAAAAAGAGCTTTCTATATGAGATTTAAGTCCTTGTGAAGGTCCACTTTAAAGTTCAAGAATGTGCAGGTATTGAAACTATAAGCTACCCTGGAAGAAAACCATCTGTTCATAGCATCATTATGCACCCAAAAGATACAGTGGGAACATAGATGATATTCCCTGTGCACTAGGTTAATCAAAGCTTGGACATGCAAGATCCCATCTGCTGCAAATTATTCCAGATCATGACCCATGGAACTAGTTCCGAACAAATGCTTCTCATCATCTCTGTATCTTGATATGTTCTCTCAAAGACATGCATGGTCTTTTACTTGTAGGAATCAAGGTTTGCTGACTCAGTCCTACTTGGGCGACTCATACTGTATCTGGGCCGGACCGACATGGCCAAATTGGCCAGAGTCCGCCCGAGTCAGTCCAAGTTGGTCCGAGTCAGACCGACTTGTGCCAGATCTGGGCTGGACTGAGTCGATCCAGTCCACCAAGCTGGCCAACCTTAGTAGGAAGTTGCCTACTACTATGAGATTACTTCCCTTTCTGCCTTGCTCAAGTTCACACTAATACTCAAATTTCTTGAATCCTATTCTGATCAATTCTTCACTTAAGCAGGTCTCTGTGTTAGAGTTCTCTCGTGACCGTAAAATGATGAGTGTGCTTTGTAGCCGGAAACAGCAGGAGATAATGTTCTCAAAAGGTGCCCCGGAGAGCATAATATCAAGATGTACACATATTCTGTGCAATGAAGATGGCTCCTCGGTTCCACTAACTGCAGATATACGTTCTGAGTTGGAGGGTAGATTTCACAGGTTAGTCTGTTTATTTTCCCTTTTATACTTGATGTGCTTGAGTTCTCAGAGTCTGCTAAGAAGACAGATACATTTGAATTTACATCTGATGATGATTGCTATTTTGACCTTAGAGCTCCCCTTGGCACTCCACTAACTCAGACCGCACATGGTTGCGGCTGGGGTGGAGGTCGAGTAAGTGGGTAGCCGAGGTGAGTTTGACCTCAAAAATCCAAAAAAATGATTGCTATAGAACTGGCCATTGCCTTATGGATCATAATTGGGATATGCCATGAGGAAGATGGATACAAGGATATCTACTCCATTGAAAGAAGCATGGTCACTTGTTTATATAACCATTTGAATAAGGTTGATTTGCTAAATGGTGCTTTTCCTTTGTGGCATTCTTAATGTCATGGTTCTGGCCATGGTGGCCATTTTTTGCCCTTAGTTGTTACTTTTCCAGGTATCAGTTTTATCTAACTTGCAATAACTACATTGTTAATAGTTATTCTTACTTGCTTCTACTTTAAGATATTGTTGAACTCTACTTGCTGACTTTTAATTGATGATCCAACTTGGAATTGTGCATGCGTCCTTGAACTTCCATATGTATTCTTGGATTGTTTGCAGGCCACCTTTTATATGTAAAGTGATGAATATTGTGTGACATTTATTTTTTTGATGGTGGCCAGGAGGCCACAGTTCATTCATTGAAAGAAGGGGATACAAAAGCAGGCACAAGAAGATGCATAACAAAAGGAAAACAAAGAGAGAGAGAGAAAAGGAGACGTAAGGCCGAAGGCGCAAGTCCCACTACAGCCGAGAACCCATCACGAAACCCAATTTTTCCACACAAAGCCTGGTTAAAATAATGGAATCCCTAATTCTGCTACCAGCACAACCAAAGTTCCAGTCTTGCAAAAAATGGATACAGCTCTTGATAATCTCCGCAAAATGTTTGCACTCTTGGCAGAAGATTTTCAGTTTCTTTCCTTCCAAATGGCCCATAGCATGGCTGGCTGGCAGACGGTCCAGATATTCCTCTCACGTGGGACTGGATTATCGTCCTTCCAGTTCGTTGGCAGAGAGAAAGATCTGAGTATATGAACTGAGTACCCTGCACCGCTTCGAAGAACAACTGCCATACTGTGTCAACAATGCCACAATTGAATAGATGATCAATGTCCTCCCTAGCTGCTCTACAAAAAAATACCAGACACTTTACAATTGGGTACGAGCTTGTACACTATCAGCTGTATCCTTTTCCATCTTATCTCCAGAGAAAAAAAATCCTGATCTTCACTGTTAATTTTGAAATTCAAGCAATTTTGTGCCAAATCACTTTTCTTCCTCCCTGTGCAAAGAATTTTGTTGCAGATTTGGCAGAGATTGCCCCCCTCCTCCTCCCATCTCCACCTCCTTCTATCATGTTTTGTCTGGGAGGATGGTGACAGTGTTTAAGATTTGTGATAGATGCAGGAATTCTTGGATTTCGACATCCCCTAGATTCCTTCGGAAAGTGTGGTCCCAAGATACCCTTCCTCCTACCATGGTCCAAATATCCTTAATGTTTGAATTAACTAAACCACTTGCAGCATACAAATTGGGGAACTGTTTTTAGAAAGGCCTGCGATCCCACCAAGCATTCTCCCAATTCCCAAACCTTAGAATTGTTTCCATTACCAACTTTTATGGTCGATAAGCATCTAAAGAAGTCCACACATCTCAGAATATGCCTCAAATATGTGAGATTCTATAGGTAAGTGGTATCTGTCACACGACTCACACCAGAAAATATGCCCCTGGAAATATTTCTAACTATTCTGAACCAAAGAGAAGATTCTTCTTTTGCCAGCCTCCACAACCACTTTGAGAACAAAGCCTGGTTGATGACATCAAGGGGCACTGGCCCTACTCCATCTGCCCTGCTTTTACAGGCATTCCTCCAAGCTATAGGGTGGTAACCTCTTTCTTCTGGCCTCTTGCCATTCCAAAAGAAGGCAGCCCTGATGGACTCCAATTTCCAATCTACAGTTTTTGGGATCTGATGGAAAGGTATTAAGAGGGTAGACTTGAGAAGACTGCCTTTGATAAAATCCACCTACCCCCATGATGTGGAACAATACTGTAATGGACTGAGCTGGGCTTCTTTCTGGCTATCTGACAGTCTGCTTTTTGGTGCTGTGGCGCAGGTGGACCTGTGCAAGGTGGCAGGCAGCCACTACTGCAGAAGGCTGGATACGGCAGTGACTCCCCCTGCTGGTGGCTGCGTAGGCCTGCGGGAGTGGCCCCTGGGATGGGAGACAGTCGCGGCAGATCTGCACAGGGCGGACAGGGAGCAGGCAGCTCTGACTTGGTGGCTTCCGGCGGGGCAGGACACACACACAGTCCGAGGTGGAGGGTGTCGGGCTAGCTGGTGACAGTGACCGGCAGTGGCCGCTCGACTGGATGGGGGCGGGAGATGCTTGCCTGCGCGGCTGGACGGAGGGGCAATTGACGGTGGCAGTTTTTCCGTGCCGCTGTGACTGAGGGAGAGGAGGAAGGGATGTGGAGGTGGGATGACCAGCAGCCGGTTGCTGGAGATTTTTGCAGTGCTGGTGCGGAGGCTAACTGGCAGGAGACGGCACAGAAGACAGATGAAGCAGAAGTGGCTGTGCAGCAGAGCTGAGTTCAGAGAGAGAGGGAAGGACAGTGATGGCCGGTGGTGCTGGAGGGCCGGCGCTGTCCACTGGCGGGCAGGGAAGGGGTGGCGGGGGTTCTTTGTGGAGGAGCTGGACTCAAGGGAGGGGATGATTTAGAGGCGGCTGGGCTTGGAAGAGGGTGGCGGCGGGGCAGACGCAGGCGGCGGTGCTCGCAGAGAGGGTGTGGACGACTCAAGGAGGAGGTGCAGGGGTGGAAGTGGGGTAGTTCCGACTGGGTGCGGGCTTACTGGGAGGTCTTCTTGGGTGCCTGCGCGTACAGGTAGAATAAGAAGAAGGTGATGACAAGGAGGAGGAAGAGGGTGACAGGCAGGTGGGACTGCTGCAGTGGAAGGTGGAGGGAGAGGAGGGCCTCTCACCCCCGGGCATCTCACCCCTCATCCATCTCAGAGGAATATGTAAGGCCTCTCACCTCACACAGAACAATTGTTTTTTCTTTTCAACTCACTCAACTATTCCAAAATGGAGAAGTACATACTCTATTTAACGTGAGGGGGGGTTATGGTACTGAGCTCCCTTGGGAAGGGTAGACTCCATAGACAATATTAAAAAAAGTTACTCCTCGAAAGGACAAGAAACCCATTAACTCCCTAGAAACTCTAAGAGGTCTTACACCTCTAGAAAGACTCAACCTAATAAAAAAGACTATAGTATTTAAATTATCCTAATGATGACTCTGACATGGGGAACACAAAACATAAATAAAATTATAAATATTTAATAGTGGGGATAATCTTTCGCTTCGAGTGCAATCGGCTCAAGATCTTGTTGGCGTCGATCCACCCGCGTTGGTTAAGCTTTCCTTTTGGGCCGGCGTCTCCATCAAATCCTCCCTGGTTGGAAAAGATTCGTTCTCGAATTTTGAAGTGTTGAAGCACCAACAGGACAATCACCGGAGAGTATGTCGAGAACTCGGGTCGGACAATTGTATAAAGAATGTCAAGTCACCGCTTCTCATATGCGGCACAAAAGCTCGCTACACAACATCGACAGGGGATGGTTCTCGAGATAGCACAACGTCGAATAGACCAACTGACGGACCAACCTCGAACACTGTGTCGTCAATCAAATTTAACCCAGAAGCAACAACCAAATCGTGATCCCAAGCATCCTGCAACATAAAGCATTCTCACATCGATTCTTCATACTCAGCCAACATGGGGTCGGGCTCATAGATCACTTCTGGTTCTTGTTCTTCATACTCATCGGCCAACTGGTCATCTGGCTCAGATGGAGGTGTTTGCTGTAAAGGTTGCTCAAGTTTCACAGGCGTGGTTGCAATCTCGACCAAGACCTGCTTCAGCTCTTGGAAAATCTGGTGTGAGTCAGACTCCTGCCAAGACTTGGTGAATTCTAGTTCTACCTCGGTGATAGGATGAAGGGATGTTGAATCGTACAAAGTCGCGTTGCCCTTGATGCGAGGAGGGTCTAGGAGAAAGTTGATGGCGGGAAAACGTACGTCGTTAATACGCCCCGCTACCAAATTAAAATATTCGGCCCACAAATTAAATAAATGGAATAGTTAAGTGGTGAGACCGAGTCGAATCCACAGGGAGAAGTAGATTTGAAAGTTGAAAACCTTGAGTTTTTAAGATTTAAAAATCATGAAAATTGAATTGAAACCGCCTTAGGGAGATTTGGATGCAATTTAGAAGGGGTGGAATTGATAGAAGAACACATAAAAAATTATAATGAAAATAAAGTGAGTTAGGAATGAAATATCTTTAAAATCGGAGAGAATTGGAAGAAGTGACAGAAGACAAAGTTGAAGATCGGAGAGTTAGGAAGAAGTTTTATGAAGAGTGTAGAGACAGAAAATGAGAGGAAGAAGGTGAAAAACATGAGATATTAGGATCTATCCGCGCGGGTGAACAGTAAACACGTAAAAGACAGAACCTTTAAAAATTGAATATAATTTAAAAACAGTGAAGAATCAGAGGAAGTGGTAGAAGAAGAAAATTTAGATCTACAAGAGAGGAACAACTTTCATGAAGAACTCAGAAATAAAAGAAGATTGGAAGGGTTTCAAAATGGAGGAACAAAAGAAGGTATCAACTCGGATGAACAGTAATGTGCCAGAACAGAACTTAGAAAAATGTGTAATAACTTAAAAATGGAGAGGAATTAAAGGAAATGGTTGAAATAGAAAATGTAGAGAATTGAATGATGAACAACTTTGAAGAAGACAATAAATTTAAATGAAGATCATAAAAGCATGTAAATAGCTAAGCAATGGTTAAAATCTTAACAACTTATAATAACAACAATATTACAACCCCAAAATTTCTAATAATTTAAATGGATAACAAGAGTGAAATAAAATGGAACCTGAAGGGGCCTCCTGCCCCTCTCTCTCTCCTTGCTTCTTCAATAACACCAAAAACTCAAACTCTCTCACAAGAATAAAGGAACTAAAAAATGTATTACAAGCTTCTCCTTTAAACCATTCCCCAACCCCCCTTTTATAGACTTTAAACAAGACCTCTGTTTCTCTATATTGCTCTCTCTGCCTGTGTGCCTCTTCTCTGCGTGAGAACACCTGCCGCTTTGTTTGGTCGGGTTGGCTGCTCCGCGTGTGAAGCCGTGTTGCACTCTTTGTTTGGCCGTGTGAAGACCAACCACATCTTGCTGTGTTGAAGACCAGCCGACATGCCCCTTGTTAACCACGTGAAGATCTCTGTTGGCCCCTTTCGCGAGAAGTGAAGACTGCATGTGCGTTGAAGCCCACCTGAGGCTTTGAAGGTTGCCTATGTGTGAAGGTCACCATGAAGTGGAGCCTCTGCATGCATGGCCCACGGTGGAGAAGCTTTTGCAGCATGTGGCTAGCATTCACGTGGAGGCTAAAGCACCTTGGCTATATATATAAATATATTATATACATATGGCTGCCAACCTTTATGCCAAAGCACTTTGCCATAGTCAATCACGTGGAGTGCTTAGTATTCATATTATATATGATATATATATATAATGGGTAGACATATATTATGAAAGAGGTGGTTATATATTATATATAGAGATATAGGATGTATATTATGAAGATATATATATAATGAATGTATTATTATATATATATAATAGATGATGTATATAGATATATTATGTATATATAGATATGAGGAATATATATATATATATTATATAAATATGTTATATATATATTAAGAATATGAATATATCATAATAATATCTATATATAGATGTTAATGTTTTGATTTTTATTTTTTTATTTCTTTTTCTTTTCGTTATTTGAATTATAGATATATATATAGTATGATATATATATAAATAGATAGATAGAGATATATCTATAGATATATATATATATATATATATTATTGAAACATAGAATATATATAAGTATATATCTATTTATAATTTTTTTCTCTTTTTCTTTTTGAATTAAGATTGGGCTTGGTCGGCCATGGGTTTTGGCTCATTTTTTCCGCAGACTTGTGAAGTTCTTGACGAGTGCCTGCAAAATAACGTATTTATTACTCAAATTATAATAATTTCATCAAACTACGCATTTTGATCAAAAATTGATATTAAGTGTGATAAGTGCATAATTATTAACATTAAAGCTCTTAAAAAGTGTGAATATCATAAATTAACTCATACAAATGCACACTTATCAAAAGTGTCTAGATTCTTACACTAGAGCACGCCACTCTCTTAACCAGTTATTGATCCCATTGTTCCTCTCTTTTGCGTTATTCGAGATAAATGGAAATTAAATCGGTCCAGTGACGGTAAAAAAAAATAGCACAAAGCTAACACATCACCCTGGTGGGCCATTCATGAACCCCGAGAACTCCCGTCGGATGTCCCATCATTTTCTTGAATTAATCATGATATTTGAAATTAATTCAATCCGATGATGACTGACGATAAATAACACAAAGTTGTCAAGATGGCAAGGTGACCCAAGGTGTTCGGAGCCTGAACTTAGGCTTTTTTTTTTTTTAAGGTGGGTAGAAACATCTTCTTAGGCGTTGCCTAGGCAACACCTTGGCATCTATTTAAGAACCCAAAAAATATATATCTCCAATATACAAATTTTGAATAAGATACATGAAAAAATTATAGATTTTAATATAAAAAATTGAGAGAGAGAGAGAGAGAGAGAGAGGAGAGAGGGGCCTATGACCCCACCTCACATCGCGGAGGCGTCCCCACCCACTTGGCCCAAAAAATAAAAATAAAAAACTTTTGGGGGTGGGTATTATAGGCTATCCCCAGGCTAGGCAGCTCAAGGCGCCTGGGTGCCTTACTCGCCTTTTTGGTGGGGCATAGAAAAGTGGGTTGGCGCCTGTGCCCCATAATGGCACCCGGTCGCTGTGTTAGGACTAGTTGCAGGTGGTCGAGAAGATCTTTGTTCAAACTAGAAAGATACTGGCTCAAAGAAGAAGGCTTCTTGGACACCGTCATCAGAGTGTGTGGTACCCAGAGACAGGAGGCATCTGCTATTGCTAGACTGGTTGGTAAGTGAAGAACTTAGCGTAGGAGCTGACTAAGTAGGGAGCCAACATGATTCTCCCTGGCAAGACAGCAAAGGACAGGATTCTAGAACAGCTAGAGGGACTTGACTCCTTGGAAGAGACATGCATTCTGGATGAGTCTGACAAGATTCAACGATGCAAGCTTAAGGCTGATTTTCAAGAGATTCTCATGAAAAAAAGAAATATATTGGAAGTAGAGGTCAAAGGAAAGGTGGATGGAGGGTGACAGAAATCATCCTACTTCTAAAGGGTTGCTTCAGGAAGAAGATGACTTAATTGCATCAAGTGCATTAGGGGTGGGAACCGGCTCATCACTAAATTGCAAGATATCAAGAGACATGCTAGACTCTTCTATTCGCCATTATTCATTGAGGATGAGCCATTCAGACTGTCGATTGTTGATGACCTCCTTCCTTGCCTTACAGCAGTAGAGAGTAGGGCTCTCTCCTATCCTTCCTTGCCTTCAGGCTGCATTCTCTCTTGCAGGTGACAAATTAGTTCAAATGGCTTCCCACTGGCTTTCTTCCATCATTGACAACCAACAGTAAAAATTTGTCACATCAACAACATAAATTCTGATCTAAATACTTTTTGTGCTAATACTAGGACGTCCCCCGGAAGTGACGCATTATATCGGAACCCAGATGGAATGATAAGGACTAGTTAGGGCGTTCCCTATAAGCGACGCGCTTCAATGACACTCGATTGCGGTGTCAAATAGGCATGGGTTCCCGTGTGGGGTTGGACGATCATGGGTAAAGAAACTAGTCTAAAAGAATAGGATCCAATTAGCTACTTGGAATATAAGAAATTTAACAGGTAAGGGTTTAGAGTTGGTTAAGTTAATGAAGGATATGAGAGTTAGCATAGCATGCCTATAAGAAACTAAGTAGCAAGGATCTAAAGCTAAACTTATTGATGGATATAAAATTTGGTATGTAGGTAATAGTAACTCTAGAAATGATGTTGCTATAATTATAGATAAAGACTTAAAATATAGAGTTGTAGAAGTTAATAGCTTGGGGGATAGACTTATTCTAATTAAACTTGTCCTAGGTGAGGATATTTTGAATATAATTAGTGTTTATGCACCACAAGTGAGATTCGAAAAGAGTATTAAAAAGTAATTTTGGGAGACTATTCATAGTTTGATCCAAAATATCCCTAGTAGAGAGAATTTTTGTCGGAGGGGATCTTAATAGTCATGTGGGTAAAAATAATAGAGGTTATGAGAGAATTCATAGAGGATTTGGTTTTGGCAATAGAAATGATATGGGTTATACTATTCTTGATTTTGCTATGGCCTATGATCTAGTAATTACTAATACCTTCTTTAAGAAGAGAGACGAACATTTAATAACATACAAGAGCGGAACACATAAAAGTTAAATTGACTATTTTCTTATTATGAAGGTCAACAGAGTTTTATATAAAGATTGTAAAGTTATTCCTGGAGAGAGTTTAGTCCCACAACATAGGTTTTTAGTAATGGATGTCCTTATCCAAAAATTCAAAAGAAAGACTATTATAAATAACTGCTCAAGATTAAATGGTGGAATTTAAAAAGTAAAAATTTGGAAACATTTAAAAATCATCTAGCAAAAGAAAATATTTAGAATTTAGAACAAGAAACTAATGTAATGTGGAATAATGTTACAGAGTGTATAAAGAATGTAGCAAAACAACTCTTAAGTGAATTTAAAGGAAAAAGGAATCTAGAAAAAAAGACTTGGTGGTGGACTGAGAACATTTAAAATACCATTAGAACAAAAAGAGAATCCTTTAAAACTTGACAAACTAATAAAAATAATCAAACCCTAGAAGCTTATAAAATAGCTAAAAAGAGGGATAAGAAAATAATTTGTGAAGTTAAATCAAAGGCATTTGAAGAATTGTATAATAAATTAGGAACCGAGAGTGCAAAAAGGATGTTGTTAAACTTGCTAAATTAAGAGAGAGAAAGTAGAGATCTAGATCATGTTCGTTACTGTAAAGGTGAAAACCAAAAGTTTTTAACTAAGGATCCTGAGATTAAAGAGAGGTGGTGTAGTTATTTTTAGAAATTACTTAATAGCGATTGCGTCAATGATTTATCATTAGAAGGTCCCCAAGAGTCAGTTAAATTTGATAAATATAAGTATTTTAGGTGTATTAAGATGTCAAAAGTGGAGGATGTTTTAAGAAAAATGAAAGTGGGCAAGGTCTTAGGACCAGATGGCATACCTATTGAAGTATGGAAAAACCCAAGAGACATTAGTATGAAGTAGCTAACTAAACTTTTCAATAAAATTTTAAAGGAACGAGAATACCAAAAGACTGGAGAAAAAGTGGTGTGGTTCCTTTCTATAAAAGTAAAGGAGATTTTCAAAGTTGTAATAGTTATCATGGAATTAAGTTTATGAATCTTATTATGAAACTTTGGAAAAGAGTAATTGAAAAATACCTTCGATGCGTGACCACTGTATCAGAAAATTAGTTTGATTTTATGTTGAATTAATCTACTACATGAGCCATTTTCTTGTTATGACAGTTAATGGAGAAGTATAGAGAAATGACGAAGGATTTATTTATAGTTTTTCTTGATTTGGAGAAGGCGTGTGATCGAGTATTGATTTGGTGGACATTAAGAAAGACATGAGTCTCTCATGGATATGTTGATTTGGTTCAGGATATGTACGGAGGTACTATTACTAGTGTGAGAACTATTGCTGGAGAGACTTGTGAATCTTCAGTTACTATAGGCTTACATCAAGGTTCTGCACTAAGTTCATACCTCTTTGTCTTGATTATGGATGAAGTAACAAAATAATTGCACGGTGATATCACTTGGTGTATGTTATTTGCAGATGATATTGTCTTAATTGATGAGAGTATTGATGGTTTAAATGCTAAGTTAGAATGTTAGAGGCATGCCTTGGAGTTTAACAGTTTTAGAATTAGTAGGAGCAAGTCAGAGTTTATATACTATAATTTTTGTAATGAGAGAGTGACACAAGAAGACATAGTTCTAGTTGATGGACAAAACATTTATAAGAGTAGTAGCTTTCGATACTTAGGGTCTATCATACAAGAGAATAGGGAGATTTATGATGATGTTGCACACAAGAAGACATAGTTCTAGTTGATGGACAAAACATTTATAAGAGTAGTAGCTTTCGATACTTAGGGTCTATCATACAAGAGAATATGGAGATTTATGATGATGTTGCACACAAGATTTCGGCAGGCTGGTTAAAATGAAGAAATGCATCATGAGTTTTATGTGATCATCGTATGCTTGTGAAACTTAAAGGAAAATTTTATAGAACATATGTGAGACCTGCTTTGTTATATGGTACCGAGTGTTGGGCAGTAAGAAAGGAACACATTCACAAAATATGTGTAGTAGAGATGGGGTTGCTGAGATAGATGCGTGGTAAAACTAAGAAAGATAAGATTAGGAATGAGCGCATCCGTGAGGACTTGTGTGTAGCTCTAATTGATGATAAAATGAGATAAAATAGACTCATGTGGTTTGGACATGTGCGTCGTCGCCCTAACTCAACGTCGGTTAAAAGATGTGATCAAATCTTAGTGATTGTTAGTAAAAGAGCTCGAGAAAGGCTTAAAATGTGATGGTCTGATATTATTAGGAGGGACATTGGCTTCTTGGGTTTAAATATGAATATAGCACTTGATAGAAATTTTTGGCGGAACAAGATTCATGTAGCCGACCCCAAATAATAGGATAAAGCTCTGATGATGATGATGATTACTGTAATATCATCAAGGCAGATATTCTTCAAGGAATTTGGGAATTCTAGGAAGAAAAGGCTCATTTGAGAGGCATTAACATGACTTTGCTTATCCTCATCCCTAAGAAGCATAGTGCTGAGAGCTTGAGGGACTATAGGCCCTTAAGTTTGCTAAATGGGACCTATAAAATAATCACAAACTATTGGCTATGGGACTTGAAAGTGTCATTGATAGAATTGTTAGCGGCTACCAAGGGGCCTTCATTAAATGACGTATCATCTAGGATAATGTTTTGGTTGCCCATGAATGTTTATATGCTATGAGGGTACAAAGAAAGAGAGGTTGGTGCTCAATCTTGACTTTGAAAAAGCCTATGATCGGGTTACCTGGCAATGTCTGCTTGATGTTCGTAGCAAAATGCACTTTGATGATAAATGGGTTGGCTGGATTCGGGAAAGTATCCTATCAATCAGATTTGTCATCCTCCTTAATGGGGAATCATCACTTTACTTCCATAGTGGTAGAGGGTTGAGACAAGGTGATCCAATGGCCCCACTATTTTTTGTTTTTGTGGCACATATTTTTACTAGGATGTGGATGAGAGCAGAGTCTCATGATTTGATTAGGGGTTCCAGGTTGCCCCCAGGGACAATGCATCACCCATTTGCAATATGCTAATAACACTATTTTACTTGTAGCAGAGGGTGAGGAGCAGTTGTATATTATCAGGCTGATGTTGGAGCTTCTATAGGAGGTCAACTGCCTTAAACTGAATTTCGATAAAAGTTAGGTGCTGGGTGTGAGTATGGAGCAGAGGGCCATCAGGAGAGCCACTGTTATTCTAGCCTATCATGTTGGTGAATTCCCTATTAACTACTTGGGGTTTTCTTTGACTCTTAGGGCCAGTTTGCTAAACGAATAGTGCATGCTCGAATAGGACAAGGGCCGGTGAGAGCCAGTCAGACAACGTATTCGTCGATAAAACATGTAACCGGCTTTGGCTAACTGAGTCAAACGGCACAGCAGTGAGAAGAAAATGGCGAATACGCCATTCGACCAGTTGAGGTCGAATACGCCATTCGTCTTGACCATTCGCACGGTCAAGACAAATGGCATATTCTACCTAAACCTGCCCCATTAACAAACTGGGCCTTAGAGCCTTAGCCCCACTTTGGTAGAGAGTTAACCCAAGGTTTGCCCGGAGTTAACCTAGAATTAACTCTATTTACGAAACATGAAAATCCGAATCAAGAAGGGGCTAACCCGGGTTTCCTATTCCACCCCACAAGCTTCGTCAGCTTGTTCTGGGAATTAACTCCCCATTGAATGCACCTCGACTCCTGTGCATCTCTCTCTCTCTCTCTCTCGCTTCTTCATCTTTGTCTCAGGGATTCTACTGGTGCCCTGACAAGCCGCGACAAGCCCAGCAAGGTTCGTCGGTGCCCCGTCCGTTGTTGTGCCTACTGTAGCGTCATCGTGTCGTCTTCTACTTCCTGCCCCGTCCCCCCCTCTCTCTCTCTCTCAATCGGGAGAGTTGCAGAGCCGCCTCCGAAGTTGCAGAGTTGGATCCCTCAACGTTGGCGAAGACGCTGCCGTCGACTCAGATCCCCCCGCATCGTCGATGCCCCTTGTCCCGCCCTTCTGTGTGTGTGTGTGTGTGTGTGTGTCACGAGAGGAAGATGATGTTACTGTAGCATGAACAGTGTTGTGAAAAAAACATTGTTCACGTCCCTAAACACTGTTCGATGAACAATAATCGATGGCAATTTAGGTAATTTGCATAAAACAGAGTTAGCCCAACCGAGTTAACCCCCCTCTATCAAAGTAAAAGTGGGATAATCCTGGGACAAACTAATCGTGTTGAGTAAACCAACTTTTGTCTTAACCCTCTATCAAAGTGGGGATATAGTGCAGGGATTGACAGGTAGTGGTGTAGAGATTTGACTCCAGACTAGAAGATTGGAAAGGGAGGCTCCTCTCATATGGGGGCGATTGGTGCTTTGTAAATACATCCTGGATAGTCCTCCTATTTATTTTCTTTCCATTTTCCGAAGCCCTTTATTTGTGACAAGGAAGCTTGAGTCTATCCAGGTAAGATTCTTTTGACATGACAATGGAGAGAGATGTAGAGATTGGCATGACATTGTTTGGGGAAGAATTTGCAAAAAGCAAGGAAGTGGGTGGTCTAGGCATGAAGAACATAAAGGACTTCAATTTGACTCTTTTGAGAAAATGGCTTTAGAGGCTTGGCAAAGAGGGTGAGGGGTTATGGGCTACTGTTATTCAACGGAGGTATTACAACAGAGCTAGGGTTTGGGATGTGTTCCTTTCCTCCCAAAATCGCATATCTCATCTCTGGAGGGATGTCCTGAAGATTTTATCAGCTCCGGAGTTATAGTGAACCTGGGGAATGGGCAGAAATACCTATTTTGGAAGGACAGACGGTGCACTGATTATCCTCTAGAAGAGAGATTTCCTGACTTCTTCAGCTTTTTGCCGTCTCTTTGGAGCCTTTGTGCAATGATGGCCTAGCAGTATGAGGGACAACTATTAGGGGGAAGTTGAACCCCTACTTTTAGGAGACACTTGCGGGAGGAGGAGATTGACCAACTTGCGATATTGCTCTCTCTGCTACAGGAGCATGCCCTAGACGCAAGCAAGGTAGATGAGTGGAAGTGGAGATGGGACAAGAATGGGTGCTTCTTAGTCAAATCAGCTTACTATATAATTGCAGACGGCGGAGTGCGGCATCCTTTCATGAGACAAATATGGAAACCTAGGAGCCCACTTAAAGTAAAGGTGCTGTTGTGGAGGATTTCTCATGGAAGGCTTCTAACATGTGACAGTCTTGTTACTTTTTGGAGGGAATCCAAACCCTTTGTTGTTTGTGTGGGGAGGAGGAGAATATTGATCACTTGTTCATTGGTTGCCACTTTTCTCAAGAAGTTTGGCTCCATTTGTTGAACAGAATTTAGTGTGGTTTGCAGCACATAGTGTCCAACTCCAACAGCTTTTGAGAGAGTGGCACATGACATGGCCTCTCAAGGGAGATAAGCATATTTGGTGGCTCATCTTCCATGCCACCCTGCGGGCCATCTGGGGGGAGAGAAACAATAGAATTTTCAGAAAGAAGGCAACAGTCCCAAAGAGAATTGGAGACTTTATTGGGGATAGAGTGAGGGAATGGGGTAAACTTATTTGCAATGTAGATACATACAACTCTTCTTTTTTGGCGTTGTTGGGGGGCTAGTTTGTGCCAATTCATCTTGATGTGAATTCTTTTGTATAGGGATGTTTTGAGAGCTTACAGTATACACTTTTAAACCCTTCTTTTTTCATTTTAATATATTCAACTTTCAAAAAAAACCTTCAAAATCGGAACAATCTCATTTTCTTTGATGGTCACGCTCTTTCAGACCTGAAGTGTCAATAGTTAATTTCTGTATGGAAAACACGCTCCTCTGCTGCAAATAAGAAAAATGAAAAGAAAATGGTTCTCAACATGATTACTTAAGCATGGATGATACTAATTCTGATGTAGTTTTTTTTATTCCTATTAGATTGCTGATACGGTATTTACTCCTTTTTCTCCTTGTTAAATCAGTTTGGCAGGAAAGGATACCTTAAGATGTCTGGCTTTTGCATTGAAGAGAATGCCCTTGGGACAGCAGACTCTTTATCCCGAGGACGAAGCGAACCTTACATTCATTGGTCTGGTACAATGTTTTCCTGTGTATCTTCTATGTTAATTCTCCATGATTTTTGATGCAAATAATGAATGAAAATGTGGTCTTTGATTCTCATATAAATAATTTCTAATGTATTTTAAACAATACTGTATCCCCACTTTTCTATTTTTCTTTGGGTCCCGAAAGAATAGGGCCATGTTTCTGCTTCATATGCTGCAGCTACAAAGCAGGCCTTTTAGTCTGTATGCATGTGTCCTGCAGATTTATGCTTCTTCACTTTGCTGATAACATCTTCTGCATATTTTTTTTTTGGCTGCCATTATCATTGTCATAATTGTAAATGTTGTACCATCACCTTGGGATCTGCTAGATACACTGAAGCATCCAGTGATTTTGGCAATTTTGTTTTTATCTGGATCTCTGCCTGACATCAAGCCTCTACAAGGTGGTGCCAACTACCTGGACAAGATGATATTGTACAGGAGAGGTTTGTCCAAATTTCCATGAGCTAGTTGGAAAGTAGAAAACTGCCTTCTTACACAGTTTAGGCTGGCACAACTGACGGCAATCCTTAAAGGTTCCCTTAGACTTAGACAAGCCATATCCAACCCTTGTGAGATGTTGTCCAGTTTGGATTAAGCCCACACGGTTTTGTTCTGAAAAGGTGCCTCATAAGTTATATATCCAAGTACCACATATGCAACCCAATTACTTTTCCTCGCTTATCGATATGGGATGTTCCCCCCTTAGCTTGGATGAAACCTTACTTGCTACTAATGCAGTCCCCAGACACAGTGATAGCTCCATGCTGTGGCAGCTCCACATTGGCATGTTTTTGCCCTACGGCTTTCTTACTATCCAGTTCATGATTGGATCACCACTGCAAGAGCCTTGATGAGAGAGAAATAAAAAAATTTTATGTAGGGAGGACATCCAGAAGAGAAAGTGGGAAAGAGCAAAGTTTGTAATTTGTTATTATATGTTTTTATTTTTTATTATTTTTTTAAGTTCTAGGTTCTCCTGCAGTATCTTGAGTTTATATGTTGATGATCCTCTGCTTTTTGCCATACTTACTTCCTAGACATTTCCTTTTCTCAATGGCACCTCACGCTCAATGGTTGTTAAGGGTTGTGTTGATGATTCTTTGGCTAGAGCTGTATCTCAACTTTCTGCAGCCAACTTTGCTTAAAGAAGCTGACTCACTTTATTCCCTATGTTGAAGGTGGGAATGCTTGATCCACCAAGGGATGAAGTGAAAAATGCCATACTGTCTTGCATGTCTGCTGGCATACGTGTCATAGTCGTAACTGGGGACAACAAAGTGAGGATATACATTAGGTCTTTTATTTATTAAGAAATGTTGTCTCTGAATGCATATAGTTAACTTTTGTACTCTAACCCTTATTATGCAGTCTACAGCAGAATCTCTCTGTCGTCAGATTGGTGCTTTTGAGCACTTGGAAGATCTCAGTGGGTACTCATATACTGCTTCTGAGTTTGAGGAGCTTCCACCATTGCAACGAACTTCAGCTTTGCAACGTATGGTCCTTCTTACAAGGTAGAATATCATTTAATGTTGGCAAACAGCGGCTTTCCACTTGAGAAAATTGACTTGTTTCATTACTTCACTTGTCCCTTCCTCCTCAGGGACTTCTACTTGGATGTTGTTTGAGTAAAACAATTGCATAATTCTGCTGCTTGCCCTAAGCTTAGTAATATTGGAAGTTTTACCATGGAGTGACATGCGATAGGAGAAAATCTTCGGCTGATGGTCCTAGAGTTTAATTTTGTTTGGTGGATGGTTGTTTCACACGCGGAAAGTTTCGGAATTTAAAACATCCATTTGTTGGATAAATATGCGTATATTTTGGCGTATTGTTAATTCCGTGCGTTTGACTTATCAGACGATTTAAGGTTTGTGTATTGAACTTTTCCTCACCGACCAGAGTCGGTGTTAATTTACATCGGAGTAAGTCCAAACACCTTTGATTAACTGCTAAAGATCCCCTTTACAATATCTGTTGTGATATTGAGAGTTTCCACCAGGAGAGACTCCCATGCCTTAAGGCAAGGGTATATTTACAATTTTCTCTTAAGTGTTTATTTGCAATTTCCAGCATAATTAGGACATCCATGTGTAGCCTTTGATTTTTTTCTGAATTTTTCTGAATTTTTCTATATATTTCTAGGCCTTTGTGCAATTGTGCAAAGATTCGAGGTAAAACTGCAAGTTTTGATTCTTCTGAACAAAATGGGGACATTTCTCCAGTTTTGAACAAGGTTTGCCGACCCGGCCGACCCGGTCTCGGCGCGGGACGGGTCGGGTCGGCCCGGTCGCACAGCGACCCGGTCGGCCCTCTCGGGCTCTCGGCGCGCGATTTTTTATTTTTTTAAATTTTTTAATAAAATTTTATTTAAAGATTAAGTGTTATATATATTTAAAAATATTAGAATGTAGAGTTTTTTTATGATAATAGATCCATACTAAATTACACATAGTTAATTATATAAAAATAACATATTACACCGCTTAATTAAACATCCTATTCTATATAATATATAAAAAAATCACTTAAATTACTTAATATGTTAAAGTAAACAGTGACATAATAATGACATTCATTCATGAAGTATAAAATATAAAAACTCACTCATCCTCCTCATCTGTGAAGCCTGAATCCCAAAACTCACTAATCCTCGTCATCAGTGAAGCCCGAATCCCAAAACTCATCATCAGATACATGAGACTGATCACCTGTATAATCTAACTCTATCCTAGTGGGTGGAGGTACATGTGGGTGGGACTGAAAATATGTAACCATCTGCACAAATGATGGGTCATGTGCAGCGGTGGATGGTGCATGAAAATCTCTAAAAAAAGTCTTCGCTACATCTATACATTCAATTCTATCATGTGCTACTAGTGCGACTGGTGCTGCTCGAACTCTGGACGTGAGGAAGATCCTGCTCTGCCCGGTGCTCATGGTGGGGGTACCCGGGACGTAGAAGAAGATGCCCTGGGTGTGCTACGAGAACCGAATCTCTTCTGTAACTGTGTCCGAAAGGAATGTCGGACATCTCCCGGAACTCGGTCGCATGCACGAACATCGCGTCCCACTCCCGCAAGGTGCTCCGCAAATCTGTGTATGTCGGTGACGCGATGTTCGCAGTATCTACAGTGCACATGTCCATCACCCTCAATAGAGTATCCATGCTCCCACGCAGGGTGACGCCGTCCGTCCATGATGACCTGCAAATGATGTAAAAGTTTACATTAGCAATTTCATTATTCTACGTCTTCAAAAAAAAATCCATTATTCTACGTCTACAACTAACAAATTTAGGTAATAAATGTAAATTCAATGTACAATGTTTTATACAAATAGCATTTAATGAAACTAATATCATTTAATGTAAAATTACCTCATTCTACAACATGCAAAACTATATGTTTATTCTACGACATGTTACACTAAAAATATTATTCTACGACATGTTACAATTTATATCTACAATTTTTGTTATCACTAAATTTTAATAAAAATAATAAATTTAATTCTAAAACATGTAAAAATGAATACATTATTCTACGACATGTTACACTAATTTCATTAATCTATGACATGCTAAACTAAAAATATTATAAAATTTAACGACATGTTATAACATAATATAATTAAATAAATTACATAAGGCATCAAAAATAAATCTTAAAAAACTAACAAAATATAAATTATTCTAACTAATGACATTTACTTTATTTAATTAATAATTTAATGACTATTTTTTAATCTCCCTCCCTCTCCCACCTCCGGCGGCCCCCCATCGCCCAGGCCCCCCCTCCCACCGCCGACGGCCCCCACCGCCCAGAACGCCCCCCCGCCCCCCCCGCTGCGGCCCCCCACCGACCAGAACCCCCCCTCCCACCTCCGGCGTCCACCACCGGCCCCCCACCACCTCTCCCACCGCCCAGATCGGGCCCGGCCACCACCGCCCCCATCTCCCACCTGCGGCGCCCCCCCTCCCACCTGCTGCGCCCCCCCACTACCCCGAACCCCCCCTCCCACCTCCGGCGGCCACCACCGCCCCCCCCACCACCTCTCCCACCTCCGGCGGCCCCCACCGCTCAGACCCCCCCCCCCACGGCCACCACCGCCCCCCCTCCCTCCGGTGGCCCCCATCGCCCAGATCGCCCCCCCCCCGGCCACCACCGCCCACCCCTCCCTCTCCCACCTCCTGCGGCCCCCAACCGCCCAGAACGCCCCCCTTCCCACCTCCGGCGGCCCCCACCGCCCAGTTCGCCCCCCCCTCCGTCCGACGGCCAGATCGCCCCCCCCCTCCCTCCCCCCCACCTCCGGCGCCCCCCACCGACGTTGATTGGCCCCCCACCCCTCCCTCCCCCACCTCCGGCGGCCCCCCACAGGCGCAGACCATTTAACAAAAAAAAATTTTCACCTACCTCCGATCGCCGCCCTTAGCCGCCCAAAGCCGCAGTCCGCTGCTCTGACCGCCGTCCAACGCCGCTGCACCGCCGCTCGCCGGTGGGAGGGATGGAGGAAGAGCCTCCCCTCCGGCCCGTTAAATGGGCGAACCGCCCCGACCCGCTCGTACCGAGCCGGGTCCCGCCTCGCACCGGACCGGTACGTGGCGGGACGCTCGAGACCATGCGGTCCAGTGCGTCCCGTCCACGACCCCCAGCCCGTGCGACCCGGCGCCCGCCTGGGTCGGGTCGTGCGGGTCGGTGCGGGTCGGGGCGGGACGGCAAACCATGATTTTGAAGAACATTTCTGCAAACTTGAATCATTTTCTTGAATTTCAGAATTTTCAGGATTGCTCCTTAATTACATGGACTTTTGCGCAATTTTACAAAGTTTCAGGATAAAATTGAAAATTTTGCCAATGCTAGGGTTTTTCTTAATTCTGGAAGACATCCCTTCAAAGTGGCACTTTCCCTTGAATTTTGGAATTTTCAGGATTTTTTTCATGCATTACATGATTTTTGCACAATTTTCCAAGACTTTGGGGTAAAACTGCGATTTTTAGATTTTGTATGGGTTTCTCCATAATTTACATCAAGATGCTAAACTTTGACATATTTTTGGCCTTCATATGATTTTCATGGCAAATTCCAAGCAATACATGAGGTTTCCCTCGTGCCCGGGGGCGTTTTGGTCGACATATCCCGATATGAGGGTCTTTTTGTAATTTTCCTCTTCCAGTAGGTCTTCCGGCTTGAGAAGGGAGGCCCCTTCCGGCAATCTTGCGCAGGCTTCTTCTTTCTTCTTCTTCTTGCGAGTGTCTTGTTCTTCGTTCTTCTTCTGTCACTGTGTGTGTGTGTTTTGGTCGCTCCCTTCCCTTTTATAGGTATTGGAGAGTAGAGGGGAGGTGTGATGCTCTGGTGGAAGTCTTGGAAGCTACTCCTCCGGTGGAAGGTGAAGAGGCGAGGTATGCTCTCTTCCTCCACCCCCCTTGCTTCTCTTCTTTTCTTCTTTTTTTTGTATGCGCATGAGAGGGGGGACCGGAGGGGGTCCCCCTCCAATCAAGTGTCACCAGAGGGGGCCTCCTCTGGTACTATAGTGACCAAAGGGGGCCTCCCTCCAGCTGCATGGCACCGGAGGGACCCCCCTCCGGTTTGCATTTGATTGGAGGCCCCCCTCCGTCTATTCAACCGGAGGGGGTACCCCTCCGGTGCTATGCAACCGTAGGGAGGGGGTGCCGCCGGCCAGTTGAGAGCGGAGGGGGGGTCTTGTGGCTTCCTTGGGCTATAAAAGCATGTTTTCAAATAATTTTTTATTGTTGGGAATTGGGCTGGAGCATGTGATGTCACGCCCCGACGCGGAATATCGGACGCGGCAGTTACAACATTCACGTCAATCAGAGCATGCCAATGAAATTGAACACCATAGAAGTCATTCATAACCATCACAACTAATACTCAATATTCACAAGGTTCGCATACACAGTTATCACAACATCATTGTTTAAATCCAACTTCACCACCACCACCACCATTGATTGTAACAAGACCAAGACTAAAAAAAATAAGGAAAATTTACAAGACTCTCATTCTATTATAAAGGAATTGACTCTAATTGTAGAAGGCACACTCCAATCACTCTTGCCCATTCCCAGTTGAGTGGTCTTCCTCATCTGAATTACCTAAAAAACATGGTAAAAACACTGGATGGGCGAATGCCCTATAGGAATTACATCTCTATAATCAGGCTGCTTTAAGTGATTAATATGTTAAATGAATGCAAGTGCAACTATATATAACAGGTTCATGATGATACAACGAATAATGAATAGAAGTATATTGTCCATACGAATGGCATGATATGATTGTAGCGCGTAGGGTTCACAACAAGTACACAATAGAGAGTATGAACATGACGTTAGATTGGCCATTGAATTTTCAAGTATTTACCCTTTCTAGGTCAAGTACATCAAGCCACTATTGTGACAATTCATGTCAAGAGTGGAATGTCCCAGATCAATCTAGCAAGTCAAGCACTTCGGTGCAATGTCACACCGTGGTCAATATTAGCTCCCATGGACACAAGTACTTTCGGGTGCTCCTCCCCGGATCAGACCGGGCCCTGTTAATGCTAGGCATTGAGGTTGTTGGACCAATAGTCCCAAGTAAATATCTAGACATCCACTTATTTAATGGCCAAAGAATTCCAATGTCAAGAGTGGAATGTCCCAGATCAATCTAGCAAGTCAAGCACTTCGGTGCAATGTCACACCGTGGTTAATATTAGCTCCCATGGACACAAGTACTTTCGGGTGCTCCTCTCATGATCAGATCGGGCCCTGTTAATGCTAGGCATTGAGGTTGTTGGACCAATAGTCCCAAGTAAATATCTAGACATCCACTTATTTAATGGCCAAAGAATTCCAAGAACTACGTTTTAGTAGGAGAGGTTAAATGAACAAGGGGTCATGAGATCAATAGGGATTCCATGGATTAAGACATGAACAGGCAATCATTGAAATCCAATCGAGATACTGCGAGAATTTGGGAGAATTGCCGTCTGCTCAGAACGCCGTAGAATCAAAAATTTGCGTCTTACCTTAAGCCGCCAATTTCTGGAAACAGTACAAGCACAAAGAATTCACGTCAACACAGGTTGACACAAGTTCATGGTTTTGGCGTCAGTTGGTTCAGCCGCCAATTAAATGGCGTTTGCCCAGGATGCCACTAATTCTTTGACTTTCACAGAATCCCCTTTTTGGGCTCTATGAAGGTTGGGGGTCATGTTTCTTCAGAGTGATGTGACTGAAAAATAGGTTTAGGATTTCTAGGGTACAACCTGCCTAGTGATCGAAGAGGGAATCCTTCGATGTCGGGATCTTACGGAGGCCTTGGTGAAAGAGATTCCAATTTGGCGAGAGGGATTCCCGACGGAGGGTCCTTCTTTCCTCAAGAATTAAGCTGTATAACGCCAAAACCACTGAAAACAGGGACTTTGTCTCGGCGATGAGACAATAGTGCCAACATCCACGGTGTTGGATGAAAAACCCGTTCGAAACTCAGTCTGGAAGAATTCGTGTCAAGAACTGTAACCATTAAATCTAAAATAGCGTCTTCGCTAAGGACGTTATATTTAAAATACACGTCTTTCACAGAAGGCGCAGAAACTAAATTTGCGTCCTGCATCAGGTCATTAATTCATATAACTTTAAAATTTAAATATAATTTGGATATTCAAAATCACATCTTTGAGGTTGACGTATATTAATCTGCGACTTTCTGGAGAGGCGTAGATTCTTAATACGCATCAAGCTCCAGGACGTTAATTCATATGTCTTCTATGGCCTTGATCTAATCATGCTTAACATGTTACTGTTCATTTCTTTTTAAGGGTGAACAGTAGCCATATTACAATTTAACGTTATTTTCCAAGATTAAAGACATGATAAATAAGGGTATTTTTAGGGGATCATGACAAGATGCAGATAATTATTTTTACCTGTATAGATCACGAGATATAGATTTTTAAAGATTAAGATGTAATTTACTGAAAAACAAGAGTTTGCATTTTCACATAAGGCGCGTATTAATACACGTCCCCCGGTTCATCGCAGATTCAAGAATCCGCGACTACCCTGAAGGGTGCTGTTAAAGCCAAAAATTGATCAATAATAAATAAAAGAACATATATATATATATATATTTATAGGGGCAGCCACCCTTTTTCTACCCCTTTTGGGGGGGTTTGCCCCGGGTCCACCCCCCTCTTGGGGGTTTGCCCCGGGTTCACCCCCCAAAGGGGGGTTTTACCCCGGGTCCACCCCCCTTGGGGGTTTTGGCCCAGTTCTAACCCCTAGGGTGGTTTTTCTGCCCCGGGTCCAAAAAAAAAAAAAAAAAGGCAAGGGAGAGACATCCACAGATTTCACATGCTTTTACATCATTTGGGGTAGAAACATATCAACTGGACAAGTGACTCTTGCTGTATCTCTAGTACCTGGACATACTTAAGTTTACAAAATATGTTTTTTGACCATGCATCTAATTCAACAGCTCTTCCCTTGATCAGCAAGTTTGCTGAAATGATGTGCTAAATCTAGGTGATGCCCAGAACACATCAGACTATTTGCTATCACAAATTGAGCCAAATATGTCATACAGAATGTGTTTAGCTATGAAGCAAAGAACTTGAGCAGCTGGAACATGGGAGGTCCAAGCTCCAGTGAATCCATGATGAATCAAGACAATCATGGTGTTTTTGAAATGGAGAATGTATGGAGACCTCAACCATCTGTTAATTCCAGAGCCAAGTCAAGGTTGGATGAGAGATGAATGGAGGAAGCCAACATGCTATCTTTGGATAGTATGGTCATGGACCTTAGTAGCAATCAGATTTCATAGGGACAATTTGTTTTTTGTAAGAAAGTCTGGGTCTATCAGTTTTCCTAATAAGGTAGACTGCAACACAAGAATAACTGATAATAGTGATTTGATCCCACAAACAGGCATCTGTCCTTCCTATAATCCACTTACTTCAGAAATTAAACATCCTTGTGAATTCCCAAGGGTTATGGTCTTGGTCATTTTGCTGAAAATGCTGATAATAGGAAGTTTAGTGGATGCTCAAAACCTATCTGTGCACATTCTCCTGAAGGATGTGTAAGCCCAAAGGCTGTTATTGAAGCAAGAGTGCAGCATCAGCTCAGTAGCAGCTGCAACAATTCAATAGCAGCTGCAACAACACAACAGCAGCAGCTCAAAGGCAATAGCAGCAGCTCTGCAGCAGCAGCAGCAGCTCAGTGGCATGGTATGCCATCTCGCGAGATCTCTGCGAGATCTCCCCGAGATCTCTGTCTCGGCGCATCCGCGAGGCACGAGACGGTCCCGAGTAGGCGCATCTCGGCGAGGGGTAGCTGTCTTGGGAAAATAGTGAATTCTTGAAGAATTATTTAAATTTTATAAGATATAATTTTAGATTTGTGTAACTTTTGATGCATATTGATATTAGTGCATGTGAAATTGAGTGGTTAGTATAAAAGAATTAGGATTTTCTTAGAAATAGGCTATATATATGAAAAAATGTTCCGAAATCCCCGAACCCGATCTCCCGAGATTTTTTCGAGATCTCTTCTCTCCAACCCCCCCGAGACGAAGCCGAGATCCGATATGGCAAACCATGCTCAGTGGCAGCAGCAGCAGCAGCAACAGTTTAAAGGCAGCAACTAACAGAATTAGCAGTGACAGCTAGCAAGAATAGCTGTAGCAGCAGCCCAATTGCAGCACATAACTAGTGTAGCAGCAACTGACAGAAGCAACATCAATAGCTAAAAAAAATGGTTGTAGCAGCAGCCCAATGGCAACAGCAGCACAACAAGAACAGCAGGTGCAATGGCAGCACCAAAACAATTGCTGCAACAGCAGCACAAGCACACTAGCTGCAACCTCAGCATAATGGCAACCAAATCTGCTGCAACATCAGCAAACAAAATTACTCAACAACAGCAGCTAAAACAAGTGAACATCAGTGGCAGCAGCTCACAGAAGCAGCATTGGCGGCAGCTCACAGAAGCAACAACAGCAGCATCAATGCAACAACTGCAACGAACATAGCAACAACAGCTACAGTAGCAGCAAACAAGATTAACAGCAGCAACAACAATATCAGCCCTTAGTACCTTCAACTTAAGGGGAAAAAAATCAATCAAATTTGAAGTAAAAGGGGTAGTAACAACCTGGATCCACCCCCATATGGGGGTTTTGCCCCGGGTCCAACCCCATTTGGGGGTTTTGCCTCGATTCCACCCCCATATGGGGGGTTTGGACCAGGTCCACCCCCATATGGGGGTTTTGCCCCGGGTCCAACCCCCATATGGGGGGTTTTGCCCCGATTCCACCCCCATATGGGGGGTTTTGCCCCGATTCCACCCATGGTTGACAGTTTCGGCCGAAACTGATACGTTTCGGCCGAAACGTATCTGTTTCGGCCGAAACGTATCGGTTTCGGCCATAATCGATACGAAAAAGGCCCTTATTACTGTAGCAATCCGAAACTTAAGGGGGGGTATTGGTTTCGGGCGAAACCGATACTGGTTTCGCCCGAAACCATCCGGTTTCGGCCGAAACACGTGAACCCCTTTATGCTTTGCTGTCTCCCCCCCCCGATACCCCACTACCCAGCCACGGGTTCGGCCGAAACCCTCCCCCCTGCTGGCTGCTGTCTCCCTGGCTGCTGTGCTGCTGCCTGCGGCTGTGCTGCTGTTGTTGTGCTACTGCCGCGGCTGTGGTGCTGCTGGCCTGCTGCTGTCGAGCTGCTGTGCTGCTGCTGCTGCCGAGCTGCTGCTGCCTGCGGCTCCTGCCTGCTGCGGGCCTGCGGCTGCTGCCTCCTGCGTGCTACCTGGTGTTGCTGCCGCCTGGTGCTGCTGCCTGCTGCTCAGCCACCAGTTGGTGCTGCTGCCAGCTGCGGCTGAGCCTGCTGCTCTTGCTGTTGCTGCAGCAGCCAGGGCCAGCAGGTGGCTAGAAGCCGCCCTACTGCCACCGCCGGACTGCCCACCCCCTACTAGCCTGCTGTGTGCACTTGGGGTTGTAAGTATTTTTTTGTACCTTAATTTGTGCAACCCTAATTAGTTCAGATTTCAAAATAAACTTTAATTAGATACTTAAAATTAGATTCATTATTAATTAACCCCTAATTCATGCAAAAAATTTAGGGCTTTCGTCCAATTCGGCTTTCTTAGCCACAATTGAAGGTTAGATAAGTTTCATTGACGAATTTGGGGTGCCTTCATGATGGGATTATATTTTTAGCCAGGGTAATTAGGGCTTAATTAGTAATTAAGACTTAATTAGTTCATAAAAATTGGGGCTTTTGTCTAATTCGAGTTTCTTAGTCACAATTGAAGGTTAATTAAGTTTCATTGATGAATTTTGGGTGCCTTCATGCTGGGATTATATTTTTATGAGGGGTAATTAGGGCTTAATTAGTAATTAAGGCTTAATTAGTTCAAAAAATTGGGGCTTTTGTCTAATTCGAGTTCCCTAACTACAATTGAAGGTTAATTAAGTTTGATTGATGAATTTGGGGTGGGATCATGCTGGGATGCCATTTTTATGAAGGGTCATTAAGGGTTATTTGGTAATTAGGGTTTAATTACCTCAAAAAAATTGGGGCTTTCGTCTAATTCGACTTTATTACCCACAATTGAAGCTCAATTAAGCTTCATTGACTAATTGGGAGCTCTTTCATGTTCAATTGCCTTTTTTTCATTGTACTTACAAGAGATTGTCTTTGACTGTCTTAATGCAGCATCATGCCTAGACGTCAGCAAACACAGGAGCAGCAAGGGCAGGAGGATCCGGGGTGGGCCCACATGTCCTTAATTGATGCTAAGAGAAGAAAGGTGAAATGCAATTACTGTGGTAAGGAGATGTATGGCGGAATTACCAGAGGAAAGTAACATTTGGCAGGGGTAAGAGGAGAGGTGAGACAATGTGACAACTGTCCCCGAGAGGTGCGAGAAGAGATGCGCTAGTGCCTTCTGGGGAAAAGGGAGAGGGTGCAACAAAGGGCTGAGGATGATGTTGAAATTGCTGAGGAGATTTCTGGCAGAAGGGTTAGGAGGGATGATGATGAGGAAGGCACTGAGGATTCTGATCCAGAGCTGACTGAAGCAAGGGAGCGTGAACAAGCCGCTCGAAGGAAAGGGAATGTGCCCATGGGTTCAGGGACCTATGACAGTACAGCTGCACGACGTCCTGACGTTGGTGCTGCCCCACATACGCAGGGAACAGGTCCCATGGATAGTTATCTGCACAGAAGGCCCCAGGCTACACAACCTAAAATCAAGCAAGCAATGAGAGGGGTCAAAAAATCAGCAGAAGTTGCAGGGCATGCATTTAAATCTATTTGCAAATGATTTTTGCATGCAGGTGTCCCTGCACATGCAGCTTCAAGTGAATATTTCCAACCTATGATAGATGCCATAGCAGATGCTGGCCCTGGCTTGCAGGCCCCCTCACGTCGAGACATATACGGGCGTGGCCTTGAGGGAGAGGTTGAGGAGCTCCATGATTGGGTTGAAAGCTTCAAGCATATATGGGTGGAGAGAGGATGCACCATCATGTGTGATGGTTGGACTGGTACCACGAAAAAGTCCATAATAAACTTTTTGGTCTATTACATCAGCGGTACAGTGTTTGTGAAATCAGTTGATGTATCAGATTATGAAAAGAATGCAAATTATTTGTTTCATTTGATGGATGGCATGGTAGAACAAATTGGAGAGGAGAATGTTGTGCAGGTGGTGACTGATAATGAAGCCAGTTACAAGGCTGCAGGGAAGAAATTGATGCAGAAGCGCAGTCATTTATATTGGCTCCCATGTGCAGCACATTGTCTTGATCTGATGCTTGAAGACATAGGGAAGGAAAAGCATGTGAAGAAGACAATTGACAAGGCACAAAAAGTCACACAGTATATCTATGGCCATCCTAGGATACTAAATATGTTCAGGGCGCATGCCAGTGGAGGGCGAGATATCATCCGTGCAGGCCCAACCAGATTTGCTTCCAATTTTATTTCTTTGGAGTCTTTGCACAGGTATAAGATTGATCTCAATTCTTGATACTGTATCCTTACTGATATGTAACAGTTGATGCAGCTTCAAATTTCATTTATCTGCACAGGTACAAGAATGAGTTGAAAGCTTTCATGTATCACAATGTCCAGCGAGACTACATCGACAAGGGCACAGTTGATGCACAGATGGATTATCTGGATGTCTGCCACGTCGTGGACGACAACAAATTCTGGGACAGGGTGTCACGGTACTTGAAAGTAGTCACACCTCTCGTGAAGGTCCTAAGAATGGTGGATGGCGATGAGAAGAATGATATGGGCTATCTGTACGAGGCCATGGACCGTGCCAAATTGGAGTTGCAGCATTCCCTTCCCAGACATTATGCAAAATGGTGGAAAATTATTGACCAGAGATGGGACAACACATTACACCACGACTTGCATGCAGCTGGTGAGTGATTAATTATACTGAAATTGGGGTAATGCCTTTATGTTATTTTATAAATTTCATTTAGTTAATTATACACAAATGCAGGTTATTTCTTCAACCCTCGATTTATGTACGGTGCCGATGCACATGTTGATGGCGAGGTGCTTCAAGGGACTTTAAAAGTCATTGGTCGTTTATCGAGGAATCCAGAAAAGAGACTAGAGGTCGAAGTAGAGGTTCGCCTTTATTTGATACTTTCAATAACATGTATAGAATTTATTTAAGTAGTTATGTTAATGTATTACTTTATGTTTGTAGATGAACCATTACAGAATGAGGACTGAGACATATGCTGACTCCCAATTGCAATACGCTGTGGGAAGAGTGAGCCCGGGTAATTTTTTGGATTTCTTAACATGATGAATATATATTTCTACAACTAAAATGCATTTTTTTATGGTTGGTGGAATAGCTGACTGGTGGATAATGATTAACAACCGAGATGTGGGTAGCAATGCATTGGCTTTCATTGCAATTAGGATGCTCAGTCAAACAACATCAGCAAGCCAATGTGAAAGAAATTGGAGCACGTTCAGCCTTATACACTCAAAGGTTCGCAATCGGCTAAAGGCTGAACGATTAGAAAAATTAGTGTACTGCCACTACAATATGAGGTTGAGAATAAAGAATATGAGGTTGAGACAACAGCTGTGAGACAAACGCGCCGCCGGGGATGCCGCCGCAGAAATTGATGTGGATGCCTTATTTGATGATGAGAATCCGTTGCAGTCTTGGGTGGAGACACGAGAGCAGGTTGATGAGCCCGTTTTTGATGATGATGATAGAAAATGGGCAGAGGGCATACTAGATGAAGATGAGTAAAGAGATCCCGAATTAAGAAGAAAATCAAAGAGGGCCAAAGATACTCATGCCCACATATCTAGGGTTGTTGAGGACACTGAGGAGCAGCATGATTTTCAGTCAGCTAGACACTTCGACTCAGATAGCAGGCCAGTCACTCCTAGAATGGGCAAGGCACCTACATCCTTAAGAAGAAGTACATTAGTGCATGGGCAAACTGAGAGAACAAATGTTGCTGCTCGAGAGGACCCGGCAATTGAGCAGTTGAAGCAGATTTATGTGAGGCACACGTCAAGGGATAAAGGACTCATGTCAAAGATCACTGAAAAATTGGCACCACAAGAGAAAAAAGCATCCCCAAAGGCTAAAAAGCGACTGATTTCTTGTGGTGATGATGATGATGGTGCTGCAGGTGGTACTAGTGCTGCAGGTGGGTACAGGTGGTACAGGTGATGCAGGTGATGCAGGTGGTACTAGTGCTGCAGGTGGTACAAGTGATGCAGGTGATGCAGGTGGTACTATTGGATACAGTCAAGGTCAGCGAGGATATGATACACCAGGTTACGAAGGTGGCCAACAGGAAGCAGCTATTTATGCGCCGTGGAATTATGAACCATCATTCCAGTTCCATCCATATCCGACCAGTTCCTCTTCTCTTCTTCAAGATTCCTATGTTGATACTGGATTTCAATCAAGTCAACCAAACACTTCAAGAGGGATCCAAAGAGGGATGCAGGACTTGGCTACCTCATTGTTTGGTTATAGTGAATATAGACCATACATGCAACCTGGTTATGGGTATCGACATCAAGGGCCAGACGATGAGGGAGAAGGTTCTTCTAGTAATTATTATCCATATTAGGTAAGAATCAATGAATTTTTGTAACATTTATTTTGTCTAATTTGGTTTATTGTACTGCTTGTATTAATGTACAATGGAATATTAGTTTAACTTTCACATGTTCAATGTTTGAAATTCAATTGTTGTAGTTATCTACTTCAAGGTCATTGCACTAACTTATACAGTCAAATGCATGTGTAATGATTTTTATGATTTTAAGTGATTATAGAAATTATTTATGATTTTTTTTAGATTTTTTATAATTAATTTGTTTTTTTTGAACCTTTTAACTGGGTTTCGGCCGAAACCGATACCGAGTCGTATCGGTTTCGGACCCGGGCGAAACCGAGACCGAAACCGAGTTTGCCATCCTTGGTTCCATCCCCATATGAGGGGTTTGGACTGGGTCCACCCCCATATGGGGGTTTTGCCCCGGGTCCAACCCCCATATGGGGGTTTTGCCCCGGCTCCACCCCCATATGGGGGTTTTGGTCCGGTTCCACCTCTCCCCATGGGGTTTTGGTCCGTTCCACCCTCCCCACATGGGGTTTGGCCCGGATCCATCCTTTCTATGGGGTTTTGGCCCGGGAACAACTCCTCAACCTATGGGTTTGGTCCGGATCAAGTCCTAAACCCCCATTTTGCCCCGGACGGAGAGTGTAACCGCCGGGATTCTCTCGGGATTCTATAAATACCCTAGTGGGACCCTCATTTGGGAGGGGGGAGAAGAACACAGATAGAGAGACTGAGCGCACGGACAGTGTTTGGTGCTCGTGTTTTCTTTTGGAAGGCCCATCTCCCTGGGTTTTGTGCTTGTGTGGTGATTGTGTTGTACTGTGAGGGTATGTTATAAAGAGAAAACCCCTCTTAACTCATGTGCATCACCAGCCACTATGTGAATTATGCAACCTGTGTATCTTTTTGGGGAAATCAGAGTATGCCCCCTCGGAATCGTAACCTCATAGGAAGGCCTTTTCGAGTCTTATAATTGTGTGGACACCTGGGATGTGTCCGGAAAATTTGTGTAAGCCTTGATTGTCTATGAACATCAGGTCATGCCACTCCTTGGAGAGGGGTTATAAATTTTTTTTTTCTTATGGACGTGCGAAGCTAGACCCCAACTCATGAGAGCTTGAGAAGGGGAAGCAATCTCCCGAGAATCTTTGGTCAACGGGTCTTCCCCAATGAGGGACTTGCGCCTATTGCCAAGATTATACAAAAACCCCTGTTCAATCTAGATGCTACCAAAATATCCTTGGTCTGGACAAATTGCATAAATACCCCCAATGACGGGACAATTGCAGAAATGTCCCGAAAAAGGAAAAAATGTAGAAATACCAGCAAAAGTGAAAAATTGCAGAGATACCCATGATGGGTCCGAAATTGCAAATACATGCCAAAAAAGAGGGTTTGATATCTATGAGACTCATTTAACGGCCTGCTCTGATGGTGGAATTTAGGCCACATGTAAATCAAATGACCCGACTATGTAATCGGGATTTCATGTATTTTGTAAGGATGAATCCAAAGAATGAAATATTTAATTTTCTCCTGCAAATGTGTATCTCTAATGGGTGATTTCCTTGATCAAATATGTTAGATAAAACCCCAATATCACAGCTAATATTGTGGAGGCCGAGAAAGTATTTTCTTTGACAATTAATCAAGGGTATTCGGACTTTACGCCGATGTAAATAAACATCGACTATGGTCGATGGGGAAATGTCCCGTACTCGAACCCTAATCGTCTGATAAACCTAAATTCGCGGAAATGATAATACACCTGCTACCTAAATAACCACGAATGTGCATTTTCTTCTTCAAAGGAGAAATACTTATCTATTTATTTCCATGAGTTAAACATGGGCATATTAATATGTGTCCACTGCTCTCGTCGCAAATTCCTTTTAAACAGCAAAGGTTCTAAATCGCGTTACAAATCGAATTCCTACTTATAATCATGACGAAACAAGATGATGTGGGGGTCTATAATAGAAGAAGACATATAGTTCTACCTAGCGTGATGATTAATTTAATTATGCCCGAGAGAACACCTACCTTTGGAAAAAGAAGAATGACTACGCTAACCCTAGCAGCAAAACCTCCTCACGAATTTGCCCTTCAGTTCTCTTCGCCAAGCCTTCGAACACCCACGCCTTGAGTCGCAACAATAGGGATTTTGCTGGCTCAAGGGGTTTATTTATAGATGCAGCAAACCCTAGAGTCCCTTTCTAATACCAACATTGATTAAAATGGGATAGGAATCCTAATCCAAAACCTTCCCTACTAAGGACTTCTAGCTAAGGATGGCAAACTCGGTTTCGGACTCGGTTTCGGCCGAGTCCGATACCGATACGACTCGGTATCGGTATCGGTTTCTGCCGAAACCGGCTGAAACCCATTTAAAAGGTTCTAAAAAATCACTCCAAAAATCATAAAAAATATAAATAAACACTGAAAATCACAAAAACTATTACACATGCATTTGACTGTATAAGTTAGTGCAATAACCTTGAAGTAGACAACTACGCATTGAACTTCAAACATTGAACATGTGAAAGCTAAACTAATATTCTATTGTACATTAATACAAGCAGTACAATAAACCAAATTAGACAAAATAAATGTTACAAAAATTCATTGATTCTTACCTAATATGGATAATAATTACTAGAAGAATCTTCTCCCTCATCGTCTGACCCTTGATGTTGATACCCATAACCAGGTTGCATGTATGGTCTATATTCACTATAACCAAACAATGAGGTAGCCAAGTCCTGCATCCCTCTTTGGATCCCTCTTGGAGTGTTTGGTTGGCTTGAGTCGAATTCAGTATCAGCATAAGAATCTTGAGGAAAAGAAGAGGAACTGGCCGGATGGAAGTTGAATGATGGTTCATAACCCCACGACCCATAAATCGCTGCCTCATGTTGGCCACCTCCATAACCTGAGGCAGCGATTTATGGTGCTTTTAGCCTCATGTTGGCCACCTCCATAACCTCAATTGAGAAGTTGAATGTTGGCACCATCATCATCATCACCACAAGAAATCAGTCGCTTTTTAGCCTTTGGGGATGCTTTTTTCTCTTGTGGTGCCAATTTTTCAGTGATCTTTGACATGAGTCCTTTATCCCTTGGCGTGTGCCTCACATAAATCTGCTTCAACTGCTCAATTGTCGGGTCCTCTCGAGCAGCAGCATTTGTCCTCTCAGTTTGCCCATGCACTGATGTACTTCTTCTTAAGGAGACCGGTGGCTTGACCATTCTAGGAGTGACTGGCCTGCTATCTGTATTTGAGTGTCTAGTTGGTTCAAACTCGAACTGCTCCTCAGTGTCATCAACCCTAGACTGGTGCGCATGAGTATCTCTAGCCCTCTTTGATGTTCTTTTGAATTCGAGATCTCTTGGGTCATCTTCATCAAGTATGCCCTCTGCCCATCTTCTATCATCAACATCAAAAACGGGCTCATCAACCTTGCGCTCGTGTCTCCACCCAAGACTGCTAGGGATTATCATCATCAAATAAGGCATCCACATCAATTTCTGCGGCGGCATCCTCGGCGACGCGTTTATCTCGCAGCTGTTGTCTCAACCTCATATTCTTTATTCTCAACCTCATATTGTAGTGGCAGTACACTAATTTCTCTAACCGATCATCCTTTAGCCGATTGCGAACCTTTGAGTGTATAAGGCTGAACGTGCTCCAATTTCTTTCACATTGGCTTGCTGATATGGTTTGACTCAACACCCTGATTGCAATGAAAGTCAATGCAGAACTTCCCAATTTTCTATTGTTCACCATGATCCACCAGTCAGCTGTTACACCAACCAACCATAAACAAATAAATATAAGTTGTAAATAAAAATTAATTAAACAAGATGTAATTGCAAAGAAAGCACAAAGATGAAGTATACCTGGACTCACTCTTCCCACTGCGTATAGCAATTGGGAGTCAGAATACGTCCCAGTTCTCATTCTATAGTTGTTCATCTACAAAAATTACATAATAGATTAGCATAACAACTTAAGTAAATTCTATACCTCTTATTCATGAAATCAAACATGCCAACCTCTACTTCCGCCTGAAGGCTCTTAACTGGTGTCCTCGATAAACGACCAATGACTTTTAAAGTGCCTTGAAGCACCTCGGCATCAACATGTGCATTGGCATCGTATATGAATCGAGGGTTCAGAAAATAACCTGCATTTGTATATAGTTAACTAAATGTTATATATAAAATAACCTAAAGAATAATGTATGAATACAAATAATCACTCATCAGTTGCATGCAAGTCGTGGTGTAATGTGGTGTCCCATCTATGGTCAATAATCTTCCCCCACTTTGCATGTTCTTTGGGAAAGGACTCCTGCAACTCCAATTTCGCACGGTCCATGGCCTCATACAGATATCCCATATCATTCTTGTCATCGCCATCCACCAATCTTAGGACCTTCACGAGGGGGGTGACTACTTTCATGTATCGTGTTACTCTGCCCCAGAATTTGTTGTCGTCCACGATTTGATAGACATCCAAATAATCCATCTGAGCATCAACATTGCCCTTGTCGATGTATTCCCGCTAGGTACTGTGGTACATGAAAGCTTTCAACTCATTCTTATACCTGTGCAAAGAAATAAAATTTGAATCAAATACGGATCATAACTATAAGGATAAAGAAGTAATAATTGAGTTCAACAGTATACCTATGCAGAGACTCCAAAGAAATGAAATTTGAAGCAAATCTGGTTGGCCCTGCACGGATAATATCTCGCCCCCACTTGCATGCTCCCTGAACATGTTCAATATCCTAGGATGGCCATAAATATACTGGGTAATCTTTTGTGCCCTTTCAACCGTCTTCTTCACATGTTTGTCCTTCCCTATGTCTTCAAGTATGAGATCTAGACAATGTGCTGCGCATGGGAGCCAATATAAATGTCTGCGCTTATGCATCAATTTCCTCCCTGCAGTCTTATAACTGGGTTCATTATCAGTAACAACTTGTACAACATTTTCTTCACCAATTTCGTCTACCATGTTGTTCATCAAATGAAACAAATAATTGGCAATTTTTTCAAAATTTGATGCATCTACAGATTTTACAAATATTGTACCTTCGATGCAATATATCAAAAAGTTAATCATAGACTTGTTCGTGGTACCAGTCCAACCATCACACATAATAGTGCATCCTCTCTCCATCCATATATGCTTGAAGTTTTGAACCCAGTCATGGAGCTCCTCAACCTCTGGCTCAAGCCCACGCCCGTATATGTCCCGACGTGACGGCGCCTTCGCGCCAGGGCCAGTATCTACTATGGCATCCAACATAGGTTGAAAATATTTACTTTCAGCAGCATGTGCAGGGACACCTGCATGAAAAAATCATTTACAGATGCTTTTAAATGCATGTCCTGCAACTTCTGCAGATTTTTTAACCCCTCTCAATGCACTTTTGATCTTAGGTTGTGTAGCCTGGGGCCTTCTGTGGAGATAACTGTCCATGGGGCCTGTTCTCTGCGTCTGCGGGGGCGGGGCACCAATGTCAGGACGTCGTGCAACTGTACTGGAGTAGGTCTCTCCTGAACCCATGGGTGCCTTTCCTTTCCTTCGAGCGGCTTCTTCACGCTCTCTTGCTTCAGTGCCTTCCTTCTCATCATCCCTCCTAACCCTTCTGCCAGAAATCTCCTCAGCAATTTCCTCCTCATCCTCAGCCCTTTGTTGCATCCTCTCCTTTTTGCCCAGAAGGCACTGGCGCATCTCCTCTCGCACTTCTCGTGGACAGTGGTCGCATTGTCTCACCTCTCCTCGTACCCCGGCCAAATGTTGCTTTCCTTTGGTAATTCCGCCATACATCTCCCTACCACAATAATTATATTTAACATTCCTTCTCTTAGCATCAACTAAGGACAGGTGGGCCCACCCCGGATCCTCCTGCCGTTGCTGCTCCTGTGTTTGTTGACGTCTAGACATGATGCTGCATTAAGACAGTAAAAGACAATGTCTTGTAAGTATAATGAAAAAAAGATAACTTGTCATGAAAGAGGTTAAATTTAGTAAATGAATCTTAATTGAGCTTTAATTGTGGGTAATAAAGTCGAATTAGACAAAAGTCCCAATTTTTGATAGACTAATTAGGACTTAATTACCAAGTAACCCTTAATCACCCTCCATAAAAAAAAAATCAGCATGATCCCATCCCAAATTCATCAATCAAACTTAATTAACCTTCAATTGTAGCTAGGAAACTCGAATTAGACAAAAGCCTCAATTTTTTTGAACTAATTATGTCTTAATTACTAATTACCCTTCAAAAAAAAATCCCAACATGATCCCACCCCAAATTCGTCAATGAAACTTAATCAACCATCAATTGTGGCTAAGAAACGCGAATTAGACAAAAGCCCCAATTTTTATTAACTAATTAAGCTTTAATTACTAATTAAGCCCTAATTACCGTTCATAAAAATCTAATCCCAGCATGATCCCACTCCAAATTCGTCAATGAAGCTTCATTAACCTTCAATTGTTACTAAGAAACTCGAATTAGACAAAAGCCCCAATTTTTATGAAGTAATTAGGGCTTCATTAGCTATTACCCTCCTTGCTCATCCCAAAATTTTGACCCATTCGTCAATAACACAAGAAAACAATGAAACCCTAAATTATGACAGTCAAAATAACCTAAAACAAAACAATCAAACCCTACATTAAGGTATTCCAAAATTTTACCCTCCTTGATGAATGTTGAATGATCCTTCAAGCTGGCCAACACAGCTCCCTCTCCCTGGACCGGATTAGGTCAGCAGGTGCAGCAGCTGGCTTCTCCTGTCCACCTCCAGCAGCTCGCAGCAGCCACCTCCTGCCGCAGCAACAGCAGCAGCAGCAGGCTCGCAGCAGGTCCTCCCGCTGGTGCGCGCGCGCAGCAGCAGCAAGCCAGCAGCAGCGGCAGCCAGGCAGCAGCGCAGGCACAGCCGCGTCCGGTTTCGGCTGAAGGTGTCCGGTTTCGGCTGAGAACGATCGGGGTGGGGGGGAGGAACTGAAGTTCACGGGTGTTTCGCCCGAAACCGTCGGGTTTCGGGCGAAACCAGTATCGGTTTCGCCCGAAACCGATACACTTAACCCGTTTCGGCTAGCTACAGTGATTAGTGTGTTTTTCGTATCGTGTATGGCCGAAACCGATACGTTTCGGCCGAAACTGCCATCAGTGCTTCTAGCCGCCGCCGCCAGCCTCCTCTTAGGGTTCCCTTCGAACACCCTAAGGCCACTATAGAGCCCTAAGCCCAATAGCACCTAACATTGCCTCCAGTCCATTAGCCTATCTATTAGCCCTAATTAATCTTTTTTTAGTTTTATTCTAAGGCCCAATTACTTATTTATTTATTTTCCATTAAGGCCTGAGTCTATTAAGGAATTTATTTTTCAACTTTTTTTTTAACTGGGTTATTACATGTGGAGACTTCTTTTTTTGCTTTTAACTGTTCCTTCGTTGTTCGGGGTTTCTGCCGTGTAGGGAACACTTCCCCGACCGTCGGGACTGGTCTAAAAGACCGGGTTGAACTTCTTGTCGTTGATTTTTTGCATGGGTGTGTGACTTCATGCCGTCCACCAATTGTTTGATATAATTCCCGTGCATGAAAGCATGTAAAATTTTGTAAATAGTCCTATCTGACGGAACCTCAAGGGTACTTATGTAACGGCCACGATTCTGTATCGTTTCTTGCCATGACATAATGCATTTTTTTTTCTGAAAATTTATGAAAATACCAGAAAAATGTTGTGACTTTTGTGGGGTTCAACAATGGTCATGGCTGATTGTTATGCAATGTGTCACTGAGGTGGTACAATATGTTTTATCATATGGATGTTTTTCCCTCCTCATATATTAAACACCTGGTTTCTAAACATCGTCATGTTTGATCAATCAGAACTGAACTTGTAGTCAGGTTCAAGGGTTCAGGATCATGCCTGGTCTTGGGCAGCCTAAAACTGACTTGGTCGGCTGATGCAGAATTGCTCTGGCCTAATCCAGGCCAATTCTGGACCCTGGCTGACCCAAGGTTGGCTAAGATATGTCCCAATCCTAGTAGCCTTATCCTAACCCCAGAAAAAATCCAAAAAAAGGGAGAAACTATAGATCTAAATGTTAAAACTGAAAATGTACAAATTGAGTGTGAAAATTTTCAGACTTTTTAGACTCTGCACCTCTCCAAAATTTTCAGACTTGCCACTAGAGCGGGGTGATGGAAAGTGAGAGAGGGTTGAGAAGTGAAAGAAAGTGAGAGGATTGTTAGTGCTTGGTACTGCAATTCTATTAAAGAAAAGAAGAGATATACAAGTATAGACTGTGAGCTCTCAAAAATCCCTGTACAAAATGACCACATCAAGCTGGTGTGGTGTCTACTACCCCCCCCCCAACCAACAAAGGTAAAAAGGTGGAACTGTACGAGTTCACATTACAAATGGCCAGAGCCCAATCCCTCACTCTCTCCCAAACAAAAGACATAATCCTGTCCACAACTCTAGCTTCCCTCCTAAAGATCATGTTGTTACTTTCTCCTCATATTGCCCATAGGGTAGCATGAAGTATGAGCCACCAAATTTGACAAATGCCCTTCAATTGCCACCGCCTGTGCCACTGCCTGATGAGAGAATGCACACTATCCTATAACAATCCGGCAGCTAGAAATCTGCTTAATAGCGCGGTTCATACCTCTTGGGAAAAGAGAGACCTTGCAAAAAGGTGATCCATGGACTCCTCAACTCCACATAGAACACACGTGCTGGATATATCCTCCTTGGATGAGGCCAGCCTATCACAAGTAGGAAGGTGGTCTTGTGAAATCCTCCAGATCAACACTGTCACTTTAAGTGCGCTTTTAGGGTTCCAAATGTGTGGCGCCAACTCATGTCTACACCTCCATCTGAGATAAAGCTCATACACAGACTTGATTGAAAATTTTCCCTCCTTTTCCCTTCTCCACCACCAACTGTCAATACAGTTGGCTACCGAAGTGAGATCAAGAAGAAAGGAAAGAATGACATGGAGTGAGACTCAGGACGTCAGACAATGGGTTGAGTTGGCGTATTGCGCGATGATTGCATTTACTTGGGCGACGGTTGGAGTCGCAATCGAGTCATTTTTATTTTGTCATGTAATTTGATTTTTAGTTGAGTCTAGTTTAAGGTCAAAAAAAATATGTTGTCTTTATTTTGGACTATGTAATTAATGGGCCTTATGTGTGGGCCTAGGTAGTAGTCTTTTGTTGGGTTTGTAAGGGGCAAAATAGTTCAGGTCGCATGTAACTTTCTCTATAAAAGGGAGGCCCCTCCTCTTGTATCAAGATGATGAGGAATGAATGAAAGAAATGTTGTTTCCTTTGTGAGTTGTGAGAGCTTGCTACATGTCTCTAAGAGGGAGATCGGGGTGAGAGGCCCCTAGGGAGAGAATCGGAGGTCCAGGCGTGAAGCCTCACCGCTCCCAACATCCATCTCACCACCCGTCCACCATCGACGTCCGTTGTCACCGCCCACCACTACTGTCCACCGTCGCGAGCCACCTCTGCAACCACCTCCTGTTCTTCCCCATCGTCTTCTTTTATTTTCTTCTTCACCGTCCCCATACAGAGAGCCACCCTCGCCCGCAACTGTTGGCCTACCAACGGTAGCCCACCGTTGCTTTCCATCCACCATTTGCAGTGCCATTCTCTTCGTCAACGCTAGCCACTATGATGCCCTGTTGACCATCGTCGATGCCCCCACCGGCCTTTCCGTCACTGGCATCCTTCCCCTTCCCGCTAGCCGTCGCCAACACCCTCCATCACCACCCGCAGTACCCATCCAGCCTTGGCCACCACTGCCCTTATCCCTACGCCACCTTTGCCCATTCATCCAGCCAGCATCCCACACTGTAGAACCGCCACCTTGCCACCCCCCAGCCCACCGTCAGGGCCGCTTTTGCCATTTGCGACTTCGCCCCCCCTGCAGCCATCATTGCGACCAACCCCGCCTTCGCCACCATCACCTGCAACAACCTACAACGTCCCAGCCCAACTTCGGCCCCTCTTTTTGGCGCCATCTATCCCGTCCTGCCCGCCTTTGCCATTGTACGCCCTTCTCGTGACTCATTCCACCTCCCCTCCTTCTCCTTCCTCCCTCCTCTGTGTCATCCCGTCGCTAGCAGGGACACTGGGTCCATCGCGACTCGCCTCCACTGTCAGTGCCCATCCCAGCAATGCCACCCACCAGGCCTCCTTGTCTCCACGGCCAGTCCCCCCTGCTATACAGCGGTTGGCCCCTCTTCCTTCTTCTTCCTCCCCTGTCCATCGCCTACAGCAACCCCACCATCCCCTCCTTCTTCCGGCCCTCACGTCGTCTTCCCAGCAGCAACATGATCATCCATGCCTTCTCCCTCCGCCCTTTGTGCGTACCTAACCGCTACCTACCCCCTCCCTGCTGCAATCTCGCCCCTCCCATCGTCGGCTACAGCACTGCCCCCTGCTCTCTGTCGTTTCTCACTCACCCCCACTTACGTCGTCATTTCTAGCCCCGGCCTGGTCGCTGCCACCGGTCGCAGCCTGTGCAGGTGGCCTCCCGGTGCACACCCCACCCGCCGGTTGCTCGCCCCGCTGCTTGGAACCGGCCATCACCGCCGACCGTGCAGCCCTGGGCCCCTCAGGGCCGCGACGCCACTGTCGCTCCGCTACAGTGCCGCCCTAGAGCCTGCCGGCCGCCGAGCACCCGCATCCCCGTTGGCCGCCCTTCCACTGCCCCGACAGTAAGCTCCCCACCCCATCGGCCATCCCTCCCACGTCTCTCACCCCTTACCCTTGTACAGAGTTCCCCATCCCCCCTCTTTCCCTTCACCTGCCTAACAGGAACGACGTGACCCACGTTGATCCCCCCGTTCTTCTTGCTCGTCTCTCTCTCTCTCTCTCTCTCTCTCTAGTTACAATACGGTCAAGAGAAACTAAAAAAGTACATCTTCAAATAAAAAAAGAGAAGAGGTGAGAACATAAAAGAGGACAAAAACAAAAGAATATTTTTTGAGGAAAAAAAGAGAAGAGAAAAAAAACAAAAAAGGGAAAAATAGAAAAAGAGAGAGAAAGAAATCACGATCTTCCTTGTAATTGTCCCGCATCAGTTTGGTATTAAAGCTTAGGGAATCGGCTTGTCCCTACAAGCTGAGGTCCAAAATCTACTCAGAACACACTTCATGATCCCATTTCTTGCATGCCCATGAGGCACTAATCCATGGGGCCCTACTTGGCCACTATATTGCGACAATTGGTAACAAAGGTTAAACAGTTGGATAGACGCCTCGAGGGTATTCAGGGGTCGGTCCAAGCGGCCACTGATAGGATCACCGCCCTAGATAGGACCCTCAGGGGTATACTTCGCCTTGTCAAATCAACAGTTAAGGAAGTAGTCTACAAGGCCGATCCTACGTAGGCCGAAGAGTAAGAAGCACAACAACGGATAGTGATATATGAGGTCGATCCAGGATGGGCCGAAGAGTACGAAGAACAAATGCGAGAATAGTTTATGTTACATGATGCTTGGGATCACAATTTGTTTATTGCTTTCGGATTATATTTGATTGACGACTCAGTGTTTGAGATTGGCCCATCAGTTGGTTCGTTTGACAATGTGTTAACTAGGGAGCTATCCCACACCGATTTGATGCAGCAAAACTTCTCTGATTCACATGAGAAGTAGTGAATCGAGATCCCAAATATGACTATCGGCACTGAGTTCGCCCCTTATGCTCTAGTCATCGTCTTCATCATATTGCAGCATTTCAAAACTTGAGGACGAGTTTTCTCGTATCGGGGGCGATTGGCGCGGAGCGAGACTCAAGATGCCAGACAATCGATCGAGTTGGCATATTTTTTATGATTGTATTTACTGGGACAACAATTGGATTCACAATCGAGTCATTTCTATTTTGTCATGTATTTTGACTTTTAGTTGAGTCTAGTTTAGGGTCAAAAATGTAATGTCATGGATTTTTCGCACACTTTTCGGATCAGGATCCGTGAGTTTCGGATCACTTTTGGGGGTATCGTCCCGGAGTAGGAGAACGCAACGGTTTTTACCCTACACAGGGTTTGCCCTCTGGATTTTCTATAAATACCCCTTTTCTTTTTCTTTTTTTCTCCTTCTTTCTTCTTCTTTCTCCCCGTGAGCGCTCCCGACCGTGGCTCCCGCTCTCCCGGCGACGACCGCGGCGACCTCCCCTTCGGCTGCAGACGGCGGCGAGGTGACGGTGTGGCGACGACGGCGGCGGCGAGACGATCGTGACGGCGTGCGTGGTTCGTGGGAGCCTTTGGGGTGTTCGTGAGTTTTGAGCGAGATTTGAAGATCGGCGGCGATCCGTCGCGTTTCGAGCTTCCCCGAGGTAGGGTGACGGATCCTTAGCTCGTTATTTACCTTCCTCGCGATTTCTAGGCCGAGGGGAGGTCGAGAGAGGGTTATTTTGTGTCGGGAAGGGAAATCCATGCTTTGGGGATCGAGTGCCGGATCTAGCGTTTTAACGTGTTATTTCGTGGTTTGATGGCATCAAATGATGCTCTGGGGCATGGGGAAGAGTTTCCCCCTCCTTTCCCCTTCACCTGGGGGTGAATGGGGCGTGGAATGGCATTTTTGGGCCATTCCTGCCGTTCTCGATTTTCCGGAATGAAAACGGTCCTAATAGGAACCATTTTTAGGGTTAGCGGCCCACCTGGTGACCGCTAGCCGACCAGGAAGTGTCGGCAAGGTATGCGGTCGCACGACTGACTACTACCCCCAAAGGCGGCCAAGCGGCCGACCGTTTCTCTCATGGGGCCAGCGTGACTCCCGAGGCGTTTCTGACCGTTGAACAGTTTTTGGGAGTGGCGATCATGGGGTGACCGTTTAAACCTGCTTGGCGGTCCCAAGGGAGACCGTTTTAAGCTCCAACGGTCACAAGGTGACCGTTTTGCCTTTCTCGCAGTTCCATGGCGTGGCGGCCCCAAGGGGGACCGTTTCACACCTGAAGCGGCCCAGGGTGGACCGCTTTTGTTTCAAACGGTCTACAAGAGACCGTTTCTCTCCTTTGAGCGACGACCTGTGGGTGACCGCCTCTCTTCGTCATGCGGTCTAGCATTTGACCGTTTTTGCCCTGGGACAGTCCAGAGTGGACCGCCACTTGGGTTCTGTCCGACCGGAGTTCGGTTCTTACCGATTCAAATCCCGGGTGAGTGGACCTCGATCCACGTGTTGACCTGCGGTCCGACTGATACTGGGCATCATGTGGGAGCCATGTGTGTGGGTGCCGTGGGGTCTCGGGAGGTGGCGTGATCTCTGCTAGTGTCACCGTGAGTGGTGTCGGTACGAGGAGCGGTCCTTGTACCTTGTCCGGTTCAGGCGCTGTTTCCGCTGGTTAGAGAGTCTACTCCTTCAGTGACCCTCCACTAGTCGTAGCCTTCCGACACGCGTGTGGTCCCACCATGGAGTGGTGGCGAGGCTATCCGAGAGAGACGGCTTTAGGCTGGTTGCCGTGGGCCTCCTACTGTGACGGCTCGAGTCCGGGCCGGGAGGAAGAACCAGCTAGAGGGCCTGACGTAGCGCAGTCAATCAGTGTGTGCACACGTGGTCGGGGACTTCAGACGCGTGCTGATGAACATGACCCCGACTAGACCTTTGTCAGTGTTACTTGTGTGTGTGTCTCAGTTTTCGCCTGGGGCGAGTAGGGAGACACTGCGGCGTGGTGTAAGTCGTCAGGGGACGCGTCCGGCTGTGCTTCTAGTGGGAGGTACTCCTGTCTTTGTCAGGTAGTGACTCTTAGTTTTTACCGTGACGTGTGCCTCGGTTTTCGTACCGTGAGATCGGTGTCAGGCATAGCAGGGCTTTTCCGTTTATTTATTCCTCTTGCACTCTGTGCTACGACTTGTGTAGTACTCGCCTTTAGCTGCTTTGCGTTGCAGTCTTCTCGGTTGCGAGGTGGGGGTCCGAGTGATCCCTACTGAGCCTTTGGTCATGAGGCTCATTCCCTGCGTTTTTCCGCGTTTCAGGTGAGGCGAGGCTTCAGAGGAGTGTGTTTGAGACTCCACGTGGTTCTAGTACCCAGGGTTAGTCGCCAGTTGCCAGAGCCGGAGTATGCCCCATGTAGTTGTACTCTCCTTTCTTGACTGTACTAGTTGTGGACTACTGTTATATTTTAGACTGTTGTTATATTGTGGACCATGTAATTTGCTGAATGCTAATTATTAATTCTTGCTTAATCATATAAATTTGTGTAATTCTGTAATTATTTTAGATTCTCGTATATTTTCACACCATCCCTTTTACCCTTCTGAGTCTTCGGACTCGTGAGTGACGGTTCGAGATTCGGGTTATCGGGTCCTTCTCGGTATTCGGATCTCGGGTCGTTACAAAAAAATTGTTCTCTTTATTTTGGACTATGTTTGTACTTAATGGGCCTTATGTGTGGGCCTAGGTAGTAGTCTTTTGTTGGGTTTGTAAGGGGAAAAATAGTCCGAGTCGCATGTAACTTTCCCAATAAAAGGGGGGTCCCTCCTCTTGTTTCAGGATGATGAGGAATGAATGAAAGAAACAGTGTTTCCCTTGTGAACTGTGAGAGCTTGCTACTTGTCTCCAAGAGGGAGATCGGGGTGAGAGGCCCCTAGGGAGAGGACGCGAGGTCTAGGCGTCAAGCCTCACTGCTTCCAACATCTATCTCGCCGCCGTCCACCGCCACCGTCTGCTACTGCTGCCCACCACTGCCGTCCACTGTCGCAAGCCACCTCCGCAACACATCGTCTTCTTCTGTTTTCTTCTATACCGTCCCTGCACAGAGAGCCACCCTCGCTCGCAACCGCCGGCCTACCAACAGTATCCCACCGTTGCTCTCCGTCCACTGCCTACAACGCCGCTCTCTTCGTCAACGCCAGCCACTATGATGCCCCGTTGATCGTCGTCGGTGCCCCACCGACCTTTCCGTCGTTGGCATCTTTTCCCTTCCTATTGGCCGCCGCCAACACCCTCTACCACCACCCGTAGTACTTGGCCAACCTTGGCCGCCACCGTCCTTGTCCCTGTGCCACCTTTGCCCATTCATCTTGCCAGTGCTCCACACCCTAGAACCGTCACCTCGCTCGCCCCCAGCCCATCGTCAGGGCCGCTTCTGCCATTCGCGACCCCGTCCTCCCTGTAGCCATCGTCGTGACCAACCCCGCCTTGGCCACCATCACCCGCAACAACCCACGATGCCCCAACCCAACTCCGATTCATATTTCTGGCGCCATCTATCCCGTCCTACCTGCCTCTGCCATCGTATGCCCTTCCTGTGACTTATTCTGCCTCCCCTCCTTCTTTTTCCTCCCTCCTCTATGTCATCCCATCACGAGCAGGGACACTAGGTTCGTCGCGGCTCATCTCCGCCGCCTGTGCCCATCCCGACAACGCCACCCATCAGGCCTCTACAACGACTGGCTCCTCTTCCTCCTTCCTCCCCTGTCCACCGCCTACAGCAACCCCACCAGCCCCTCCTTCCTCTGGATCTCACATCGTATTCCCAGCCGCAACACGATCATCCCTGCCTTCTCCCTGCACCCTCTCTGCGTGCCCAGCCGCTGCCTACCCCCTCCCCACTACATCTCGCCCCTCCCATCGCCGGCTACAGCATTGCCCCCTACTCTCTCTTGTTTCCCGCTCACCCCTACTCGCTTCGCCATTGCTGTTTCCAGTCCCCGGCATCAGAGCCCGACCTAGTCGCCATCGTCGTCGGCCGCAGCCTACCCAGGCGGCCTCCCGTTGCACCCCGCTCGCCAGTTGCTCCCCCCGCCACTCGGAAACCGCCATCACTGCCGATCGCACAGCCCTGGGAACCTCGCAACCACGATGCCACTGCCGTTCCGCCACAGCACCACCCTAGAGCCCGCTAGCCATCGAGGAACCGCATCCCCATTGGCCGCCCTTCCACTACCCCAGTAGTAGGCTCCCGACCCCGCCAACCATCTCTCCCACGTCTCTCTCCCCTCACCCTTGTACATAGTGTCCCATCCTCCCCAACTCTCCCTTCACCTGCCTGACAAGAACGACATGACCTACGCCAATCATCCCGTTCTTCTCCCATGTCTCTGTTCTCTCTCTCTCTCTCTAGTTATGACAGGGTCAAAAGAAAATAAAAAATACATTTTTAAAAAAAAATAGAGAAGAGGAGAGAACAGAAAAGAGGAAAATAACAAAAGGACATTTTCTGAGAAAAAAAGAGGAGAAAAAAGAACAAAAAAGGAAAAAATAGAATAAAAAAGAGAAAGAAATCACGATCTTCCTCGTAATTGTCCCGTATCAAAGAAGCTCCTGAGGATGATCCATCTCTTCCATCCACTGATTTCTTCTTAATGTTGGTCTCAAGTGCCTCTGACTCAATTACCTGGGAAACTGTATGTGTTGGTGTAGCTGCAATGGCAAAGAGCTATGGGAATCTCTCCTGAAGGGTGAGGTCCCCACTCCACCTGTCCACCCAAAATAAACACCTCTATCCATCTCTTAGACGAATGTGACTACTAACCCGCATAATATTCACACACTGTAGTATGCTCCTCCAGATCAGAGAGACATTATACAAGGATGCTGGTGTCAACTCCCAATTCCTCACTCTCCAGTAATATCTATTACGAATAATATGCAACCACAACCCATGATCAACTGATACTAGTTTCCATAGCCACTTGCATGAGAGAGTCATGTTGAAGTCTCTCATTTCTAATATACCTAGGCCACCGTCCTCCTTCCTTTTGCACATTCTTCCCCAAGCTACATCATGCCACCCCTTCCTTCGGTCCCTACTGCCCTGCCAAAAAAAATTAGCTTGGATGGAGTCAAACTTACGCACCATCATTCTCGGGATCTGAAAAATGGAAAGATAATATATGGGGAGACAATTAAGAATCATCTTGCAAAGCACCAACCTGCCACCATAGGAGAGAAGTCTTACTTTCCAATCTGCTAGTCTAGTCTCATATATCTATATGACACTGCCCCAATCACTACAATGAATGGACCCTGGGAAAAGCGGACGGCCTAGGTAGGAGATAGGAAGCTCTTCTACCCTATGGCCTAGTATGAACATTGCCCTCCACAGATCTCTATATTTCATGTTGATTCCAACCACGTGACTGTTGTTGAAATTAATCTTTCCACTGGCAGACTCTAGGAGGTCCAACATGATTCTAGTGATGTAGAGATGTCTCCCTCTCTCTGCTAGGAAAAAGATGGTGTCATCAACATACTTCAAGTGTGTGATGTGAGGTCCCTCCGTTGTGACCTGGAATCCCTTGATCAGCCTGTGTGACTCTACCCTCATCGATATCCTGTTGAGAACATGCGCGGCCAAAACAAAGAGTAGGGGGGGCATAGGGTCCCCCTACCTGAGGCACCTACCAATATGAAAATAAGATGGTTGTCCATTCACAAGAACAACGAATCTAGCTGAGGATATACAGGCCCGAACCCAAGCAATCCATCGATCATGAAACCCCATCTTCCTTAGAACATTAAACAAGCAATTCGAGTTGACTTTATCATAAGTTTTTTCAAAATCTAGCTTGAGTACCATTCCTTTCTTCCTCTGGGTCTTCATGGCATGTAAACATTTGTGAGCAACCACAAAATTCTCCTGTATGTGGCGACCTCAGATAAAGGCACCCTAATATCCACATGGAAGTCTATCAATCACACTATCAAGTCTCATGGCCAACAACTTGGAAATAATTTTATATGCACCATTCAAAAGGCTAATGCACCTAAACTCTTGAAATTCCTACGCTCCCTGCTTTTTTGAAATGATAAGTAAAAGGGTCTTATTGATACCCCATAGGTGAGTTCTCCTCTCCTGGAACTCTTGCATTGCACTAATAAGATCAACTTTAATAACATCCCAACATTTCTGAAAAAAGGACATAGGGAAGCCGTCTGGTTCTAAAGCTTTGTCACTTGCAAGAGAGAAGACTGCCAAGGAACCTCCTTCTCCAAGAAAGGCTAGACAAGAGCCTCTCTCCTCTAGAGTGATGAGTAGAAGAAGATCCTCAGTAGCACATGGCCTAACCATGTCCTCGTCTGAGAAAAGGCTGGAGTAGTACACTCTAGCTTGCCGTCTGGTATCCATTTCTGTACAAAACAACTGATCTCCAGCCTTGATACATCTGATAGAGTTAATTTTCTTCTTCCCCGAGGTAATATGCTGAAAGTATGTCATATTCATGTTCTCTTCTTTGAGCTGCTTCTCCCTAGACCTTTGTTTCTAGTAGATCTCCTTCTTGACAAGTATCTCCTCAAACTTTGCCCTGAGAGTGTCGCTAAGTTGTCTGTCCTCTTCATCTAGCATTTTAGTCTCCTCCAAGCAGTCTAATCCCTCCAACTAGTGTAGAATTATTTCTTTGTCAGCTTTCATTGGAAGCACTTTGGAATCCCCCCATTGCTTGAGAACTTGCGTTGCATGCTTCATCTTGCTGACAAAAGTAGCCATAGTCAACTACTCTTGTATAGGAGTATTCCATGCCTACCTGACAGTATCCATGAAGTCCATCTCTCTGTACCAGAATCTTTCCAACCTGAACAAGGGCTTAACCCTCATATTGCTAGAGGTCTTTAGTAACAAAGGTTTGTGGTCAAAAACCAGCGTAGTCAAACACCAAGAGAAAATATGAGGAAAGTGATCCTCCCAATCAACAGATACCAAACACCTGTCCGAGCGAGAGCAAACAGGTTGGCTCCTCATATTATACCAAGTAAAAAGGGCATTAGATGATCTAATGTCTATTAACGTTGCCTCTGCAATAAAAGCTGAAAAATCTTCCATGTTTTCTGAGTTGTGGTTTCCCCCAAATTTCTCCCACTTTGCAGTTATATCATGGTCTGCAGTACTGCCCGATACGCACTGATTTTGGATCTGACCGGTTCGGTTCGGCCAGCTTGGTACTGGTACCGATTGGTACATATTAAAAAAAAAGTTAAACGACAGCGAAGGGGGCTGTGGACGGCTGGACGACGGCTATGCAAGGCGGCGGCGGCGGCGACGACGATGGAGGTCGGGAGGGACGAGAGGGAGGTCAGGAGAGAGAGAGAGAGAGAGAGGAACCTCGGTGGAACGGTCGAACGGCGGTCATTGGCGATGGTGGCTGCGGATGGCGCGACGGCGGCTGTGGACGGCAACGCCGGCGGTGAAGGGTGGATGGCATTGACAGCGGCGTAGAGTGGGCGGCTGGTGGAGAACTTCCCAAACCCTAGAGGCGAAGGGGGCATCAAGCGGGAGGGGAAAGGCCTATCGGGGTCGGGGGGTGTTGGGGGTTGAAGGTGGGGGGTGTTTGAGTTTTAAAGCCGGATCCGGTTCTGGGTGTGCTCGGTTAGTGGACTTGGCCTAAGGGAGGGGGTACGTGGCCTTCTCTCGAACACCCATTTGATTTTCAAATTGGGTTGGATCTCTTCTAGGCGGGGCGGGTCTCAACTTGCAGCCGGAACCCTTAGCTCCCCCAGCTGCCACCCAGCGGCGTCGATTCAGGGAGGTGGGCCAATCCAGTCCAAGGAAGATGAGCCAGACTATCAACCTGTGGGGTGTGACCCGAACCCCAAGCAGTTGGCCCGTGGCTTACCCGTTATCAGGAGTCATAGGACTACCGGGTCTTGGATCCGACATGACTTTTCTTCCCCGCCCGATAATTGCTACAGGAATCACGGCGCTGCAGCAGCTTCCGACCTCTACTGCCAACCAGGCATTGACGTTGCCAGCTGCCAACGTCGCCAGTCTCCCTGCAAGCCTTCTCCGGTGATCCCCATGCCTACAAGGTGGCTTGCTGACTTCACAACTCCTTCTTCAAGGGTCCAGCGACTCCTTCTTCAAGGGTCCAGCGAGCGACCACTTCTGACCAGTCCCGGAGGGCACTTGAGCACTTCATCGTGGGGCCATCAGCTGCCCGGCCACTGTGCTCGCTAGAGATCCTCTTGATGGAAGCCTCAGGTCAACCGAGGGATGACACGGTGGTGGAAGCCGTGATCCGGTACCAACCGATCGATGCTAAGGTGTGGGCTCAAGTCCGAGCTCCATTACGAACTCGTTTTTCCTTCTTTGCTCTGTGGCCCATAAATACTGTTGAAGTCCCAAGAGAAACCATCACGGACATTACGAAAGTGAAGGGACACGGCCCCACTGCCAACCTGTTTGTCCTCCTCTACCACCTCGCCCTCAAATTGGTTCCACATAACCATAATACTACCAGCCCTCCCCAATATCAGGATATTGCATCATTTCCTTTGACCTCTTTGTGAAAGTAACCTTTCAGATTGCACCTTGCTATTTTACCTTCTTTTATAGTTTCCATGGAGTTGCTAGGTAGAAGGATCTATAATTACTTTTAAGATTCTCCTTGTCCATATTGTACCATTTATCTAACTTGGAATAATAAACAAATTTCCACTCCATGTCACAGGGTTGAGCCATCTCATAAAAGGATGCTGGTGGAAGCACTCCAAAATCAAAATGAAGTGGTATGTCTCTTATACACATCAATCCTCTGAGTAGTCTTTATGTACATAGGCAAGTAATTGATCCAAGTACTGGTGATATTTTTTTTGGAAAGATTTATGCTCTGCTCTTAGAAACTTCATATTGAATGGAACGACTATATCCTGATATTTTTCAAATTGACTAGCTTCATTAAATCCAACAGTTTTTATTCTTCTTTATATTATCTTAACAAATTCTTGACAGAAAATTTATGACACAGATAACTTCCTACAACTTTCTTTGAAATACTCCTTGAGATTGTTTTCTTTCATTTTGCTACTCTGCAATATATTGCTGAAGATGGAACATGTCTATGGGGTATGATGCTCTCCCGTTGATTCAGGCAGAAATAATCATTTTTTGTTTTTGGATAAAAATGTTTGTTGAACTAGTTGGTATGTTTTTTGCATTTAGTCTTTGAATGATGAACTCTGAAGCTTATCGCTAGTCTCTTTTTTTCTTTTTAGTTATGATCCTTCAGTATCACAAAAATGAACTATGGTTTTTGTTGTTTCAATTCGCCACACTTAGTTTTTGTTCTTAAGTTGCCAAGTATATCATGGCTGCATCTTCCTCTAAATGGCTATGGTTTTCTATTTTTGATGATTTTTCTGCTATATAATTAGAGTTGTTTGTTTTCATTTATTGTTCAGGTTGCAATGACTGGTGATGGTGTCAATGATGCCCCTGCACTAAAGAAAGCAGACATAGGTATTGCAATGGGATCAGGAACAGCAGTCGCAAAGGTATTGATTTTGCTTGTTAGTTTGCTATGAACATTGCAAGTTTTGTTTTAATCTGCAAAGGTGATTATATTAGAAGGTTGATAGTTTATTGGGTGGAAATGTGAAAGTATAGATTTATTACTTGTGTTACCCCTCGGTGAGGCCACAAGGCTACAAGATAGTCCTACATTGGTTGTTGAGAAGACAATCGTACACTTATAAGGCCGGTCCCCTTAACCCAAGAGCCACCTTCTAAAGGACAAAACCCCACCTCTTCTCTGGGGACTACCTCTTGGGGACTGCAATGATCTTCTCAAAACATTGACACTATCTGTGGGAACCCTTAGCCTGCACACGCTTGCCTTCTCAGGGGGCTGTGATGAGGCCACATGGCTATGAAGTAGTCCCACATCGGTTGTTGAGGAGACAATCATGTGCTCTTAAGGCCTGTCCAAGGGGCACTTTCTAAAGGACAAAAGCCCACCTTTGCTTTCGGGACAATATCTATTGGGAGCTGCAAAAATCTTTTCACAACATTGTCATTTTTGCTGGAACTTTATTCCTTTGGTTTTGCTGGAACGTTTGAATTGTGTTACGGGATCATAGTACAATCACAGCACAATCATGTTGTTTCTAGCTTATAAATTCAGTACAGTTTTAAGGAAATTCTGTATTGCTACTTTATTCATTTGAATTCGGGTGCGGTGGATGGTATCTTGATTCCTGCAGAAAAGTCAATATCACTCTGATTTGACCATTTCCGATGTCCAACCTAGTTAAACTTTACTGTTTTTAATAGCAATATTTAGTGTCTCTTGCCAGGATTATACTTTCACCGTGAAATCAAGCAGAGTCCACATTCTCAGTTTCTTTTTCTTTTATTTGGAATTTGCTAATGCATCTTAATGGCTGGCCTAAGTTAACCCCCACTCCCACCCCCACCAAAAATAAAAAAAAAATTCTTTGTTTTCCTGTCACCAACTCACGGTGTAATGCCAAGTACTTTTGTTTATTTTTCAGAGTGCTTCTGACATGGTGTTGGCTGATGACAATTTTGCTTCAATAGTTGCTGTAAGTTATTGACTTGTTGAAAATTGTACATGGAATTGCATTCCATAGAATACTTATAACCTAAAACATTCTTCAAAAAAGTTTATGTACATGTATGAATTCCATTAAAAATCTTGCTTTTCATACTATGTTATGTGTCTGATCAGGCTGTTGCAGAAGGAAGAGCTATATACAACAATACCAAACAATTCATCAGATACATGATCTCTTCAAACATTGGAGAAGTAGTTTGTATTTTTGTTGCTGCAATACTTGGAATGCCTGAAACTCTTGTACCTGTAAGTACATTATTCTGTAAAAACATGTTCATTTAGCATACTCATGCCATGTTGCCTGGACAACTATTTACATGTATGAAACTCAGATGCTAGGAATACAGGATTTACATTTGGACACCACAGGATGCAAGATCATTCATATGCCATCCAATGACAAGGACTTCTGTTTCCTATGTTCTTTCACCAATAACCATTTTGTTCTCAATTGTTTCTGTTCGCTAAAGCTATGTTTTAATGCATAATTATCATATGTACAGTAGCTTTCCAGTACCAGGGATTCTCAAGTTTGACATGTAGCATACCTTAAAACATGGACAGTTGACATCAATGTTCCATATCCATGTAACCATGCGTCAATGGCTTCATACTATAACCTTGTGTTGCTTGAACTCCCTATTATCCTCCCTCTTTTCTGCTCATTCCAAAAGTTAATTTTCTGATGAATGAAGGTCAAATGTTTCTTGGTATATTTTCTGTGGTTTCTTCCAAGTTATTGTTTTTAAGTTCCCAGCGGGTTAAATTTTAAAGTTAGCACTTTCTGAGCTTTTTACTGTTTTGGTCTGCAGGTCCAACTACTCTGGGTGAATTTAGTCACAGATGGATTGCCTGCCACAGCTATTGGTTTTAACAAACAAGATTCAAATGTTATGACAGCCAAGCCTCGAAAGGTATTTGTGAAGCTTAATGGAATGCAACACCTCCAAGTACTGCTCTTTTATGCACATGAGCATGCCTCAGTGCCTTGGTATGCATGAGCACCTTGTTTGGTGCTTGGTATGCCTTATTGCCACTCTTTTTTGTCATTGTCGGTTTTTTGATTCCATCTCTTGAGGAGAAATAAGAAGTCATGCAGCAGAGGAGCATTCATGTTGAAATTAGATGTGGTGGGTGGTTAAGATGGGTAATAACACAAATGGACAGATAATCAGGTTCAGAAATAGGTACATGTGTATTTTTATCTGAAATTATCCAGATATACGCAGTTTTCATACTTAGATCAGAATTTATGTTCGATGGTTGGACGTGTGCACTGTCGCCCTAACACAACGCCAGTTAAAAGATGTGATTAAATCTTAGTAGATGCTAGTAAAAGAGCTCGTGGAAGGCCTAAAATGAGATCGTGTGATGTTATTAGAAGGGACATGGGCCTCTTGGGTTTAAATGCGAATATAGCACTTGATAGAATTCTTTGGCGGAACAGGATTTATGTAGCCGACCCCAAATAATGGGATATGGCTCTGATGATGATGAGGCAGTTTTCATATCTAAATCCAATAGGTCAAATACCATATATGTATCCTTCCTTTAAACTGTGGAAACTGATGGATAAACAGTTAATCAGGTATCCATTGACACCTCATGATGTGCATGTAGAAATGCATGAATGCATGCATGCATAGTGCCGTGCACATGGGGGCTAATTGTACCAACCAAAAACTAAATAACATAAAGGCAACTTGATGGCTTTCCTTTTACAATATTATGAAATTAGATAAGAAAACATTGCTCTCTTAACGAGAATAAAGGAAGGGAAGAAAACATCATTATGCTCAGTGTTTTACAAACCGGCTGCCTAGACGATTAGTCAGGTTGCCTAGATGACTCACAAACCTTTCCCGCCTAGGCGGTTTCTGTCTTGTGTTTCACAAGTTTTTCATTGCCGGGTGACCATTATACCCCCATTAATTAGTTAGTATTGTCTTGGAAATTACACCTTGTACTTGCAAGTTTGTCCCTCCCTTTCTCCCTTGTCACCTCTACAGTTGTATTCTTTTCCTTTTCCCGTTTTTCCCAGTCCTTCTCCCAATGAATCTCTTACTTTGCTGACACTATAGATAACTCAAGTTCGACACTTCTTCCTTAATAAAAACATAATTTTCTCTCTTTTTGTCATTTTTGATCCCCCCTTTTGTCATCCTATGGTTGATGGATAATGGGTGTCTCTAGAATAAGATAGCGACATGCAGAGCATATCATGAGTAATGAGACCAAAGCTCTATCCTTTGAGCTATAGGTTTATGTGCACTTTTTATAATCTGTATGTTTGTTTTTTTAATGCATATATATGATTCTTCATAATATGGATGCATCAAATTAAGATTTATAGTCAGTAATCAGCTTATGATGCTTATATAATTAAATGATAGATGTCTATAATTAATAGCATTATCATTTGTAGAGGATATGTAGGAAAATTCATAAAAAATAAAAAATTAGTCGCCTCAAAATTGAGACATCCACCACGCCACCTAGGCAGGTCCACCTAGACAGTAGGGGGGTCAGCGGACTCGCTCTGCCTGGGCCTTTTTAAAACATTGATTATGTTCAAGGCATAACCAGAGATCTGACTCCATAATATCTAACACTTTTGCAACATCCCTCTTTTTGATGTTTGTACCCTTAGCTTGGCATTATATGATTAACACTTTTGTTGTCATATTACCTTTTATATATTTGATTTATAGTTTTTTTATTTAATGGATTTCATATGCAGGTTAATGAAGCAGTAGTCAGTGGATGGCTATTTTTTCGCTATCTGGTTATTGGAGGTATGTTCTTTACCTATCTCTTTCCCTTTTACCACTTATATTTTCTTTATTCTATCCTGTGAGACAACCCTGAAACCCCCCAATCTGGGAAGACACATTCCCTGAACGGAGAAGGATAAAGAAAGCTTTCATGTGGCCCCTACCTCCACCCTTCTACTGTTGGCATCTCCCATCATGTCCCAACCAACCCATGGTGAAATTACCAGATCACAAGATCCATGAACAAAAAAAAAGGGAGGCTCTACCAACATGGTAGAGACCAGATCCCCTCCCCCCCATGGCTGCACTAGCCTTGTTCTTATTCTTCAATGAAATGTAGTCTGTTGGTCACCTTCCAAAAAAAGAAAAAAAAAACAAGATCCATGACCAACCAACCCCTGCATGTTGTAATTATGTCCCTTCATTCCTTCCCCTTGCCCCCTTTTTGACATGTGGCATCACGTAAATTGTACCTCTTGGCTTCTTTATTTATATATATATATATATATATATATATATTCGAGGTCAAACTCAACCGTGTGCAGTCCGAGTTAGTGTAGTGCCGAGGGGAGCTCGAAGGTCAAGCACACCTCGGGGATTCTACCACGGAGAGCGTGCGGGCCCGCGGGATCCCAGTTCACCCCCATGCCCCTAAGTATAGCTTCTTAATATATAATGAGCTTTCTAGACAAGTTTGGCTTATCACTTGCTCAACTCTGTCCTGTTGTGATGTCAGACATGTCATGATGCATTGATATTCATGCTCAAAGTGGATTGGTCATAAAGATGTAGACCTGAAAGTGATCCTGAAAGTGATGTATGAAAGGACCCCCTGCCATGCTAATGCACTCAGAAGCGTGAGACACATTTTGTCATCAATAACTAGGTGCTCTTGCTCACTCCCACAAAGAAAATTCGAATTGCAAACTACAAGATAGTCTTCGTCTCCCCATTTCACGTCTCATTCCCTCTCTGTGCTTCTAAGCTAATGTGAGTAAGCATTGGCCTCCAATCTCCTTTTGCTAGGTATTTCACTTGCTTTTTAGGGGAAAACACGATCTCAGTTGAGGACATTGTCTGGAAGTGTCTATCCGCTTGGCTCGATTTTGTTGAGCACTAAAGCAGACTTTCAACATTTTTTTATGTGAGAAGCTCAACTGATTAACTTCTATCTGTAGTGAAATATCAGTTATTCATTTTAGTTCCTATGAGTGATATTCAAACTTGCAGGTAATGTCCTGCATGGGCTGTTATTTGACCTATGAACTGGGAAATACTCTATCTGATTCAAACTCAAAACTCAACCATCAAACATTCTGTGATCATGCTGTATAGGGATATACAGATCTTTTCCACAGTTCCTGCTTTTTCTCCCACTTTTGTCAGGCCAATCTTATTGGCAATTCAGTTATAGTGGTTGTTCTTTAGCACGATCTGTGGTGCCTAAGTTGCATCTGAAACTTATCTTATTTGTTTGTAGAAAGATCATACTATCATAAATTGTGCATTTAATTAGATTATTATGCACATTTATTTTTCTGCTTAGATTATCCCCATTATAAGTATCCTTTCTTATGTTCTTCTGTGATTTTAACTTCAACTATTTTGTTGCAGCTTATGTTGGTCTTGCTACAATTGCTGGGTTTCTATGGTGGTTTATTTATGCAGAAAGTGGCCCTAAACTACCCTATTATGAATTGGTAAGACGCAGGCTTTACAGTTATTATCATTTATGGAGGTATATCTATGACAATGCCAGGTTTTCATGAGTTTTGCCAGGGATTCAAACTGGATAAGTTTAACTCTTGAAACTAACTGAATTCAGATAATAGTGTAGATATGCTTGAAGATGAGAAATTTTGTTTTTTTCCCCCTGTTTTTTCATCCATATGGGTGGGATTCTATAATATTATCCCAATGTTGTTATATGAAATTAGGTTTCCAAATGATATGGCACATTGTGTCTTGTGCCCATACGATGTTGTTTCCCAGTCTTCTCCATCCTGTTCTCCAACATGTCCTGTATTGTTCAATAGGGTAATGAATTCTACTTTTGTTAATGCACTGGTTCATATTTGTATAAAAAATTATTATTGCCTTTATTGTCTAACAAACTTTACCATTAATATCTCCATTTAATCCTTTAGTTCTGTTTGCATGCTCATTTCCATTTCTACTCCACTCTTTTTAACCTCATAGCATAGGGTTAAATCAAGATGATCAATTTGGTTGAGATTGATCCTTTTATGTTCTTTTATCTTGTCTCTTCACAATGGAGCAGAGTAATTGTATGCTGATAACAAAATATATGATCTATCTTTTTTATTTAATTTGAAATTACCCTTTAGGAATTATCTTCTACTTTTGTCAATGCAGCTATTTCTATTGGTGTGATGAGGACCAATTTTCTGTACTGTTTGATCGATTTACTGGCTTTAGCTTGTGTCTACTGTCCTTGTTCATGTTCTTTTATAATTGTCTCAGGTTTTTCAATTTATTTTCTTGTGAAATGCTTCTTACTTTATCTTGATGACGTACAGGTTAATTTTGATTCTTGTTCATTGAGGCAAACTCAGTATCCTTGCAGCATATTCGATGACCGCCATCCATCAACCGTGTCAATGACAGTTCTTGTTGTTGTTGAGATGTTCAATGCCCTTAATAACCTGAGTGAAAATCAGTCTTTACTGTAAGTTTTACCTTATTCCATTCATAACTGTATTTCCTTTTTCTTTTTCCTTTTTTCCGTTTGAAATTTGTCATTGCAGAAAGTTCAGTTGAATTAATAAAGGATGTGCAGACTATAGACATTTCAGGCTATAGAACTGTGACATTTGTTTTTGAGATTGATATAGAGTTTCATACTTCTTACTACTTCCATTTGCAGACACCTTTCTAGAAAATGCATCTTTAAAAAGTGTTCTTTCTTAAGTTTCAACTGTGCCGATACAAAAGTTCATATGGGGATATTATGTGCAGATTAGACTAATGTAGAAAAGCTTATGGCCAAGAAACGTGAACCACAGCCCCTCTGTGCCGTGCCGGATGCCACTGGTCTCGTTTTACATGGGATGGGTGACCTTTATCACTTGTGCCTAACCTGAAGAATGTAAAATGCTCAGACTGGTTATGGGTGCCCCACGTTGTTTCATTGTCCAACAACTATGTGGTCTATGGTATCTAATCCCTGCAGCCACACTTGCACTCAGGTTGCACTATGCAGAGAATGAAAATCTTTTATGACCATCTGATGGCTGGATTCAACCATAGGAGTCCATGTTCTCAAGGAACATGAAATTGGATTTGCTGAATGGATTGTCTTATTCGATCCTTATGTAGCACAGGATTTGATTATTCATGTTCGTTGATCAGGTGGAAGATCACCCTAGAAGAGCCACTAAAAATTAAAAGAAAAGGGGGATGAGAAAAAAGCACCAAGGAAAAATTATGGTTTAAAGTTTAAACTGCAAAGTTTCCTCTATCTGTAGGGGATTGGCCAATCCAAGTAACTGTGATTTCTTTTTCTTAATTGACTATCTCTAATCTATGTTGTACCTTAGTGAGTGAATTGAGTCTCTGCATTTGTCTTCTCAGCTTCTCAACCAGTTGGTCTTGAAAAATCTGTGAATGTCTGGCATTTCTAGTTTCCAAGATTGTCTATCAGCATGCTATTGAAGAAATGACTTATATAAATCTTTTGTTTTTCAGCGTAATACCTCCTTGGAGTAATCCTTGGCTTGTTGCATCAATTGTCTTAACTATGGTGCTCCATTTACTCATCTTATATGTCAAACCTCTGTCAATTCTCTTCTCTGTAAGTCTTTCTTTTCTTTCATTGCATTGTCTTGCTTCATGTAAGTAGACATTGCTCAAAGATTGAGATGCCATTTTGGGAAGATAATCCATTTTGCTGAGTTTTACCATTTTTATTTTCCAGGTGACTCCACTTTCTTTAGCCGATTGGACTGTTGTTCTGTATCTTTCTTTTCCTGTAAGTATTGCCATTGCTTGTCTAAGATGCGAACATGGTGGAATATTTTTAGAGTGAATTGTGTATTGATGTCTTTCAATCCAGATAGCTCCTCAGAAACAATGTTAAGATTAATGTACCATACCAATGGTTTCATTTCCCATCTCCTTTTAATCTTATTCCTGTGAAACAAGCAGCTCTATTTGATGCCTATTGAATTGGAATAAGTGTTCGAAACTACTGGTTGTGTGAATATAGTTACTAACATGGTAGTAGATAGATGGAGAGAATATCACATTCCAGAAAACATAGAAGATAGTATAGTTATTCTACACATATCACATGGTTTTCTGATTTCTTCAGGACATTCTGAAACAATGCTGAATATGGGGTAGGTGCAATTAGAACTGACTTGTTTCCGGGGGAGCATGTTCTGGGGCCAGATAGTCGGTGTTAAGAGGTATGATGTTGAGAGCAGATTATTAACAAAATCAGAACAAACCTGTGTCAATGTAATAGGTTACTTTGATGGAGAGATGGTGGTGAAGCAAAATGGATATTTTGATTTTGATACTGTCTGAACTATTCAGGCTTTTCTCTGTGATCTGAAACAACTGATTTAATGGTTAGAAGTATCCAGGGGTGTGCGGCTTATAAAGAAAATATCAGGAAATTCCCGCTCCTTCCGTCAAGGGAGATCCTCGTATGCTGGCCATCGATCCTCCTGGGGTTGGGTGCCCTGGTGGCGGTGGAGCTCGGGGAGTCTAGCAGAGGTGTTGAGAAGGGCCCCATGGACTGGACCTAGGCAAAGGTCGTCTCCAACTATCGGAAGCTTCGTCGCACAGCAGAGGCGAAGGGGCCGGGAGCAGAAACATCGTCCCTGGGGAGGAACAAGTCAAGCATTGGGTTGCACCAAGAAGACGGGCCGAGTTGCCAGGAGCTCAGGTGGGGGGGGGGGGGGTGAATCCTCCTGGGATACGGGCAGGCAGAGATGTCCAATCTCTAGACCCTGGCGCTCTATCCCAGGAGGGTAGCAGGTTAACGTCCGAGGTTATCCCTCAGCAGGGCACCCTACCCCAGGAGGATCGATGGCCAGCGTACGAGGATCTCCCTCGACGTAAGGAGCGGGAATTTCTAACGGAGATCTTAAAGCCGCGAGCGGGCGAGAGAGAAGAACAGTATCAGGCTCGGAGGGGCCCAATACGTGATGGAGGCAGATCCAACCTGTCGAGTAAGTCATTCGGGCTCTCGGAAGCAGGTTCGTGGGCGGACATTTCGGGTCGGCTACCGGGTAAGATGCGGGGTCGTCTTCCCTACCCGTCGACTGACCCGGTTGTTGGCGAGGGCCGGGCCTCTGTGGCAGCTCGGTCTCACCTAACTACCTACAACTGGCGGCGATCGCCCGACGGCCTTGGCAACAGCGACGGGGGCGCAAGTGAAGATGCTGGCAGGGATGTGCCAGCGTCAGGGCCCACAGAACCCACCTCTCCAACGGCAAGGCAACACAGAAGACAGGTATTCTGGGGTCGATGGTCTGTGGGCTAATACCGGCCTCTGCTCACTCATCCCCCACTGGAGCTACATACCACAAGGGCGACAGCTCACTAATGGAGGAAGGGGGCCTAGAGGTGCAGCGTCTAGAGAAGCTCTCCCACTTTGTGTCACCGGAAGCAGCACAAGGCCCTTCTCAGCCAGCCTAGAGGGTACTGTATGTGGCTCCTTTAGAGGAGAGAAGGCCAACTCATGGGGGATCTATGGAGCTAGAGCAGAGACAGTGGGGTGCCACAGTGCAGTCTGAGCGGGGGATAGGTGAGCCGGCAGCTTCCGCACAGGCAAGGGCAATCATCCTCTGGGAGGACAGGGCCGACCGGAGTTTGCAAGGGGCCAATGGAGGTTCTGAGACACCACTGAGCTGTATTAGACCGGGGTATGAAGCAGAGTGGTCTGATCAATGTATATGGGAAATTGGCCTCCTTGTGGGGATTTCCTTTGAAGGTAGGGAGGAATGTGTAAGGAAGGCTTTGAAGAAAATCAGAAGAGATCTTAATTTGCAACTCAATGCTAAGAGAAAAGGGCTTGGTGGCGGACTCAGGATTGGGAGAAGAAAGGTAACATTTCTGCAAAAAAATCAATTGCTGGATGGCCGTAGACTCAAAAGCTCTGAGGGTAAGGGAAAGAAGCTTGTAGGCCAATGAAGATCCCTACATGGAATGTCAGGGGGTTAAAAGGGGAGACGAAGAAGAGGGAGTTGAAGGCAATGATCCAAAGAAACAGGGTGGATGTGCTTAGAATTCAAGAAACCAAAATGGACAGCCTGGACAACTGGGGTATTAAAGAGCTGGGTGGAAATAGGCTACAAAGCTGGGTGTTCAAGCTGGCTGTGGGGCAGAAGGGAGGCATGTTAGTGCTATGGAATGAAATGATCCTAGAGAAGATGGGGGAAGTTATACAGCAGTTCTCCATAACAATCAAATTCAAGCTTAAGAGTAATGGGTCTTTATGGTTCTACACTTGTGTATATGGGCCAGTGCAATATGGTTTGAAAAGGGATTTCTTTGAGTTAAGCTCCTTGAGCACTGGGGGCTCTACTCCTTGGTTTGTGGCTGGAGACTTTAATGTGGTCAGGGAACCTGGGGAGAGGAGCAACCAACAGAGGTGGACAGAAGAGATGGATATGTTTGAAAACTGGGTCCGGGGTGCCATGATGATGGAGATGCATATAAACTCAGTTTTTTTCATTTGGATTGGGGATGGGGAGAGGAGATCTAAGTCAAAGATCGACAGGATTTTCTTTAATATGGAATGGCACCAGATGTTTTTGAATGCAGAGGCAACGGGCCTCCCCAGAGTATTGTCCAAGCACATTCCCCTCATCATCAGCACAACAAATAACAAGACCAAAGCAAGACTATTCAGATATGAAAGGGCTTGGCAGAGGCATGAGGACTTCAAGGACCTTGTCTCAGCCTGGTGGGCTGAAGCACCCAAGACCAAGTTTGCGTGTCTAACACTCATCAATAAGCTGAGGTGGGTTAAACAGAAGATGCTAGTGTGGAGCAAGGAAACATTTGGGGGAGCAGCTGAAAAAAGGTAAAGGTACCTACATGACATTGAAAATTTTGATATAAAGAATGATCATGGGTCACTTTCTGATGAAGAAAGAGAACACTGGCATGCCCTTAGGAAGGAATATGAAGAATGGTCCTTTAGAGAAGAAATCAAATGGAAACAAAGAGCTAAGGAGCAATGGCTAAAAGAAGGAGACAAAAACACAGCATATTTTCATGCTATGGCAGGTGTCAAGAGGAGATCCCTATGTATACAGAGATTGAGAGTGGGAAATGAAATGCTTCATAATGAAGGAGATATTCAGCAAGCTATACTTAATTACTATGAAGAACTGTTTAAAGAAGAGGAAGAGTGGAGGCCACACATGTGCAGCGAATCCTTTAATAGGATACCTGAGGCCACAGCCATTAATCTCATCCAACCTTTCACTGAGGAGGAGATTAGAAATACAGTCTTCAACATGGACCCTAACAAATCACCTGGCCCGGATGGCTTCTCAATGGGATTTTACCAATACTTCTGGGAAGTGGTCAAGGGGGAGGTCTTGGAAGCAGCCATTGATCAAAATAACCCAGCCGCTATGAGGTGCCTCAACTCCACCTATATAGTGCTTATTCCCAAGACAGAAGGTGCTGAAGCCTTAACTGATTTTCGGCCAATCAGCTTGCTGAATGGGAGTTATAACATTATCACCAAGGCCTTGGCTAATAGGCTGAAACTAATGATCAGCAATCTGGTCGATGTCAATCTGTCTGCTTTTATTTCTAACCGTTTCATTCTAGACAACTTTATGGTCCCGTGAGTGTCTGCATGAACAGAAGGTAAAGAAGGAATGTGTCGTGTTTATGCTGGACTTTGAGAAGGCTTATGATAGAATTAGTTGGGACTGCTTATTCCATGTTCTCCGCTGCATGGGGTTCAAGGATAAATGGGTGGAATGGATACGGAGTTGTGTCCAGACGGCCAAGTTTTTGGTGTTGCTGAATGGTTCTCCCCGGGATTTTTTTGGAAGTTCTAGAGGCCTGAGGCAGGGGGATCCACTTTCACCTCTTCTCTTTGTCATTGTAGGACAGGTTTTGAGTGCGATGTGGAAGAGAGCAAGGGAATCAAACTTGATCACTGGGGTCTCAGTTGGTAGCATCCAAGAGGAGGTCACACATCTACAATTTGCAGATGATACCATCCTTTTTGCCTCAGCAGATATGGATAAGATTGTTAATCTCAGAATTTTGTTAAGGTTAACGGATGCGGTCACGGGACTCAAGATAAACTTCCTGAAAAGTGAGCTAGGGGGAATCAATATCAGGGAGGAGGATAAGAACCCCATTGCCGGCCTGTTAGGGGCCAGATGGGGCAATTTCCCAATCAGGTACTTGGGGTTGCCACTTACTCCTGGCACCCTGAAGTCTTCTAATTGGAATGTGGTTGTTAAGAGAATTGGGGATCATATTGCTGCATGGAAAGGAAAGCTTTTGTCAGTCGGTGGCAGATGGATCCTGTCCAAAACAGTTCTTCCTAACTTAGCAGTCTATTTCTTGTCCATTTTTAAGGTCCCAAAGCAGGTATGTCTGAAGATTGAGTCCTTTAGAGCAGCATTCTTTTGGAATGGAAGAGGGCCAAGTGTGAAGAGCATACATCCAATCGCATGGAAGTGTGTTTGCAGGCCTAAGGAGGAAGGCGGAGTGGGTTTGATGTCCATTGAAACTATGAATCAAGCCCTTTTATTGAAGTGGCTGTGGACGGCAGACATGGAGGGATCAGCCTTGTGGAAAGATATAGTTGTTAGCAAGTACTTGGGGGGTTCGAACGGGTGGTGTTCTGAAGGATCGTTTGGCAGCCATGTGTCCAGCTTATGGAAAAACATCCTCAAACTTAAAGATTTTTATAGATGTTCATCATCAATTGGTGTGGGGGATGGGAGGAAGACTAAGTTCTGGGAGGAGCCATGGTTGTTCAATATTGCGCCTAAAGAAGCTTTTCCAAGCCTATTCGCAATTGCCTTGAGGACTGGGGCAAATATTTCTGAGTCCTGATCTCAAACAGATCCAAGACCCGGATGGTCGGTACAATTTCGAAGAAATCTCACTGATTTAGAGTACCAGGAATTCTTACAGCTCAATTGCATGCTGAATCTGATAAGATTGGAACCTGGATCCTGTGATTCTAGACATTGGAGATGGGAGAAAGATGGGAAGTTCTCGGTCAGGTCAACATCAAAATCCTCACGCAAGGAGGTAGGAAGGTACCCTGGCATAAGCAAGTCTGGAATATAAAGGCCCCTATCAAAATCATAATCTTCCTCTGGCAAATGGCTTGGAGGAGAACATCCACTGCTGACAGGGTGCACAAATTTAAGCCGGGGGTCAGAATTAAATGTGTTTTCTGTGGGTGTTATACAGAGAATTTGGACCACCTCTTTCTCAACTGTGGCATTATTCAGACTGTGTGGGTGCAGTTTTTCAAGGCTGCCAGGATTCAGTGGAACATCAAGTCCAGCCTGGAGGAGTGGTGCGCAGAATGGATGTCCCTAAACCCAATAAAGGAAGAAAAAGAGATATCGAAGCTGTGTTTTCCAGCCATGCTATGGTCAATATGGAGGGAAAGAAACAACAGAGTGTTTAGAGATCTGTTCAAGCACCCAAGCTTCATCATTCAGAACTGCATTTTATAATGGACTGGTATTTTGCTGTCAAGGGGCTGCCACTGACCCAATCAGAGATTATGTCTAGACTACAAGGGTGGAGGCCACTAACATTGTAAGTCCTGTAATCCCTGGGTTGTGAGGCTTGGGGGAGCTCTACCTCCTTGGTAGAATCCCCGGGGGTTTTTGGCTCAGTATTGGAAAATGTAATTTGTAAGCCTTTTTCAATGAAATGTGGCTGTTGCCACCTTCCCCAAAATATATATATATATATCAGGAAATGCAAATATCAATGTGATGGGTTTCTTTGATGAAGGAAATTGTGGCCTTTTTCTGTGATCTGAAACATCTGACTTAATGGTGGGGAAGGTCTTCTGGAGCCAGTAGATAGTAGCAGTTAGAGGTACCCAATGGAGAGTAATTTATGAACAAAATCTCAGAACAAATCGACGTCAACAGAATAGGTTTTTCTTGTAGAGAGGTGTAGATAAAGCAAAAAGGGTAGTTAGATGCTTGGTTTTATGCCTCTGTTATTTTCAGGCTGTTCTCTTGATCTGAAACAACCAACTTAATGTTAGGTCTTTTTCCTTTCACCTTGCTAATACAGCTTCCTTTTACTGATTTTGTGTGTTGGTGGAGTTGAGGGGAAATGAGGAGCAACGTATTCCTGATTCATAGAGTGAGGGAATGGGCAGAGTTGCTATGTAATATCAATGCCCTCAACTCCCCTCTTTTTGTTTTGTCGGGGGGTTAGCCTGTCCCATACCATCTTGGTGTGGTCTTTTGTACAGGGTCTCTTTTGGGGTGCTCATTGCTTATACTTGTACATCCATTTTTTCATTTAATACATACAGTGGTACTACCCACTTTCCCAAAAAAAAAATGTATTCCTGATTCATGATGTATTTTCCAACACATGACTTGTTCTTCAGGAAGCTTATACTAGCATCTGAGGAATGTGCTGGATAAATTGTGAACGAAAATATTTGAGAAAATGACTCATCCAAATAATATAGCTGGACAAATTTCTTCTTTTATTAAGCCATGGATAAAGAAGATGAATAAAAGATTATGTTGTAAAAGCATTATCATTAATCATAAGCTGGGCTTCAAATTGGGGCAGATCAAGCCAGATCTTATCTAAATTGAGGTCTGGTGATTCTTAACCTCTTGTTGGAAAAGCCTGCAGTTTATTTGCAGTTTATTTTTTCCTTCAACTTAGCTAACAAGCACACTAACACAATGTTTCACCTACAGGTTATTATAATTGATGAGATATTGAAGTTCTTCTCAAGAAATAACAGAGGTAACTACTGCCAAAAATAGAACTACCTTTATTCATGTAACTTTCTTGACATTGAGGTATATTCTTGCGGTTATATCATTTTGCAAAACATCTCAATTGTCAATTATGTGACATACTCTTTGCTAACTTCTTCTTCTTTTTTTCTTTGTGAGGGGAGGGGGGCTCACATTTTGGGTGGTGTGGGGGGTGGAGGAGGGGGGGCTCCATTTCTGTGTTTACAATGTTTGAGATTAGATAGCCCAGAAATTCTGGGTTGAACTATCCTCTTCATAGGTGGATCAGCATGCTGTTCACACAGGTTCCTTCCCACAACTGCATGCACTGAAATTCACTGGATATAGATGACTGTGGTACCTTCTTATAGTTTCCAGAGTGAATCTTTGCTTGTCTACTAGATTAGCTAATTATTACTATTACTATTATTATTATTTAAACAGCTCATGCGATAGCAGGAGTGCTAAGATGAAATAAATGAAAGAAGAAAAAGGAAAATACTAGACTACATCTCTGACTGGTACCAACTGTGCATGTTTTATTTCCTCACAAGAGAAAAAAAAGGATCCAAAATGCAACAGCTTTATTTCCCACCTCCCTCTAGAAAAAAAAAATCTTCATGTTTAATCTAGTAATTCTCTGCAAAAGAACCCTTACAAATTTCAATGTTTATAGTTATCCTGTTAATGAAACTGACGCCCCTCAATTCCAATAGCCAAACTGATTCGATTGTATAATCAGTAGGGCTGCCAGACAACCCGGTGCCTGGCTTCAGTGGGTGCCATATGACTCTTGAATTACCTAACATTCCTTCTACAAGCTGGTTAAATGGTAAAGGAGTCAACCGAGTTGAAACATTTATATGTGAACAACCGTTGATTTTATATGACATTATTCTCCCATATGTAAGATAATTTTGTTTTTGGCTGATTGCTTTCAAACAACTGGTCTGAAGTATCTCAAGGTCACAGGACTGGGTGGTGGGTAGTATAACCATAAACTAAGTAGTGACACCTTATCACAGTTCTCATAGCATGCTCTTTGATCTCCCTCCCTTTCTTGTTCTCTTCATAACTGCTAAGTTATATATCACTGCTTGCGGATTAGCCACAAGGGGCAGTTTCTCAAATACACATGAACATACCAGTGATGTCAATCTAGTGGCCACCCATAAACTTGAATGCACGTGGACCTTGATTAAATCTAAAGCTACTATGGTATTAATGAGATGGCCTTTATGGTGATAAAGATGGCATAAAATGTGAGAAAGATCTAGATGCAAGTAATTTCTCATTTGCAGGTTCAACTGTTCTATTGTTCTCTCTAAAAGAACTGAACCTATTAGATTCATCACAGATACCTTATTTTCGTCGTTAGCAATAGGGTCTCATTAGGCAGTATTAGATTGCCAAAGCTTGCCTTTTTTTTGTCCTGTCGCAACTAGAGCATGAATGTTGGAGTTATGCATCATCTCTCTATATATGTAAACAACATTGTTCCTCAATATGGCAGATCCGTTTTTGAAATAAGAACAAGGCAATAACTACTTAGCTTATGTTCAATCTGCGCTAGGCAAGGACCATCGAAAACACTGCTCAGTGACTGCACAAATGACTGTATTACGCGAATGTTCAAGTTCATATTTAGTTATTACTCATTCACTTATTATATCAGCATGCTAGTGGGCAGTCTGTGAACTTCCAACTTGAGCCGTCTTCTCTTATCAATGTGTGCAGGTAGAAGATTTAACTTAAGAATTGGAAGACGCGATTTACTTCCAAAAGGAGAAGCGCGTGACAAGTAAGTACCGGAGGTCCCAAGTAGAGGCCTTAAGAGGGGGATCAGTTGCACATACTGCGTAGATAAAACCACAACTAGCTGGACTCGGGAGGGTGCTGCCTTGGTTTCGGCAGTGGTCACGAGATTGTTTTACATCTAAAATTGAGGAAGGCATTTGGTATACGGCAAATGTATAATTTATACATGCATCTATAGTTAATCAATCAGTTGTTGACAGCATTGTTGAGGCAAACCCATGCTCATCCAGCCCTCCTGTTTTCTCCTTGTAGAAGCGTATGCTCATTTTTCATCGAATCAATGGACCAACCTTCCCTTGAAAGATACCGAGTTTTTTTTTCCTGAAATTTCCCTGTAATGTTTATGGCAGACAATGTCATTGCATGCTCATCGTTTAAATTCCATGTGAGGTTGCCAACCAGGGTCCTTTGCGCATAAATAAATTGAAGAGAGACTCCAGATGTTACAATTATGTATTTCCTCATGTACTCTGCATAAGCTTGCATGACAATTTTTGTGGGACCCACAATTGTGTTGTGCCCCTGTAATCCGCCTACTTTGTTGCGAGGATTCAAGATCACAAATTGTTTACGTATAAAATGCGCACTATCTCAGCCATCAGTCCAAAGCTTTAAAATGGTCACTGTTTGGTTAAACTTTGACTGAGTTGGAATCGAAAAATCCCAGTGAGACCGGTTGACCTTTTGCCAAGGTATGGTATATTTTGTCAGACCCTTTTCCAAAACTATACATAATCAAGAATCAGTATTTTCGTCTGTCCAAGGATATGTACCAGGTTAACACTTTAACGGTAAGGAAAGATGTCAGTCAAGTTGACATATTTGTATATAAAAATACGCGTATACATGCAAATGCATTTCTTGCAATGACAAATGCATTATTTTATAAATAGCTAATGTATTTGCAAAGAAGAAAGTCATAAAAGTTATTCTTAAGTTATAAAATGATTGCATCGCATTGTCGTGATAACAGAAGCGAAGGATTTCATTAGCTTGCGTACAAGTAAAAAGTGCACCGACTGACACTGCTCATCATCACACTCATCTCACAATCCACATACTGCAACCAAACTTTTTAAACGCCCAACAGATCTTTAATTAACATTAACAATGGCATTCAGACAAACTTTAAGCGATACAATCTGTCTAGGTGGTCTATAGAATGCTTTCCACGAGGAACTCGGAGACTTGACTCCCAGCTCCAGATGGTGTCGTAATACACAATATAATCTAGGATTTTTTCTTTTTCGTCCCTACAGATAAGGGTATTTTCTTTTTAATCTCTCGAATCTTTGTCATTGTCCTTATTAATCCGTGCCGTGTGATCTGGTAACCAAAGTGAGATCCAACCCGAGTTAAATTAACTCAAAACTAGGAAAAGACTAGATTACTCCTACTTAAGTTGTTGGCCCCACCCCCGCTCCCTCTCTCTCTCTCTTGGTCAAGAGCAGAGATGAGAGCTTCCTACTCAGTCAAGAGGGCAAAGGAAGCCTGTCACGGTTTTACTGGATAGGGCGTCGAAGCACCCACCATCGAAGCAGTGGTAAGGGGGTAGCAGGGAAAGCAAGGCTCGCCCTCTTCGCAGCAAGTCAAGTAGCAGCGTCGGCATAGCCTGAGGAAATAGAAGGAGAGAGAGGGAGGGGAGGGGGAGAGAGAGAGAGAGTGCAGGGAGGGGGACGCCGGAGACATCTCCCCCTCCAACGATGATAGGAAGAGAGAGAGAGAGAGAGAGATGAAAATGCTCCGTGTGAGAGCAACTTCAGAAGAAGTCGCTCCCACACATAGTGCTTTTCTCTCTCTCTACCTTCCTCTCTCTCACAACACTCTCTCACACCCAAGTCGCTCCCACACGGAGTGCTTCCTCTCTCACTCTTTCTCTACCTTGCCCTCTCTCTCTCACAATACACACTCTCACTCTCGCTCTCACCCCATCCCCTCCCTCTCTTTTTGTCACCGCCAGAGGGGAGGCGTCTCCCCCCTCCTGTATTCTCTCTCTCCATCTCCCTGCACACACATTCCCTCTCTCTCTCTCCCTTTCTATCACCGTCGAAGCAATACTTACCTTCACAGTAACAAATGTCAAGTTGTTGGAATATGACCTTGTGTATCTGCAAAACCAACACCAAATGCTGTCTATTCAAGCTCATGAACTGTTATATGTGGAGTCTATTTGTAACCCATAAACGAGTTTTTGACATGTTAGCTTACCCAGCAACTTGGCCATCCACAAGCCATGGCCGCCCTTCGTCAACAATGGAAAAATTGGGAGATCTAATCCAAGCTTTTGTGTGCCGAGAAACCATGTATGAACACGAAATGGAATTTAAGTAAATCGATAATTATATCATGATATTAGACTTGACAGTTTGTACTCAAAGGTTTTGCCTATATGCCAGTGCGCGATAACCTCCACTTGTGAGATTGAAGTGATACATAATAACACTCTTTATTTCTTCAATATAACATTCCTTGTTTGGATTCTTTTCAACTATCCAATATAAGATCAGATAGATATCACGGACGGATTGATTGGCCCCCAAGCTATCTAAAAAACATGAAAGTTTGTGTTGTTAAGGATTTTTACATATATACCCGTGTGAATATTAGTTTTATCAAACAAACACTTCATTTACACCTATTATCAAGAATACCTTCTAAATAGCTCAAAATATTACGGTTATACTTTATACGGTAACTCCCGTTGTTTTAACTGGTTTTAAACTTTAGTCAAGCGATGAAATTACTAACCTACCATCGAGTTATCTCTCTCTCTCCCCCCTTCTTTGTAGGGTGGCCTCCCTCCTCTCTGGCCCATCAGATTGCAAGCGTTAAGCCGCCTTCGCCAACGACAGGGTCAGGGTTTGGAGTTCCGCGACAACATGGGAAAGCTCTCAATAAATTCCTCGCCAAAGATTGTCAGACCAAGGAGACACTGGAGGTTATGAATTTCTTCTCGTCAGTGGTGGGGGGTCTTGCGGGCCTGATGCTGTGGCCAAGCTTCCTGCAGCATAGGCTTCCTCGCCGCCATCGTCGTGGTCCTGAGTTAGTACCATCACCTTGGGTGGCGTGACCTCACCGCGCTCGTCCCCTTCACCCTCGTTGTCCTCCTCGGCCACGAGCAGGGAGGGGGGGTCGCCAGAGAGAGAGAGGGCGGCCAGGAGGGGGGTCCTACGAGTGGGGAGGGGGGTTCGTCGGAGAGGGAGAGGGGGGCAAGGAGGGGGGCTACTTGTTGAAGGGGGAGATGGGGCACGAGAGGGGGGCATTAGGGAGCTGCTCTCTCTCTCTCTCTCTCTCTCTCTCTCTCTCTCTCTCTCTCTCTCTCTCTCTCTCTCTCTCTCTCTCTCTCTCTCTCTCTCTCTCTCTCTCTCTCTCTCTCTCTCTCTCTCTCTCTCTCTCTCTCTCTCTCTCTCTGTGTGTGTGTACTCAAACGTTCTTGTCATATATTCGACCAAATATTCACCTCCAGTTGACAGGAATCACAGAGGTATAACCGCAACATTTTGAACTATTTGGAGGTCGTATTCTTGATAATAAATCTAAATAAAAGATATATTTGACAAAATATATCTTTGTAAAGATATAAATGCAAAATTCTTTATTTTTTAACTTAGGGGACACCGCATGAAGTGCGGTAAGTGAAACTGAAGACAATTTCCCAATTGCCCAGCCCAACTTTAAACTCACCCGTCTCCAAAGTAGAGTCATTTTAACAACAGACTAAAGTTTGGGAGTGTCCTTCCGATACATTAAGGACAAGCTATTCCAAAAGCCTCTCCTTGTCCCCAAGTTGTTTGGTAAGTGAAATAGTTAAGTGGGAATAACATAAGTGTTGACACGTGAATAACTTAATCCGTGAAATTGTTGGAGCCAGTCATTCCTAGGTGTAGCCCAAAAGAATGGCGATAAATCCACGTAAGTCTAATCCAAGGATATCATTGATACCAATACCCTCTTATCCTCAAATTTAAGTCATAAATGAGATAACTTTCGGTTGGGATACCTTGGCTTCTTTTTAAGACATACCAAACAGGGATTAAATGATAAGTTTATCCTTTGTTACCCTGATACCCAAGGATACTGTCCACCATGACATGATGATATCGTTATCACCAATGCGCCTCTGTACTATCTAAATGGAGGACAAGCTTATTCTGCTCGATGTCAGATAGAAACACCAATCATTTTGCCGACCTAGAGATTTTGGAAATGCACGTAGGTTCTCGATCGCCACTAATGATGGGTTGACTTGCTCATCCTTGCAATAAGCCGACCGATAAAATATTCTCCCTTCTTGACCCCTGAATTGTGCGGTAAACAACGTAACGGTCAACACCTCGGTAATGATATAAATAGAGCTCTGATTTAACGATCAGGGAGATACGCGACTTAACTCCTTCCTAACTCTCATTCCGATCTCCCTCTCTCTCACTCTCCTCGAGTGCTCACCATCTTCTCCCTTAGTTATCTAACTTGATTGTCGGATATTTGTCCCTTGAACTAACTCTTAGGGTCTGACCTTTCGTTTGTGACAGTTGATCCTTTCCCGATGAATGCTCTTTAAACTTATTTAGTCAAACAAATCTTTAGAGGTGTGATTCATAATTTGGGTGTCTAATTCTCCCCCTTCTTGGCCCCTGAATTGCCCAAGCTGATTAGATTTCATATGCAGTGGTTATGAATTTCTTCTACTTTTAAAAATATTTACCATTTTAGAGAAAAATGTTTGAGTCATGTTTACAAGTTATAGTTATTATATGAAGCATGTTTAATGAACTGGTGGAAGGATAACGATGAGATTCACAGTCTTCAAGTTGTATTCACGTCATTGTTTAAAATATATCAAATAAATTTGGTTTAAAATGTAGCTAGAGGTCCACAAGCTTGTTTGAAATTAAATGATTCAAAATATGTCTATGGTTTCCTGTATGTTAATTATATTTTATGAGATTGAATGTACGACCTGTGTTTGAAATATCTGAATATTCGAATATTGTCCGAATTCAGATATTCTTCAGCGGAGTTGAAATCAAGAGAGAAAATTCTTTGTACGTTCAAATAGTGACCTGTGTTTGAAATGTCTGAATATTCGAATATTGTACGAATTCAGATATTCTTCAGCGGAGTTGAAATCAAGAGAGAAAATTCTTTGTACGTTCAAATAGTATCCGAAGTTGGATATGTCTGAATAATCCTAAGTGGAGTAGTGAACTCAGATAGTGGCGCTTAGTTGACACAGCCCTAGCAGGTTGTGATCACCATCGAAGAGCAAAACCCTTTTTATTATAATTCAGCGAATCTCAATATATGAAAATAGTTAGTAATCCGGTGATTAAGCTGATGATGATGAGTAATGAGTACATAGAATGCCTCAACTGAGGAAGGCAAAAGTCTAATTTTCTAAGCACACGAGAGAAAACGAGTTGGTTCACAGGAGATTCTGAGAGATCCATCTTTGAAACATCGCAAAACATTCTCTTGGTCGGTACTCCGGAGCTACGTGGCCTGCACCCTACACATGAACATGCATTCGCTTAGAAACCACCTATAAATTATTATGGGTTTTTTAATATTTAATTACTAAAAGGTTGACATAAAAAGGACTCTCGAATCCGCTTATTTAGTTAAAAATCTCTAAAAAAAAATTTGTTATCTAACAAAGTCTCTATCATCGATTTCCTCTATAATATTTAACTTAATTAAGATTAAACTTAACCCCTCTAACACAAACGAGAGAGAGAGAGAGATAGATAGAGAGAGAGAGAGAGAGAGAGAGAGAGATGCCCCCCAAGGGGGGCTAGTAGCGGGATGGAGGGGGGGAAGAGAGAGGGGGGTCTTTCCACCCACCCACGCGAGCAGGGAACTCGTCATCGTCGGCCTCTCTGCCTTCGTGTCTGTTAAATTTCCTCCTCCCACACCCCACGTCTTCTCATTACCCCTTCAACAAGTGGGACAAAGGAGACATGGCCTTCTCTCTTGTGATGACATACCAATGGTCTTGTCGAGGGTGGTCTTGCGGGCAAGATTGACCATTAAAACAACTAGCACCACTCTTCCTCCTCACCTCTGGGGCGAACAACATCTCTGCACCCTTTTTTTTTTCGTGAGGACCTTCTACAGTCTGGACTATCCAATATTGGTACAAGATGCATGCGGATCCTTCACAACTTGGAAAGCACAAATATGAACATATATATGTGGTGGCATATCAAGCTTCAATCAGATATTTTGTTTAACATGCCATGTGATCTGCTATGGATGTTCAATTCTGGATAGGATGAGCATGTATTGATTAAAGAGTCATCTGTCAGGATGGGCTCTTATAGATATTGTCTTTTGTTGATGAAAAAAATATTGATTTGCATGTTTATATCAAGTATATGAAAAAATTATTCATTTAAAAAAAATTGACAAACAAGTCTGCACAAGTTTTAAAAATTATGTCAGTTTTTCCAAACATGTTAGCAGTTATTTACATCATTTTCAAAATTTGGGTCAAAACAAGAGATAGACCAATTTTTTTAGAGTGAAATTACTTAAAAAATAAAAATACTCCCAAACACCCTATCAAGGTGTTGAGTGGAGAGAGCACCACAATTATAATCACATTATATTTAATCTATTTTTGTTAAAATTTAGACATAATCCCTGGACATTAGTCTCATATCGGTTAAATGGATTGTGGTTTATGTGCTTATGACCCCGGGCATGTGTATCTCAACACTACGATTTTATGGATTTCAACATGGTATCAGAGCATGGTCTTGGGCCTAATCCCATATATTTCTTATCTTATCACCTCCATCCAATTAATCTCCACGGCTCATCTTGACCGTGAGAGGGAATGTTAGAATTTGGACATAGTCCCTGGGCAATAGTCTCATATTAGTTAAATGGGTTGTGGTTCATGTGTTTATAACCCATTTCAACCGTTTTCATAATCCCATATATTTTTTATCTTGCCACCTCCACCCAATTAATCTCCACAGCCCATCTTGACCGTGAGGGGGAGTGTTGAAATTTGGACATAGTCCCTGAGTAATTGTTGGAATTTTGGGCATAATCCCTGGACAATACCCATTTCAACAGTTTTCATAATCTCATATATTTCTTATCTTGTCACCTCCACCCAATTAATCTCCACGGCCCATCTTGACCGTGAGGGAGAGTGTTGGAATTTGTGTATAGTCCCTGGACAATTGTTGGAATTTGGGCATAGTCCATGGGCAATAGTCCCATATCAGTTAAATGGGACCGTGAGGGGAAGTGTTAGAATTTGGACATAGTCCTTGGGCAATAGTCCCATATCAGTTAAATGGGTTGTGATTCATGTGATTATGACCCATTTCAACAATTTTCATAACCTCATATATTTCTTATCTTGCTAGCCCATCTTGACTGTGAGGGGTTCATATGCTTATGACCCATTTCAACAGAGTGTTGAAATTTGAGCATAATCCCTGGGTAATAATCTCGTATCAATTAAATGGGTCGTGGTTCATGTGCTTATGACCCATTTCAACAGTTTTCAATAGGAGACTACTCTAACAATTCCCAGGGGCCGCTAGCAACCTCCCGACGCCGTTCTTCTCCTCCCGGACAAATCTCCGCTGGTGGTCCTGACGCCATTCTTCTCCTCCTGGACGAACCTCCGCCAGTTCCTCTGCTCCGCCACCACCTGGGCTAGCGCTGCCGCCATCTCTCCAACTGCCCCATTGTTGCCGGTGCTCTCCCCACTGCTGAGCCCGCTCTCCGTACTCCCACACGGCATCGAGAGCTACTCTAGTTCTTCACGCTCGCCCGACCGTCCACGAACCGCATCTGCCACTCCAGCGCCCTCTGCCAAGATGCCACATGGCAAGAGAGATGAGCGCCTCCCCGGCCCGACCTCGACGTCTCCCTCCCCTCAGCCCGAGCCGTGCTCTTGCCGGCATCCCCACCCAGTGGAGTGGGGGTGCGCAGAGAGAGGGAGAGAGAATGGGGAAGGTGAGAGAGAGAGAGAGAGTGTGAGAGAGAGAGACTGTGGTTCCCTTACATGGGAGACAATTCGGTGTCGGATTTGCTCAGGCAGGGTGTCCTCCTTAGGCAGGGGCGACACCCGAGTGACGTGCAAGTCCCCATGGCCATGGATATATATAGGGTCTGTGTAGAAGTGCACATGGTTGGCATGCATGCTCCCCTACCGCCTCGTCGTCCATTGGCGGAGCTTGGCCGAAGTGCGACCTCTCGTAGTACCTCGTCGCACACGTATCGATTATCAACGTCGCCAGTACTGGCGACACACGCCAATATGGACATGAACCCGGCAAAGGGGTCGGAAATTGTGCCAGCGGGCGTCGGGGTCAGGCACAATGCATGAGGTCAGGCTGTCGAAGGCAGGCGGGAGGATGTGTATCAGCCTGCAGGTGGCCAAGATCACCCCGGTGGCAAAGGCCTAGCTTGATGACGAAGAGGAGGTCCCTCTCCAGCTACATGGCGGGGACCCATCTGCCCAGGATGGGGATGAGGACGCCAAGGCCCCCCCGCAGAGAGAAGAGAGAGAGAGAGAGGTGGGGAGGATAAAATGAGAAATAAAAAGCTAACGGAAGTGAGAGCATGGAATGTTTTCGAAAATGAGATGAAATATTTTATTTTTTAGATGGCTGTTAATTCGATAAATTTGTTCGTTATAAAGAGTTTTAAGAATTTTAGAGATTACAGTTAAAGAGGTGGATTAGAGGGGGGTTTTCTAAATATCAATTAAAAAATCCTATTCTTATATATATATATATATTCAAGAAGAAGAACTTACTTTCACGGTAGCAAACGTCAAGTTGTTCGAATATGACGTTGTATATCTGCAATAACCCACTCCAAATGTGTTAACGATCAAATGGTTAAGGTGGTGCTCATAAAATACGTACCTCGTGGCCGGGTGGCTTAATTAATTAATGTCTAACAATTAATTAATTAATTGATTGATTAATTAAGATGCAGCTGGCTCACCCTGCAACCTGGCCATCCACGTGCCAAGACCGCCAATCATCCACAACGGAGAAATTAAGAGATCTGATCCAAGCATGTGTGCCGATGGAAGGCATGATTGCATCGTGGTCGCCACTAATGCAATTAACAATCCAAAAAGAAATCATATGTACACATTAATAATGAAGTAAAATGAACAATAATTAATTAATTAATTGGGTAAAACGATCACAAGAACGTGGTCCGTAGTAAAACTTAATTAATAATTAGAATTTTGATCATCCTTGGTGGTGGTGGTGATTTAATTACCTATATACCAGTGCACGATAGCCTCTGCTGGTCAAATTGAAGTGATACGTGACGGCACTTTCTACGTCCTGGGCATAATGATCGGTAACCTCATCACTGCATCTTTGCCATTCATCCACAGTCCCCTGACCATCAAAAATTTTTTTTTGTAATTTGTGATTTAAGCATTCAATTCTTCACTTAATTATTTGATTACCATCCAATCATTCTGTACGTCCACATGATGATTGGTGAACGTTCAAACATGAATTTCTTTTTTTATAGAAATCGAGATATATAATACGTACCTTTTTGATACGGAGAGCTTTTCTAGCTGCATCATTGTTTGCCCAGTAGTAAGTTAGATACAGACTATATTCCTGCACTCAAGAGAAAATGTATAATTAAATAATCATTCATAGTACGTAGAATAATGTTTAGGGCAACATATATATATATATATATATATAAGACCAATATATATGTGTGTGTATATATATATAGTTACTAGGTTCTATGATATATAGTGCGCGCAAAATGGAAAATTTTCATATTGTAGAGACTCATGGGAAGAACATGTACACAAAGAAGATCAAGAACATAGGTAACGTGCACGACATGCCAATTTGATAGTTAAAGGCTGTATAGTAATATATATAGTTGTTGACAAATCAAACCCCCCCAAAAAAAAACAACCATTAATACACGTCAATGACATACACAGGACCACGAGTAAATTTGAGTTTTGTAAGAGTGATCTCTCACGTATGAATATTGATTTTCCTTAACCATTATTTTTAAGTTTAGTGCGTCATATATACCTCTTTCTGAGATCATGCTAGCTAGTTATGGGCAGGAACGCAAGGATCGATGTTGTTGCCTCTCTAAATGCTCGAGACTGCAGTCTCATGTTTTGCTCGCTCTCGAGCGAATAATATTAACAAATTAAGTGTGTATGTACGTATATATAGATCAGCAAAGAAAATTAATATGCCCAGTCCAAACATTTTAGCTATGTCTTCAGTTGGATCAATGTCATCCGGTCAAAATGATGCTTATTCATGCTTATTTATGTCTTTAATTATGTACACCTTCATTTATCGATCTTTATCTCATTTTTGTTGATTGACAAGATATATATATAGAGCCCGATGAAGTGAATTTCTCTGTTATATATATGATATGTACCATCAATCGACACATGACTTCATCGTTCGGTCTCATGCATAAGAAGATATTAGATTGGTAGCATACCGTACACTTCACATCAGGAACTGGTGGTGGGTTGAGATTCCTGGTAGGGTAGACTTGGAGAGATCTTCTATCTCCTTCGATGCTCTTTGATCTTGGGGATGCCAGAGGACACCGCGGGTCCAAGATAAAAGCCGTATTGATTTCTGAAAGAAACTGCGCGCATGTAACTAATTAAAAGGTGATCATCAGATTTGGCCTCCAACATCGACCAAATTAGGAGGTAGACAACAAAATGCTCACATTCTTAACAACATCGAGATTTTTGGCACAGCCTGCGGTCTCAGGATACAAATAATCTTGTCCTTCACAATTCTTCATTGTCAACTGAAAACCAAGGCATTGAGAATACTGTCATTAATTTCTGCACACAGTTCTGTTGTCATCTATATACCAAGGGAAAGACAGGCACAACACACACACAAACAATATACATACACACACACACACACACATATATATATATATGTGTCACCTTTTATACTAGTAAAAAAAAAAATTTATACCTAGCTACAGACCCACAATTTGTTGAGCTGACATAAGAAAAGTTAGTTCTACATTAATATTTGTAAGGTCGATCCAGGCATGCATGGACATGCCCTTCATGTCAGTGTTACAGTTTGCCAAGCCAATTTATCAAGTGAAAATCCGCAATCTGGGATGCACATGATCTGTTTATCATACTCCCTTTTTCCATTCGTCTGTTTTTGCTTTATTTGCTCTCTTTAATTTGTTACATGCCTTCCTTATTAACATTAGTTCTATTTTTCATCTCACCTCCTGTCCATTCATGGAGGTCCTTCCTAGCTAGGGTAGGCTTTACTACCATTGGTACCAAACTAATTAAATGTTATCATTACCGATCATAAAAATCCCATCCTTACCCCCAGTCCACGAACTTTCAAAATAGTAGTGAATAATAGATGCAGAACTTTCAAAATGACCTTCTACAACTTGTTGGATTAGGACCATTGATTGATAATGTACGGGTCCAAAATTAAGGACACGTTATTTTGTGCTATCCAATTCAAGTAGCGTCGACTTTATTTAAATATAGGGATTTCTACGTATATACTCTCGTAAAATTTGATTTGTCAAATATACTCTTCATTCGAGCATATTATCGTGAATATATGTTTCGTTTAGATAGAAATGTTACGGTTATATCTTTTAATTTACTGTCGTCGACGACATAAGAATATTCCATGAAATATGTCATCTACGGTCGTTAGATCTAAGATATATTTCACAAAATCAAATTTTATAGGGATATATATATAAAAATCTTACTATTTAACTCACTTTTAACTCGGGTTAAACACACGGGAGTTACAACGAGGGCATAATCGTGACATTACTCATATTTCAAGAATATTCATGATAATATACTCAGATAAAAGATATATTTGATAAAATTAAACTTTATGAGTATATATGTAAATATATATATATGTTGGCAATGAAGAACTGATTCCCATGTGCCTGTGGCTATTTCACCTATTGATCACGTTCACTGGGTTCACGAGTCATCTTTCATGACTAGATTGTGGTAGTAACCTCACGATAAGACTTAGACGATGACATGGACGGGAGGGGAGGCCCTGTGCCTTCCCCTCCCTCCCCTGGTCTCCCCCCCTCCGGCCAGCTCTTTGTCGCCGGCGGTCCATGCGTCCTTGTAGCCTCGGTCGTCTCCTTCGCTGCTGGGTCCAGTCGTACCGACGTCCACGGCGGGCTCTACTCTGCTGCTCCGACTTGATGCTGATGTGCATGTTGGGGCGCCCGCCGTTAGGCCTGCCTTGTCCTCCCCTTTGGCTTCCTCCAGCGGCCTCACCAGCCCCCTCGATGGTCCTGGGCTGCCTCAAGGTCGACCCGTCTTTCCCCCCTCGCTCGCGCCACCCCTCTCTTCTTCTGCCGCGACGTCCACCTCCCCTCCACGTGCCTCGCCCCTCGCCTCTGCCTGCACCACTCCCTCCGCCGTTGTCCCACTGCCTGCTACCTCCCCTCCGTCGACCGCTGATGTCTCTGCCATTCCCTCGCCCTGTCCACCGCTATCCTTGGCCTTTCCCCATGATGGGACAAGTGCCGAAAACGGTACTCTCTGGCCCCTGCCCAACGCCGTGGTCGCCCGCGCTTGTTGGGTCTCCATCTCCGGCCACGGCCGGCTGTGCTGGGCCGACCTCCTCCTCCGTCGTGGGGCCTCCTACTGCTGGCGGAGCTCCTTCCTCTCCGCCGGCTGCTCGCTTCGCCGCTCCGGCCGGTGCCCCAGCCCTTGCCGCACCCTTGCCGGCGATTGGGAGCTCTGCGTGTACCTGTTCGGCTGCGTCCTTGCCCACGTCTCTTCCAACCATCGGACGCCACGATTTTGCCCTCCCTAACATGATACTGCTGGCGGCACAGTTTGCATTACTCCCCCCCCCCCCCCCCGTTGACCCTCCTCCATCGTTGACCGCGATGGGATTGCCGTCCAAAACAGGACACTATTTTTGCTTCATGCGGATGGCGATGGAGTCTCTTCCGCGCCCGCAGTTGGTTTTGTTGAGCTCCCGTGCTCGGTGGATGCCCCGCCTCTGCATGCACCTGGCCCCTTGCAGGCGGCGGCTGGTGACCGTCGTAGCCCTGCCGGTGCCCTTGCTTCGGCCGCTGCTCCCGTCTGCCCCCTTGTCCCTGTCGTCGCTTGTGTTGCACTATCTCGGGCTGCTAGTGCCCCGCCTTCGTTGTTGGGTGCTGGTGCCCCTGGTGGTCCCAAGCCTACGGATGGTCCTTCATAAGGTTGCATGCCTGAGGGTCCCCCCGCCATCGCTCCACCTACTACGTCTTGCCCTCCTGCTGCCCCGGCTGCCCCCATCTACACGCTCAACGCCGAGGCCCCCTGCTGGTCTCCTCCCCCTATTTCCGCCAACACGGGGCCCTGTGCAGCTAGTGCCATAGGTCCTTCTGTGGCTGCTACACCCTCGTCTTCCTCTGCTGATGTGGCCGCTGCAGCATCCTCGTCCAGACCGGCATGTTCCCCTGCTGCGAGGGCTGCTAGCTCTCCTAGGGCGGAGGGTGCTTTGCCTGTAGCCCCTCGGCTCTCCTTCGCCCAGGCCCTACGTCGAGCTACCAAGTCCTCTAATCGCGGTCCGCTCGGCCCGTTCGTGCGCCCCACTCCTATCTTGGATCCACCTTCCTGGGCTGGGCCCTCTAGGGTACATGTGCCACCCTCCTCGTCTGAGGGAGGGCTCCAGTTCCGTTCACCTTTTCAGGTTCTCACCATTCGGGCCCTCAGCCTGTCCCTGCCGGTTCCTTTGACCTTCAACGCGCTCATGCCTTCTTTGTTGGTGACCATGGGAAGGAGCGTTCGCCTCTAAGCACGAGGGCGTTGCTATATACCAGGAGTTCTCACATGAGATCCAACTCCACCAGTTTCACTCGGGACCGCTGATTGGTTCGACTGGTTGCTTTGTCTTGCAGGTCGTCCTCTCGTTTGTGGCTCCTTGTTTTGGCCACGTGTTTGGCTGTTGGTTGTGTTCTTCTTTTGATTTTTTGGGCTTTGCCGTTGTGTTGTATTGGCCCTCTTGTCATCTTTGACAGGGTGTTCCCCCTCCTCTGGACCTTGCTCGTCCCTTGTATCCCCCCATGTTATGTTCCTTTTCTTTCTGCACTTCTTAATGAAAAATTACTTGTCTGGTGGTCGAGTGGCACGTCCTGTCCCTTCCGCAATGAAAGGATGAACGGACTCCCTCGTTCCCCACCTTACAAGTATTACCTTTTAGTTAAAAAAAAAATCTCACGATATGGAGGTCTAAGGTTAGACTCTCCATGGGCTTATCTGGTGGGGTCCTAGGCTTGCGAGATCCTAGGTTGGACTCACGATGGATTTACCTGACTCAAATTTAATTCTCGAATGAATTGAGTGTCGTTTGATTTGAATCTAGGTCTCTCACATTCCATGAGAATCCCAAGTACCAATGTGCTAAATTCCTCACATATATACAAGAAAAAAAGTTCATAAAGAATGAACTTAACACTAAATATACATTTACATAAAAAAGAAAATATTTCTTTTTTATCGAGATCAAGGGGATGAAAAGCTTTATCACAATCACATATCTTGTGAGTAGTTAGCTAATACAAGCCAGAATCAGGACACAAAGATGATTTTGAATTTTTAATAGGGTTTACTCATTGATGCATCCCTAAATTCATTATAATGATACACATCCTAAATCATCACGTGAAATTCTATGGCTCAAGCTATTTCAAAGTTAAGCTTCATCCGCAACTCAACTACTAGGGCGAACATATGAGAGAAATATTTTAGCCCCACTTTGGTTTAAAGATAATCGGATTAAAATGAATTTATTTTACCATTTTTATTCTTTTTTATTTTGACATGACATCGTATCAAATTATTTCACCTATAAAAGTGGGATAAGTTAATTAATCCGACTTAAATCAGATTAAGTCACTTTTAAGTGAATTATCTAAATTCGCTCGAGCAAAATAACTTACGTTTGGAGTAAAGTGGGGAAAATCTTGAGATAAATCCCAAACAAAATGGAGCTCATGTTGTTAAGAAAATGAAATATGCATCTATATATTCTTCCCTAATTAGAAGAGGGAAGTGCACAAGTGTCATTTTCCTTACATGTGTGAAATTGCCACCAAAAAAGTTTGATCGAGTACTGTTAAGCCAATTTGGATCAAAGTTATGGAGTTATTATTAAAGATGTATAGTAGATTACCAATCAAATGGCTTATTTCCAAATGGGAGAAGTAAATATGATTATCGAGGGTATGTAATCAAATGTCAGACACTTCAAGGGAATACTTAGGAGAACCTTTCTAAAAAGTATCACCAACAGCATCTAATTAAGGGTTCCAACTTAATTAACACATGATCAACAAATTGAAAAGTAAACACGTATATATTATGGAGTTGACATGTCTTATAAAGCTTAGACTTCTTCAAGAAATCTACTCAAGTATAGATACGCATACCTCATAAATCTCGTCTGAAATGATACCCATAGCATGAAGAAATGGGATTCTGAAGAAGTAATCTCTGTTTTCTCCTGTTATGGGATTCCCGATCACATAACCCTGAAATGAACCACTTTCTGAAGAAGGATTACACCACCAAGGAAAAGCACATAAACAGAAAACTTATAGATACATACCACACACATACAGAGTATATACGAAGTCTACATACATACATATAGCTACGTACGTATCAAGAGACTTTGTGAGTTCGTACGCACGTAGCATTAAGCGTTTACCTTGAGATTGACAAGCGGTTTATCCCCAGCTCTGATACCTGCAAATTAATTAAACGACATGTACCTCAGATGAGTCTCAGATTTGTTACTAATATTATTAGATATATATAGGTTCAAATTTTCCTCTTATTAGGTCGATGTTCTTCTACGGGGAGGATCGAGGCCCAAAGCATAGAAAGAATAAAATTTTATTTTAATTAGATTACTACGCCGTACAACATGCCTAAACCGGGGACAAAAAAATATCTTAATAGGGACAAAACAAGATCATGAAACATTTCATTGGAAGGTGTGTAGTAGAATTGCGGGTTACCTTCGGCTATAAAATGAGCAGCAATGGGAGCATCCTTTCCGCCGTAAGAATCACCGCCAACGTAGAAAGGGTTGGACTTGAATTGTGGGTGGTCTTCCAGCCACTGAAACAACAACACAAGATGATCGAAGTGGGCACGCAGTCATGGCTGGACATGATCTACCACATTTTGGACGCCATCAAATTACAATGAGAAAGACAATTAAAAAAAATCAGAATGTGGTGAGGTCACCTTCCTTATAAATATCTGATTCTGTTGGCCAGAGCTCAGGTCTCCGACAGTACTGTAATAGTCCGCAGGCTTCCTTGAGAAGGAGAACCCAGCTCCCGCAGGGGAATCCACAAAGATGATGCTTGCAACCTACGAAATTTTGGCCGTTGTTTTAACAATTAAAGGAAATGGAAGAGTAACGTCGAGGGCTACATCTGCTCTGTCACACGATGCGATGCACCACAGACCTTGGTCCAAGGGTGGGGGTTCAACACCAGACCGGGTATACTCCCATCGTATCGGAGTTTAAGAAACCGGAGAGGACCTGCACCTCACCCAAACCAAGTAATTAAAGATACGAAGAAGTTAAAAAGAAGAAGAAGAGAGAGAAAAGACTACAAGTAATATGGGGCGAGCGCCGTCCACCAAAATGAAGGCTTTGATGCAAGACAAAGAAGATGATCGGTAGTGGCAAGAATAAGAAAAGGAGGCATGGTAACTTATTAGGAGTCGGCTAGGATATGTGAGGGTTAAGAGTAGAAGCTCGTAAAAGTTTGGGGGATAAGTCGAGATATCTTGGGATAAATCAATAAAAGTTAGTATATTCTCTTTGATTGTTCATACAAGATATTTTATGGGATATGCTCTAATTCTGATTTATGTCAGGATAAATTATTCCACCAAAAAAATAGAATAAAGATAAGTTAAATTTTTTCACAATTCTCAAGAATATCCTGGGTTACCTTATTTCCTAATCAAAGTAAAATGATCTATTTTTTAAAATATTCAATTCTTGGTTAAGTTATTCTCCTTAACCTATCCTCCAAACAAACAGGACTAAAGAAAATGATCAAATATAGTACCTAAGGTCGGGTAGGGTAAATTTTAAATTGCGAATTTTTTTAATTATAATATTTTTAAATTATTTTATTTATTTTATTTTTTAAAGTCGATTGAAAAATATAAAATCATCCAACTCAATTAGACTTAACCTTAGGATACTTTGACCGGGCTTACCCTAACCCGTCTTATGTTTATCCTATAATCAAAGCGGCCCACGAAGAGCAGAGTCGAAGTAGGGAGTGAAAATTCCAGTAGGAAGTATGACACCCAATATTTCGCTAGAAAATTGTCCATCCATTCTTCTATCTTGACTAAAAACCTGGGGTCACTGTGTTGGGTTTTACTAGATCAAGGGGGATAGAGCTGGCCCCAGTTGACCTATGATCCCCCAGAGTATTCCTTTCTCAAAAATTAGTGTTCTCATGTTTGTGAGAGTCTGCTATCAAAATCGAATGGTGTGGTAAATCAGATGACAATATATAAAAGGGCACGGTAGTATTTGTCAAAGATTCTACATGAACACAGAGATTGCACTCCTTTGATTACATACCCACGAAAGAGCTGCTTCCCTCTCTATGATATATATATATATATATATATATATAGAGAGAGAGAGAGAGAGAGAGAGAGAGAGAGAGAGAGATGAGACTCGGGATGCATCTAAGTCAGATGCATCCCTCACCAAATGTCTATTTTATTCATTTTTATAAAAAAATATTCATATCGATATAGTTAGTAAAATATATTTTTATTTTGATTATTATTTTACTTCAATATCTTATCATGTTATCTTCTTAATATAACCCCTATCAATGGACTTAAATATTCCTAGTAAACACACCCTCCTTTGAATTGTCAAAATTAAATACCCTTCCGCAGTCGACCCCCGTGTTGTCTGATCCTTCCTCCGTTTTCTCCCGCCTGCCTCCGTGTTTCCTTCTTGCTTCCCCTTGGCAGTCACCTCCTTTTCCCTCTGTTCTTGCAGGAGATCGATTTCAATATTCTCCATCGTGTCATCGTCTGCCTCGGTTACCCGTCTCCTACTTTTCCCTAAAGTACTCGATAGGTGTGCCTGGTCACCCTTCGTAGCCTAGTCGCCCTCCACTTTATTCATAGTCTGCCCTCTAACGTCTTTTCGTAGCCCACCCCTGTGCACACACCCCCCCCCCCCATTGTCCGCCTCCGTTACCCACCGTCCACCTCTCATTGTTAACAGTCGATCGAAACCCTTCGCCTAGTCACCCCTCCTTGTTTTCTTCCTCGGCACCAACTTTTTAGGATCGGCCCTTCCTTCTCTCGATTTTCGTCGTCTCTTCTTCCCCATCCTCCCAAAACTTTCGTTAACCCCGTTTGTCTATTGACTGTCTCAATTTCCAGCTGTCTCAATCTCCAGATTTTGACTCCCCCCACCAGGACCGTCCGTGTTAATGGACCGGCGTCATGCACAGGAACACGCCCGCGTGTGCTGCGTAGGCACGTGGCCGTGCACGCACGCAGGTGCAAGCGCGCGGGCACGCGGCGGGGGCGTGTGCAGCGCGCCACCGGCGCACCGCCGTCTCTCTATCTCTCTCTCTCGTTTTTTCTCTCCCTCTCTCGCGATTTCTCACACCCTCCCTCTTCTTCCGCCTCCACTCCCCCTCCCTCTCTTCTCCCTCTGTAAATATCTCTTAAGGGGTTGATTAGGGGAGATGCATGGCTCATGTTGGCGGACGGAGTCATGTTGGCGAGTTAGTCAGGAGGTCTGAGTAGGAGGATGTTGGGAGATATATTATGTTGGGAGTTCGTCCCCGTAGACTAAGATATGTGAAGGCGGTATAGAAGAGAGAGTGAGCAAGTGCAGGTGTGTAGAGAGAGAGAATCTCGAGAGCACAACATCGAAATCTTGTCTCTCGCTCTTTCTCTACTCCTCTTTCCTCGTATTTCTCCTCCATCTGTAAGACTAAACGACGACGATAATACGTCGATAAATCAATTACACTTATGATGATAGTCACAGGTTATACGTATCAATCCAATGACAATTGTGGTCTATGTCTCTAGAGAGAAGTATCATCCTATATAATTCTCGAATTTAGAGCGTGAATTTTTAGAATCAACTCTAATAGTCAACTTCGTGACTCCACAGAGATTCACAAGTAGAGATCGTAATAGTAGACCTTATACCCAGATGACAAAGACATGTACGTATTTCTACTTCCACTTTGACCGGTACGTGTGTACATCTCACTTTCGTTGTGAGGTAACGTCATCTAACTCTAAACTTATTTTGTTATATATATCTGAGTGATTATCCGACAATCCCAGCAGATAGGATGTGTTTTCACGGTAACGCCGCGTCAAAGATCTCTGCGATTTGCAGCATTTGTTAGAGAGGACACGTCGAAGGCCAGCCGAATATTTCAAGGTGAAGCCCGCATTCCATGCCTCCTTTTGGTGCATGTCGTCCGGAATATCTACTTAGCTGCCAAATCGGTGAACGCAACTGCAACTGTCCCGATGACGCTCACTCGCTCCAGACGCGGATTAAACTTCATCTTTTATGTTGTGATGTTTAGAGTTTAGTAGAGTTACACTGTTTACAGTTCATATTAAGAATGTATGTTTGGGGCATGATCGAGTTTCAGTCTACTATGGCTTGCCCTCTAATGTATGGGTTGAGTTTATCTCAGTCTCACTGTGTATACTTCTCACTCGGTTAATGGAAGTTTATCACCTTCCTTGACCCCCAACCAAAAAAAAAATAGAGATCTTGAGCAGCGGCGGGTACCTCGAGGGTGGCCTTCACCGGCATGGATATGGTGGTGTTCCTCGTTTGGGGGCGTAGCAGCAATGGGGGGCAGTCCTCGCTAGAGGGCAGAGCAGCGGTGGGAGGGGGGTCCTCGCCGGCGTGGATGGGAGCGGTCCTCTTGGGGGACGCAGCAGCGGTGGGAGGGGGGTCCTCTCCCGGGGGACGAAACAGCAGTGAAAGGATGGCCTGGTCTTTTACTTTTGTTCCCGAGTGAGATGGCCTATCCATCCAACGGGTGGAGGCTTGACCGCATGGATTACTGTGTGTGTGTACTATCTAGATATAGTCGGAGGAAGCTATGTATTACCGATTCCGCAGGTGAGGGTGCAGAGGCCAGAGCAGCCGGGGCCGCCGGTGAGCCACAGCAGCAGGGGGTCCTCGACGGGGTCCCTCTCCGACGGGACGAAGTAGTAAAAGAACTGCACGTCTTGCGGGTCGTCCAGACCCACGTACCTGCATTCACAGACATCTTCAGCTCGACTTCGAGCTCCACAGCACATCACCAGACTATACATGTATCATGCACTGTCAACGGGAGGAGGAAGGATGAGGAGGAGGAGGGAGAGAGAGAGGGAGAGAGAGAGATCGAAGACCCACCCAGTCTCCAGACGGAAGGGGAGGGGGCCATGGAAGCCCGGCAAATGGGAGACGTTGTGCCCGGCGGCGCGCGCGAGAGGGGGACGAGGAGTGGAGGGGAACAGCGCCACCACCGCGCAGAGGAGGAGCGGGATCAGGGGAAGACGAAGCCGGGACACCATGTTGAGGTGGGGCGGCGCTCGCTTTTGACCAGAAAGAGGTGAAAGCCAAGTTGGGGTGGGGGTGACGCTAGCTGTGGTGCCATGTATATATTTGTGAGAAATCTTTGAAATATATAGAAGATCACATGCGTGTATCCGTCAGAGCTAAAACCATGTATCTTAAATGACAGAGCAGAGCATAGTTAAAAAAATATAGAGATTTTACATCTATACCTTTATAAAAGATTATATTTATATTTTTCTCATATTTTTACATATTATCAAGAATATTTTTTATGTATATCGTATTATTACGATTATATTATCATCGTAATTCTCATTAATTTAACTGAAACAAAGTGTGAGTTAAAATGAAAAATGACTAATCTCCAAAATGACTAATCTCCTCTAGGATTAGCTCTCTCTCTCTCTCTCTCTCTCTCTCTCTCTCTCTCTCTCTCTCTCTCTCTCTATATATATATATATATATATATATATATATATATATATATATATATAATCTCGCCATTCCCCGACCGCTACACATGAGCTGTGTTGGGGGTGAGAAAGGGGTCCCGGAGTGAGGGGGTGAGACGGGTGTAAGGGGAGGGAAGGGGGTCGGGGGCGAGAGGTTCTGACAGAGGGTGGATGCAGCAAAGGGGTGAGGGGTGGTGGTAGAGGTGTGAGGAGAGGAAGGGGAGTCAACGGTGGGGGGGGTTCCAATTGAGTAGGGGTGGACCTGTAGACCAAGGGCGACCGGGGTACGCCTAGCATGGGGTGGTGAAGGCGTTGTTGGAGCTAGGGGCAAACTCAGGGGGGCCACCCTGTGGTATGACCAGCTGGGGCGACACTACTGATTCACCTCTCCCAACCCACCTCCCCATCAATGTTTCTGTTGAAGCAACCAACCTAAAGGTGATGTTGGAGTTGGGGGTGGACTTGGAGGTCAGGGATGACCTGGTGGAGTGGAAGGACGGCAGGGAGTGAGTGTGGGTGCGGGCGAGGTGATGGGGGTGGTGGGGGGATTTGTGAGAGAGAGAGAGAGAGAGAGATGGAGGCCCTTGCCGTCCCAAGCCCTCCTGTCGCTCCACCATCGCTCGCTGCATCGAGCATGACTGTGTGAGGCCTTCATTGCCGTGAGGGGGGATTACCTAGGGTGATGCCCATGGCGTTGGCATAGGTGGTGTAGGTGGAGGCAGTGGCTTAGGAGGAGGGGGTGTTCGTCGAGAGGGGTAGTGGGGGGCTAGGAGGGGTAGGGGATGCTCGTCTGGAGGGAGAGAGGGGGGCTAGGAGGGGTGGGGGTGTGTTCCCCAAAGGAGGAGATGGATGACCTGGAGGGGTGCTCACAAGGAGGAGAGGGGGGGGTTTGCTTGCATGAAGGAGAGGGTTAGGAGAAGTCGGGGGTTTCTACTCGTCGGAGCTCACCGGAGGTGGAGGTGAGGGGGGGAAGGGGAGCTATAGGAGGTGGCAAGAGGGGCCACAGGAGGCACCCTCTCTCTCTCTCTCTCTCTCATGGTTTGTCGACCCGGTGCATCTCGCACCGACTCGCACGACCCGACTCGACCCAGGTCGGGACCGGGTCGGTCGGGCCGTGGGTCGTGGACGGGTCGATCTATTATTTTATTATTATATTATATTTATTTTATATATAATGTGTATTTTTCTATTTTATTTTATTATTTTATAATATATATATATATATATAAAGTGGTGTTTTAGAACGGGACGGACCGGGTCGGACCGAGACGGGAGCGACCCGACCCGACCCAAGCCGAGATCGGGTCGACCGAGTCGACTGGGCCGGCAAACCCTGCTCTCTCTTATAAGGATATTTTTAATATTTTACGTGTTCAAACAATTTGCGTACGTATATTCTCAAAATATTCACCGATATTGATAGCTTGAGAATCAAGGGGGCATAACCGTAACAATAAGATGTACATCAAGGATATTATGGATAATATGTAAAATGTAAGGAATAAATATAAATATGATATTTTATAAAGATATAAATATAAAAATCTCAAAAATAAAAGTAGAAATTTGATACTATCATTATTTTTTTGACTAGGAAAATTTTAAAGATCTATATCATTACTTATTGTGTAATGCTATGTACACCGGATTTGGTGTACCTAACTCAAGTCAACGCACAACCAAACTAGCAATTGGTTCAAGTAGGCGTGACATGGCAACGTCGGGTGGACAAATCGAGGTTTAATCAAGTCTCGATCAAACCTCGATTTATCCACCCGACGATGTCATCTCACGTCTATTTAGATCAATTAGGGCATCTTTGTTCTTTGGGCGAGACGCGATATTCGACCCTCCGGAGTCTAACAAGGTCGAACAAGTCATCGTGTGTTAGAGGGATGTGGGCCCGCCGTGATCTCCACCCGATAGCCACCCGACATTTCCATTATCAAAGATGGCCTTACCGATTTGGTTACGGGTTGACATGACTTATGTATATCGAATCAAATGTGTAAAATATATTCTTCATTTATTATAACATGAGTCTCATTTTTTGCCACTATGTTCACTACTCTCGTCTCGTTACTTTGGAACGAGTTTGATACTCTCAAGTTTAGAAACATAGAAAGTAAATTAACATTTTATTGTCGTCTTGCTCGAATCATAAAAAGCGAGCGCGATAAATAAAATTAAAAAAGGGTACGATACCATAATATTTTTATTATATATGATTGTATATAATTATTGTAAATTTACATATAATAATTGTTTAAATTAAAATCGATTGATAATTATATGAAAATTAAATTAGTCCCATCACCAAGATTATGGGTGGATGCCACCGTGACGGGAACCTCGTGTGCCCGGATGGACCGAACTCGGCAACACCTTTCAACATACCGAGTCACCGACCCCCCCTCAAGGCCGGGTCTAGAGACTGTAAACTCGTGGACAATGAAATCGTCCGCGTCTTTCAATGCATCCACGCCCATGCGCATTTTAAATAAACTAATACACCGACCCTCGTGACCATTTCCTTTATTTTTTGAAGCATCCATTGTTAAAGGGTGACAGACGTGCATGCGACGCATGGAGGGTAAAACAAATGGGAAACACTTGAAGGGGGGACACCACCGGTGTGCGCCGAGTCAAAGGGTGCCGGTAGGTTTGCACTCCTCCTTCATGAGATGCCAGTATGCCACGTGCGTTGCTTTGTATCACATCACGTTCATGTATTATATTACAAGGAAAATTATCTGAGTACTCTTAAGTCCCGTCGAATTACCTTTGTATCTTTATCTTATGGTATTTACTCTTAAACTTTTTGATTAACATGGGTCAAATAATTAACTTAATTCTACTCTCTATCTATCTATCAATCTATCTACGGTAAAAACACACTCTCCCCCCTAATCCAGTTAGGAGTGTCGTTCACTCCGACACACACTCTCTCTCCTCATCTCTCTCTCTCTCTCTCTCTCTCTCTCTCTCAACATCCGCAGGGATAGGTCTACCGTTGCTTCATCTTTCACCACTTCCAATGAGGGTGTGCGGTGAGATGGCGTCCGACCATTAAAACACAGGAGAAAGCAGACGAGGAAATAAACAAAGATATGAGATTTGTTATCAAAAATTATTAAAAACTATTTGATATATTAAAAGAATTTTAATAAGTATTCAAGATTTGTATTTAGATTTTGGTGTTTGAGATACGATGAAAGTGTACCTCGTCAGCCCATTAGGGTTCGCCTAGTCGGCCCACCAATGAGACCCAACCTTCTAGTTTAGGCCCACTACCTCGCATGCTGAATCAACGCACTTTTTGCTCCAACGTAAGCTCGACACAGGCACATTACCCACATGTACCTCCCTTGTCAACAGTCACGACGCACGTCCCCGGTAGTGCATTAATGGGGGAGGCCCACTATTCCGACAACGGGAAGGGAGAACGCCGCCCACATTGCTCTCCCTGACAAATTATTGTCACGCCCCCTCCAGCGAGTCTTGTCGCATTAATGGCCGATAATCACTGCTGTATTAATGGCGAAGCTGCCCCTATGGCAAAGAGACGACGGGCCAGCGCCTACACCTCCATGTCTCGTTAGGCACGCGAACTGGGCGACTCATGTCTCCTCCAGTCCCAACAACCCAACGGTCAACTCTCTGGTGACAGTATAAATAGAGCCATGGCCCAATGGCTAGGGAGGTACGCGACCTAACCCCTTCAAGCCTTCACTCTCTCACTCTGATCCTCCTCTCTCTCACTCTCCTCGACTGTCGTCACCACATACCATGCTGTGCCATACACCATCCCCATGTCGTCACACTGCCCCTTCCTGGGTGGGAACAGTCACTGCTGCCCTCTGCCGCAGTGTCACCCCTTCTCTCCAGAGTGGAGTCCACACTCCACATCGCCTTCCTGCCTCCGTTACGGCCGCCACCACACACCATGCTACGCCATGCACTATCCCCCTGTCACAGCCATTGGGTGGGAACCGTCATTGACGCCCCCTCTCACTGGAGCGGAGTTTACACTCCATACCGCTTTCCTACCTACTGTCGTTGGCCGCTGGGTGGGAATGGAGAATGAGGAAGGTTTGTGTCACGTGTGACCAGGACGGAATGGGGACATTGAGGGTAGTGCCATTCTATTTGGCAATCTTTAGATCTTTACACTGAGATCTAAATTTAAAGAGTAATATCGATAATATATATATATACTATTCTTTAATAGTAACGGACGGATACGGATTCAGAATGAGATGTATTCGTTTCTGTTAGGGATGTAAATGGATCGAGTTCGACTTGGGTAGGCCAATACAATACCCTATCCGTGAAAATTTTATAAATAGCATACCCGGATAGTACCCTATTATTTTCGCGGATATAGATACGGGTATATCTGTCAAGGGTATGGATATATCCGTAGATAACCGTATCCGTCTATAAATCAGGAGTCAACGTCCACATCCAAAGGAATGTGGGATTTATGAAAAGTGGACAAAAAGAAGTCCGGCCAATAATTTTCTTATCAAAGTAATTTTTATATTTTATAAAAATGTCCTTACAATTTTAACAAGAAAGTGAAACTCCTAAATCCAACAAAGAGGACAATGGGTTGAGTTTATGTCAAAATTGTAGGCCTAATATGTACAATGAGTTATTAAGAATCGGTTCGGATCGGATATTGATTCGGATGCACTAAATCTATAACATGTATAATGAGTTATTAAGAACGGGTTCGGATCGGGTATTGATTCAGGTGCACTAAATCTATACCCTATCCGAATATGTAACGGTATTTTAAATATATCTGAACTCAAATTCATATCCATTTATTCGGGTACTACCTGACCCATCACGGGTCGGGTGACGCAGGTAATCAAATTTGTAAGTATTTTTAATGTCCCTAATTTTTGTATCCGCTAAAAAATTAGATATATCTATATCCGTATCTATTAACTTGTCAAAAAAATATTATCTATTTGATGTCCGTTGAGTTAACAAAACAGGCCAGCACCCGACACATGAACATGCATTCGATCGAGAGACACCGCAGATGTTATTTTTATAAGCTTATGAATCTATCAATGTGGTGGCCATGGAGTAAGCTCACGAGTGACTTTCTGAGATGCTGGCTCACCCGTATCAAAGGCCGCCAATCATCCACAATTGGAAAATTAAGAGATCTAATCCAAGCGCCGAGAAAGAGTAAGAGTCAATGCACACTCGGGTGTGTCGCGTGTGTAGGGTTTTTTATTTTATTTTTATTTTTTGAAAAAAAATTAAAGTGAGTTTCAAGATATTTTAATTTGAACTGTAAGTCAAATTATTATTAAATTATTTTAAAAAATAAATAAATAAATAAATATATAATGTTAGATTTATTTTAAAAAATCAACATGTTTTATTTTTTATTTTTTAGATAACTAAATGATGACATGATTTATATTCTAAACTAAGATACTTTAAAAATTATTTTTAAAAATAAAAAATTTAAAAACATTACACACCCCGAGTGTGCGACAAGTCAAACTCATCGAGAAAATGTGCAACTGAGTCATGGTCACCACTATACATTGCAAAGAAATCATACACCAACGAAAGGATGAAAAAAATTAATTAGATAAAATGATAGGATGTAATCAAATTTAAAATTTTGGTAGTTTTTGATCCTTGGAGGTGACTTACCTATATACCAGTGCACGATAACATCTGCTAGTCAAATTTAAGTGATAAGTGACGGCACTCTCTACATCGTTGGCCTAATGATCGGAAACCGCATCACCACATGCATGAAGAATGGCATTTTCCATAATTCCCAGAAGTCAAATAACAAAGTTTCGCCCAATAAGTTAGAGCTCCACTAGTAGTCACCACGCTTACTTAGAGATTCGTTATCAGAGGGTCTAAGAAGAACGTCAAACTTGACACGGTCCCATCTGTCGAATGGATTCCTCTATTAGATTTCAGATCGAGAGAAAGATCTCTCAAAAAATAATAATAGTCTCGTAAATGTTAACTCGAAAAGTATTCGGGAGGATTTTAACTCAATCTCAAGTCGTTGCACGTAGATTCTTAACTCGATTTTAAATCATCATGGAACATCTTAACTCGATCTCAAGTCATCACAATTTTAATCCGTCTACTAATGTTATAACAATTCTAACTCAACTAATTAATGATATATCTTATAACTCAACTTTCGCAGTCATAGCTCGATCGACTGATGGACTTATAAAAAGATATAACTACAGCACAAAGGTATTAACCTAAACATTAGATAGAATTATTCAAATCAAGTGATTCACGATCGTTGACTCAGTCAGAAGAAGATATTCCATCCGTACATTAAGTCTCAACGAAGAAATTAATTAGAATGATGTCAAATTCAGATTTTATACATAATTTTTGTCCCTCGACGTCTTATCAATGAACGATAAGATTTGATAGTTTCTAAATATATAAGAGAGAACAAACTCGCAAGAAATTACGAGAGATCCACCTTTGAAACATCGGCAAAGATTCTGTTGGTCGATACTCCGGGTACGAACCCACTGAGTCGCATATGGTAAGGAAGACCTCTTGGTACAAGGAGGGCTTTTCTTCTGGAAACATTGTCTGCCCAATAATTTTGAATTTGAAATATTTTTTTCAATGGCGTCTTATTGCATTACGGCCGGTGCTACGGTTACAGCAGGGTTTGTCGGCCTGTTCGTACCGGCCGTATCACTCTTTCACTCTTCCATCGTTTTAAATAATTTTTTAAAAAATAGAATAAAAATATATCTAAAACGTGTTTCGAAGATAGGATCTCATGCTGAAACGTGAGATCCTCGACCAATTGAATTAAAAAAATTATTATAAAAATAATAATTGATATTTAAATTAATATATGTAATGTACCGATTACGTATCACACATCAGTCATATCGATCACTGATTGGTACGATCCAATATATGCGGTACGAGTCGTACCGTATCAATTTATCAAACCTCAAGTTATCGAGTTACTAGTTAATTTGCTTTTCAAAAGGAATTCAAAAATTATATTGGGCCTCATCTGATTTGTATATCTGTGTAAAGGGAGAAAAGGAGAGCGTCAGAGGGGAGGGGGGGTTCCCTCTGGCTCCGCCACTCCCCCCATTGGAGGGTGCAAGCAGATAGACAGAGCAATAGTACGTAGATAGAGAAAGGAACGGTGCCGAAGAGAGAGAGAGAGAGAGAGAGCCTGGGCTTCTTGGCTTCTTGATGAGTCTGAGAGAACCACCAAAATTATCAGATCCATATGCGCCATTTGAATACACTATTAAATTCGATATTAATATTTGAGTAAATACTATTGTGATAAGTAATGGACATAATATGGTCCGAACTTGTACTAAAAAAATGTCATAATCTAGATTCTGAGAATCCAAAGAATCTATGCCTTTCCACTTTTCTTCTTATAACTCTTTTTTCCCCTTCAACTATCTTTCTTTATAATTCTCTAATATCAGTTTCAATATTAATTCTACAAGAAAATTTTGGAAAAAATATCCTCTTACAAATTTTATAAAAATGTCTACCTTAATTTCACATCATTTCTGTATGACCTCCTTTTGTTGAAATAGTGCCCAAAATAGTCTTGTGGTTACCTCTCTTCAAGATTTAAAGATTATTGAGTTTTCATCCACGAGATGTAATTTTTTTGAGCGAAATACGCCTTCTAAAATGGACAATGCTAATGGGCTGGGAGTGCCCATTGGGCCTCCATTCACTACCAGAAAAAGCGGGATTTCAGACGGCCCATATCCGTCTGAAATCCGTCTGAAAATCCATCACAAACCACGTTTGTGACGGATTTGCGACATATTTAAGACTGAAACCGACCGTCTGAAATTCTTAGTCACAAATTTGTGACAGTTTATATTTCCGTCGAAAATTCCGTCTGAAAATAAGACAGAATTTAATCAGTCACAAATTCCGTCTGAAAATAAGACAGAATTTAATCAGTCACAAATTCCGTTTGACTTTCATACGAGACATTTCCATCTAAAATTTAAAATTTTCCGTCTGAAATTTACGACGGACATATTTTCCGTTTGAAAATCCGTCTGAAATTTCAGACGGCTATTACGACTGAAAATAGTTCCCGTCTTAAAATGAAGCACAACTCTTAGTCTGAAATCATGTACCGTATGAAAACTCGTCCGAAATCCGTCGCTATTTCAAACGGATATTACGAAATGTAGTTTCAACTCATCTCCTGTCCGAAATAACGGATATTACAAGAGGGCTAATAACCGTCTGAAATTCAACTCATCTCCTGTCCGAAATGTAGTTTGAAATCCGTCTATATTCCAAACGGATTTTACGACAGATAATAGACAGATAAGTTTCGTCGCACATCCCGTCTGAAAATCCGTCTGAAATCTACGTTTTTTTTATAAATCTTAAATTATTTTACAAAACCTGTTTAATCATAAATAAACATCAAGAAATTCTACATGTTGAAAAAAAAATGTTGGGAACCTGCTAATCAAATAAACACCACCGAAAAATAAAATTCTGATCAAATAAATACCACAAAAAAAGACATTAACCCTGCTGATCCGTCTGAATATCAAGAAATATCCGGTACATCGTCCATATCCTCATCGTCCGTATCCTCACCGTCCTGCTCATCTCCTCTGTCGCCGCCCGCAGAAGGATCCCCCTATATTAAAAAAATAATAACATTCATTCATAGATAAAAAAATTAGTGCGAAGAAATTAGCATAAATTGAAAGCAAACATATCAAATTGATAACTGCATATTTTATAAATCAACAACTAGCCTGAAATAGTATTTAAACTAAGTGTATTTTAGAAATGAATTTTGATTCCGTCAGTTCTGACAAGTCACTTTCATCTCCCCGGTCGTGTTGGAACGATCGGCACGGGCATCCGGCCGGTATTTCAAGTTTTAGACCCCCGGCCCCGACCTGGCAGTTCATTTGAACCAAGTGTATTTTAGAAATGAAGTTTGAGCGCCGAGCTCAAACCGGGCATCCGATTTGGATTCCGTCAGTTCTGCCAAGTCACTTTCATCTCCCCGGTCGTGTTGGAACGATCGGCACGGGCATCCGGCCGGTATTTCAAGTTTTAGACCCCGGCCCCGACCTGGCAGTTCATTTGAACCAAGTGTATTTTAGAAATGAAGTTTGAGCGCCGAGCTCAAACCGGCATCCGATTTGGATTCCGTCAGTTCTGACAAGTCACTTTCATCTCCCCGGTCGTGTTGGAATGATCGGCACGGGCATCCGACCGGTATTTCAAGTTTTAGACCCCCGGCCCCGACCTGGCAGTTCATTTGAACCAAGTGTATTTTAGAAATGAAGTTTGAGCGCCGAGCTCAAACCGGGCATCCGATTTGGATTCCGTCAGTTCTGCCAAGTCACTTTCATCTCCCCGGTCGTGTTGGAACGATCGGCACGGGCATCCGGCCGGTATTTCAAGTTTTAGACCCCCGGCCCCGACCTGGCAGTTCATTTGAACCAAGTGTATTTTAGAAATGAAGTTTGAGCGCCGAGCTCAAACCGGGCATCCGATTTGGATTCCGTCAGTTCTGACAAGTCACTTTCATCTCCCCGGTCGTGTTGGAACGATCGGCACGGGCATCCGGCCGGTATTTCAAGTTTTAGACCCCCGGCCCCGACCTGGCAGTTCATTTGAACCAAGTGTATTTTAGAAATGAAGTTTGAGCGCCGAGCTCAAACCGGGCATCCGATTTGGATTCCGTCAGTTCTGCCAAGTCACTTTCATCTCCCCGGTCGTGTTGGAACGATCGGCACGGGCATCCGGCCGGTATTTCAAGTTTTAGACCCCCGGCCCCGACCTGGCAGTTCATTTGAACCAAGTGTATTTTAGAAATGAAGTTTGAGCGCCGAGCTCAAACCGGGCATCCGATTTGGATTCCGTCAGTTCTGACAAGTCACTTTCATCTCCCCGGTCGTGTTGGAACGATCGGCACGGGCATCCGGCCGGTATTTCAAGTTTTAGACCCCCGGCCCCGACCTGGCAGTTCATTTGAACCAAGTGTATTTTAGAAATGAAGTTTGAGCGCCGAGCTCAAACCGGGCATCCGATTTGGATTCCGTCAGTTCTGACAAGTCACTTTCATCTCCCCGGTCGTGTTGGAATGATCGGCACGGGCATCCGGCCGGTATTTCAAGTTTTAGACCCCCGGCCCCGACCTGGCAGTTCATTTGAACCAAGTGTATTTTAGAAATGAAGTTTGAGCGCCGAGCTCAAACCGGGCATCCGATTTGGATTCCGTCAGTTCTGACAAGTCACTTTCATCTCCCCGGTCGTGTTGGAACGATCGGCACGGGCATCCGGCCGGTATTTCAAGTTTTAGACCCCCGGCCCCGACCTGGCAGTTCATTTGAACCAAGTGTATTTTAGAAATGAAGTTTGAGCGCCGAGCTCAAACCGGGCATCCGATTTGGATTCCGTCAGTTCTGACAAGTCACTTTCATCTCCCCGGTCGTGTTGGAACGATCGGCACGGGCATCCGGCCGGTATTTCAAGTTTTAGACCCCCGGCCCCGACCTGGCAGTTCATTTGAACCAAGTGTATTTTAGAAATGAAGTTTGAGCGCCGAGCTCAAACCGGGCATCCGATTTGGATTCCGTCAGTTCTGACAAGTCACTTTCATCTCCCCGGTCGTGTTGGAACGATCGGCACGGGCATCCGGCCGGTATTTCAAGTTTTAGACCCCCGGCCCCGACCTGGCAGTTCATTTGAACCAAGTGTATTTTAGAAATGAAGTTTGAGCGCCGAGCTCAAACCGGGCATCCGATTTGGATTCCGTCAGTTCTGCCAAGTCACTTTCATCTCCCCGGTCGTGTTGGAATGATCGGCATGGGTATCCGGCCGGTATTTCAAGTTTTAGAACCCCGGCCCCGACCTGGCAGTTCATTTGAACCAAGTGTATTTTAGAAATGAAGTTTGAGCGCCGAGCTCAAACCGGGCATCCGATTTGGATTCCGTCAGTTCTGACAAGTCACTTTCATCTCCCCGGTCGTGTTGGAACGATCAGCACGGGCATCCGGCCGGTATTTCAAGTTTTAGACCCCCGGCCCCGACCTGGCAGTTCATTTGAACCAAGTGTATTTTAGAAATGAAGTTTGAGCGCCGAGCTCAAACCGGGCATCCGATTTGGATTCCGTCAGTTCTGCCAAGTCACTTTCATCTCCCCGGTCGTGTTGGAATGATCGGCACGGGCATCCGGCCGGTATTTCAAGTTTTAGACCCCCGGCCCCGACCTGGCAGTTCATTTGAACCAAGTGTATTTTAGAAATGAAGTTTGAGCGCCGAGCTCAAACCGGGCATCCGATTTGGATTCCGTCAGTTCTGCCAAGTCACTTTCATCTCCCCGGTCGTGTTGGAACGATCGGAACGGACATCCGGCCGGTATTTCAAGTTTTAGAACCCCGGCCCCGACCTGGCAGTTCATTTGAATCAAGTGTATTTTAGAAATGAAGTTTGAGCGCCGAGTTCAAATCGGGCATCCGATTTGGATTCCGTCAGTTCTGACAAGTCACTTTCATCTCCCCGGTCGTGTTAGAACGATCAGCACGGGCATCCGGCCGGTATTTCAAGTTTTAGACCCCCGGCCCCGACCTGGCAGTTCATTTGAACCAAGTGTATTTTAGAAATGAAGTTTGTGCGCCGAGCTCAAACCGGACATCCGATTTGGATTCCGTCAGTTCTGCCAAGTCACTTTCATCTCCCCGGTCGTGTTGGAACGATCGGCACGGGCATCCGGCCGGTATTTCAAGTTTTAGACTTCCGGCCCCGACCTGGCAGGTCATTTGAACCAAGTGTATTTTAGAAATGAAGTTTGAGCGCCGAGCTCAAACCGGGCATCCGTTTTGGATTCCGTCAGTTCTGACAAGTCACTTTCATCTCCCCGGTCGTGTTGGAACGATCGGCACGGGCATCCGACCGGTATTTCAAGTTTTAGACCCCCGGCCCCGACCTGGCAGTTCATTTGAACCAAGTGTATTTTAGAAATGAAGTTTGAGCGCCGAGCTCAAACCGGGCATCCGATTTGGATTCCGTCAGTTCTGACAAGTCACTTTCATCTCCCCGGTCGTGTTGGAACGATCGGCACGGGCATCCGGCCGGTATTTCAAGTTTTAGACCCCCGGCCCCGACCTGGCAGTTCATTTGAACCAAGTGTATTTTAGAAATGAAGTTTGAGCGCCGAGCTCAAACCGGGCATCCGATTTGGATTCCGTCAGTTCTGACAAGTCACTTTCATCTCTGCGGTCGTGTTGGAACGATCGGCACGGGCATCCGGCCGGTATTTCAAGTTTTAGACCCCCGGATTTTCTCAATTCTTCTGAAGTAAATGAGTTTTAAAATTAATAATGAACATAATTGAGTAATTCCATCAAAATAAAAACATAGTATACACTCACCTGTGCGGGCTGTGCTGTGGTGGTGGTGGATTGCTGAGGGACCATTCCGCTCTGGGAGAGGAGGCCACTGATTGCCTGCAAGAATACTGACACTTGGCTAGAGATCTCTTGCTGGAAATGCTGCTGCTGCCGCTGCATATCAAAAATCTGCGATCGGACCATGTCCATCATGTCGCTGGCAGAAGCGCTGGGGGCAACGGAAGGTATAATGAAGGCACTGCCACTGGAAGAAGTATAGCTAGAACTCGCACACGCTGATGTCACCGCGCTTGCGTCTAGGCTCTCCCCAAAACCATATAGTCGGCCTTTCTTCGGTACGCCAGCTGCTGCCACCCACTCCACCGGATCGAATTCCGGCTGCTGCGTGTCTCCCTCCCCGTACTTCTCTGTCACTGCTTTGCTATATGTTTCCTACAAATTGAATAAAATAACTAGTCAATTTCATATGAATTACATGCCGATTTAAATGAACGGTACAAGTTACATATGTAGATAAACTTATCGCTGCTGACTTAGCTGTGTCACTCACAAAATCATTAGTCCCCTTCTTTTTGTGTGTTCTGTCGAACACCTCGAGGAACGACGGAGGTCGATTAAGCTCCACAGCCTGTTATACAATTCATAGTAAAAAAAAGTCAAATATTGGGATAAATTGTAAGAAGATAAATTGGTATATTACTTACCAATTTTTGTTTATGAGCCGCATAAGAGATGGACCCACTCGTATGCAAATTTGAACCTGGTTTTGACGCCCTATTTGCTTTGGCTTTTTCGGACTTTTCTATCCACTTGGGGTCAGCAAAATGGTCACAAGATATCTCCCAATCCTCCTGCCTCATCCATAGAGGGCGATGCGCCTTCCACAATTGTCGGTCTTCACTCCCCCCACTCAATTTTTTAGCGTGTGCTCGGGCCTCATGTATTTTCCTCTTGTAACTTGAGAGCATAGTAGACTCCCAGGCACGACGACATCTCGCCGCGTCATGTCCACATGTGAATTGAAAAGACCGCTGTAAATCAATTACTTTTCACACTTAGTATAAAGTTATAAATTGACTTTGGGAAATACTTGAATTAAATGACGTAATTACTTACTAAGAACATGTTGTACAATGAATCGCGGACGGACATCGAAAATCTCTGAAAGTGGAAGCTGCCCCGGGCACATGTGCCGACATGAGTTCGGTGGAATGATGGACAGCGCTGTGGGGTTTAAATTTCATACTGCAATTGCAAATGTCAAAATATTCATATTAGACAGTTGAGGGCTAATTAATGTAATATAACCTTATAGATTTACCCGGATACCCAACACGGGCGACGTCTATCATGGGTCGTGCCTCCCTCGTGACAACTGCCGGCATCGTCAAGGGGCTGACTGGTGGGGGTGGGCCCTGTACAAGTGGGAGGTGGTGGGAGGGCACTGAGACCTGCAAGAATTTATTGTCATGTGGAGTGATACATATACTGCGAACATATAATTAAAATATACATACCTGCAGCGGGAGGTGGTGGGGGTGGCGTATGCACAACAGGTGGGAGGGCACTGAGACCTGCAAGAATTTATTGTCATGTGGAGTGATACATATACTGCGAACATATAATTAAAATATACATACCTGCAGCCGGAGGTGGTGGGGGTGGCGTATGCACAACAGGTGGGAGGCCACTGAGACCTGCAAAAATTTATTGTCATGTGGAGTGATACATATACTGCGAACATATAATTAAAATATACATACCTGCAGCGGGAGGTGGTGGGGGTGGCGTATGCACAACAGGTGGGAGGCCACTGAGACCTGTAAGAATTTATTGTCATGTGGAGTGATACATATAATGCGAACATATAATTAAAATATACATACCTGCAGCGGGAGGTGGTGGGGGTGGCGTATGCACAACAGGTGGGAGGCCACTGAGACCTGCAAGAATTTATTATCATGTGGAGTGATACATATACTGCGAACATATAATTAAAATATACATACCTGCAGCGGGAGGTGGTGGGGGTGGCGTATGCACAACAGGTGGGAGGCCACTGAGACCTGCAAGAATTTATTGTCATAAGTAGAACAAATACTGAAGAATTTAAATTAAAATATACATACATGATCCTCGAGTCTTTTTGCCACTGAGACCTACAAGAATTTATTGTCATGTGGAGTGATACAAATATTGCGAACATATAATTAAAATATACATACCTGCAGCGGGAGGTGGTGGGAGTGGCGTATGCACAACAGGTGGGAGGCCACTGAGACCTGCAAGAACTTATTTTCATAAGTAGAACAAATGTTCAAGAATTTAAATTAAAATATACATACCTGTAGCGGGAGGTGGTGGCGTATGTACAAGTGGTGGTGAGCCGACACTTGCACCTATAAATAAATTCTTTTAAGTTTGTAAATAATTAAAATATTTATATAGCTAACTTATTGATCAAATATACCTGTGTCTGAAGAAGATGGTAGCGAGGAGGGAGTAGCGCCCCTCTCACTGCTAGATCTCCTCCCACCCCTAGTACGACCTCCTCGCACCATTTGCTTATTAATAACAAAACAATTAATACATATTAATCCACAATTATATAAGGCTAGACAAATGTTATTTAAAATTATGCTTAAAAGTAAGAATCTTCTTACTAAATTATCAAAACATGCCTCCCTCATGTTGATATATCTAGCTCAACTTCATCATCTTCGTCATCCATAGTAGTCTCATGAGATTCAAAATCTTCGTCTTCATCTGATTCTTCCTCCCCTCTAACATCAACATTTAGCTCCGTCGGATCGACTTCTTCCACTCCATCTCGTGTACGTAATGACAGTGGCTCATCAGATTCGTCCAGATTAAACCTAGAGGAACCGACAACGCCAACTTCGTCGGATTGATAATATTCAGCACGAGCAACCTCTGAGACATCTCCACTCATAGTTAACTCATAAGTGGGAAAGAGTTTTGAATTAACCTTGCAAACTGCCCACCAATCTCTATTCTTGGATGATGGATAGCTTGAATAGTACACTTGCTGGGCTTGTGCGGCTAAAATGAACGGTTCATAGGTCTTAAGTTTAGACATATGCTTGACATTGACAATCCCATAATTTGTGCCATGTAGAACAGAATTAGGATCAAACCATTGACACTTAAATATGTATACATGATTGTCTTGTCCCAAATACTGAAGTTCTAAGACTTCTTCAAGAATACCATAGTAGTCCAATTCCATTTCATTGTATAAACTTCCCTTCACACATACGCGCTGTTCATCGTAAACTTATTTCGCCCATAATCCCTTGTATGAAATTTGTATCCATTCACAATATATCCCGGATAGGCACGTGTCTGGTTCGAGGGGCCATAACTTATCTGTTGTACTCTTTGATCAGTAATGAGACCTTGTTCAACCTATATTCAAATTAGAGTAGTTAAAATAATAACAATTACCTCAACATACGTAAATACAAACATATATATTCAGAGTTCACACTAACTCGGTTTCTTAGCCATTTGAAAAAAAACTTCTCGCGTTCTTTTTCAATCTCCACATCCTGGATATTTGGACATTTTTCAGCTAATTCTGAATCAAATTGTCTGCAATATAAATGTAGCACCCCGTAAAAAAATGATTGTTATTATTTGATAAAGCCAATGTATAGACTTTATGAAGTCAATGTTGTATAGACTTTGAGGAAGCCAACGTATAGACTTTGAGGAAGTCAATGTATAGACTTTGAGGATGTATAGACTTTGAGGAAGCCAATGTATAGACTTTGAGGATGTATAGACTTTGAGGAAGCCAATGTATAGACTTTGTGAAGTCAATGTTGTATAGACTTTAAGGAAGTCAATGTATATACTTTGAGGAAGTCAATGTATAGACTTTGAGGAAGCCAATGTATAGACTTTGAGGAAGTATAGAATTTGAGGAAGCCAATGTATAGACTTTGAGGAAGCCAATGTATAGACTTTGAGGAAGCCAATGTATAGACTTTGTGAAGTCAATGTTGTATAGACTTTGAGGAAGCCAATGTATAGACTTTGAGGAAGTGAATGTATAGACTTTGAGGAAGCCAATGTATAGACTTTGAGGATGTATAGACTTTGAGGAAGCCAATGTATAGACTTTGTGAAGTCAATGTTGTATAGACTTTGAGGAAGCCAATGTATAGACTTTGAGGAAGCCAATGTATAGACTTTGAGGATGTATAGACTTTGAGGAAGCCAATGTATAGACTTTGTGAAGTCAATGTTGTATAGACTTTGAGGAAGCCAATGTATAGACTTTGAGGAAGTATAGACTTTGAGGAAGCCAATGTATAGACTTTGAGGATATATAGACTTTGAGGAAGCCAATGTATAGACTTTGAGGATGTATAGACTTTGAGGAAGCCAATGTATAGATTTTGTGAAGTCAATGTTGTATAGACTTTGAGGAAGTCAATGTATAGATTTTGAGGAAGTGAATGTATAGACTTTGAGGAAGCCAATGTATAGACATTGAGGAAGTGAATGTATAGACTTTGAGAAAGCCAATGTATAGACTTTGAGGATGTATAGACTTTGAGGAAGCCAATGTATAGACTTTGTGAAGTCAATGTTGTATAGACTTTGAGGATGTATAGACTTATGGAGTTGCTGGAAATGTGAATTAAGATCTTACTCAACATAAGGTTCAATCTCGAGGTAATTCAAAAGAATATATATCCCAGCGGCGTGCAACTCTCTATCTTCGAGCGTGCGAGTCAAGCAACGTCCGAACGCACGTCCAGGATGTTTAAATATGAAGAGCCGATCGGACGATTCATCCACTCACCCATCATCATTACGTGGAGGTCGAGTACGACGAGTTTGAATCTCTGACTCAAAGTACATAGAACAGAAGTTCGAAATTTCTTCAAGAATGTATGCCTCAGCAATCGAACCCTCCACCTGTGCCTTGTTGCGAACTTTCATTTTTAATTCATGCATGCACCTACAACAACAAGTCAGATGGCAACAATATGTAGCGGCTATGGACGACTTATAAGTTAACAAAAATTGTCACATACCTCTCAAATGGATACATCCATCGAAATTGTACTGGACCTCCGACGATAGTCTCATATGGCAAATGAACGACCAGGTGCTCCATCGAATCAAAGAATGCCGGAGGAAATATCTTCTCTAGCTTGCAAATGGTTGTGACAGCTTCTTGTTCGATAGTTTGTACATCCCGAAGTCTGAGTTCAGATGCACATAAAATCTTGAAAAATTGACTCATCTCAGCTAGTGCTCCCCATATCTGCTTTGGCAACAAATCACGAAATGCAATGGGCAGTAGCCTCTCCATGAACACATGACAGTCGTGACTTTTCATATCATATATTTTTCCCTCATTAACATTCACACAACGGGCTATGTTGGATGCATATCCATCTAGGAATCTCAGCTGTTTCAACCACTTGCATACTTCCTTGATCTGTGTATCATGAAGCACATAAGTTGCTTTAGGCTGCACAGTTTTACCATTGACACTTTGTAGTTCCAGTTCTGGACGTCTACAAAGCATCTTTAAATCCATACGTGCTTTGGCGTTGTCCTTTGTTTTCCCTTTAACATTCATGATCGTATTGAACACATTATCAAAAAAATTCTTCTCGGTATGCATGACATCCAGATTGTGTCGTACAAGAAGAGTTGACCAATAAGGTAATTCCCAAAAAATACTTTTCTTGACCCAGTTGTGATCATTTCCAAAATTAGGGAGTTACCGTGTGCTACCAGACAATTGAACTACATCTGGTAAATTGTGCACCCGTGACGCCATATGTAGACCCGACACCCGTTGCAAGTCAGCTTCATCCATTTCAATAGTATTTTTTTTAAACGAGTCTTTTTGCCTTCGAAAAGGATGGTCACTTGGTAGCAACCGCCGATGGCAATCAAACCAGCAGCTTTTCCCCCCATGTTTCAATACAAATGATTTGGTATCTTCCATACAGTAAGGACATGCTAGCATCCCATGTGTGCTCCAACCAGATAGCATTCCATATGCAGGGAAGTCACTTATTGTCCACATCAGTGCAGCCTTCATAATAAAATTTTTCTTCCTATATACATCATAAGTAACAACTTCATCAGTCCATAAAAATTTGAGCTCATCAATCAACGGCCTGAGATATATGTCCAAATTTTTTCGGGACTTTTTGGACCAGGAATTACTAGGGACAAAAATAGATTTTCTCGCTTCATGCACATGTGCGGCGGAAGGTTGTACGGTGTCATGAACACTGGCCAACAAGAATAAGCTGCCACTGAACCACCGAATGGATTAAAGCCATCTGTGCATAAATCCAATCGAACATTACGTGACTCCCTTGAAAAGGTAAGATGAGTACGACTAAAGTGAGTCCAACCTTCACCATCGGCAGGATGACTGATTATATCATCGGCACGACGTACTCTTTCGGTGTGCCATGTCATATGTCGAGCCGTCTTTGAGGACATATACAGTCGCTGCAGCCTAGGCACAAGAGGGAAGTATCGCAACGCCTTGTAAGGTACATCTTTTGCCTTTGAATTGACCCCCCCCCTTAGGTTTGAATCTGTCATGGCCACAAATGGAACATGATATCTTATCTGCATCATCTTTGTAATATAACATACAATGATTCGGACATGCATCTATTTTCACATATCCAAGTCCTAAGTCATTGACCATCTTTTTTACACGGTAAAAAGTTTCTGGCAACTTCTCGTCTCGAGGCAACATACTCTTGATCAAGAGGAGGAGACGGTCAAAACAAGTCTCACTGATGTGAAATTCAGATTTCAAGTTCAACAACTGTGACACTGCAGACAATCGAGTGTGATTTTCACAACCATCCCACAGCGGCTCATCAGCATCCCTAAGTAGTTCATAAAATCTTCCGGCTGTCTTATTCGGCGCTTCATCGTGAATATTAAAAGTAGGACCAGCAGCATCTACAACCATATCCACTTACCCACTTGTGCCTGCAATATTGTCAGGCTCATACCTCAAGAATTGCTCACCATGACACGTCCAATTCGTATAACCATCCACGAACCCTTTCGTGTACAAATGATGTTGCACATCCCATGTTGAACACCACCTCAAGTTTCTACAACTTGAACAAGGGCATCGAATGTGACCGTCGCGATCTATTGATGTATTTAGATTCCCCAATGTAAATTGAATGAAACTCTCAACCCCAAGCTTAAAGTCATCTGACACCACCCGGTCAACTATTCTACGATACATCTATGAACGATCTGTCGACATTTTGCCTGCACCCAATAAATAACAATACACATCCTAACTTTCAAATCATTACTCATAATATTACACCCGACCCTTTCCTCACATCGTTCATCATAGACCATTTGCAGTTGGAAGAGGAATATTGATTAGATTATCACTTTTTAACCCATCCATGAAGGTTTGATCGCACAATCACTTACTATATGTGCTGCACGATTTGCTAAAAATTGCGGCATCATCTCCCCACACTTCTCCGATATACCAAATATATTTATTGATTTTGAAATTTTCTTAAACACTTACAAGTGGTTAAGAAAACACTCAAAATCAATAATGGTATATCAGAGAAGAGTGAGGAGACGCAACCGAAATTCTCAACAAACCATACAAACATATATAGTAAATGACTGCCTAAGTGCGATCAAACATTCACAGACTGTCCAAACGGGACAATTCAAGACTTTGAGGTAGATATATACATTCTCATAAACAAATGAGAACATACACATCAATCCCAAAGTCTTGAACGGGAAGGCACATTGACACGGTTTTAACGCGCTCTCCTGAGGTGCGTGTAATGTTAGGTCGCACCCACGCACCTCAACTCACAGGGAATACCCCATGCATTTATATAACATAAAATTAAATAACAACGTAATTATCATTATGCACATATCAAATTAAATAACACCCAAATTATAAAAATTTTCAAATGAAGAACATCGAAGCTAAACAATCTACATTTTTGAGTTAAATTAACATCAAATTTCTATTAAAATCAGATTTAAAATTATATTTACATGCAATTAAAATCCACAAAGTTTTAAATCACAAAACGAATTTTTTGGGTATTTACCTATTGCTATAGAGAATTCTGATTTCTTTGCATTTATCCACATCTTTGTATATATGTACTACTTAAGATATGTGGTCATTCCATTTCTCTATATCTTCTTATCATCATAAGACAACGTTCAAATGGGATCACTTTCAACCTCAGTGGAGCATCTACGGCCTCAAGAATGGTAGGACGGCCTTTTTGCATGAGAATTGCTCCCATGCCAGTTCCACTAGCATCACACTCGACTACAAAAGTTTCTGAAAAATCAGGCAAGGTAAGAACTGGGGCAGTTGACATAGCCTCTTTAAGCTGTAAGAAGGCTTGATGAGAAGATGGGCTCCAACTATAACTGTCCTTCTTAAGAAGACTGGTCAGAGGTGCAGCAATAAGACCATAGTTTTTAATAAATTTTCTGTAGTATCCTGTAAGCCCTAAGAATCCTCTCAAAGCCCTCACAGACCGGGGTACAGGCCAAGTAGAAATGGCTTGTAGTTTAGACATGTCCATAGCAACCCCTTTTTCTGAAATAATGTGGCCAAGATACTCAATTTCTCTGACCCCAAACACACATTTAGACATTTTAGCATACAATTGGTTGTCTGCTAGGATCTGCAGAACCTGTCGCAAGTGCACTAAATGGAGGTCCCAGTCAACATTGTAAACTAAGATATCATCAAAGAAAACTAAGACAGACTTCCTCATACAGTCTTTGAATATGTCATTCATCAAGTTCTGAAAGGTAGAGGGTGCATTTTTGTAAGCCCAAATGGTAGGACTAAAAACTCATAGTGTCCCTCATGTGTTCTAAAGGCAGTTTTGTAAACATCATCAGGATGCATTCTAATTTGATGATAACCCGATCTCAAATCCAGCTTGGAAAAGTACTTGGACCCATGTAATTCATCCAACAAATCGTCTACTAAGGGTATGGGATATTTGTCTTTAACAGTGTTTTGATTCATAGCTCGGTAGTCTACACACATTCTCCATGAGCCATCCTGAAGAGGCGGAATCTCGCGCTGGGTCCTGAGCGGGCTGTGGATCACCAGAAGATGAATCTGCAAGAGAGAGAAACGTGTCAGAGGGCCCAGGGGATCTCCCTGGGGTAAACTCTCCGATGGCTAAGTCAGTAGAGCGATGGTGGAAGCGATAATGGGGGGAGGAGAGAGCTGATGCGCGAGAATCCTCTCCACCAAAGGGTGAAGCGAATCGTGCTCAGGAGCTTAGGGTATGTGAATGCCTAGTTCATCTTATCATCTTCCGGAGGGTATCCCTTGCTTAAATAGTGCGCCGCCTTCAGGAGTCCTGTAAGCTGAGGGGTTCCCGGCGGGAGTTACGTCTTTAACGGGGGCTTTCATGGCCTGATCGTGGGAACGTTATCCCCTTGGAGTCCGGCAGCTCCCATGACTCTCCCGCTGGCGGAGGACTCTGAACGGCCGCACCTGCAGATAATCAACCGGTCTTATCGAGCCTCGGGGATGCTAGCTCACGTCCGAGCGATAGGCATGGCCCGGCGAGGGTGGGGTCGGATAGATCGGCTGGAGCCTCTCTCTCTCGGATGGGGAGAGGGCTTTAGGCCGGACCTTCCTTGGGACCTAACCGTTGTCTCGGGCCCTCCGAGCCTAGAAGGCTGCCGGGGAGAGTTGGTTCCTCGAGTCTTATTTATTGGGCTTTTCTCCCGAAGTGGGTCCTGTGGGCTATCACTTGGGTGGGCTCGCCTGGTTGGACCTTGTAGGTCTTGTTGGGCTGCCTTTGTGGTGGGCTGCGGAAATTCCCCTCTCCACTTGTCCCCCTCCTACTCCCGAGCCAAGGAGGCTCGGATGAGTAGTTTTTCGAGGCTTTGGACCGGCGTGGCTCAGGTGGGTGGAATTCCGTTGGCGTTGTGGAGCCGCTTATAGCGGTCGCCGAGGCCCGTAATGATGATCCTGACGGATTTGAAACGAAGGGGCCCCCCTTTTTCTCGGAGCACGGAACGGCGCGCCGTCACCCTCAGGGGTTTATAGGGGGCGCTGTTCATCGTTCTAGGCTTCCAGGGTTTTGGGCTTTCCTTGCTTCTTGATGCGCCGTGAGAGCACAGCGGAGACGCGAAGCCTTGCGGCGGCGTTCGAAGAGTTGGCGAGGATAACCGCGGAGGCGATCCGGCAGCTTCCTTCTCCCCCGGAGTCTTCAAGCTCGTGCGAGGGATCTTCTCTCGACTCGATGGCGGACCGGAGCCCGGAGCCTGTGCCGGTGAGGCGGGAACCCGTCCCCAACTGTAGCGAGTTGGGGGAGACGGAGGTGAGGAGGTTAGAGCACCGTTTCCGTCTGCCTCTCCGCTATAGCTTTGTTGCCGCCACTCCATACGAGACGAGTTTGGATGATCGTGCTGGGCTTATTTGCACCTTCCTTCTGGCTTGGAAGAGCGGATTTCGACTTCCTTTCGATCCTTACGTGCTGCAGCTTCTCAATTTTTTCCGATTGGCACCTATTCAGTTGGTGGCCAACTCCTATCTTCTTCTTTCGGCCTTCGGGATTCTGTGTCGCCAGCGCGACATCTACCCTTCTCCGGACCTCTTCCACTTCTTCTTTGAGTTGAAAGCGCACCCGCAGGCGGGGAAAGGCTTCTACTTCATCCAGGCGCGGAGGAACAGGAGCTGCAGGATCGGGCGGAGGACGCGGAGCACCTTCGCGCTGAGGCTGAGGCGGACCGAGCCCGGGCGGAGGGTCGGATGATCGAAGCCGAGCGGAGGATGACCGAGCTGGAGGAGCGTCTGGCAAGGGCGGAAGAGCGTGCGGCCGAGGCGGAGCGGGCTCGGGACGGGCAGGTCGAGGCGGAGGCGATCGAGCGCTATAAAAGCTCAGAAGCTTACTCGGCCGACCTGATTGCAGCTGCCCTACCCTACTACGAGGTAGCGCTCCGCCGGGGTGCTCGAAAGGGGTTCAGGCAGGGCTATCGCCGGGCGATGAACTATGCCAATGAGCACCTTGCCGGGGGTGATTTTCCTTATGGCCAGAGTTATGACTCGGACGAGTCAGATTCCAGCTCCTCATCTTCGGCCGGGGAAGAACCGGAGGAATCGCCTCCAGCGGGGTCACCAGCTCCGGAGGCCTCGGGAGGGCTCACGACCGGGACAGTTCTCGCACAGGCGAGGTCAGTGTCCGGGCCGACCGTCGCCGAGGGTACCGGGGGTGACGCGTCCCCTACTGCTGTTCCCGAGCTTCAAAGTGGGCCCGAGGCCTGATGTAACTTTATTTTGCCCCTTCCCCCTTTTGTCTGTCTTTCCTTTTGTAAGAGGTTTTTATGGGAGGCAATAAATGACTTACTTTATTTGATCGCTATCTTCGCTGTGATTTGGTTGGCGTATCGGGGCAGTTGGAAAGTGCCGATATTTTTTGCGCCGTTTTCGCACGTCGATTCGGGAGACTTCTTGCGGGCGTCCTTCCGTATTACCATGCTTTGAAAGTCGAGGTGCTTCGCGAATCCTGCTAGAGTGGGGATCGAGGAATTTAAGGTGATCTTTCAGGGGAGGTCCTATAGCGTGTTTTCGAGGGGGGAGTCATTTAAGGCGCGTGGCCTCCCTTGGCCTATAAAAAGGACCGAAGGGTGCTCCTTCCCTCTTAACACTTAGGACTCTCGCCGGCGGTCTGCTCTTATTCCCTCGTCTTCGCTCTGCGTTGCGCCGCCGCGATCGGAGCATGGAGGACCCTTCAGAAGGTGACGCTGCAGACGACGGGGAGCGGCCGGTTCCAGCTATCCTGGAATATCAGTCGGGTCCCACGGTCGCCGCGCGTGCATGAGACGGGTCCGACGGTCGCCGCGCGGATCTGGAGAGGGCTTCGACATTCGAGGGCACGCCGTTTGCCTCCTCTTGGCTCCGGCGAGACTTCCGGGCGGACGCCGAGATGGAGGGCGGATGGGGGAGTTAGGGATGCCGGCCGCCATTTCCCTCCGTGGGAGGGGAGGAGGCGGCTCCAGTCCCTTCCTCACCCCTGTCCGCAGCCTCTTTCTCTCTCTTTTGTTGTTCATTTCTTTCACTCTTCGGGGCTGCTTGCTTTCTGTTCGCCTCCAAAGAGTTGGTAGTTTGGCAGAGAGGGGACCTTCACGGCGCTCCTTTTTCCAGGTTGTTGCCAACTTGGAAGGTAGCCTTCCTCGCATGAAAGGTGGCCTTCTCCTTGCTGTCCCTCTGTCACCTTTGTCACGGTCCACCCGAGCCAACTGGGTCGACCATCTCTTGTCCGAGCCAGTTTCTACGCGAGGCAGAGTCAGTGGCTGGATGCGAGAAGGTCAAGACCGGGTCGGTCGGGCGATGGCCGTTTGCCGCGGTGCTAGATGGATTTTTGCTTTTCACTATGTAATGTATTGGCAGTTGCCTTTCTGATGTACCAACAGTTATCTTGAATGAATGCGAAAGATAAGGGGGTTTATTTTACCCGATTTGTTGATACAGTATTCAGAAATAAAATCTGCGTAGTGTGGTTGCATTCCATGTCCGGGGAATGGGTTCCCCTTCCATTGTGGCTAACCTGTACGCACCTTTCCCGAGCGTCTCGATCACTCGGTAGGGGCCTTCCCAGTTGGGGGATAGCTTGCCCGCCGCCTCCAGTGGTCGAGATGCTTCGGTCTTCCTGAGAACGAAGTCCCCTGGTCGGAATTGTCTGCCTCGGACCTTGGCGTTGTAGTACCGAGTGAGGCGGCGCTGGTATTCCGTAGCTCGGACGTTCGCGATCTCTCGGAGTTCGTCTGCCAGGTCGAGGTTCTCGAGCAGCTTCTGCTCGTTTGCCTCGGGCAAAAAGCTGATCACTCGGAGAGACGGATTGGCGATTTCTAACGGAACGACGGCTTCGGTGCCATATACCAGTTGAAAAGGGGTCTCACCGGTTGCCGTTCTGGGGGTCGTTCGGTGCGACCATAGTACGCTAGGCAGTTCCTCGAGCCAGCTACCCTTAGCCTTGCCGAGTCTGGTTTTTATGCCCTTCAAGATGGTCTTGTTGGCATTTTCAACCAGCCCGTTGGCCTGAGGGTGGGCGACCGAGGTGAAGTGGTTGCGGATATTTAGGTCGGCACATCTGTCTCGGAAGTATCGAGAGTCGAATTGCCGCCCGTTATCGCTCACTATCACTCGGGGGACGCCGAAGCGACAAATGATCGATTTCCATACGAAACTCCAGACGACTGTCTCGGTGATCCTCGCTGTTGCTTCAGCCTCGATCCACTTGGTGAAGTAGTCGATGGCGACGATGATGAACTTCTTCTGGGATTGAGCCGTTGGGAATGGCCCAAGGATGTCGATCCCCCACCGAGCGAAAGGGTAAGGCTCGGTAAGGGTGACAAGTTCCGTGGCCGGCTGGTGGACCAAATGGTCGAACCGCTGGCAACGGTCACAATATTGTACGTAAGCCGTGCAGTCGCGCTGTAGGGTCGGCCACCAGTATCCTTGCCTTAGCAGGATTCTGGCCAGCGACCGACCTCCTGAATGTGCTCCGCACAGGCCTCGATGAATCTCTTCAATAGCTTGGCTTGCTTCGTCGGGGCCGAGATATTTCAGAAGTGGCCCGGAGAACGATCTTTGGTAGAGAGCGATGTCGAGGATGACGAAGCGCCGAGCTTGGTACTTCATCCAGCGGGCTTCTCGAGGGTCGGAGGGTTCCTGGGAGTCTTGTAGCCAGGATAGGTAGGGGGAGCGCCAGTCGTCGGGAGTGGCCGAGTCAATGGCGAGGAGCTCCGAGTCTATGCTCGGGCGCTCTAGCTCTTCTAGGAGGACCGATCGTGTACCTTCTGGGTCTAGGGAGGAGGCCAGTCAGGAGAGGGCGTCCGCCCGAGAGTTTTGCTCCCGAGCTATTCGGACTACCTCGAACTCCTCGAACTGCTGGGCCAGGGTCTGGACCAACTGGAGGTATTTGATCATAGGTGCCTCCCGAGCTTCGTACTCGCCACTGACCTGGCTTGCAACTAGCTGGGAGTCGGTGTGGATCCTGACTCGCTCAGCCCCCAACCGTCGGGCCATGCGGGCCCCCGAGATAAGGGCCTCGTACTCGGAAGCATTGTTGGATGCCAAGAAGTTGAACTTTAGGGCGTATTGCAACTCTATTCCTTCGGGGGACCTTAGGAGGATCCCTGCGCCGCTGCCGACCGAGTTGGACGATCCATCGACGAACAGCTCCCAGGTTGGCCCGGTTGCTGTCGGAGGCCTGTCCTCGACCGGAATGGTGCTCTCGGCGATGAAGTCGGCGAGCGCTTGCCCTTTGATAGCTGATCGTGGCCGATACGAGATGTCGTATGCCCCGAGCATGATGGCCCATTTGACAAGTCGCCCCGAGGCTTCGGGGTGGGCCAGAATCTTCTTCAGTGGCTCGCCGGTTAGCACTGTGATGGGATGCCCCTGGAAGTAGGGTCGGAGGCGCCTTGCGGAGGTAACCAACGCTAGCACGAGTTTCTCGGTTGCGGGGTACCTCCGCTCGGCCTCGCTGAGCACCTTGCTGGTGTAGTAGACCGGCCTCTCGACTCCCGAGTCATTTCTGACTAGGACCGAGCTGACCGTTGACGGCGTCGCCGAGAGATAGAGCAACAAGACCTCGCCCGGGACAGGCTTGGAAAGCACCGGGGGCGAAGCCAGGAACTCTTTGAGCTCGGCGAACGCTGTCTGGCATTCCCCATCCCATGCGAACGTGGCAGATGCTACCTTGGGCCCCCTCATCAGCTTGAAGAAGGGCAAGCATCGTTCGGCCGCACGGGACAGGAAACGACTGAGAGCAGCGACACGCCCCGTTAGACGCTGGACGTCTTTAATACACGCGGGCGGGCGCATGTCCAGGATGGCCTGGACCTTATCGGGGTTGGCTTCGATCCCTCGCTGAGTGACCAGGAAACCCAGGAACTTCCCGGATCTTACTCCAAAGGCGCACTTGGCGGGGTTGAGCTTCATGCAGTACTTCAAGAGGGTGCCGAAAGTCTCGGCGAGGTCGGTGAAGTGGTCTTGGGCCCTCGGGGTCTTGACGAGCATGTCGTCGATGTAGGCCTCGATGTTCCGACCTAACTGTCCCTCGAACATATGGTTGACCAGTCGCTGGTATGTGGCTCCAGCATTCTTCAATCCGAAGGGCATCCGGGTGTAGCAGTACACGCCGTAGTCGGTGATGAAGGCGGTCTTCTCGACATCTTCAGGGTTCATTCGGATCTGATGATAACCCGAATAGGCATCCAGGAAACTGAGTATCTCGTTGCTCGAGGTTGAGTCAACCAGTTGGTCGATGCTCTGTAGCGGATAGCAGTCCTTGGGGGTGGCCTTGTTCAGATCGGTGAAGTCTACGCACATTCGCCACTTGCCGGTGGTCTTCGGCACCAGGACGTCGTTGGCTAGCCACGTTGGGTACAGGACCGGTCTAAAAAGACCAGTCTCTTGTCCCTCGGTGACCTGTGCCTTAATGATCGCCTGTTTCTCGGGCGCATGCTTCCTCCTCCGCTGCTGTACGGGTCTCACGGTGGCATCGAGGTTAAGCTTGTGCATCACAGTTTCCTCTGGTATACCAGGGAGTTGATCATCAGACCAAGCGAAGACCCGGACGTACCCAGAAAGAAACTCCTTGTATTGCTGATGTTCCTTCGGTGGCAGGTCGGCACCGATCCTTACTCCAAGGGCCGGGTCGTCGTTCAGGAATACCGTTAATAATTCGCCACCAGGCTCGGTGGTCAAGGCTTTTCCTTCGACTCCCCTGGGGCCCTTATCCTTCCCGTCCGGCCTTGAGGCTTCCACCGAGATATTGTAGCACCTTCTAGCCGTGGCCTGGTTACCTCGGACTTCCCCCAACCCATTTTTGGTGGGAAACTTCATTTTTTGGTGATAGGTAGATGGTACGGCCTTTATTCGGCTGAGAAATTTTTGGCCGAAAATGGCGTTGTACGCTATCATACCTTTAATCACTATGAAGTCCACTATGACCGTAACGGTTTTGGGTGGGGTGCCGATAGTGACCGGCAGGCTTAGGGCTCCCTCGGGGTAGGTGGCCAGGCCATTAAACCCGCTAAGGGGTGTTCGGATCGGGCGGAACTTGGATGGGTCTTCCCCCATCTTGAGAAAACAGTCATAAGATAATACATCGGGGGCGCTCCCATTATCAACCAAAATCCTGTCTACATTACAGTGATTTATCGTGGCCGAGATAACGAGGGCATCGTCATGCGGGGTGCTCAGCCCTTCTAGGTCTTGGTCGGAGAAGACTATGACCTGGGGCTCCATCGGCGGACCTCTGGGAGGCTCTAAGGCTTGGCTGGCCCGCTCGGCATGACGTTTCCTTCCTCGGCTGGTGTCGCCGCCCGATGCCGCCCCTCCGGAGATGACGTTGATGTGGACCCCTCGGGGAGCGTTGTCGATCTCCTCTGTGGCGTCTCGGTCTTCTTTGTGCCCGGTCGTGAACCGGGCTAGATGCCCCAGACGGATGAGGCGCTCGATCTCGTCCTGGAGCTGATGGCAATCTCCGGTGTGGTGCCCGTGGTCGCCGTGGAACAGGCAATGCCTGTCCCGCTTGCGGTTCTTCGACCTCATTGGTTCGGGCTGGCGGAGAAGTCCAGAGTCTTTGATGTCTTCATAGATCTCGTAGACTGGTGCGGTCAAGGGGGTATACCGCTCGTACTTCCTCTTGCGCTCTCCTTCTCGATCGCGCTTCTTACTCGAGCCGGAGTTTGGCTCGGAGGTCCGCTTCTTGTCCCCCTCCCGACCCGAGCCAGTTGCGTCTCGGCAGGCGCTGAGTACTTCTTCGCACTCGGCGTGGCGCAGTGCCAGAGTCACTAGCTCGGCAAGGGTCGAGGGAGGGTGGAGGACAAGCTCGCGGCGGAGATTCTCGTCCCGGGTGCCCCCGGTCAGTGCGGTTGTGGCTGAGGCCACATCCAGGCGGGGGATCCTAAGGGCTTCCGATTTAAATCGGTGGACGTAAGTCCGGAGCCTCTCCCCTTGCGCCTGTTTGAGAGCCAGGAGCCCCGCTACTGACCTTGGGGGGGCGCTACCGGCGAAGCTCTCCTTGAAAATTCGCCCGAATTGCCTGAAGTCTCGAATGGACCCCGGGGCGAGGGCCCGGAACCATGCCTGAGCGCCTTGGACCAGGGTGGCCGCGAAGGCTCGGCATTTGATGGGATCCGGCGTTCCATGCAGGGTCACCAGGGCGTCGAAGCTATCGTAGTGGTCGGCTGGGTCGCCCTGGCCGTCGTAGAGCTTGAAGGTTGGGATGGAGGCTCTAGGAGAGACCTCTGCCTTCAAGATGTACTCGGAGAAAGGGGATTTCTCCTCGTCCTCCGGGAAAGAGGTCTTCTGCAGGGCGCGGAGGGCGCGCTCTTGCTCTGCGAACCGTCTTTCAAAATCTCGTAGCCGGAGAGACAGTTCCGGCTGTGGCCGCGCCGTGGGGCTGGGGGGGGGGCGTGGCGATCTCCCGGAGCACTGGTGCCCGGGCGCGACGGTCTCGCTCCCTGCTTCGCTCTCCTCGGCGTGGAGGAAGCCTCTTGCTCCGCAGGCGGAGCTTGCGAGGGTCCTCCGACGTCGTTGCGGAGGAGCTGTCGGCCGCGGAGGGTGAAGCGGCCTCCTGCGGTGTGCTGCGTTGCACTCCTTCGAGGGGGACTTCTTGACGGGGCGCGGGACCTCGCGTCCCGGGCCGCCTGGGCCCTCATGAGCTCCACGAGGACGTCCATCTTTTCGTTGAGGGCCTGGAAGGCGTTGGCGCCACCGTCGAGGGGTGCCCCTGTCTCCGCCGGGGGGGGTGGTGGCCCGTTGGTGGGGACGCTGGCGTTGGAGGGGGGGCTCTGTGAGACCCTAGAGGGGGCGCCTCCCGCCGCGGCCACAGCCTTACTTGCCCCGCCGGCGGATCTCCTCCCTGAGCTTTTTCTTACCATCTTGACTCTTCGTGCGTTTCCCACAGACGGCGCCAGATGAAGAGGCGGAATCTAGCGCTGGGTCCTGAGCGGGCTGTGGATCACCAGAAGATGAATCTGCAAGAGAGGGAAACGTGTCAGAGGGCCCAGGGGATCTCCCTGGGGCAAACCCTCCGATGGCTAAGTCAGTAGAGCGATGGTGGAAGCGATAATGGGGGGAGGAGAGAGCTGATGCGCGAGAATCCTCTCCACCAAAGGGTGAAGCGAATCGTGCTCAGGAGCTTAGGGTATGTGAATGCCTAGTTCATCTTACCATCTTCCGGAGGGTATCCCTTGCTTAAATAGTGCGCCGCCTTCAGGAGTCCTGTAAGCTGAGGGGTTCCCGGCGGGAGTTACGTCTTTAACGGGGGCTTTCATGGCCTGATCGTGGGAACGTTATCCCCTTGGAGTCCGGCAGCTCCCATGACTCTCCCGCTGGCGGAGGACTCTGAACGGCCGCACCTGCAGATAATCAACCGGTCTTACCGAGCCTCGGGGATGCTAGCTCACGTCCGAGCGATAGGCATGGCCCGGCGAGGGTGGGGTCGGATAAATCGGCTGGAGCCTCTCTCTCTCGGATGGGGAGAGGGCTTTAGGCCGGACCTTCCTTGGGACCTAACCGTTGTCTCGGGCCCTCCGAGCCTAGAAGGCCGCCGGGGAGAGTTGGTTCCTCGAGTCTTATTTATTGGACTTTTCTCCCGAAGTGGGCCCTGTGGGCTATCACTTGGGTGGGCTCGCCTGGTTGGACCTTGTAGGTCTTGTTGGGCTGCCTTTGTGGTGGGCTGCGGAAATCCCCCTCTCCACATCCCTTTTCTGAACTAATAACACTGGAGCAGAAAAAGGGCATGTGCTTGATTACACATGAGAGAGGGAGAGTAGGTCCTTGACTTGATGTTCAATAAATGTCTTCTGTAGAGGTGAATGTCTATAAGAAGGTTGACAAACTGGCTTTGTTTCATCTAGTAGTTGAATCCGATGGTCATAAGGTCTGGATGGGGGTAAGCCATGAGCTTCAGAAAAAACTGCTGAATATTGTTCTAGAATGTTGGAAATGTCTTGAGAATAAGAAGTCCCAGTAAACCCACAAGAAGTAGATGAAATATCCGAAGCTTCCAAGGAAAACAAGTGTAAAGAATAGATGCTTCGGGATTTAGGAAGGTCAGTAGATATTGTTTTAGCAGAAACAATACTTGTGGAAGGGTTAGGAAGCCCTTGTAATATGAAATCCTGACCATTCAAGGAAAACTTCATGGACATTTGAGAAACGTTTAGGGTTATATCTCCAAGTAACTAGAGCCAAGTATTCCCCAAGACCACATCAACACTGCCAAGAGGAAGAATTAAAAAGTCTAAAGTAAATTACATGCCAGGCATCTTAAGGTTAACTCCAGGACACCAACCCTGTGAAGAGATTTGGAGACCTGCAGCTATTTTGACAGAGTGGGAATCAAAGTTTGTCACAGATAATCCCAACTTCTTTACAACATGGGGGTCCAAAAAATTATGGGTGCTCCCATTGTCAATCAAAACCAGGACAGACATGGTACCCATTTTCCCTAATACTTTAATGTGCCCGGTGATGCTAAGTGAGTAACATATTGAGCTGACAGAGAGGGTTGTATGTCAGGAGAGAATTCAATGAAGGGTTTCGGATCCACACTGTCTGAAGGAGCAAAATCACTATCATCCAGAATAAGATGCAGTAAAAAAAGTTTATGAGGTTGGCATGTGTGGCCTGGAAGCCATTTATCATCACAATTATAACATAGGCCTTTAGCCTTTCGTTCCTGCAACTGTTGTGTAGATAACTTTTTAACTGGTGGGTTTACTCCTTTAGGGGAGAATGCTGGCTGAGAGTTTGGAGTAAAAGGTTTCAGTGTCTGAGGTGTTGAAAAGATAAAGTGTGGTGAAGCTCGGCGTCTGGCAGTAAACATTTGTTCTTGAATTCTTGCCAACTCCATAGCATGTGATAAGGAATGGGGCATGAAGGAGCGAACTTCACAGGCAAGATCCTCTCGTAAACCACTCAGAAAAACACCCAGCAAATGCTTCTCAGAAAGTCCAGTTATTCTATTGCGCATGGTCTCAAATTGCCATTGATACGCAGCTATTGTACCCACTTGTCTGAGTTTACTCAGTTGCCCATGAGAATCCACAGAAGAAACTGCACCAAACCGTGACTCTAACCCAGCTAAAAACTCATGCCAAGAAACAGATTCTTTAGAGCTAGAGAAATGTCAAAACCACTGTAAGGCCTCTCCATCCAAATAATAAGATGCTATAGTAACTCGTTGCGTATCCGGAACATTATTACAGTAAAAATAGCGATTAGCTTTGAATCGCCATTCAGCTGGGTCAGAACTCCCATCAAATTTAGGGAACTCGTGCAACTTATGGCGAAAAGAACCAGGAATATCAACCACAGCAGACAGAGAATTTTGGGATTCAAATTTCTCGAAGTTGGACTCCAAAGATTGCATCCGATTAGACATGACTCCAGCTAATCCATCAACCACTAACTAACAACTAATCCATCAGCCACTAACTAATAAAATGCAACAGGGATATCTAATTTAACTAACCCCGCTCAGAACTGAGTTATAGCTTCCGAGCTGGTTCAACGGTCTGCGACTCGGCCTGTCGAGCCACTCGAGACATGACACCCCCCTCCCACAAAGCTCCCCCTCCTCCCCCCCCTCCCACCCGCCCTCCTGCTCCCACTGAGCTCCCCCCCCCCACTGGAACCCTCTCGGATGCCCCTCCCCCCTCCCACCGAGCTCCCCGTCCCACAGAGCTCCCCCCCCTCCCACCCCCCTCCCACAGAGCTCCCCCCCCACTGGAACCCTCTCGGATGCCCCTCCCCCCTCCCACCGAGCTCCCCGTCCCACCAAGCTCCTCCACCCCCTCCCACAGAGCTCCCCCCCTCCTGCTCCCACTGAGCTCCCCTCCCCCCACGGGAACCCTCTCGGATGCCCCTCTCCCCTCCCAACGAGCTCCCCATCCCAGCGAGCTCCACCCCCCCCCCCCTTGCTGTCCCCTCCCCCTCCCAGACAAACCTCCCCCGCCACCCCCTGCCACCAAAACCCCCCTCACCGGAACCCCTCCAGGATGAAAAAAAAAGACAATAGCACCATGACCGATGGCCGGCGACCTCTGGCGAAGAGTGAGAGGGAGAGGGAGAGGGGGAGGGGGAGAGAGAGAGGGAGAGGACTTACTGGACCGACGAGGGCGACGACGAGGACAGCGTGGATCGACGAGGTCGACGGCGAGGATGGTGCGAGACTGGCGGGGAGAGCGAGCTTCGGCGACGAGGGCTACGGCGGGGACAACAAGCTCCGGCGCGCGACGGTGAGGATAGTGCGGGACTGGCAGGGTGAGCGAGCTCCGGCGACGGCGAGGATGGCGCGGAACTGGCAGGGAGAGCGAGCTCCGGCGACGGCGAGGATGGCGCGGGAATGGCGGGGACTGCTGAGCTCTGGTGACTGGGAAGGGGGGAAAAGAGTGAGAGGGAGATGGAGGGAAGGGGGGAAGGGTTTCTCGAGGGGGGAAAAGACCGTCTCAGACGGATTTCAAACGAAAACTTTTTCCGTCTGAAATTACAGACTGATTTTAGATGGAATTTATTACCGTCTGAATTTCAGACTTATATTCAGACGATAAACATATCCGTCGCATAGTTGTCATCCGTCTGTAATTTCAGACTTATATTCAGACGGATAAATTCCGTCTGAAAAATCCATCTCTAATCCCGCCTTTTGTAGTGGTGATTGGAGGCCAGCGCCGAGGCAGCTTCGAGAGCTGCCACCTCTCCCCTTCCCTCCTTTTTCCCACGTGCTGCAATCTCCTCTCTATCTTTATCTTCTTCTCTCTTCTATCCCCCTCCACGTAGCAACCACGTCGCCTCACCATTTAACCCCAGGTGATCTTCCCCTCTTGCTTACCCACTCCACCGCCAAACCGCCTACAGGTACCCAATCCCCATCCCTCTCCTCTTCTATAAATAGTGGTGGGGGGGGGGGGAGTTAACGAATGCAATTGTGTGCATGCGCGATGAGTGTACGTGGCTTGTGTGTGTGCATGTTAAGTGTGGTGAGGATTGTACGTGGAATGGGTTTATGCTAGTGCAATGTAGAGAGAGAATATAAGAGAGAGAATGTGAGAGAGATTTAAATGTCTTTCACTTAATGTGCATGTATTAGAAAGAGGACATACGTAGAGTGTGGTGTGAAAGCTATCTCTCCTTATCTCTATTCACCTTTCTCTCGATGATGACGACGAGGATAGTGCGACGACAACGCAGTCACACTACACGTAGAAGTCACGGGATTTCGTATTCCGGTGACGAACTTGGCAATAGCTCCAGAGGATCATCATCGTACATAGTCCTGTGGATTTTGGAGTGGACCAACGGATGGACTCACGTAATTTATCCTCGACTCTGCTCGAGTGTGTCGACTTCACCAACGTTCGTCGTACGTGCTTGGCTCTGCTTCAACTTTCACTTTCGTTTCGCTTCCACTTCTGTTTTCACTTTGTGCGGATAAGACATGCATAACTTAACATTGTACTTATGATTTTTGTAATCATAATCGGCTGAGGGGTTATCAACAGATAATAGCCTCAGAGGTGGTCAGGGTAAACTAACGGTATCGGATTCCATATTGCAAAACACACACACACACACACACACACACACACACACACACACACACACACACAGAGAGAGAGAGACTTTGGATGTTTTTTTTTAAAATATAATTGAAGGCAAATTGAGGTTAAAGAAGAGTATTTAGCAATTGAGAGAGAGACTTTGGATGTTTTTTTTAATCTAACTGAAGGCAAATTAACGTTAAATAAGAGTATTTAGCAATTGCCGGTGGCGGCAGGAGTATTTTTGCATGTAGTGTGAGCTAGTGAGTTTATAAAAAAATAATACGAAAATAAGATAGGTAATCGTAAATTTATAAGAATGGTATTTTTGCAAGATTGTTTATTACAGGGTTCGAAAAGTATTAATGTCAAAACTCATAATTTATTTGGTTGTTATCGTATAGTGTTTCAACTTATTTAGTTGTATTATATAGTGTTTCAACCAAAAAAGGTGGCCCGTTGCGCTTATGGTCAGGTACTTAAACAAGAAATTAAGCTAATTCCACTGGTTTGCCTTAATTATAACGACATTTATACAGGTAAAGATTTCTCGCGAAAGCACAATTAGATGAGGATGAGAATATGCCATTTCAAAAAAGGATAAACCCTCTGTAATCAAAACTCTCGTTGATCCTACACTATTGCTGGCAGTTTACTCGGACAAGTGGCAACTTAATGCGTAAGTAATTAATCCCATTAATATTGGGATGGGGAATGGACCCCTACTCCGCGCGCTAACCTTGATTACGTGTCCGACAGTTAACCCAGGTTAGTAACCGTCAGCTTGAGTCACCCAATCCGACCTTAACCCCGCCAAATCCCATGGAGGGTCCCTACACCCACGGCGTTTTCTTAATAACTAATTAATTAATCCCCGCGACTTATCCTCCCTCGTAAAAATCCCACGGCTGGCCACGTACCCCCAACCCAACCGAATCCAAAGTCTTTTCGAATGCTTTTGAATCCCCGGCCGCAGCCTTTTCGCTTTCTTCTTGTTTTAATTAAGCCTTCGTCGTCTTCCATCCCCGCCCCTCTTCTTCTGCCCGCCGCGTCCCCTCTCTGCCCGTCTTCTTCTGCCCGCCGCGTCCTCTCTCTCTCTCTCTCTCCCCACTTCCGCCCTACATAAAGCGGTCCTTCACCCTCTTCCTGTTCTATTCTGTTCTGTTCTTGCCGCAATGGCCGCGCTGATGGGGGCGCCGACGTTGGTGGTGGAGGAGGACGGCCGCCACAGGGTCATAGAGGAAGGCCCGGGGGTTCCCCCGCTCGTCGTCGGGTTGCAGGCCTTGCGGCTGACGCCAGACGACGGCCGCGGCCCTCGTGCCCAAGAAGGCGGCAGCGACGCCGATGATGATGGAGGCCGCCGTGATCTTGTTGTTGGTGCGCACTTGACGACGACCACCACCACCACCATGTTGCAGCAGAGGGAGAAGCGGCTGGTACTCGTGTTGGATCTGGATCACACCCTGCTCCACACGATCGGCGTCCACCGCCTCGCGCCCCGGGAGGCCTACCTCCTCCTCCCAGAACCACCACGCCCCCGCCCGGTGCTTGATGGACGACATCCCCTTCCGCCGCCGGGAGGAGGAGGAGGCGGCGGCGGCGACGGGGACGGGCAGATGTTGCTCTTCTTGCAGGATATCCCGGGATACATCACCAAGTTGCGGCCGTTCGTCCGCACCTTCCTGCGGGAGGCCAGCGCCATGTACCACCTGTGCATCTGCACGATGGGTATCCGCACCTACACGCACGAGGTGGCCCGGATCCTCGATCCCGACGGCGTCTACTTCGCCCCCGGTGACATCGTCTCGAGGTTGGACTACAAGGACAAGCACAAGAAGGGGCTCGACGTTCTCCGCCATGGCGACGAGCGCACCACCATCATCCTCGACGACACGCCGGAAGTGTGGGACAGGCACCTGCCAAATCTCGTCCAGGTGCCGGAGTACCACTACTTTGCAGACACCCTGCGCAGCCTCGGCTTCACGGGGCCGTCGTGGGCGGAGATGGGGGGAGACGAGGATGAGGCGGGGGGTGCGCTTGCCAGGGCCCTCCATTTTCTGCGCTGGATTCACAGGGCATTCTTCGATCAGGAAGCAGCTTGCGGTGGGGGGGATCCCGCGACCAGGGACGTGAGGGACATCTTGAGGAGGGGCCTAACTAGGAGGAACCCAGCACCATCATCATCATCATCGTCATCAGAGTTATCCAAGGTGATCAGGGGGATCTCAGGTCTCCATTGGCGACAGCACGGAGATGCTACTTCTCGGAGGGAATCGACGCAGAGAGCCATGAGGTGTGCAACTTATCATCTACTCGGTACTCCATCCTGTGTGATGATTCGATTCAGTTTTGCATAGTTGATTATATAAATATAGACATTAATTCAATGTAGGTGCGAATTAATTTGTGTAATGATTCAATTCATATAAATGTAATTAATTAATTTGTATGAGGATGGATAAATTGATGTGTTTTGTTTCCCATGACCAGCGTTATTTATGGCCCTCGAGCAACTGATCATTCCGGCCGCCCAGTGTCTGTGTGTTGAGCTGCTTCTCCATGCATGGCCAGAGGAATCACTCCCACCGTTCTCCCTGCCTGTGTGCCCTGGTGGAGATGACCTACCCCCGGTAACTGGTAAGTGGCTGTTAGGTCCCATTATTGTGAAATTAATTTATAATCTTTTTAGTGTGCAAGGATAACGCGTATATAAATATATATATATATATATGTTTGTATGGTCGAGATGGTACCGATCCTGTGAGATTCAATTCCCCAAAGTAAACAAATGCATGCAGTATGGAGTGACCAGAAAGTAGCGTGAAATTGTTTGCTGGACTTAAAAAAAATTTACTATATATAGAGGCAATGAGTGGATTTAATGGGGGTCAATTACTCCATATGTATATATATATATATATATATATATATATATATATATATATAGTTAATTGTAACATTAGTTTAACCATTCCCCGTTCTGATTTGCAGCTTGAGAATGGCGGAGTTCTTGTGCTTTAATTACCTTGTTTAGACTCAGTGTCCTGCTGACCTGATGGAAAGAGGTGGTTCATGAGCTTAGTAATCTGATGAGCGCGCCCACACTTGGGTTATTGGGCCTTCATGCCCATCACTTGGATACCTCTTTTTCTTTGCTGGTCAAGTCCTCCCTATCCACAAGTAGGATTCTTTTTGGGCATCCCATTTCTCTTTTTCCTGCTTGCGTGTATGCTTGCTTGCGTGGGTAATGTAGTCTTGAACTAATATTGTGAACCAACATATCAACAGGGAATTGATTGCTGAACTGAGGGAAAGAGCTGGTTGGTGGGCTTCGTCTGATGAGTCTACACTTGTGATATCGGACCATGATGCCCATCACTTGGATGCTTTTGCACACGCTTATCCCGAACTGGAATCTTCGTTCTACAGTTTTGTTTTTCCTCGCAGATACTGAGCGGGATGCCGGCACAAAAGGTCAGTTGGTGTTAGGTTCCATTGTTGTGACATTAATTTCTTACCTTTAGTGTGTGCTGGAAACATATATATATGGATGGTCATGGTGCTGATGCTGCAATGTCAATCGTTACGTCTTTGGTGTGCTTATTTAGCAGCTATTTATTTGAGATTTAATTCCCAAAAGTAGACAAATATATGCACCATAGATCGATTGTTTGTTTATTAAAGGTGATGAGAGATGATTTAATTAGATCGATTGTTTGTCCCGTAGCCATTGCAGATGGCTTAACCAATTCCCTGTTCTGATATGCAGCTGCAGACTGGTGGAGTTCTTGTGCCACATAGTTTGTTTGTTTAGATCATGCATCCTGGATGCTGTCGTTGAAGCCTGGCAAAGTGATCGCGTTGAGAAATCCTGCACCTTCGTTCTTTGCTGGGAAATTGCTCCCTGTGTCCATTGTCCAAGTAGGATCCTTTCCTTTCCCTCTTTCTGTTTTTTTCTCCCCTGCTTGCATGCATATGCTTGCCTGTGTATGCAACGTGGTCCGGAACTAACCTTATGAACCAACATATCATCAGGGAGGTCGTTGCTGAACAAAAGGAAAGAGGTGCTTCATGGGTTCGTCTGATGAGCCTACACTTGTGATATTGGACCTCGATGCCCATCGCTGGGAAGCTTTTGCACATGCTTACATCCTCTCATTGATGCACACACACACATACGACATGATGATTGTATTCTTGGTCCTGTTCAACTGCATACGGCACAGGATTTCTTTGTGTTGAACTTGGAACATTTCACAACCGTTTTGTTCTGTAGTTGGTATCTCCATGTTCAGACTAATTTGCAGCCAAACTTGTTCCAGAGAAATAATGAGGAGCCCACATGGCTCACCGTGGTGGTCTCACCAGCTCCCCCCTTTGGGGGAGATCCTGGGTTCCCCCGTCTCCGTTAAAAAAAAAAAAAATACCTATCAAAAAAATTACAGAGAAGTAATGAATGTTTGGTGGGTGCTTCCTTTGATGCCCTCACATTATGCTAAAGAGTGAGGCTCACTGCACACCATGGATAACAATGGTGTAGATATACTTTTAACATTCATTAATTGTAGCTTCTTATATAATATATTTTATATTATATTTGCATAATAAATATTATTATTTCTGTTATATACTTATCTCTCTCTAATCTCAATATCCGTTGACCATTTTTCACTGAGAGCTTAGTGGAGGCATCAAATGTAAATTTTTTCGGGTGTCATATAATAGAATTATGGGGAATTAAGCTCTTAATAATGCCAACATTATCATTTCAATTTTACGAGAGGGTTGAACAAAGGCATGTTAATTAAATATTCATTTTCTACTTTTATTCTCTATTCAAGATTAAGACAAAAAGATGAGAGGATAAGTTACAAATGATAGAATACAATTTCTCGTAAGAATGCTCAAGATAACGTAACAAATATGAAAATATGTAACAAAGTAAAATAAAGTTTGCAGATATATACGTGTTATCTTTTCGAGAAAATACTATGTTTTAATGACTAAATAAATGTGTATAATGTACTTTAACTTTTATTGTCCAATATTCTAGAACAATCAGATGACATAAATTTATGTCCGTTCACCCCGGCTGCAATAGACAACCACCTCCTTTGCATGGAGGTGGTTGCGTGTTCAATCTCCACCTCTTATAGGAGTTGTGGGATTAATTATTTCAGCAAGGTTGCCCCTCATACGTGTCGTGACTTTTTCGGGCACCCCTTTGTAGGTTTTACTCTCCACCTTCCTCCCCTCTCTTATCCTTAGGCCGCGTTTGTAAATGCGTTGGCTTGTGCAGATTTGCCGTAATCTCTTTACCATACACACTCCGATAAGGTGAGAGATTTTTCAAACAAAATTCGAATTACATTTGGAAGAGAGTGCAGCAGTCTTAAAATTTTCTCACGACCTTTGTCTTTTACCACTCTACTTGTTTTACATTTACATAGCTGAAGTGTGTTACTTTTGGGTGACATATGACGTAAAAAGTTAGAACTTGGGGCTAAAATAGAACCTAGAGGTACTATATCCTTTGAAATCCGTGAAAAACTCATGTTTTACTACTTTTGAGAATTTGGGGTTGGGTGCCTCAACGAGTCCGTCTCTTTCATGTACTCAAAAATTTGGTGGGCACGGAACTCAAGGGCCACTTGAGCCATTTGGAAACACTTGTGGGGTTGTCATATATTCTAATCATTGGAATCTTCAAAATCTCTCCCCATGATGTTTTTCAAATGCGCCCTAAATAGGTTGCCCTCCCCCCTCCTCTCTAGAGATCGACTTGAGTCATTTGAAAACACTCATGAGATTGTCAGAGATTCCAATCATTGAAATTCTCAAAATCTCTCCCCATGATATTTTCTAAATGCGCCTTAAGTAGGTTGCCCCCCCCCTCTCTCCCCTCCCCGCTCCTTCTCCTCCCTTATCCCCTCCCCTATATCTCATTCCCTTATTTAACCTCAAAAAAATAAAACAAAAAAATAAAGGACAGTAAGTCGTGATTAACTACTCTAAGAAAAGAAATTAGGCATACACTTCGATTTGAGAGGATACACCTGCTGCCGTGCAGTCAATAATGATATTTCCAATCTTCCATGTTGTCGATAAATCATTAATCTGATCAATATGTATTTATTTTGGTTCGAATGTAGTTTTCATATCTGTATGTCTCTAGCAATTAGTACTAAGCATAGACTTCATGTTTGTTCATTTTTTAAAATAACATAAATAATAAAAAAGACATTTTTGTAAAAACAATCTTACTAATATTTTACTTCCATAAAAAATAACTTTCAAAATCACAATTATATGGATACCTTCCTTAGAGGGGAAACATGTGATCGAAGGCTCTCCGTGTGTGAACTATGCTTTTGTGAGAGGAAGATCATTGACCCCTCTTCATTCCCTATGGCCCTGTTTGTTTGAGAGATAAACCGGTACAAACCATTGAAAGTTATTCTATTTCTTTTGACTGTTCATACACGATATTTCATGAGATAGGTTATTATCTTGGTTTATCTCGGGATAACTTGTTTTACCAAAAAGATAGAACAAGGAGAGTTAAACTTTTTCATGATTCTCAAAGATATTTCGAATTATCTTATCTCCCAATCAAAATATTTTAGTATATTTTATGGAATATCTTACTTACAGTTTAACTTTTTCACTTAACTTATTCCGCAATCAAAATAGAGCCTATAGGTCCCTTATCACATGGAGGACGTCCAAGACAAATATGTCTTCCCTATTTTTCTTAATTATTTAGAGGGGATGGATAAAATGGGGAGAAAAAAACAGACTAACATTTCCCAGTCTAAAAGTGACAGTGAGGAGAGGTGACTGCTAGTGGACGACGATCGCCAACAAACCGAGTGACTCCTCTTGTACATCTAAAGGGTTCTTTTTTGAGTAGTAAAATAATACAAAACATTAATTTTGTATTTTATATTTTCATCGATTTTAAGATTTTATTTTAATTTTCAATAGTTTTAGACTAAAAATATAACTGGTTAAAAAAGTTGTCACATGAGTCAACCAATTTTGAAACTCAATAATTTTCGGTGTTTAAAACATAAAAAAATAATACCGTACAAAACGATGTATATCGTTTCAAACTAAAAACATAGCATTGTACAGCATTTAAAGATATTTTACGGTATTTTAAGTCACACCAAATGACCCCAAGTAGATGGATCCATCTAAAATTTATGAAAAATATCCACTCAACGGATGTATTAATTTATACTATATATTATAAAAGAATTGTCTGATTTTTTTACTATGGCTCAATTAGAATTATCAATTTTTTTCTCCAATTTAGTTAGAATTATCTGATTTTTCCTCCAGTTCAATTATATGTCCTCTGATTCAATTAGAATTATCCGATTTTTTCTCTCCGATTCAGTTAGAATTATCTAATTTTTTCCTCCGGCTCATCGAGAATTATCTAATTTTTGTTCTCCAGTTTAGTTCTGCTTCAGTTATAGTTATTCGATTTTTTTCTCTAATTCAGTTAAAGGTGTCCGATTTTTTCCTCTAGTTCAATTATGTGTTCTCCAATTCAGTTAAAATTATCCTATTTTTTCCCTTCAACTTAGTTCAAATTGTATGATTTTTTTTCTCTAGTTTAATTATGTGTTCTCCGATCTATTACATAATTTTTCAAATCATATTTCTCTTCCAGATTGTTGAGACATTTACAACTTATTATATATTCGCAAGGGAGATAGTCATATTTCTTAGTTGTGCATATTGGCTTCTATAAGTTTGATTCATAGAATTTTAGTCGAATCGTTCCGTATTCATTTTATCTTTCTGGATGTCATTGACCTTAAATATTAACTAGAACTAAATTTTATGTATTTATAAAAATATTTGTGGGAATACTTTTATCTATTTCTAAGGATAATGATCGGAATGTAAATTTTATCATTATGAATTATGAATCATTTGATGAGAATATTTTTATGAATTTCTAAAGATAATGGTGGGAATGTAAATGTTATTGTTACGAACTATGAATCATTTGGTGTCATTAGATGTCAGATTGTTAAAGAATATTCAAAATAGACGAGTTATATCTAATATTTTATAGTTATATTTTTCAAGTTTTTAAATCTTCCTAATTTAAGAGTTTGATTTGAGTTTATCGATTTTAAATATTAAACTCACATTCTCTTTAACTGTTTTCAAATATTTTTACTTTTAACAATTAATTTTATTTTTAAATTTTACAAATTAATATGACTAATAATTAACAAAATTTGATCACGTATATTTTTATACCATAATATTATTTTATTTTATTATTTTTCAAATTTTTTATAACACAATTTGATCACATTGGAAAATGCACGGGAGGGAGATTTGACTAGATAATGGGCTGATTAGGGTATACGATCTTTATTTCTTTATTTTTTAACCATCTGATCGTCATTCAAATTGTACAAATATGTGTTTCGGATGAGAGATGAAGAGTCAAAAATAATATTAAAAAATAAAATACAATTACTTGCACCTTCGGCAGTTGAGTGGGTAAGACTCTCCGCACCCTCCTGCCTTCTACTGGGCCAAGGGGTAGCAATTGGGTGCAGCAGCTTGCTACCCGATCCGGCGGTGTAAGTAATTTTTTATTTGTAAAAAAATTATCACATCGGGTCTATCATACAATCGTTAGTTGGATTGCAAGACATATAGTTTGGATAGGCTTGACATGATACGTTTTTTTTTCAAAAAAAAAAGAAGCAAATACTTGCACCCGGATATGCGGTGCAATAGGTAAAACTAGTTGTAAGATGTACATTGGAATATATGCATGAAACATGTAGAGGTGGCGTCCGTCGAAATTTATAAACACTAAAGAAACGGTATCAGAAGGAGACTTGAGCGTTATTTCAGGGGATGATCCTCTGATACTTATGTCATTACTTTAGGCCTCGCTTTGATATATGGTTAAACCTGGGTTAGTCATCATTTAATCCAGGATTAACTCTTTTTGAAGTCTAAATTATTTTGATACTTAAACATGGACTAAACCTGGAGGATGAGTATTAAACTAGCAGTAACTCTGGACTTCGAAATCCACCTCCAGAGGTGGGTTAAGGTGAATAAACCCAACAATCAATGCTCAATAAATACACCCTCTCTCTCTCTCACATCCATAATCAATACTCTCTCTCTAAATATAATAATAATTAATAAATATAATAATAAAATAATTATAATACTGATAAAAATCATAAAAATAATTAATAAATCTAATTCTATAATGATAAAATAATTCTAAAAATGATAAAAATTCATAAAAATGATAACTAATGAGTGTAGCATGGAGAGAGAGAGAGAGAGTGACGTGAGAGAGAGAGGGGAGGGGAGAGAGGGAGAGAGAATGAGAGAGATATTTAAAATTGTAAAATGAGAGATAAATATGATATTTTACTTATAAATATTATTTGGTTAACTTACTACCTACCAAATCACATTAGATTGAAACTAAGTTAGTCCACCTACTTACTTCTGAGTTAATACTCTTGCTATCAAATCAAAAATAAACTAATCCTGGACTAACCTAAGTAACTTAACTTAACCCAAACTCCCTACCAAAGTGAGACTAGAAGATGGAGAGTAAGGAATAACAGGGGAGAAAGAGAGAGCCGAAGGTCGATTATGTAGGCATGGAGGGGCGATCAATCTCCCAAAAGAGTACTCGTCGTATCCAGTGGGCGTTCGGAGAGTACTCGCTGGGGTGATAAGGGTGCTCGAAAGATGACCAGTGCTCTCCTTCGTAAAACCAACTCTCAAGGTGTGGCGAGTCGGGGCCTCTCTCGTCGTGGTAGTAGGTCACTTCTCTTGTCTCTCTCCGTCTGAGTCTGTGTGTGTGTCCCGTCTCCTCTGGCGAATGATCCTTTTATAGGGGTTGTCCTGGCGGTGGAGGCCTATCCCTTAGCAAGGAAGGGCGCAAGTCATTGGGTAACGTCCCTCCGTGATCGTGGGGAGTTCTACGCTAAGGGACAGTTCTTCCGGAGTCAAACGGTTCTCTGGCGAGTCTTACGGTGCCTGTAAGGTGTGCTCGTCCCTAGAGGAGTTGAGGCCGACGTCCTGGGTTGTCCGTTATGAGCTGGCGAATCCGAGGATTATCTGTCCTGGGTTGTCCGTTATGAGCCGCGGCTGGTGGGGACCCATTGTATGTGTTGTAGATCTTCGGTCGAAGCGGGCACGACGTAATGGACCTTATATGGGCCAAGCTGATTTTATCCTCCTCAAAACATATTTTATCTTTTCCACCGATAAGATTGTCTCTCTATATAAAAGTGTTCCCAAACAATCAGATGTGTTCAACTGCCATAAGAACTCAGGCAGACCCAATGAAAAGAAAATTTGTCTCAGAGTAGGCCAACAGAAAAGAAAAAGAAATAAGAAATTAAGATGTGACCAATTATGAGGATTGTATATATATCCTCGTGAGGCACAGGTGGTCACTTTTTTTTGTCTTTTCAATAACACTGCTCATGAATTGTTCAACGGGGAAAGAGTACGTAATTTCGTCTGAAACCAGCTAAAAGAATGTCTTGGATCCGGGAGGCAAATGTCCCCGTGCACTCATCCATAATGGCAACAACAAGGAACTGCTCTGGATATTATGTACCGAGTGATCATAGTTTATAAAAGATAGAAAAAGATTAAAAAAAAACGGTGCACACCTTTGATGTGCATGCACGTCGGGCTTACACTCACGTTAAATGGGTGTGCACCAACTGTATGTTAATAATACTTTACATGCATCAAAATTTTAATTGATTTAATGATATTATAATTTTATATTATTAAATATATTAATTTTTTATTTTTTATTTAAATTATCGGATCGAATCTAATTTTAGTCAGACGTTGTAATTTTTTAAAAATGTAGAACTCGACCGAATATAACTCGAACTTGGGTCAAACTCAAACTTTAGTATTAATAAGTCAAACTCAGATCGAGTCGACCTAAGTAGGGGTGATCATAATTCAGGTTCAACCCGAAAATCAAATCGAATTGACAGATTTGATTTAGTTTGATTCGGGTTAAACTTCTAAAAAATTTGATTTGGTTTCAAACCGAATCGTATTTAAAATATTGATTTGATTTAATTTTTTATCACTAGAAACCAAACCAAATCGAAGAAACCAATTTATCCACAGTAATTTCATCCATTTATTCAAACCCTAAAACTCCCCTAATTTTTAACCCATTCGCTGCTTCGCATTTCCCACACAACCACACACCGCGACGGCGTGACGGCGTGAACCGCACACGGTCACGCGACCCCTCCCTCAACCCTCACCCCGCAGGCCGCAGTAGGGAAGGTCCACAAGCGCAGAGGCACGGAAGCACGCCGATAGCCGATCGCCGATCGTCGGCCCAGCAGCCGCTCCTCACCCCTCAGTCCCTCACGGCCTCACAGGCACGCAGTCACAGTCCTCACTCCTCGCTCGCGTCGCGGCCTCACGGCCCTCGCCTACCGGCGCCCCTGCCTGCAGCTCTGCCTCAGCCGGACCGTCGCTTCCCTCACGGCCTCACCCAGTCACACGTCGCCTAAATCACCTGCCACCGCCCCTGCGTGCAACTCTAGCGGACCGTGAGACCTTCGCTTCCCTCACGGCCGCTTCCCTCCGTCGGACAGCCCGTAGCCGGATCCCTCACGGGTCAAGCCACCGCATAGCCACTTGCCTCAGCCGGACAGCCCGCAGCCGGATCCCTCACGGCCACGGGTCAAGGCCGCCGCTTCCCTCACGGCCGCCGCCGCTTCCCTACGTGCAGCTCGCAGTCTTCTCCGCCCTTGTGTGTAGCTCCAATGTACCGTCGTCGATTCCCTCACGGCTTGCCACCGGCCACCCCTGCAGCGCACACACACACGTCGGGGAACACACCCCACGCTTAAACCTCACACGGAGACGCAGCTCTGTACACACACACAGAGTATTCCGATGTTCAATGAAGTAAAAGAATATTCAATACACGCTCATACTCAGAATAGATTGAGGAAGAATCTTCAAGATAAACTAAAGAGGGGTGGAGAAGTATATCCTTGATATATGGACGGCCTTGAGATGATCTCTTTGAAGCTTTCAAGGCGAGGGAAGGTCGATCTTCTACAGGTATGAAATCCCACGAACTTGACTGTAGATTTAGCTTCTTCTCCACGTGAAGGCTTCGTGCAGGCTTGCAGTGGTGTCTCACCCTCCTCTTCAACTGCCATCCTCCATCAAACATCGACTACTGTTGTTGGTGCTTGGTACTGCTCGTCGGCTCCTCCCTCTTATCTCTTACTCCACCCGGAGACGTTTAGTAGTCTATAATTTTGTAATTTCATTTCCTGATATTGAGCTCGATTTTCAATTTATAACAATTTGATTAACTCTACGTGCATAGTTCCTCCATCAACTTCTACTAGATAGGAACATCTTTCAGGAAATAAAGAAATCCCCTCAGCACACTATAGAGATTGGCAAGAGTGGAGTATGCAAAATAAATAAGCATCTCTTTCTCATTGCATAAGCATCTCTTTCTCACCAATGGAGAAGACAACGCAAGGAATGGACAAACATGCCCACGAACTAAGTCTTATAAGATGATAATGAAAAGGACATGATATTAGTCCGATTGCAGTAAATAGATTAAAAATTTTGATTTCTAAAAAGTTAATGAGCATCAAATAATGATATAGTGTCAAGTTTTTAAAGGTGTTATTATTTATGATACGGAAGTAAAAAGGTGTAAGAATATTCATATAGAATGATAAATCTAAATTTGACATATAATTATGATTTAAATCGAATTAAATCGAATCAAATCAAATTAATTTGATTCGATTTGATTTGATTTTAAAGATGTTCGATTTGATTTGATTTGAGTTGATCTCTCAATTCGATTTGATTTGAGAAAAAATCAACTTAAATCAAATCAAATCAAACTGCACTCACCTCTAAATCTAAACTTGAGTCGAATCCGATCTATTGGCCGCACTAATTATGTGCATATCCGATGAGTATCCTCTGGTTCTCACACCACCATCGTTTGATTAGACTTCCCGAGAATGATGTAGATGAAAACGACAATATAAGTCTATAACTTACAGCTTAGGACGCCCACCTGATCTCCGAAATATCGAGAACCCCTCAATAATTGAGAGGACCAGACAGCACTAATAATAGACAGATCATAGAGGGGTTATATTACGTCCCTTTTAACAGTTACAAACAGGAGGGGTTTTGTTCCCTTCTCATTCCTGACACCGCTGGAATCCAATTCCTCCTGGCTTTAGTAAGAGCACTCATCTCTTTATAAATGATGGAAACCCAAGAACAAGGACCAATAAGAAAGCACTGGTACCGTACACCCTGCGAGCTTCTCTCTCTAAAAAGAACCCCAAGAAGAAAACAATGTTCCCGCTGCCTTCCAGAGATCCAAAGAGCAGAAAAGAAAGCAAGGAATACAACCCCCACCCCCACCCCTGCCTCACAGAAGAGGGGTCCCAAAGGAAAGGAGAAGAGACCAGAAGAACAGCATCAACAAAGGAAGGAATTGGAAGGAAGGATTGCAATGTATGATCAGTAATTTACCACCCCCACCTTCCTCTTGGACACAGCGCAGCTCTTGCTCCTGGGGTACAGGGGACCGGCCATGGCGAAGTCCTCGCCGAACTCACACGGCCGGTCCTCGTCGATCCTGCCCATGCCCACGCTCTGGCTCCTCGGCACCGCGCCCCCACCGCCTCCGCCGCCCAGGTTGAGCGAGCCCATGGGCCCCTGCGAGGCGGCGCGGATGAGCTCCCGCAGGTCGTCCTCGCCGCCGCCGCTGGACCTCGACGTCGTGTGGAAGCTGTAACTCCGGGGAACAGCACCGATGCCGGCGCCGCCGGGGTAGCCCGCCATGCCGGCGTATCCGACATGCCCGGCGCACCGCGTCATGCCGGTCACGTACAGGTCCCTCGCGCGCCGCAGCGCCCTCAGCGGCGCCTTCAGGATCCTAATAAGAAGCGTACCACTGCCGCCGCCGGCTTTGGCTGCAGTACTGCCGCCGCCCCCCTTCATGTTGCACCCTCCGCTAAAGGTCTCCAAGACTGCAACCCACAAGAGAAGGAGAAGAGAGAAGGGGACTTTTTGGTTTCTGGGGGGCTCGGTTGCTGGCTTGCTGCCTGGGGATGGATGGCAAGGAGGGACGGGCGCAGAAGAGGATGGTGGGCGTTGGCGTGGAAAAGGCCGAAGCTTGCGTGTGGTGCGTGCGTGTGTGTGTGTACTGGGGAGGGAGGGTGGGCTGTTTGTAGCTTTGCGTGTGTGTGTGTGTGGGTGTGTGTGTGTGGAGGAAGAGGGGGTGTTTGTAGCTTTTTATCTCCTGGGAAAGTAGACGAGTGGGACGGACGGTGGGGGGGGGGGGGGGGGGTTGTGGTATGGCGGATTCGGGGGGCGCCGATGGGGACGAGCCGAGGCTGGTTGGCAAGGGAGAGGCTGGTTGGCTGGCTTCTAGTCGTCTAGACGAGGCAAAATATAGATATTGACGGCGGGAAGAGGGAAGAGATAGAGTGAATCTCTACTACGTGTACGTGTATGTGTAAATTGTACGTGCATGTGTACGTGTATGAAATCAAATTCAAGTGGAACTTACTAAAATTTCCTTCTCCACTCTCTCACCATCTCTCTGAGGAAACCAGTAAGTAGAGGTAGAAGCCAAAACTCCTCTCCCCCACCCTCCCTCTCTCTCTCGTAGACTGTGTAGGAAGTAGCCGGCCTTCTGTTTGAAGTTATTTGCAGGAGGAGTAATCCGACTCCTACGAAAACTCTGGACCTCTTGCAGGGCAAGCAGTTTGCTCGTCGACGTTACCAAAGGTTGGTTGCTCGAGTACGTAAATTGAGGATTAGCGCAATAGACACGTTGGCATGACCTGTAGCCGCAATCCAGTCTTTGGGAGGGGGGTGGATATATAGTTGCACATATTCCCTTCAAATCTTATGTATTCTATTCTATCCCCCATATTTTTAATATTGCCGTATGTATTTCCATATTAAGGAATATCATTTGATTGTTGTACCTCTCATATTCTAACGCCGAGTAATTAAGATAACCAAACATTCTGTTTAACATGCAAAACGTATAGGGTCTTAAAGGGATACAGAAGATAATATGAAAGATTCTAAGAATACATGTGTTTTTTATTTTAATCATATGAGAAGATTAAACACAAATAAATCAGATTCTTTATCTTAATCCGTTTAAAATTAAATTAAACAAATGGATAAATAATGGTAGGGATATATATACGATGAATATGGTTACTATAGAGATGTCCATGCATGAAAATATATTATGTATGAATAATATAAGTATATAAATAAAATGTGCAAGATTATAGGCATATACACGTAATTATCTCTTTTACGTAGGATTTGCCATCCCGGTCGAATCGGCCGTCTCGGTCACGGCTCGAGACATGATGGTACAAGTTAATACCGGTGCGTATCGAGACGACAAATAATAATATATATATATGTAATAGAGTAAAATAATTTAAATAAATTTCTAACTCATTTGGTTAAGTGTTGCGTGGTTTAAGCGGGCGCCCTTGATTTGAATCTCAATTTTATCATGATTTTTTTAAATTACATTTTAAAAAAATGAGCAAAAATAACCATGTTTCGAATCCCAAATCTCACGATTAATTGTAAAATCATCTACCAATCGACTTACATAATTATTTTATTATAAAAAATTAAAATAATATATAAAACGTCTCGATTACGTCCCACAAATCTATCTTATCTAGATTTATCAAATCATCTTTTATGTACTTTTTTTTCATCTCCAACCTTTGGTTGTGTTCAAGAAGAAAACCATTGAGAAAGTCCTTCCCTCTCCCTCCCCCCTCTCCCGGCAAATAAAAATAAAAATCATCTCATAAAAAAATATTTTTATATGAAAATTATTGTTAGAGATGAATTTAAAAAAATTTATTCTTAAAAATATATTAGTAGACATATCACTAAGTTAATTTAAATAATATATAAATATTATTTAAATGTGATTATTTTATAAATTATTGATAAAAAGAAGTGATATGTATATAAATAAATATGACACTTTTACGTAATTCAGATTTACACGGTGATATTTTTGTTAAAATAATTTTTTTATAAATTAATCTTTAATAATAATTTTCATGTAAAAAAAATTTTAAAAAAGGATGAAGCGAACTATCCCGTTTCTTCGCGAGTTAGCTCGTGTTTGTAATTTTATTAAGTAGGTGCGACCTCGCATCGACGCCGCCGAGCGTGTTAGGCCGAGCAACTCGGCGGCAAAAGAAAGGTTGGGTCGTTTTTCTACGATGAGGATCACGGGATTGGGCCGTGGGGATCCAGCTGACCTCATCGTTCAAGCCCCCAACAGTACAGACCCAGTCCTTGGATTGACTATGAAGTGTGGGTGGAGGTGACGTAGCGGTCTGCCTGCTGAGTAACCTGTCCTGCACGCACCAAGTGACTGGCCCTGTCATTCGTGCCAAATGATGCACTGACGTGTTTGATATAAGAATTTCATGTTAGGTTTGCCTTCCTAGGTTGGATCCAACGTTAATGCCATGTCAAATTCGTCCCTGTCATAACCCACCCTAGTCCTAGGTGAAACTAGTGCCTAGGTTGGATTCAAACATTTGGCCTAATCAAGAGCGCTTATGGTTATGGTTCAGATGTATTAGATGAGATTATTTGAAAATTTCATGTATATTACGTGTCAAAAATTATTCAGAACAAACATCTCACGTCTCTCCCTCCCTTCAGCCCTCACTTAGGGCACAATCAACGCAATAAGTACTTATGCCATTAATAAAAGTGTCGACGAATTTAAAAGTGTCGGTGAAATTTTATATTATATTTAAATGGTAGATTTGATATTTAAATGGACTAAGTTAAATGATCGATAAGTTTAAAATGAGTTTTTAATGGTTAAATGACCTCGAAATCCACCTATAAACTGTTCCTCATAAGATTTTTGAGATCTCGAGCTGTCCTGATATGTCTATCTCTCTCCTAATAAGAAATCTATGGAGCACAAAAGTTGGAGCACCTATGTAACATTTGATTGGGACATGAGATTTTACGGGGGATTCCCATGTTCATCCCAACCAAATGGCCCCTAAATCTACATTTGACAATATTTATGGAATATATTTGAGAGATTCAAATCATTAAAATCTTCTTCAAAATTCACAACATCTTCGCATGTCCCTCCCTCATTTTGATTTACGTGCACAGACGTATTCTTATAGAGAGAGAATATAAACTCATATTACTCATGTTTTAAAAATCTTGAGAAGCTCACTGGGAAGAGCTTTTGGACATATTTAGATGTCTTGAACTCCCATGTCGCTCCCTCGAGCTATGCCTTCCTTGTTAGAGTGTCGAGCCATCGTGCACCCCCGCACGGGGATCGACCTGCGCGGTCAGGTCGCGGGGTTCGACTTACCCAGTCAGGTCTCGGGAGTCAAGGGGGCAGCGCCCCTTGTGAGGGTTTTCGGGGTCAGAGCCCCCGGAACAAAATTTATGTTTATAATTGGGGGATTATTATCTTTTGTACCCTGTGATATAAAAGGGGTGCGAACTATCTCTTTGTACTAATCTGTGTGTGTTTTATCATAGTGGAAACCCTGCTACGCCCGTGGATGTAGGAAGACACATCGCCTCCGAATCACATAAATCTTGGTGTTCTTGTGACTTGATATTTTCTTCCCCCTTTCTTCTTCCTCCTATGTTGTTTGTTCATCTCTACATGTACTCCGATTTTCAACATTCCCCACCCTCGCGATGCTCCAATTACAGGAGCTTTCAATGTCGGAGCAGAAAAGAAGCCTCCATCGAAGCCTCCATCACCGAACGACTCTGTCGAAGCCTTCATCACCGGACGACGAAGGAATAAGAAGGAAAGACGAGGGAATGAAGAAGGCCTTTGTCACTGCCGTGACGCCGAGGATCCCGTCTCCCCCGCCGCCTCCGTCATCGGACGACATTGCAAAGAGGGGGGTTCTGGCACCGTGGCAACGTCTCTCCCTCGACGAAAGTCGCCCCATTTGAGAATAATTTTAGCTTCCTATTTTTTAAAAAAAAATCATGAAATATGTGAAGTCACTCTGTGTGAGAGCGACTTCTAGATTTTTTTATTGTGAAAAGATCATGAAATTGCTCCCATACGGAGCGACTTCCCCCCTTTCAACCTTCCTCCTCCGTTCAATATGGCTATTCCCCCCCCACCCCCAATCGCCTCTTCAAGTATTCCTTCCTCCTCCATTCACCATCGCCCCCCCCCCCCCCCTTCAAGAATCTCTTCCTTCCTCCTTCCTTCCCCCTTCGTTCACCGTCGTCGTCCCCCCTTCAAGAACATCATCCTTCCTCCTCCGTTTATCGTCACCCCCCACCCCCACACCCTGCATATGTCGTTGCCGACATCGAGGAGCCCCCACACCCTACTACGTAAACATTGTCATAGTCCCGTGCCCTCATCAGCAACTTCTCCTCTTCTTCTCTATCGTTGCGATGTGGTATCACTATAGCTGCTAGTGTCCCAATTGTATGAACAAAAAAACTCTCAAACTGAACACGTAAAAATAATAATACTAATAATATATTGTGATCTAAATTCACATGGGGCAATTACTATGCCAAATCAGATTTTCAAATATTTCCAAAATCCTTCCCGATGTCAAACTTTGTCAAAGGATTGTACTTGCAAGAGATTTTGAAAAAAAAATGAAGGTCATAAATATTTTCAAACGCGGCCTAAATGACAGGCCAAATTCATCCCTATCAAAATCCACCCTAGTCCTAGATGAAACTACTTATATAATGCTTTCTCTGATAGATTTCACCTAGAGGTAGTGATCCACTTGTGCGACTTACCAGTCATCACAATTCGACGCACTTAAAATATTGACTACTGAAATAAGGTTATTGGACTTAACCCATTATGTGACCCACGGATACCGATTATGAATAACTTAATTAAGCTAAAATCTTGTCTTAGTGTCTCCTCTCTATATAAGCACCCCAGTCTATGACTTCCCATAGAGATTAGATGCATTAAGCATCAATAGAGAGAGAAAATTAGCTAGTGTTGCAAGGGATCACATGACTCTTAATAACAACTCAAAAGTGTATAATTATCTATATTTTTAGGGGTTTTATTATTGTTATGATATGCACAACTGTCAATCTACTCGTAACATGATATGATGTTTTATCCCCATTGTAATTAAATCACAATTTTAATCAAAATAATATATTTACATGTAACTATATAAGCCCCTGTTATTACATTTTCATTTTGCATATTAAGCTGTCCTGCAAGCACCAAGTGACTGGCCCTGTCATTTGTGCCCAATGATGCACTGTTGTAGCTCTCTCTCTCTCTCTCTCTCTCTCTCTCTCCACGTGCTTGAGGCTAGAATTTCATATTAGGTTGATTTCCTAGGTTGGATCCAACATGTGGCCTACTAATAAATGTTATTATGTTAGGCCAAATTTGTCCCCGCCATAACCCACCTAGTCCCAGGTGACATTACTTATATAATATATAATGTTTTCTCTAGATACTTTCTGTTGGAAGACAGAAATCAAAACTGATGGCGGCAGATGCGATCGCAGGGAAGAATGTCTATGAGCTTCGTGAAATGACCACCACGGAAGCTGACCGAAGAAAACTGGGGTAAAAATAATAAAGAATTTATACATATATACTCTCGTCAAATTTGATTTTGTCAAATATATCTCTCGTCCGAACATATTATCATGAATATCTTTTATTTAGATAAAAATATTATAGTTATATTTTTTTAATTTATTATCCTCGTCGAAAGAGAATATTTTGTGAAATATGACATCTACAATCGTTAGATGTAAAATATATTTGACAAAATCAAATTTTACAGAGAGATATATATATAAATCTTACTCTTTAACTCACACTTAACTTGAGCTAAACATACGGGAGTTACGACGAGAGTACAACTGTGATATTATTCATATTTCGAGGATATTCATGATAATATGTTCTGATAAATGATATATTTAATAAATCTAAACTTTACACAGATATATATGCAAAAATCTTAAATAATTATCACATTTAGAGTTTGACAAGAAGGGTAGGTTATCTAGAATCTGTTGGGGGAGAAGTCGAAGCTAACTCTAGTTAACTTTGGATTTCATATTCTAACACTCCCTTGGTATGTGGGTTAACCTTGGCTATCATTTTAGGACAATTCCCCCCTACCAAATTTAATCTCATGTTCATTATATCGAAACACGCTTGTGGGAGCGTAGGTTATATTAATTTAATTTATCTGATTAGCTAGCGTATTTATTGTTGGAGAGATGTTCCTGTCGGTGGTAGAGAATCGATGGTTTAAAAACCAGGCCGACCATTGAACCGGTGAGAGGTCCGGTCTGGTCTGAATTGAACTGACCAGATAAAACCGTTACATGGACTTGACCGCCAGTTAAAATACTAAGTTTGCAAAATTGTATGCAAAATAACAACGAATATTAAATTTAGTTAACTCAATCTTGAACAGTAAGCCCCGCTTTGATTCGGGACTAAAGATAATCCGATTATATTTAAGTAGATTCATTTTATGAATTTTTTTCCCTTTTTACTTTGGCATGGTATCAAGTTAACTTAACTCATTTGTTAAGGTGAAATAAGTTAATTTGGATTAACTCGAGTTAACTCTCGTTTAATTTGATTATCTAAAATTGATCCTATTAAATGAGAATGAGTTAACTCGGTGTTAAAAGAAGAGATAACTCAAGATTAACTCCGAAACAAAGTGGGGCTAAAGCGACATATAACCTATGACTAACGGACAACACAATAGGCCCAATTTTAGTGACCTAGCAGGGGAGGGGTTGCACGCGCATACACACACACAAACTCCGAGGGATGGTTGGATCCGCTCAACCTAAGCGAGACGACTGTGGATTTTATAATCTCTTTCTTAAATCTAGATCACGGATGGTAATGGGAGCTACAATAATAGTATTTTTATAATATTTTGTTGAAAGTAACGGTATTTGTTGATAATATATTTTAATGATATTTTTGTCATTTTACTGTGAAAGGTAATTTATATGTAATAAATTTATTTAAAAATCTCTCTAAATGACAAAAATATCTCCATGGGAGATTTTAGACCGAACTAAAGAGGTGCTGAAAATAAATAGACATTCCATTAGATACGGTCGTTTGATGTACATTTTGATTTCTAGAATGCCTTCAACTAACTGGGTAATATATGCGTGTATCTTGCGAGTGTGCGTTAGGATTAGCACAAAAGGTCGTTGCGGTAGCGTTAGGGTTGTCGATGGGTCGGGTCAGGGTCATCCTTAAGTTGATCCGGTTTGACCCCAACTCATTAATATTAAAATCTAAGTAAGATTCGGACACGAGCTATGTCGGGCGGGGTAAATTCGGGTCCGACAATTTTACAAAAATATAAAGTCTGAGTAAGTCTCGGCCTAACCCGAAATTTTACATAAAAATAAAAAAATATTATATTTAATAATATAAAACTTATAACCTTACTAAATTAATTAGAATTTTTGATGTTAATTATTTAAGTTATTTAAAAATAATTTTTTAACCTTTTAATTAAGTAAAATAACATAATTTTAAATAAATAATTTTTAAATTTTGAAGGAAGAAAAAAAGAGAATGAGCCAAGTCGACGTGTGGGCTGAATTCAAAACTCGAGCCTAATCTGTGAGTCTAGTCGGGCCATATTTTTACTCCTGACTAAGGTATTGCAGGTAGAAAAAGACCTTCTAACCCGACTTGATATCCGACTAGACCTGCGGATAAATCGGGCCAACATGACCCATTGACAAGTCTGAGTAGCACGATAGTAGCACAAGGACAGAGGATAAGGACGGAGGATAAATGACAAAATAAAACTAAGTCAAAACTGTATTATAAACAAAACTAAGTCAAAACTGTATTATAAACAACTCCAAAATATGAGTTCTTTACATGAGGACAGCTCAACACTTAAAGGTAAAATACAATTACATTGATCATTTTCAGTCAACTATTAAGTGAAAAATAAATCTCTAAGAATAACTCAATGCTCTCCATCACACTTAGCTCTCCCCATTTAAATGGGTTTCATCTTCGTAGTTATGTGAAATATCAACAAATAACATACAGTGAGTTAAAAGTTCAGTAAGACTTATATCTCATTACCAAGTGCCTTTAAGTTATTAATATCTTGATAAAATAAATGCACAAAGTCGCAAAATAGAAATGAGCAAGGTAAAATGAGACATTAGGAACATGAACATGAAGATATAAGAATGAAAAACAATAGGAACACAAGTAAGATAACTAATATATAATAACGAGATTCCAAGTATAAAATAGGGTTTTTTGCATGAAAATCATTGCTAAACAGGAATTTATAAAAAAATTGTTCATAGAAATATATTATCAGACATATCACTGTGTAAACCTGAATTGTGCAAAAATGTCATTTTTATTTGTAGGTATATCACTTTTTGTTAAAAACTTGTAAAAAAATCATGCTTACATGGCATTTATGCACTATTTTAATTACCGTAATGATATGTCTACTAATATATTTCCAAGAATTATTTTTTTACAAATTCACCTCTAACAATGATTTTCATGTAAAAATCCCTATAAAATACTAGAGATAGCCTTTCGATATTCAAGAACATGAAACAAGTGCATAGAAATTTAGATTTGGTCATATCAATGATGCACGCAAAAGTGCCCCGACTATGATGAGGAGCATGCGATAAAGAATAAAGAAAAAGAAGACTGTGATCGCCATCAAGAGATTATAATACGAAATAACAGTAAGAACACTACTGAAATCGTATTATTTACCTTAGAAAGAACTAAGCTTGGTTGTAAACGCAGTCTCTGTAATCCCTGGGTTAGCCGCGTTCAAATAGGGGTGCGAGGGATGGAGATCAACTCTTCCTTGCTCTTCAGACAGCCAAAGAGCAAAAACTTCATGTTTATTGTCTACATGGACCTGCGAAACAAAAAAATAAACAGAAAAACCCATTAGAACTATGATTATATAGTATTTATCCCTTAATAGAAATAGACATGCAAAAAAAAGGAAAATATTCGGGGGTTAGGTTTTTAAACCCTGTTTAGGGAAAAGATGAGTGTGTGTAATGTGATGTAAAGCACGAGATAAAAGCGAGTATAGTAGTGTATGTGCAATGCTTCTGAAGAGAATTAGTGCAATAGACGAACAACAAAGAACAAAAGAGAACAAGAGGAGAAATCTTAGAAGAAAAGTGAGAGCTCGATACTTTCTTAGTCAATTGGGGACAAAGAGGTGAGCAGACAGTGCAGCGTGGCTTCGCCCAATCTGAAAATCGCCCTCCTCTTGGAGCCCTAGGCCATGGGAGCCTATTTATAGAGGTCCAGAAACCCTAGGTCGTACTTAAGAGATAAAGTCAGAAAATAGAGGCATAGATCAATAATTCTGTGAGAAAATCATTAGATAGAGTCATTAGGGTGGATAGGCGGTGATCTGGAGCGAAATTCTCATGGAGCAAACCCAAAATCAGGACTCTAAGGCGATCAACACCGAAAGAAACGTGTTCCGATTGGGCAGCAAGGCTCTTTGAGAACGTGATCTATCACACGACCGTGATTAGCATGAACATAGTCACGCGATAGACCGCGTTCATGATTGAATAGCCTCTGAAAACTGATCTCTAGGGCCTAACGGACCAGAAAAATGAATAAAATGGGCTCATAACGGATCAAGGAAGACTCAGAAGCGATGGCCAATTTGGGACATCCTAAATGGGAATAAGAGAAAGGCTGAACTTGTGGGTTAAAAACAGATGCCTACAATCACGTGTAATAATCCCGTAAGGGATAACAGATATAAGTCAAGCAATTCAAGTATTCATTCATAAGTGGAATGACATAAATTAATCTAACACGCATGTAGTTGGTGTAATGCCACACTAGGTCAATATAATTTCTATAGGCACAAGTACTTTCGAGAGCTCCTAGTCGGACCAGACCATGCGCCATTAATGTCAAGGCATTGAGGTTATGGATCAAAGATCCCATGTAAATATCTAGACATCCACATTAAATAATAATGGTCAAATGGATTATAAGGTAAAGCTCATGTAAGAAAAATATAGCACACAACCAAACACTCATATAGGCAGGACTCTAGAGATGACTCCTATAAGCTTAAGAGTAGTTCTCACTATGTATCACTTTGCTCCATTCCGGACTTAAGAGATGACTCGCATAGCATATCACTTTGCTCTGCATGTCACTTAGCTCCCACATTTTCGAATGGTGTATATGGCTATGATATAAGGAAATTCAAAGAAATCACGCTTCATATAGTACTAACCAAAACTAGTGTACAAGAAAGTGCAAGAATAACAAGGTAAAAAGAATTAGATTCAATTGACTAGAATGTCCTTCGGATAAATAATGAGCTTCTGGTTATAGATATAGTAGCCATTCGATTTCACCGAAAATTACGTATAATCATAGCTTAAATCCAAATTTTCACAGTCAGGTGCTTAACCGAAAACAAAAGAAGAACACGGTCTATGCAGGTGCCACTTTCAAGAAGGTCGCAATCTGTGAGAGGGTCACGTTAAGATCGCGGTATGTGTGATGATCGCGTTAATATCGCAGTCTCCAAGGATGGCGCATTCATGATAAATCGTGTCCAATGGAAATGACACGTTTCAATTCACGTCTAAGGACATTGACGTGATTCATCAATGCTCCAAAAACCCGTGAAACAGTAAAAACAGAGGCTAGTATTCGCATGTTAGGTTCTAATTCATTTAAATGTAAAGGATTCGATGGAATAGGGGTCAATGTAGAACGTAGAATCAGGGTCATCAATCCTGTATAAGATTTATGAATTTAATACAATTTCTTGAGTTTATTTCCTTGTCAATTTTAATTTAGATAATGTTATTAAGGCAGAAATATGATTTGAAAATAAATTTATAATTTTGAAACAAATTTCTAAATCGCGTCATGTGCAGGAGACGCGTTCATAGTCAAAGTTGTAAATCACGGCTAGGAGAGGTGACGTGTTTCATATAGAGGTGGTAAATCGCGTCCCATCAGAGCGACATGTTCTAGATCAACAGGTTAAAATCGCATCTAAGTGTGGTGACGCGTTCCAATAAATCACGTATATCAAAGCAACGCGTTCAAGGTCAACATGTTCAAATCATGGCAGTGAGGGTGGACGCGATTCAACATGACCACTGTAAATAGCGTCCAGGTGTTAAGACGTGTTTTTGAAAATTTTCAATGAATGTGGTTAGTCATGCTACCACGTTCTAAATGTGTTCTCTATGAGAGTCGCGTTCTCAATCCAAACCATAAAATAATGAAAACAAAATATCTTGACTTTAGATCCTAAAATTGACGTTAAACATAAGATCATGATGCACAAAACTTGCATAAAATCGAAGCACTTATGTAAATGAACATATATGAATATCTAATTAAGTTTAAGTTGAGAGGAAACCTACCGATTTAAAAATTAAAGGAAGAAGAATAAAAATGAGAAAGAACCCTCTTCGAGCTCATATTCTCCCTTTGCTCACGCCCAACAACTTTGATTTGGATTTAGCTGGGATAAAACTTTACCATGTTTATAGGTTTGAACCTTCAATTAAATTATAATGAATTTAATCAAGAAATTCTATTTCATCAAACCTCCTTTGACGAAGAACAATCATTTCAACGCAGTAATTTAATTTTTCACCTAAATGACGTATGCAATGACATTTTAGACTAAATCAAGATTAGATTCGGACTAATAATTAATCTTCTCTCTAATTTCTACAGTGTCGCTATAATATTTTTACAATATTGTTACAGTATCGATAACTTTTCCTTCTCATAATTGAGTCGTAAATTCCGTCATTCGCATTATCACGTGAAATTAAAATTTATGTTAATATATTCGATACTTTATAGACCTGAAAAAGAATATTGTAAAGATTTTATTTATTTTCATCTTTCGTCGTTTCTACATATACGTGTATATATATTTCTAAGTTACTACAGCATCCCTCCCGTCATATCATTATTAGAGAGGTATCTTTTATGTAATTTTCATATAGTGATACGTGAATTTTATGTAATTGGTCAAACTCGATAATACTCGATCGAGTTGGATTGAAGTGTAGAGTCAAGTCAAACTCAAGTCGAACAATATCCAAACTAAATTCAGACAGAACGTTTCAACTGCAGTTGAATTAGACGCATCGAACCCAATTTGGTCGATTAGTTAACCTAATTTATATCTCTAGACGAAAACAAACGATCATCAAACAAATCCCATTCTAATCCTGACGTGGCTCGGCGACAGTCACAAGTTCCATTCTTTCCCTTGGATGGGGTGCATTCTGTTGTTCCCACTCCGTCGATTAGTTAACCTGCATCTCCAACCAAGACATCCGAACCCTGACTCTTCGAAAATGCAAGGGCCCGGGAGACACCTATTTGGTTAAAGAACCACGAAGAAGCACCACAACGCCTTCCCTTCGACCCCGCGGCCGTCCGCCTTCCAGGTAGTCGTCAAAAATCGGGTACCTGTGGACCCTGGCACATACATAGCCAATAAATAAAAGCCACGGTACCAAACAGGCATTCTAATTGGTCAGACGCTCGTGCCGGAGCCTGCAACGGGTGCGACCACGCTGCCTTTTAAAGGTCCCCACCCTCCACCAGCCCAACTACCATGGCTCTCGACCGCGAAGAATCAAAAAGAACGATGAAGACGGCGGAGATGGCCTCGGACCTCCGCCGCAGCGCCCCCTCAACCCTCCTCCTCTCCATGGCTCTGCTGCTCCGGGCGTGCTACGCCGGCGCCGGGAGCGGCGACCTCCACCCGCTCGTCCTCATCCCGGGCAACGGCGGGAACCAGCTGGAGGCCCGACTGACGGAGGAGTACAGGCCCTCCAGCATCTTCTGCCACCGGTGGGCTAGAAGGGGGGGCGGCGCAGGGGGGTGGTTCCGGCTGTGGTTCGACCCCAGCGTGGTGGTGGCGCCCTTCACCCGGTGCTTCGCGGAGCGGATGACGCTGCACTATCACCGGGAGCTGGACGACTACCGCAACGCCCCCGGGGTGGAGACCCGGGTCCCCCACTTCGGCTCTACCCTGGGCCTCCTCTACCTCGACCCGCATCTCAGGTGCGTGCGTTCTAAGTTGGGCCGTCCCGAAGCCAAGTTTGCACACTGGGCCGTGGAGGCCCATCTGCACCCACTGGGTAATAGCGAGTACTATAGCGAGTACTATTTATGAAAAACAATGTATTCACCTATATTTATTTATATTTTTTCTTCCACATTACTTACTAATGTCCTCGAATTCACAGAGCACCGCCATCTTCTGACTGGAAGTGACATTAACAGTGTTTTTTATTAAGAAGATAACATTCTTATCCTAACCAAGAATTTCTCACTGGTTTTTTTCTTTTTACTAAATCAACGCACACATTTGATATAATATACTTTTTTTATATTTCGCATTTAAAGCCAGGCACTGCCATAATTTAAAAAAAAGAAAGTTCTGGTTGCAGGCATATCACCGAATACATGGCGACCCTGGTGAGGTCTCTGGAAGCTATCGGCTACGAGGACGGCAGCAACCTCTTCGGCGCTCCCTACGACTTCCGCTACGGCTTGGCCGCCAAGGGCCACCCTTCCAAGGTCGGCACCGCCTACCTCCGCGACCTCAAGGACTTGGTCGAGCGCGCCACCGCCGCCAACGGCGGCAAGCCCGCGATCCTCCTCTCCCACAGCCTGGGCAGCCTCTTCGCCCTGCAGCTCCTCCTCCGCAACACCCCCGCCTGGCGGCGCCAGCACGTCAAGCACCTGGTGGCGCTGTCCCCGCCGTGGGGCGGCACCATGGTGGAGATGCTCACCTTCGCCTCCGGCTCCACCCCCGGGGTCCCCATCGTGGACCCCCTCCTGGTGCGGGGCGAGCAGCGGAGCTCCGAGAGCAACATGTGGCTGCTGCCGGCGCCCAGGACGTTCGGGGACAGCACCCTGGTGGTCACCCCGGGGAGGAACTACTCGGCGCTGGAGATGGCGGAGTTCCTGGAGGACATAGGCTTCGGGCAGGGCGTGGGGCCCTACAAGACCCGGACGCTGCCGCTGGTCGAGAGGCTGCCGGCGCCGGGGGTGGCGGTGACGTGCGTGGTGGGGACGGGGTTGAGGACGCCGGAGAAGCTGGTGTACGGGGAGGGAGGATTCGACAGGCAGCCGGAAGTGGTGTACGGGGACGGGGACGGGACGGTGAACCTGGCGAGCTTGGTGGCAGTGGAGGCCGAGTGGGCCGGGCTGGCCGAGCAAGCCGTGAAGGTGATCAGGTTGCCCGGCATCTCTCACACGGGTGTGCTCAAGGAGGAGGCTGCCATGACAGAGATAGTGAGTGAGATACATGGTATTAATTCCCCTGTTCTAGGTTCCATAACTTGTGGATCGGTTTATCAAGATCATCATTCATGAATGAAATGAACTCATCTTAAGACATCACATCTTCCTCATAATGGAGGTTCAAAAAACGAGTTTTGAACATTATTTAATCTATAGTTCTTGAGTTATATTCATGCAATCTATATATCTATCATGGCAATCCCCAAGAAAAACTTACATGAAAGATAGCACTGCTCTTTTTAAAGTGAACAAGGCTGAAGAGAGTTTTGACTTCGCCTATACTTGGACAGAGCTAGAACAACTCTCCCTCTAACCCATACCTAGGTGCCCCTTAGAATTAGTTTGAAGAATGGAGTTAAAAAATGGGCATACACTGTAAAAGTTAGAATTTACAATTACTAGAATTCACATTTAGATACAAAAGTTACTATCCAAATGCTGAAGCCTCCAAGGCCCTCCATCTGTGTTTTACCTTGAGATTATCACTTAAAGAGTTCTGTCAGTTAAATTCCCAAGCATGATATCTGCAACACAGAAACCTAGCAGTCATGAGTAGAAGAACAACCCGGGAACCCTGCAGGAAGTGTTTAAACAAGCCACTTGTGGGCGCGCTTTACTTGCCGAAATTTCACACAACGAACATCACATTTCACTGAAATATGACGCAAGTTACAGAACTATAAACAATGCGCCATACCAAAAACCTTGATCCGCCCAAAGCGAGGAGGGACAGATAACAAAAACTGAAGGAAGTTATGTGGCAAAAGCTCCATTAAAGGAGTACCCTTTAACCTCTCTGTCTCCCACTTTCTGTTGACCATTCTTAGGTTTCTTCCTGGTCGTCCTCCTCCTCGCCTTCTTCTTTAGCTCCAAACCCCCCTCCCATCTCGCACACCTTCTCCCAAACCCCCTCCGGCACGGGGACAACAGATAGCCTCGGCTGCCTGACCAGGCCGAAGTCTGCCATCCCCGGCTCCTCCTTGATCTCCTTCAGCCGCACGGGCCGCCTCATCTCCCCCACCGCCCTCACGTCCACCGCCCCGTCGCCACCGCCTCCGCCGGTGGCGTACCACGGCTTCACGACCTCGACCACCCCGACGACTCGGCGCTCGGCTGGGCGGGGACCCGAGTGGTAGAAGAAGCAGAGGTCGCCCTCCTCCATGGCCTTCATGTTCTTCTGCGCCTGCCGGTTCCGCACGCCGTCCCACTGCGCCACCCTGCCGCTGGAACGCTCTTGATCCTCCCACGACCACTCCCCGGGCTCCGTCTTCAGAAGCCAGTACCGCCGTCGCCGACCCATCTCCATCTCGCTCTCGCTCTCGCTCGCGCTCTTGTCTGTGCCTCTTCCTGCTCGCGAGTGGAAAATGGGGGGTGGTGGCTGGTGGCAACACGTGGTGGCGGGAAAAGGTGTGCCCTTTTTGGCGGGAAACGGTCCAGATGTGAACCGGAGCGGCCGGTTCACCCACTTCCACGTTTCAGCGAGCGACCCGAGGGCCGGCATTAGTGGATAGTGGGTCAGCAAAATCAGTCGTTGAACTTATGAAAAGCAGTGTACGCTCTGTAAAGTTAGACAACCTCCTTAACGTGTAGAACGTGATGGATTTGACAGGGTCGCCAAAGTCCAATACGAAGAACGGATGTGAATAATAATCAAAAAATTTTAAGACCGTGTTCGGGAAGATGTGTGATTATCGGTAGATTTTGAGGTAATAGTTTATGAAATATATAGATTCTATTTCAATGATTAAAATTTATTTTAAAAAAAAAATTTTTACCAAAAGTTGTTTTTAAATTTCAGAAACAAGTCATCTTATTATTCTTATCTCTCTTTAACTTTAGGAATTCACTGTTAAAATAGGAGACCAACTTTTTAAACATTAATCTGTTTATCTCTCGTAAATAATCTTCCAATGATTAGAAGTTATTTTCATAATCTATCTTATTGGAATTTCAAACGCGCGTTTAAGTATTAGTTTGAAAACTTAATAAAATTATGATTTTTTTAATCTTTTAGAGTGAGAATAATTTAATAAGAAGTAATTTTTAGAAGATTATGAAAATTATAGATTTGTTATCTTATCTCTCTCTAAAAAATAGATTATAATTTTTTGAATAATCTGATATGACATTTAAACATCGTTTGACAATTCAATAGGATTATGATTTTTTCATAATCTTTTAGGGCCACTTTGAAAATCGAATATAGGAAGTAGAATAATCACCCGATGAGAGAGAAAAGGTGGGGCATCACCTTTTCTCCTCACACACATACCCCTTTAAATGGGGCGGGATGGCGTATTCGAGCTCACCCCCTCGAATACGCCATCCCACTCCATTTTCAAACCGGGCCTTAGGACCCGTTTGGGAACCCACCTCATTTTACCAGTGTCAGAATAATCTCCTCATGGTCACTCATCTGCACACATGGAGGATTTGTAATCATTAAAAATCCCAGGAATCATCTGCACACTTGCTTCTGGGGATTCGTGTGTGCACCTGAGTTTTGTGTCTATAATCTCTCTCATCCAGATTTTTTGTTGGCTCAAAAGCCTAGACAAACCTAATACCATTTGTTATCATTTAAAGCATGTGAGAGATTTTTTGTCTTGAAATCCCTGTCGGGCATTTCCCAAGCGCGCCCTTAGAGTGAGAATAATCTAATGAAAAGGAGCTTTTGGGAGATTATGAAAAGTGGAGACTTTTCACCATCTCTCTCTTAAAATTTAGATTATGACTTTTGAATAATTTGATGTGACATTTAGACATTTGATGGAGTTTTGAATGGGTGAAGATTTCTAGGCCATAATCTATAGCCTATTGAGTTCTCAAACGCGCCCTAGACATTTGGGAGAGCTTTAACTGGGTGAAGATTTCTATGCCATAATCTATAGTCTATTGAGTTCTCAAACGCGCCCAAGTCCCGTTTGATTCGGAGATAAATTTTAAGGAGAATAGGAGTAATTCATTCCAAATTAATTTGTTCTTATTCTTATTCTCATGTATGTTTGGTGTGCAGGGGGAAAATATGATGATATCCTTATTATTAGTTTGGTAAAAAATAGAAATATAAATGAGAATAAGTACTGGAAAAAATTATTTTGTCCTTCTTATTGATTATGATTAGTGCTAATATTTCTCCTTAATGATTATAAGTAACACCAATATTATTAATTTTATTTAATATATTTATTTTTAATAATCATGATTAATACTAATATTGTTAATTCTAGTATGATTAATTCTCCGTTAGTAATAACAAGGTGGCTATAATTAATTATGTAATGATAATTATGTAATATGTTTAATAATTGACATAAATAAGATTAATTTACATGATTACTTAACATTAATAATTCTTCATTAGTAATAACAAGGTGGCTATTATTAATTATGTAATGATAATTATGTAATATGTTTAATAATTGACATAAATAAGATTATTTTACATGATTAATTAACACTAATAATATTAATTAGCATAATTGATTACTATTAATAACATTAATTATCGTAATAAGATTAAGCAACATTGTAATAATTAATTATTTAATAATAATCAAATAATATATTTATTAATTAGTACACATAAGATTAGTTAACATGATTAGTTAGCACTAATAATATTAATTAGCACTAATAAGATTAATTAATATCATTAATTAGTATTTATAATAACAATTAGCATAATTAATTATCACTAATAATATTAAATAACATAATAAGATTAAATAGCATTGTAATAATTAATTATTCAATAATAACTAAATAATATATTTATTAATTAGCACTAATAAAGTTAATTAGCATGATTAGTTAGCACTGATAAAATTAATTAATACAGTTAATTAACACTAATAAGATTGAGTAGCAATATATAATTGATTATTTAATGATAATTAAATAATATATTTATTGATTAACAATAATGAGATTAATTAACATGATTAAGTAACAGTAATATTATTAATTAACTTAAATAAGATGAATTATCTCTAATAATAGAGAGAGAAAATGGGGATAAGAAGCTGAGAATAAGTCATAAGGGTGGAATGACTTATCCCCGGTCTTAATCTCATTTTTAAGGATAACCCCGTTCTCCTTAACCCTCTTATTCATGTCGATTTTAACCATACCAAACGAATAATGAGGTTGAGATGGGGATATCCCCCTCTTATCCCCCAACCAAACGGGGCCTTAATTAGGGTCAGCTTGAAAATCAATTAGGGTGACTTATTCACGTCCCATCGCACGAATAAGTCATCTCACCCCAGTTAGGGAGGGATGGGTGTGAGGGCCAACTCTGGGGCCCTATTGTAATATCCCGGACCTTTCGGATCTTTGTTCGTGGGTCCCGGATCTGGTTTTCGGAGCGTCCGGCACTGTTATGTCCGAAATTTCGTTTCGGACATCTTTCGTGTTCGGATCGGCGCGATACGGAGTTGTTTCGGAGGCCCGGAGGCGTTCCGCGACTTTTCCGCGTGTGTTTTCCGATTCCCGGTGTGTGTTTTGGCTTTTTCTTCGGAAGCTAGCTGCGGGCGAACCGGGCGGTTCACCTGGGCACGAGTGGTACCGTTGCGATCGGTGCGTTCCGAGAATTCCGGAAATGTATTTTTCTATTTTTCGGTATTTTTTCGAAAAATCGGATTCCCTATATAATCACATTTCTTTTCTTTTTTCTTTTCCTCTTTCTCTTTCTTCTTCTTCCTCCCTTCTCTCCTGTGCGTTTCCACCGTGACCGCCCCCCTCTTCCGATGCTAGCCCCGGCGCCACCCCCTTCGGCTGCGGTTGTGGCGAGGCGACGACGTCGTGGCGTAGGCGGCGGTGTGGCGATCGCGGCGGTGTTCGGTGCTCGGTGAGGGCGTGGGGAGTTCGTGAAGCTTCAAGCGATTCTTGAGGATCGGCGGCGATCCGCCGCGTTTCGGGCAACCCCGAGGTAGGGTGACGTTCCTTAGCCTCTTGCTGTTCATTTCCGTGGGTTGTAGGCCGAGGGGAGGCCGAGAGGGGCTTGTTTGAGCATGCTTGGGGATTTTTTCATGTTTTGGGGAGAGTCGCCCGATCTATGGATTTGATGCATGAATTCGCGTTTTGATGGCCTAGAATCATGCTAGGGGTCCCCGGGGGCCTTCCCCTTTGATTTCCCCCTCTCTGGTGGAGGTATGGGGGCGTGGATGGTGTTTTTGGCCATTTCCCGCCGTTCTCGATTTTCCGAGATGATAGCGATCTACCAGTGGCCGCGTTCACTGGTAGCGGTCGGGTGGGGACCGCCTTCACCAAGGTTTTCGACCATTGGGGCTCGTTCTGTCGGCAGGCGGTCGCGGTCTTGCGACTGACCGCGACTGCTGGTGGCGGTCAGGGGACGACCGCTTTCACCATGGGGTCCGACACGGTCTTCGAGACAGTTTTTTGATCGTTGGAGTCTGGTCGCGATCTCCTCGAGACCGCTATCAGGTGAAGACGGTCATCAGGCGACCGCGTTCACGTTTCGCGCACCAGGGTGGTCGCGATCCCAGGAGGACCGCGACTAGGTGGTAGCGGTCCTGGGTCGACCGCGACCACTGGAGGTGGTCCTCCGGTGACCGCGACTCCCTTTCCTCGCCTATTCAAATCCCGGACGAGCTAGTCTCGGTCCCTGTGCTGACCCGTAGTCCGACTGATGCGGGGCATCATGTGGGGGCTACACATGGGGGCACCGTGGGGTCCCAGGAGGTGGTGATTCCGGATTGTGTCACCGTGCGTTAGTGTGGGTACAAGGAGCGTCCCTCGTACCTGTGATTGCGACGTTGTTTTCCGTGACTTGAGAGTCTAATCCTTCAGTGACCCTCCACTAGTCGTAGCCTACCAGTACGTGTGTGATGGTCGCACCAGGGAGTGGTGTACGGGTTGACCTTTAGAGACGGTTTGTGGACCGGTTACCGTTGGGCCCCACGTCTTGTAGCCAGAGTCCGGCTGAGGGGAAAACCGGTCAGAGGGCCAGACCAGGGATGCGTGGTCTGTGTCTGCACACGTGGTTGGGGGCGGTTGGACCCACGTCGACGGGCGTCACCCCAGCTAGTCACTTGTTTGTGATTACTTGTACGGTGTCTGCGCCTCGGGTAGGACCTACCACGTCAGGCGGTTCACTTGGGGTGCGGTGTAAGACGTCAGGGGACGCCACCGGCTGTGCTTCTAGTGGGTGGTACTCCTGTCAAGTATGGAGTGACAGACTGTCAGTCGTGTATTTCCGACCTTCGGGTTTTGTCGGGTTGGCCGTTGAGCTTCGGTCTTCTTACCGTGGCACGGGTGTCGGTTTGCGTGCCATGGGACCTTTGTTCTGTAGAGTACAGGGCTTTCTTTTCCGAGGTACTCTCCTACCGCTAGTGTAGTGGTTTCTCGTTTTACGAGGTAGGGTTCGAGTGATCCCTATTGAGTCTTATTCCGAGACTCATTCCCTGCGTGTTTTCACCGTGTTTCAAGTGAGGCACCTCCCCAGGGGAGCGCGTCTGGGGTGCAGCTTGGTGCGGGTGCCCAGAGATAGTGCCAGAGGTCAGAGCCGGGGTATGTCCCGTGTAGCTGTACTTTTCTTTCTTGTCACTGTACTAGCTGTGGACTACTGTTGCTGTTGTTGTTATTTTATATTGTGGACCATGTAAAATGTTAATTTATTTCCTGCTTAATATTATAACTATTTAATTCCTGTAATTATTTGTGATACTTGTGTAGTCTCCACACCATCCTTTTAACCCTTCCGAGTCTTCGGGCTCGTGGGTGGCGGTGCGAGTCTCGGTTATCGGGCCTTCCCGGTAATCGGATTCTCGGGTCGTTAAAGCTGGTATCAGAGCGCGGTTGTGGAATTACATGAGAATCATAGGTAATTGTAGTGGTCCACTAGTCCACAGCGATGATGTACAGGTGACGCTGGCATTGGGCATTATGTGTTTTTCTTGACCTTGCCGTTTTCGTGTTTTCTGTCTTTTGCTTCAGGAGCGAGTATGGCGCCGAGACGGAGCTCTCGCTCTCAGCAGGGGTAGTCGGCTGGAGGTCAGGAGATCCAGCAGGGGGTACAGAGGGACCAGGAGGAGCATAGTAGAGCGCCACGGGGGGCTACCGAGGCCGCGGATACTGCGAGAGTTCCGGGGACCGAGGATTTCTTCCGTGGCATGTACCAGCTTATGTCTCAGCAGTTCGGCGGAGAGGCCGGTGAGGGCTCGTCAGCTAGGGGTGGGTCAGGCCGAGCAGTGAGGGACTTCATGCAGTTCCATCCACCTTACTTCAGCGGCCAGGCAGACCCTGATGCAGCTCGCGATTGGCTTGATGAGATGGAGCGGGTGTTCAGTTCTGCGAAGAGTGCTGCCGAGGACAGAGTGGTGTTGGCCTACAACCAGTTGCAGGGTACGGCTCGGAGGTGGTGGTCTTCCGAGTGGAAGACGTCTTTTCAGCTTCGTCCACTTGAGCAGATCGAGTGGGATGATTTCGTCAGTGCTTTCGAGCGTACGTACTGTCCAGATATTGTTGCTACGCAGCGGATGCGGGAGTTTCTGGAGCTAGTGCAGGACGACATGTCCGTGTTGCAGTACAGGGTCCGATTTGTCGAGCTGGGTCGGTATGCACCTCACATCATGGAGCATGAAAGGGTGAGGACCACGCAGTTTGTGCAGGGCCTGAGGCTGGAGCTGAGGCACCATTTGATTGCGAACGGGGCCACTGATCTAGAGACAGTATCTCGTGTTACGGTTTCTTTGGAGATGGATATGCAGAGGACTCGAGGACCGATCAGCGAGGGGCAGTCCTTGTCAGGTCGCAGCCAGCAGTCGGCTACCCAGCAGCAGGGTTTCTTCCAGCATGCGTCGGGTGGTTCAGGAGTACCGGCATCGGCAGCTTCGGTGACAGGATCTGCGTCCTTTAGCACGAAGGTCAAGAAGTTCTTCAAGAAAGGGTTCGGCAATAAGAAGTCCAAGGACCAGGGGCAAGCTTCATCGGGCAGTGTACAGCAGCCGGTTCCTTTGCAACGCCAGGGATCAGTGGGTGGATCGTGAGGACCTTGTCCACGGTGTGGCGGGACCCACCCAGGCAGGCAGTGCACGGCGCCGATCGTCTGTTTTCGGTGTGACCAGCCAGGGCATATGGCGCGTGACTGTCCTCAGAGGCCGCCGCAGCAGCAGTTTCCTCAGCAGCAGCAGGTTCCCCAGCAGCAGAGGCAGCAGCAGCAGCAGCAAGGACAATATCCGCCGCTACCCAGGTCAGCTAGCGTGGGAGGCAGGCAGAGAGCTCGGGGCCAGATCACGCACATGACCAGGGCAGAGGCAGTGGCGTCGTAGCTCGTGGAAGGTACCGTTCAGATTTTAGGTTGTGCGGCTCGGGTTTTATTTGATTCTGGCGCGTCTCATTCGTTTATTTCGGAGGATTTCGCGTCGAGCGTCGAGGAGCCGGTGACCCAGTTGTCCTGTGATTTGGCAGTGGAGTTGCCTTCGGGTGACTTTATGATCACTCCGTATCGCTTCGATCAGGTTCCGATTTGGATCGATGGGCGGAGTATGCCAGGCAGGTTGTATGCGTTGCAGCTTCGGGATTATGATGTGATTCTAGGCATGGATTGGCTCGAGACCCATGGAGCGGTGGTGGATTGTGGAATGAAGAGGGTCTACTTCCAGCATCCGAGCAAGAGGACCTTCTATTTCCAAGGTATCCGTTCCGCCTCTTCTCGATTCCTTATCTCTGCTATTCGAGCCCGTCGATTGCTTGATTCAGGTTGTCAGAGTTTTCTCGCGTCAGTGATTGTGTCTGACCGGATGGAGCCGGATGTCTAGGACATTGCGGTGGTGTGCGAGTTTCCCGACATTTTTCCCAAGGAGTTGCCTGGATTACCTCCGCAGCGGGAGATCGATTTCGTGATCGAGGTTGTGCCTGGTACGGGACCTTTGGCGAAGGCTCCCTACCGTATGGCCCCCGCTGAGTTGAGGGAGTTGAGGGCGCAGTTGCAGGAACTGTTGGCCAAGGGGTACGTTCGTCCTAGCTTTTCCTATTGGGGTGCGCCCGTGTTGTTCGTGAAGAAGAAGGACGGTAGTCTGCGGCTGTGCATTGACTATCGGCAGCTGAATGAAGTGACCATTAAGAACAAGTATCCGTTGCCACGGATTGATGATTTGTTCGACCAGCTTCAGTCTGCGCGAGTGTTCTCGCGGATTGATTTGCGGTCCGGTTACTATCAGCTGAGAATTCGTGAGTCCGATGTGGAGAAGACTACTTTCAGTACGAGGTACGGGCATTATGAGTTTTTGGTAATGCCGTTCGGGCTCACCAATGTCCCAGCAGCCTTCATGGACTTGATGCAGAGGGTGTTTCATCTGTATTTGGACCAGTTCGTGGTCATCTTCGTGGATGACATCCTTGTTTATTCGCGGTCTGCTGAGGAGCATGCGTACCATTTGGGTGTGGTGCTGCAGACGTTGCGAGATCACCAGTTGTATGCGAAGCTCAGCGAGTGCGAGTTTTGGCTCAGCGAGGTGCACTTTCTGGGACACGTGATTTCTGGTGATGGCATTTCCGTGGACCCCGCCAAGGTCGAGGCAGTAATGCAGTGGCCGCGGCCGAGGTCGGTGACGGAGATCCGGAGTTTCTTGGGGCTTGCGAGTTATTATCGCCGGTTTATCCAGGATTTTTCTCGCATTGCGACCCCGATGACTAGACTCACGCGGAAGGATGTGCCTTTCGTCTGGTCCGAGAAGTGTGAGCAGAGCTTCAGGGAACTGAAGAGATTGCTCACCTCGGCTCCAGTGTTGATTTTGCCTTCTAGATCGGGAGGTTTCGTGGTGTGTACAGATGCTTCCGGGGTCGGATTGGGTGATGTTCTGATGCAGCATGGTAGAGTGGTGGCTTATGCATTTCGGCAGCTAAAGCTCCACGAGGAGAACTACCCTACCCATGACCTTGAGTTGGCGGCGGTGATCTTTGCGCTGAAGATCTGGAGACATTATCTGTACGGCGAAAAGTTCGAGGTGTTTACTGACCATCAGAGTTTGAGGTATGTGTTCTCGCAGAGAGATCTGAACCTCAGGCAAAGGCGCTGGTTGGAGTTCATGAAGGATTATGACTTCACCATGTCTTATCAGCCGGGCAGGATGAATGTCGTTGCTGATGTCTTGAGTCGGAAGGTGGCTGTCAGTACCTTGATGTTGAGGAAGTGGAGGCTCTGGGAACAAGTGCCCGAGGTATCTTTTAGGCTCAAGATTCCCCAGGAGCCAGGGTTGGCAGTGCTTGCGAGTCTAACTGTCACTCCTGCTATCCGGCGTCAGGTGACAGAGGCTCAGCATGCGGACCCTGAGTTGCCCCGGATTCTGGCTATGGCTGACGTAGAGCTTGGCGAGGACGGTGCTGTGAGGTTTCGTGGCAGGCTGTACGTCCTAGCGGAGGAGCAGGTTCGTCGTGTGGTGTTACGCGAGACTCATGGGAGCATGTACACTGTACACCCGGGTGCGACGAAGATGTATCGGAACTTGCGGAGGCAGTTCTGGTGGCCTGGCACGAAGAGAGATGTCGCAGAGTTTGTGGCCAGGTGCCTGATCTGTCAGCAGGTGAAGGCGGAGCATCAGCGACCAGGAGGTACTCTCCAGCCCTTGGATGTTCCTGCTTGGAAGTGGGACCATGTGACCACGGATTTCGTGGTGGGATTACCGAGGACCCCGAGTGGGCAGGACAGTATTTGGTTGCTGGTGGATCGGCTGACGAAGGTGACGCGGTTGTTACCGGTCAAAGTCAGCTGGAGCGTGTCCAAGTTGGCTCGTCTTTATGTGGAGCGGATCGTGCCGTTGCATGGGTTCCCATTTCGATCGTGTCAGATCGGGATCCGCGCTTCACTTCTGGATTCTGGAGGAGTTTCCAGCGAGCTCTTGGCACGGAGTTGGCATTTAGCTCGGCGTATCATCCTCAGTCAGATGGTCAGTCTGAGAGGACCATTCAGACCTTGGAGGACATGCTGAGATCCTGCTGCCTGGAGTGGCAGGGGAGTTGGATTCATCACCTACCGTTGGTGGAGTTTGCCTATAACAACAGCTATCATTCGAGCATCGGTATGGCTCCTTATGAGGCATTGTATGGGCGTCCTTGTCGGACTCCACTTGATTGGTTTGAGGTGGGTGAGCGTGTTTTGACGGGACCGGAATTGGTGCAGCAATGTGTGGACGTTGTGCACCTGGTTCGTCAGAACATGTTGGCGGCCCAGAGTCGGCAGAAGAGCTATGCTGACCGTAGGAGGCAGCCTCTCGAGTTCGCCGTGGGCGATCATGTGTTCTTGAGAGTTTCTCCGATGAAGGGGGTGATGCGTTATGGACGGCGTGGGAAGCTGAGTCCCCGCTATATTGGTCCTTTCGCGATTGTGGAGCACATCGGTGAGGTTGCTTACCGGTTGCAGTTACCTCCTGAGTTGGCGTCGGTGCATGACGTGTTCCATGTCTCGATGTTGCAGAAGTATATGCCCGACGACTCTCATGTGCTCAAGTTTTCCGTTTGGCCTGAGGTGACTCCAGATCTTTCTCTCTCAGAGTTTTCGATCCGCGTGGAGGATAGGCGAGAGCAGCGCCTGCGGAACAAGGTCATTCCCTTGGTAAAGGTCGTGTGGCAACGACACTCTGGTGGTGAGACTTCGTGGGAACGTGAGGACGAGATGCGTCAGCAGTTCCCTTACCTGTTTGAGTGAGTCTTCCTCTTCTTTCCCCTTGGGTTGTTCTCAATTTCGAGGACGAAATTCCTTAAGGGGGAGGGCTGTAATATCCCGGACCTTTCGGATCTTTCTTCGTGGGTTCCGGATCTGGTTTTTGGAGCGTTTGATGCTGTTGTGCCCGAAATTTCGTTTCAGACATCTTTTGTGTTCGGATCGGCACGATCCGGAGTTGTTTCGGAGGCCCGGAGGCGTTCCGCGGCTTTTTCGCGTGTATTTTCCGATTCCCGGTGTGTGTTTCGGCATTTTCTTCGGAAGCTCGCTGCGGGCGAACCGGGCGGTTCACCCGGGCACGAGTGGTACCGTTGCGATCGGTGCGTTCCGAAGATTCCGGAAATGTATTTTTTCTATTTTTCGGTATTTTTCCGAAAAATCGGATTTCCTATATAATCCCATTTCTTTTCTTTTTCTTTTTCCTTTTCCTCTTTCTCTTTCTTCTTCTTCCTCCCTTCTCTCCCGTGCGTTTCCACCGTGACCGCCCCCCTCTTCCGGTGCTAGCCCCGGCGCCACCCCCTTCGGCTGCGGTTGCGGCGAGGCGACGACGTCGTGGCGTAGGCGGCGGTGTGGCGATCGCGGCGGTATTCGGTGCTCGGTGAGGGCGTGGGGAGTTCGTGAAGCTTCAAGCGATTCTTGAGGATCGGCGGTGATCCGCCGCGTTTCGGGCAACCCCGATGTAGGGTGACGTTCCTTAGCCTCTTGCCGTTCATTTCCCTGGGTTGTAGGCCGAGGGGAGACCGAGAGGGGCTTGTTTGAGCATGCTTGGGGGTTTTTCCATGTTTTGGGGAGAGTCGCCCGCTCTATGGATTTGATGCATGAATTCACGTTTTGATGGCCTAGAATCATGCTAGGGGTCCCCGGGGGCCTTCCCCTATGATTTCCACCTCTCCGGTGGAGGTATGGGGGCGTGGATGGTGTTTTTGGCCGTTTCCTGCCGTCCTCGATTTTCCGAGATGATAGCGGTCTACCAGTGGCCGCGTTCACTGGTAGCGGTCGGGTGGGGACCGCCTTCACCAAGGTTTTCGACCGTTGGGGCTCGTTCTGTCGGCAGGCGGTCACGGTCTTGCGACTGACCGTGACTGCTGGTGGCGGTCAGGGGACGACCGCTTTCACCATGGGGTTTCGGCACGGTCTTCGAGATGGTTTTTTGACTGTTGGAGTCTGGTCGCGGTCTCCTGGAGACCGCTATCAGGTGAAGACGGTCATCAGGCGACCGCATTCACGTTTCGCGCACCAGGGTGGTCGCGGTCCCAGGAGGACCGCGACTAGGTGGTAGCGGTCCTGGGTTTGACCGCGACCACTGGAGGCGGTCCTCCGGTGACCGCGACTCCCTTTCCTCGCTGATTCAAATCCCGGACGAGTTAGTCTCGGTCCCTGTGCTGACCCGTAGTCCGACTGATGCGAGGCATCATGTGGGGGCTACACAAGGGGGCATCGTGGGGTCCCGGGAGGTGGTGATTTCGGATTGTGTCACCGTGCGTTAGTGTGGGTACAAGGAGCGTCCCTCGTACATGTGGTTGCGACGTTATTTTCCGTGAGTTGAGAGTCTACTCCTTCAGTGACCCTCCACTAGTCGTAGCCTACCAGTACGCGTGTGCTGGTCGCACCAGGGAGTGGTGTACGGGCTGACCTTTAGAGACGGTTTGTGGACCGATTACCGTTGGGCCCCACGTCTTGCAGCCAGAGTCCGGCTGAGGGGAAAACCGGTCAGAGGGCCAGACCAGGGACGCTCGGTCTGTGTGTGCACACGTGGTTGGGGGCGGTTAGACCCACGTCGACGAGCGTGACCCCAGCTAGTCACTTGTTTGTGGTTACTTGTACGGTGTTTGCGCCTCGGGTAGGACCTACCACGTCAGGCGGTTCACCTGCGGCGCGGTGTAAGACGTCAGGGGACGCCACCGGCTGTGCTTCTAGTGGGCGGTACTCCTGTCGAGTACGGAGTGTCAGACTGTCAGTCATGTATTTTTGACCTTCGGGTTTTGTCGGGTTGGCCGTTGAGCTTCGGTCTTCTTACCGTGGCACGGGTGTCAGTTTGCGTGCCATGGGACCTTTGTTCTATAGCGTACAGGGCTTTCTTTTCCGAGGTACTCTCCTACCGCTAGTGTAGTGATTTTTCATTTTACGAGTTAGGGTTCGAGTGATCCCTACTGAGTCTTGTTCCGAGACTCATTCCCTGCGTGTTTTCACCGTGTTTCAGGTGAGGCACCGCCCCAGGGGAGCGCGTCTGGGGTGCAGCGTGGTGCGGGTGCCCAGAGGTAGTGCCAGAGGTCAGAGCCGGGGTATGCCCCGTGTAGCTGTACTTTTCTTTCTTGTCACTGTACTAGTTGTGGACTACTGTTGCTGTTGTTGTTATTTTATATTGTGGACCATGTAAAATGTTAATTTATTTCCTGCTTAATATTATAACTGTTTAATTCCTGCAATTATTTGTGATACTTGTGTAGTCTCCACACCATCCTTTTAACCCTTTCAAGTCTTCAGGCTCGTGGGTGGCAGTGCGAGTCTCGGGTTATCGGGCCTTCCCGGTAATCGGATTCTCGGGTCGTTACACCCATAGTTTTCTCTCACATCAATTTGTTATTCGTACGGTGATAACCCGAAAACAAAGGTGTCCTTAAGGTAAATTTGTTAACCGGGTACGGTTAACATAAGTGTAACGCCCCGAGAATCCGATTACCGGGAAGGCCCGATAACCCGAGACTCGAATCGCCGCCCACGAGCCGGGAGGGCTCGAAAGAGCTAAAAGGAGTGTGGAGGCACAAGAAATAGGAAATAAAGCAGGACAATAATTAACAGAAATAAATAAACAACTACAGCTACAATAGAGTCCAATCCAACAGAAAGTAGAGTCGAAAGCAGTAAAAACGTACCACATGCCGAGTGAACACTCGGCCCGGCGAGTTGGCAGCTGAGAACCTCCGCACCGCGCCCTCGAACCTCGAGGAAGAAGAACTGTCTCACCTAAAAAGTAGGGAATGAGTCTCCAAAACAGAGACTCGGCAGGGATCCCGCGGAACCTCAACCGGAAACAACGGCGGTAGCAGAAAGGAAGGCTACAAGAGCAACCGCAACAGCAGGAACAGTAAACCCGGTGACCGGTCGAAGCCCGGCACTACAACTACTCCTACTGTACCAGAAACACACCCCGATCTCGCAGTCGAGGCTACCGAACTGCACTAGTACCGCTTACCGAAGTAAAAACCCACGGCAACCACGCCGTAGAGGCCTGTCTCCCCGGACACGGCCGACCTGGACACACAGTCCAAAGTGCAACCCCGACCATCCGGTCGCGGGTACCAAACAACAAGACGCAACTTCGGTAAAGCCACTAGCACTAGTCTCACGACGCAAGAGCCGACATACGTGCCACGGTGAAACACCTGGAACTCAACGGTCAACGCGGCCGAAACCCGAAGGTCGAAGTTACAAGGAAACTGATAGTCTGTCACTCTCTGTCCAGAACAGGAGTACCTCCCACTAGAAGCAAGGCCGAATGCATCCACTGACGTCTTAGTCCGCATCTCAGGTGTCTCCCTCTGGCCCAGCGGGAACTGAGACACCGTACAAGTAACCACAAACAAGTGACTAGCTGGGGTCACGCCCGTCGACGTGGGTCCAACCGCCCCCAACCACGTGTGCACACACAGACCGTGTGTAACGACCCGAGAATCCGATTACCGGGAAGGCCCGATAACCCGAGACTCGTACCGCCACCCACGAGCCCGAAGACTCGGAAGGGTTAAAAGGATGGTGTGGAAACTACACAAGCATCATAAATAATTGCAGAAATTAAACAGTTATAATATTAAGCAGGAAATAAATTAACATTTTACATGGTCCACAATAAGAAACAATAACAGCGACAGTAGTCCACGACTAGTACAGTGACAAGAAAGGAAAGTACAGCTACACGGGGCATACCCCGGCTCTGACCTCTGGCACTACCTCTGGGCACCCGCACCACGCTGCGCTCCTGACGCGCTCCCCGAAGGTGGCGTCTCACCTGAAACACGGTGAAAACACGCAGGGAATGAGTCTCGGAACAAGACTCAGTAGGGATCACTCGAACCCTACCTCGGAAAATGAGAAGCCACTACACTAGCGGTAGGAGAGTACCTCAGAAAGGAAAGCCTTGTACTCTACAGAACTAGACCCTACGGCACGCAAACCGACACACGTGTCACGGTACGAGAAGACCGAAACCAACGGTCGAACCGTAAAACCCGAAGGTCGGAAACACACGACTGACAGTCTGACACTCCGTACTCGACAGGAGTACCACCCACTAGAAGCACAGCCGGTAGCGTCTCCTGACGTCTTACACCGCACCGCAGGTGAACCGCCTGACGTGGTAGGTCCTACCCGAGGCGCAAATACCGTACAAGTAACTCATAACAAGTGACTAGCTGGGGTCACGCCCGTCGACGTGCGTCCACAGTCCCCAACCACGTGTGCACACACAGACCACGCGTCCTAGGTCTGGCCCTCTGACCGGTTTTCCCCCGCAGTTGGACTCTGGCTAAGACGAGAGGCCTACGGTAACCGGTCCACAAACCGTCTCGAAAGGTGGGTGCCCGTACACCACTCCCAGGTGAGACCAGCACCTCGTACTGGTGGGCTACGACTAGTGGAGGGTCACTGAAGGAGTAGACTCTCGAGTCAACGGAAAACGACGTCCGAAACCGACGACGTGTGGGAATCACCCCACGCACCAGCCCCGTCGCACGGTGGCCACAGTCGGAGAAAACGGACACACCGCCCACAGCCAAACTCATGACCAAGGCAAAAGGAACCTCCAGACACCAAAGACACGGTCACGGAACTCCACGGGATGTCCAGGACACACACACAGCCCAAGAGAGACACCCGACAGAAGGACAGGTCGCGCTAGGGATACCCAGCGCGACACGGAAGAACGCGCTAGGGAACCCTAGCGCAACAGAGAAGGTCGCGCTAGGTCTCCCTAGCGCGACAGGGACCATCGCGCTAGGGAACCCTAGCGCGACAAGGACCATCGCGCTAGGTCCTCCTAGCGCGACAAGGATAATCGCGCTAGGACCCCATAGCGCGACACGAACCGCCCTACTGTTCATCTTCTCCGATGAACGCGCTCGGTCGGGACAGCGCGACCTCCAAGAACGCGCTACTGGAGTATAGCGCGTTCTCAGTCCGCGGGCGAAAACGGTAGAAACGCCCAAAAATTCTAACCACGCCCCCATGCCTCCATAGGAGAGGGGGAAAACAAAGGGGAAGACCCCTGGGGACCCCTAGCATGATTCTAGGCTATCAAAACACGAAATCATGCATCAAATCCATAGATCGGGCGAGCTCTCCCCAAATCATGGAAAAACCCAAAAACGCTCAAACGATCCCCTCTCGGCCTCCCTGCGGCCTATAAATCGCGGAAAAGATCGACATGAGGCTAAGGAACGTCACCCTACCTCAATGGAGCGAATGCTCCGCCGAATCGATCACGAATCACGAAAAATGCTCGAAGCTTCACGAACTCCCCACGCTTCCCACGCTTGCCGCACGCCCACGAGATCGCCTCACCGCTGCCCACACGTCCGCGCCGTCGCCCCGTCGCCGTCCGTAGCCGGAGAGGGGTTCGCCGCGTCCGAATGGGAGAGAGGGAGAGAGGAGGGTGTCACAGTGGGAAGAAACGGAGGAAGAGGAAGGAGAAGAAAGAGAAAGGAGAAAAGAAAAAGAAAAAGAATTAGGGCTTTTTAGAAAATCTGAATTTTTGGAAAAATACCAGAAAATAGATAAATACATTTCCGGAATCCTCGGAACGCACCGATCGCAACGGTACCACTCGTGCCCGGGTGGACAGCCCGGTTCGCCTGCAGCGAGCTTCCGAAGAAAAAGCCGAAACACACACCGGAAATCAGAAAACGCACGCGGAAAAGCCGCGGAACGCCTCCGGGCCTCCGAAACAACTCCGGATCACGCCGATCCGAACACGAAAGATGTCCGAAACGGAAATTCGAACACAACAGAGCCGGACGCTCCGAAAACCAGATCCGGGACCCACGAAGAAGGATCCGAAAGGTCCGGGATATTACAGCCCTCCCCCCTTAAGGAATTTCGTCCTCGAAATTGAGAACAACCCAAGGGGAAAGAAGAGGAAGACTCACTCAAACAGATACGAGAACTGCTGGCGCATCTCATCCTCACGTTCCCAAGAAGCCTCACCACCGGAGTGTCGTTGCCACACGACCTTTACCAAGGGAATGACCTTGTTCCGTAGGCGCTGCTCTCGCCTATCCTCCACGCGGATCGGAAACTCTGGGAGAGAAAGATCTGGAGTCACCTCAGGCCAAACGGAAAACTCGAGCACATGAGAGTCATCGGGCATATACTTCCGCAACATCGAGATGTGGAACACGTCATGCACCGACGCCAATTCAGAGGGTAACTGCAACCGGTAAGCAACCTCACCGATGCGCTCCACAATCGCGAAAGGACCAATATAGCGGGGACTCAGCTTCCCACGCCGTCCAAAACGCATCACCCCCTTCATCGGAGAAACTCTCAAAAACACATGATCGCCCACGGCGAACTCGAGAGGCTGCCGCCTACGGTCAGCATAGCTCTTCTGCCGACTCTGGGCCGCCAACATGTTTTGACGAACCAGGTGCACCACATCCACGCATTGCTGCACCAATTCCGGTCCCGTCAAAACACGCTCACCCACCTCAAACCAATCAAGTGGAGTCCGACAAGGACGCCCATATAACGCCTCATAAGGAGCCATACCGATGCTCGAATGATAGCTGTTGTTATAGGCAAACTCCACCAACGGTAGGTGATGAATCCAACTCCCCTGCCACTCCAGGCAGCAGGATCTCAGCATGTCCTCCAAAGTCTGAATGGTCCTCTCGGACTGACCATCTGACTGAGGATGATACGCCGAGCTAAATGCCAACTCCGTGCCAAGAGCTCGCTGGAAACTCCTCCAGAATCCAGAAGTGAAGCGCGGATCCCGATCCGACACGATCGAAATGGGAATCCCATGCAACGGCACGATCCGCTCCACATAGAATCGAGCCAACTTAGACACGCTCCAGCTGACCTTGACCGGTAATAACCGCGTCACCTTCGTCAGCCGATCCACCAGCAACCAAATACTGTCCTGCCCACTCGGGGTCCTCGGCAACCCCACCACAAAATCCGTGGTCACATGGTCCCACTTCCACGCAGGAACATCCAAGGGCTGGAGAGTACCTCCTGGTCGCTGATGCTCTGCCTTCACCTGCTGACAGATCAGGCACCTGGCCACAAACTCTGCGACATCTCTCTTCATGCCAGGCCACCAAAACTGCCTCCGCAAGTTCCGATACATCTTCGTCGCACCCAGGTGCACAGTGTACCTGCTCCCATGAGCCTCGCGTAACACCGCACGACGAACCTGCTCCTCGGCTGGGACGTACAGCCTGCCACGAAACCTCGCAGCACCGTCCTCGCCAAGTTCCACATCAGCCATCGCCAGAATCCGGGGCAACTCCGGGTCCGCGTGCTGAGCCTCTGTCACCTGACGACGTATAGCAGGAGTGACAGTCAGACTCGCAAGCACAGCCAACCCTGGCTCCTGGGGAATCTTGAGCCTGAAAGAAACTTCGGGCACTTGTTCCCAGAGCCTCCACTTCCTCAACATCAAGGTACTGACCGCCACCTTCCGACTCAAGACATCAGCAACGACATTCATCCTGCCCGGCTGATAAGACAGGGCGAAGTCATAGTCCTTCATGAACTCCATCCAACGCCTTTGTCTGAGGTTCAGATCTCTCTGCGAGAACACATACCTCAAACTCTGATGGTCAGTAAACACCTCAAACTTCTCACCGTACAGATAATGCCTCCAGATCTTCAGCGCGAAGATCACCGCCGCCAACTCAAGATTATGGGTAGGGTAGTTCTCCTCATGGGACTTTAGCTGCCGAGATGCATAAGCCACCACTCTACCATGCTGCATCAGAACAGCACCCAATCCGACGCCGGAAGCATCTGTACACACCACGAAACCTCCCGATCCAGATGGTAAAACCAACACCGGAGCCGAGGTGAGCAATCTCTTCAGTTCCCTGAAGCTCTGCTCACACTCCTCGGACCAGACGAAAGGCACATCCTTCTGCGTGAGCCTCCTCATCGGGGTCGCAATGCGAGAAAAATCCTGGATAAACCGGCGATAATAACCCGCAAGCCCCAAAAAACTCCAGATTTCCGTCACCGACCTCGGCCTCGGCCACTGCATCACAGCCTCGACCTTGGCGGGATCCACGGAAATGCCATCACCAGAAATCACGTGCCCCAGAAAGTGCACCTCGCTGAGCCAAAACTCGCACTTGCTGAGTTTCGCATACAACTGGTGATCTCGCAACGTCTGCAGCACCACACTCAAATGGTACGCATGCTCCTCAGCAGACTGCGAATAAACAAGGATGTCGTCTACGAAGATGACCACGAACTGGTCCAAATATGGATGAAACACCCTCTGCATCAAGTCCATGAAGGCTGCTAGGGCATTGGTGAGCCCAAACGGCATCACCAAGAACCCATAATGCCCGTACCTCGTACTGAATGCAGTCTTCTCCACATCGGACTCGCGAATTCTCAGCTGATAGTAACCGGACCACAAATCAATCCGCGAGAACACTCGCGCAGACTGCAGCTGGTCGAACAAATCATCAATCCGCAGCAACTGATACTTGTGCTTAATGGTCACTTCATTCAGCTGTCGATAGTCAATGCACAACCGCAGACTACCGTCCTTCTTCTTCACAAACAACACGGGTGCACCCCAAGGGGAAAAGCTAGGACGAGCATACCCCTTGGCCAGCAGTTCCTGCAACTGCGCCCTCAACTCCCTCAACTCAGCGGGGGCCATGCGGTAGGGAGCCTTCGCCAAAGGTCCCGTACCAGGCACAACCTCGATCACGAAATCGATCTCCCGCTGCGGAGGTAATCCAGGCAACTCCTCAGGAAAAACGTCGGGAAACTCGCACACCACCGGAATGTCCTCGACATCCGGCTCCATCCGGTCAGACACAACCACAGACGCGAGAAAACCCCGACAACCTGAATCAAGCAATCGACGGGCTCGAATAGCAGAGATAAGGAATCGATAAGAGGCGGAACGGATACCTTGGAAATAGAAGGTCCTCTTGCTCGGATGCTGGAAGTAAACCATCTTCATTTCACAATCCACCACCGCTCCATGTGTCTCGAGCCAATCCATGCCTAGAATCACGTCGTAATCCCGAAGCTGCAATGCATACAACCTGCCTGGCATACTCCGCCCATCGATCCACACCGGAACCTGGTCGAAGCAATACGGAGTGACCATAAAGTCACCTAAAGGCAACTCCACTGCCAAATCACAGGACAACTGGGTCACCGGCTCCTCAACGCTCGACGCGAAATCCTCCGAAATAAACGAATGAGACGCGCCAGAATCGAACAAAACCCGAGCCGCACAACCCAAAATCTGAACGGTACCTTCCACGAGCTGCGACGCCACTGCCTCTGCCCTGGTCAAGTGCGTGATCTGGCCTCGAGCCCTCTGCCTGCCTCCCACGCTAGCTGACCTGGGTAGCGGCGGATACTGTCCCTGCTGCTGCTGCTGCTGCCTCTGCTGCTGGGCAACCTGCTGCTGCTGAGGAAACTGCTGCTGCGGCGGCCTCTGAGGACAGTCACGCGCCATATGCCCTGGCTGGTCACACCGAAAGCAGATAATCGGCGCCGTGCACTGCCTGCCTGGGTGGGTACCACCACACCGTGGACAAGGTCCTCGCGATCCACCCACTGATCCCTGACGCTGAAAAGGTATCGGCTGCTGTACACTGCCCGATGAAGCCTGCCCCTGATCCTTGTGCTTCTTACGGAAATTCTTCTTCAAGAACTTCTTGACCTTCGAGCCGAAGGACGCAGATCCTGCCACTGACGCTGCCGGTGCCGGCACTCCTGAACCACCCGACGCATGCTGGAAGAAATCCTGCTGCTGGGTAGCCGACTGCTGGCTGCGACCTGACAAAGACTGCCCCTGGCTGACCAGTCCTCGAGTCCTCTGCATATCCATCTCCAAAGAAATCGCAACACGAGACGCTGTCTCTAGATCAGTGGCCCCATTCGTGATCAAATGGTGTCTCAGCTCCAGTCTCAAGCCCTGCACAAACTGCGCGGTCCTCACCCTCTCATGCTCCATGATATGAGGTGCATACTGACCCAGCTCGACAAATCGGGCCCTGTACTGCAGCACGGACATGTCACCCTGCACCAGCTCCAGAAACTCTCGCATCCGCTGCGTGGCAACAACATCTGGACAGTACGTACGCTCGAAAGCACTGACAAAGTCATCCCACTCGATCTGCTCAAGTGGACGAAGCTGAAAGGACGTCTTCCACTCGGAAGACCACCACCTCAGAGCTGTACCCTGCAACTGGTTGTAGGCCAACACCACTCTGTCCTCGGCAGTACTCCTCACGGAACTGAACACCCGCTCCATCTCATCAAGCCAATCACGAGCCGCATCAGGGTCTGTCTGGCCGCTAAAGTAAGGCGGATGGAACTGCATAAAGTCCCTCACCGCTCGGCCTGGCCCACCCCTGGCTAACAAGCCCTCAGCAGCCTCTCCGCCAAACTGCTGAGACATGAGATGGTACATGCCACGGAAGAAATCCTCGGCCCCCGGAGCTCTCGCAGCATCCGCGGCCTCGGTAGCTCCCGGAACTCTGCTATGCTCCTCCTGGTCCCTCTGGACCCCCTGCTGGATCTCCTGACCTCCAGCCGACTGCCCCTGCTGAGAGCGAGAACTCCTCCTCGGCGCCATCCTCGCTCCTGAAGCAAAAGACTGAAAACACGAAAACGGCAAGGTCAAAATAAAACACGTGGTGCCCAATGCTAGCGTCACCTGTATATCATCGCCATGGATTAGTGGACCACTACAATTACCTATGATTCTCATGTAATTCCACAACCGCGCTCTGATACCAACTGTAACGACCCGAGAATCCGATTACCGGGAAGGCCCGATAACCCGTGACTCGTACCGCCACCCACGAGCCCGAAGACTCGGAAGGGTTAAAAGGATGGTGTGGAAACTACACAAGCATCATAAATAATTGCAGAAATTAAACAGTTATAATATTAAGCAGGAAATAAATTAACATTTTACATGGTCCACAATAAGAAACAATAACAGCGACAGTAGTCCACGACTAGTACAGTGACAAGAAAGGAAAGTACAGCTACACGGGACATACCCCGGCTCTGACCTCTGGCACTACCTCTGGGCACCCGCACCACGCTGCGCTCCTGACGCGCTCCCCGAAGGTGGCGTCTCACCTGAAACACGGTGAAAACACGCAGGGAATGAGTCTAGGAACAAGACTCAGTAGGGATCACTCGAACCCTACCTCGGAAAACGAGAAGCCACTACACTAGCGGTAGGAGAGTACCTCGGAAAGGAAAGCCCTGTACTCTACAGAACTAGACCCTACGGCACGCAAACTGACACACGTGCCACGGTACGAGAAGACCGAAACCAACGGTCGAATCGTAAAACCCGAAGGTCGGAAACACACGACTGACAGTCTGACACTCCGTACTCGACAGGAGTACCACCCACTAGAAGCACAGCCGGTAGCGTCCCCTGACGTCTTACACCGCACCGCAAGTGAACCGTCTGACGTGGTAGGTCCTACCCGAGACGCAAACACCGTACAAGTAACTCACAACAAGTGACTAGCTGGGGTCACGCCCGTCGACGTGCTTCCACAGTCCCCAATCACGTGTGCACACACAGACCACGCATCCTAGGTCTGGCCCTCTGACCGGTTTTCCCCCGCAGCCGGACTCTGGCTAAGACGAGAGGCCTACGGTAACCGGTCCACAAACCGTCTCGAAAGGTGGGTGCCCGTACACCACTCCCAGGTGAGACCAGCACCTCGTACTGGTGGGCTACGACTAGTGGAGGGTCACTGAAGGAGTAGACTCTCGAGTCAACGGAAAACGACGTCCGAAACCGATGACGTGTGGGAATCACCCCACGCACCAGCCCCGTCGCACGGTGGCCACAGTCGGAGAAAACGGACACACCGCCCACAGCCAAACTCATGACCAAGGCAAAAGGAACCTCCAGACACCAAAGACACGGTCACGGAACTCCACGGGATGTCCAGGACACACACACGGCCCAAGAGAGACACCCGATAGAAGGACAGGTCGCGCTAGGGATACCCAGCGCGACACGGAAGAACGCGCTAGGGAACCCTAGCGCAACAGAGAAGGTCGCGCTAGGTCTCCCTAGCTCGACAGGGACCATCGCGCTAGGGAACCCTAGCGCGACAAGGACCATCGCGCTAGGTCCTCCTAGCGCGACAAGGATAATCGCGCTAGGACCCCATAGCGCGACACGAACCGCCCTACTGTTCATCTTCTCCGATGAACGCGCTCGGTCGGGGCAGCGCGACCTCCAAGAACGCGCTACTGGAGTATAGCGCGTTCTCAGTCCGCGGCCGAAAATGGTAGAAACGCCCAAAAATTCTAACCACGCCCCCATGCCTCCATAGGAGAGGGGAAAAACAAAGGGTAAGACCCCTGGGGACCCCTAGCATGATTCTAGGCTATCAAAACACGAAATCATGCATCAAATCCATAGATCGGGCGAGCTCTCCCCAAATCATGGAAAAACCCAAAAACGCTCAAACGATCCCCTCTTGGCCTCCCCGCGGCCTATAAATCGCGGAAAAAATCGGCATGAGGCTAAGGAACGTCACCCTACCTCAATGGAGCGAATGCTCCGCCGAATCGATCACGAATCACGAAAAATGCTCGAAGCTTCACGAACTCCCCACACTTCCCACGCTTGCCGCACGCCCACGAGATCGACTCACCGCTGCCCACACGTCCGCGCCGTCGCCCCGCCGCCGTCCGTAGCCGGAGAGGGGTTCGCCGCGTCCGAATGGGAGAGAGGGAGAGAGGAGGGTGTCACGGTGGGAAGAAACGGAGGAAGAGGAAGGAGAAGAAAGAGAAAGGAGAAAAGAAAAAGAAAAAGAATTAGGGCTTTTTAGAAAATCCGAATTTTCGGAAAAATACCGGAAAATAGAAAAATACATTTCCGGAATTCTCGGAACGCACCGATCGCAACGGTACCACTCGTGCCCTGGTGAACCGCCCGGTTCGCCTGCAGCGAGCTTCCAAAGAAAAAACCGAAACACACACCGGAAATCGGAAAACGCACGTGGAAAAGCCGCGGAACGCCTCCGGGCCTCCGAAACAACTCCGGATCGCGCTGATCCGAACACGAAAGATGTCCGAAACGGAAATTCGGACACAACAGAGCCGGACGCTCCGAAAACCAGATCCGGGACCCACGAAGAAGGATCCGAAAGGTCCGGGATATTACACCGTGCGTCCCTGGTCTGATCCTCTGACCGGTTTTCCCCTCAGTCGGACTCTGACTGCTAGATACGGGGCCCGATGGAAACCGGTCCACAAACCGTCTCTAAGGGTAGCCTCTCCACCACTCTCTGGTGGGACCACACGCGTGTAAGCAGACTACGACTTGTGGAGGGTCACTGAGAGAGTAGACTCTCAACTCAACGGAAAACAACGTCTGAACCCGACGACGTACGGGGACCATCCCACGTACCAGCACCGTCGCACGGTGACCACAGTCGGAGAAGAAACGGGACTCACCGCCTACGGGCTGCACACTTGGCCACGCAGACACATAGAAACACGGTTCCCAAAGCAGCTCACAGGCCGCCAAACCAAATCCCACTCTCAGGGAAAGGCGGGAACCCTCCAGCTCCAGGCTCGCCACTGGACTCGCAGTCCAAGGCCACCTGCATGGCCCACGCGAAAAGTACAGAAGCATGATTCCCAGGGCAACGCACAAGCTGCCACGCTGATAGCTGGACTCACATTCCAAGGCCAAATACATAGCCCACTCGGGAATCATCTTCCAGGAAAACTCACGGCATGCGGGGGAGACCCCACCGCACCCCCACCGACACACGGTGATTCGGTCTAGCGTAACACGAAAGCCCGACACGCGATAAGTCACTTGGACTCTCAAACCCACGTGCACGCTAAACGAGATAGCAGGGTCCTCCCGACACTCTCAAGACACGGACACAGAATCCCACGGGTGTCTGGGGCACTCACAAGACCGCAAGTCGACTACTGGGTCACGACCGGGTCGACTAGGGACCGACACAACGCGCAACGATCTCGGAGAACACGAAAACTCATCTCGACACCACACAGAGCCTAACGGTCTAACCTTGGGCCGTCCCAGTCTGTAACGGTCTAAGCCTCGACCGTCACCGCACTCTAACGGTCCAACACAGGAGCGCCACACGAGAGGGGAACCAACGACTGTGACGCACCAACCCTGGGGCGTCACAGTCTCTAACGGACCAAGCCTGGTGCGTTAGAAGACGGAACAACACAGGCTGTGATGCTCACCCCTCTGTGCGTCACAGCGTCTGACGGTCCTACCTGGGCGCGTCAGACGAATGGGCTGCGTCAGCTCTGACGCTCCCACTCGGGCGCGTCACAGTCTCTGATGGTCCTACCTAGGCGCGTCAAAAGACTCGTGACCCCAACGGTCTGAAAACACGAGAAGGCACGTAGCGGTCGAACCTAGGCGCGTCACAGCGCCGTGGCGGTCTATCGATGGACCGTCACACCCACAAATAACCAAAAGGCTAACGGGCCCTGTGACACACCCACACTGGGGCGTCACAGGCTGTGACGGTCACTGGAAGGACCGTCACACCCGTCCGAGCGCGAAACGGCGGGAAACAGCCCAAAAATCCGATCTAGGCCCCGATCACCCCCGGGTGATGGGGAAACAAAGGGGAATCCATCCTCAAGCCCCTAGGCATGCATCTAAATCCCCGGATCGGCCAAAAACGCCGTAAAACGAGAGATCCGGCTCACTCCCCAAAAACATAGATTTTCCCTAAAATGCGAAAATAAACCCGCTCGGCTCGCCACGGCCTACAAAACTCGCGGGAAAGGGAATGCACGAGCTGGGGGTCCATCTCCCTACCTCCACCGAAGATTTCGCGCCCCGAGCTCGCCGATCCACGAAGAAAACGCCGTGAAACCCTCACCGCTTCACGAACCTGCGGCCGAGCTTCCACGCGCCACCGGCCCTCTATCCTCGACCCGTTCCCCGTTCCTCGCCTCCCGCCATCGCCGCCTCGCCCTCCTCCGCCACCGTCGGCCGCCTGGGGAGAGGGGGAGAGAAAGAGATGAGAGAGAGTGAGAAAAAATCCAAAAAATGCATAAATTCAAAAAAATACGAAAAATTACCTCCGCGATCCTCGGAAGGAACACAACGCAGTGATACTGTCCCGGAGTCAAGGAACGCCACAGTTCGCCCTGCACAGAGTTCCGAAGGCACATCAGGGAAAAACACGTGTAAAGCATAAAATACACTCCGAGACCCACTAAAAGATCCGAAAAAAAAACCTGGGGCATTACATAAGCGACCCATTAAATCAGGCACGGTTAACACAAGTGACTCCAAGAGTCGCTTGTGCTAACCGACCTCGGTTAACGCATTTATAAGTGAGAGAGCGACGGGGCTCACACCGCTATATCTTATCAGATGCGCTGACTTAATCGGTTAATAAACATGCCATTAATTATAAATGACCCCATTTTGGAGTATAAATGCATAGTTAGTAGGATGACAACCTCCTGTTACGACTCCACTTTGATAGCGAGTTAAGTAAGAATTAGTCTGATTTTTATTTTTAGATTCATATTTTTTATTTTGATAAGTGGAATAAGATGATTATGCTATAAATATGGTTGATCTAAATTTAATTTAAAATTTAAAACTCACTTCAAAATATTAGTTACCTCTAATCTCATGCATATCAAATTAAAAGTAGATTAACTTTGGAGCAATGGAATATAGTTGAGTGAACATATTTTTAGTCTATCCTACGATCAAAGTGGGGTTAGGGGCCGTCCGGGTCGAGTTTGAGTTTTAATATTGACGAGTTCATTGACAATCTTGGTGAGAGATACTCGTTGGAGTAGCAGAGAGGGAGACTGGTCGGAGATGGGAGGGAGGATTCTCTCTCTCTCTTATTAAGAGTATTTTAGGTATTTCACATATCCTAACAGTGTTAGATAATATATTTCACATAATATTCACCATCAGTCGACGACATTAAATCATAATGACATAATTGTAATATTTATGCCTATTTTATTGGTATTCATTATAATATATCTAAATGAGGGATATATTTGATAATAAAATATTTTAGAGAAGTATATATGTTAAAATTTTAAAAAGTATTTTTGGTATTTCAGACACTCTAACTGTGGTAGATGACATATTCTACATAATATTTATCTCCCGTCGATGGTATTAAACCACGATGACATAACTTTAATATTTATGTCTATTTAGAGGATATTTATGATAATATATTTAAATGATAGATAAATTTAACAATAAAAAAGTTTAAAAGAATATATATGTAAAAAAATATTTATAGAATAAACAATCCTTGTGTCAGCTTATGCGATCTCTAATTAGTAAGGATAGTTCTCAAACGTATAGGGTTGTCAATGGGTCGGGCCCGGCCCGGGCTTAGGTCGGCCCGTCCTAGACCTGACTCCTCAAAATTAAAGTCAAAGCCCGGCCCGGGCCCGAGTTATGTCAGGTCGGGCCGGGCCCGACACTATTAAAAAACTATAAAGTCCGATTAAAATTCGGCCCGGCCCAAAAATTTAAGTAAAAAATAATATATTTAATAATACAAAACCTATAATCTCACTAAATTAATTAGAATTTTGATGTTAATTAGTTAATATGTTGGAAAAGAGAGTTTTTTATTTTTTTAAGTAAAATAACATAATTTTAACTTAGTATTGTTTAAAATTTGAGAGGAGAAAAAAAAAGAGAACGGACCGGGTCGGCCCACAGGCTGAACTCAAAGCCCGAGCCCGACCCGTGTGTCTAGTCGGGCCCGATTTCTTTGCCCGACTAAAGACCCGCGAGTCGGAAATGACCTTGAGACTCGGCCCAAAATCGGGCCAAACACGTGAATCTATCGGCCCGACCGGACCCCATTGACAGCCCTACGAGCGCATACAAACGGACAGCCTTCTATATTTGGCAAGGCCTGCGCAACCTCAAGTTAATGGGCCATAATTGGAAGAAGCACCATGTCAAATGTGAGATTTGTTTTCTCTTCAAAGAATGGACAAGCCAAATTATTTTGTAAGCCCGTTAAATAACTGGGCCGTTTTTTTTTTTGCGTATCCGCGCCGGTCATTCCCTTTTCTGTGCTGAGAAGCCGCCCCTCGAGTCTGAACTAACTTCGATGTAATTACATCTTATTTTCACCACCGTCCACGAGACCACAATCGTCCACGTCGTGCTTGCTGCTCAAAGGCGAGGAACACAACGTGGGTCTAACGTCCGTGCTGGGTGACCCGACTTGTCCACTATATCAATTTGAACACACATCGATCGTGTCACCTGCGTATCTTTCCAAAGTTCAAAAATAGGTTTCCCATTTTTCAATAAATAAATTTCATAATCACCCCTATCCAACAAGTTAGTTTGCTATAAAACATCACATTTAACTTCACATAAATACAATAGTTTACATTAAATCAAACAGTCCCCAATCGAATGTTGACAATATTATCAACATTGTTGATAAAAATAATAAAATATTTAAATATTAAAAACTCAAGACCATAGGTCAATTGTTGTGGAGACTATGATTTACCGTGTTGCAATGAATCTGTGCTCAACGGTCGCATTGGATATTGCTAGCGAAAAATTGTGATGCTCTTGATCCCATAACAAGTCACCAACAACAGAGAGAGACTTGTCGCTGTCCCCCCGTCGGTGGCGAGGTGGACACCCCCCTCCCCTCTCCTGCGCAGGTGACAGGAGGGCACGGGTTCAAGCCGTGCCTCTCATCGGGAGGTGTTTGTCCCGCTTTCTCCTCCCCTAATAAAATTTAAAAAAATTTAAAAAATTTAAAAAAAGAGACTTGTCGAAGGTCGAAAGAGGAGGAGGAGATATGAGGAGAGTGTTGGAGAGGGAGGAGAGAGAGGGAAGAAGGGATTCTTAGAAGAATAGTCAAAGTGGGAGTGAATAAATGAATAGTAGCGGTAGCAGTTCATTCTCACTTCTATTATTGTGAGAATCAACCTTACAAAAAAAATCCATGTAGAGGCAACGACGAAGGGTGAAGGAGGAGGTCACATATGAGACAAATGAGAAAGGAGGAGGTGGGCAGACTACAAGGGAAGGAGAAGGTGGCCGCAACCCGCAATGTCTCTAGTGGCCCTCGACGAGTATAGGTAGAGGAGGTGGCGGAGAGGAGAGAGAGGGGAGACGACCGTAGTGGTGTGTTCTCCTCTCTCTCCTACGACCTTTGGCAGACTCTTCGTGTGGAGCTCCTACGGCCCCCGATGGACCCTCTCTCTATCTCTCTCCACTCAGAGTTATGACGGCCCCTGGTGGACCCCGTTCCTCTCTCTCTCTCTCTCTCCTCTCAGAGAATGCAAAAAAAATTTGCAAAATGACTGTACCATACTGTGCTGTCAACGAATCCATACTTCCCGGATCGACAGTACCGTGAACCTTGGTGGAGACACTCTACCTCAAAATATGTAGATCTCCACTTTAACTTTATCCAATTTCATATTTATAGAGTATCTCTCTCGTTCATATATTTATTTATAACTCCTTTGAATCCCAAATTACATAGTGAAATGTCTCTTATTGTTTCGGATAAGTCCCTCGGTTCCTTACAAAAAGGTCCCAAAAAAGGATGTTTACCAAGCAAATATGGGAGCTTTAAGGCCGTGTTTGGCAAGCCGATGGTCGGCCGGTTAGCCTACATAGGCTAACCGGTGGACCCCGCCTCCTCTCGCCCTCCCCCTCACACAAAAGGGGCAAACCGAGCACGGTAACCGTGCTCGGTTAACAAACGTGCCCTAAATGAATATCTAGTTTAGAGAGATTAATATGTAAATGTGAACGACTGTGGAGGTTTTTTTTATCTACGGTGGTTGATTTGGTGAGTATGGTTGGTTTAGGTGCAAGTCGACGTATTTGTATTGTGACGACCTGGATTCCGGATACCAGATATACTCGATAGGAGTATCGAATACACCTGATACCACTTGGAACCCGCGAAGCCTCCCAAGAGCGGTAAAACTCCGAAGGGATGAAAGAATTATCGTGTAGTACATTGAAACCACATAGATATAACAGTAAGTAATTAAATTTCATTAGATCGGTTTGCTAAAGTAGCAGAAATAAAATTACTTTTTAATTAACAATTTAAGATTTGTAATTATACCAGAGTCTAGTCCAAAGGAAAGACAAGCAGCTAACAGTACAGTCAACAAAAAGGAAAGACGTACCAAGAAAGTCGGGGGAAGCCCGACTCAGGTACCAGCTGGCAGCTACGGACACGCCACACCAGGAACCGCGGAAGCAGAACGAACACTACCCACCTGAAAAGCATGGGTGAGCCTCGTGTCACTAGCTCGGTAGGGGTCACGCGGATCCCCACTGAAAAATACGCAGTAACACGGAACGACAAAACAACAGGAGAAACAGCAGGTGTAGTAAAGCGGGAAAACTACGCTACAAAGATGTAAAGCTATGCTAAAAAGCCGTAAAAGAAAAGACAGGGAGCACGAGGAGGGAACAAGCTAGAGAGGAGGGGGAAGGAAACCGTACCAGACAAACGGCTACCGAACTAACCTCGGCACCCCAAACTACTCCAAGCAGCAACAGGAAGGCGACTCTGAGTTGACGAAGTCAGGAATTACCCATCTGTCGACGCGGGAAAAGACATGTAAGACAACAAAGAAACCTAAGAAAAACCTAGACAGACGCAGACATAGACGACACGACCAGAACGTCGTGCGCAAGACAAGACACAGACCTCGAGTACAGCCGCAAGAAAGCTGACCCGGAGGAGGTCACGACACAAGAAAAGCACGGGAGTCGCGTGCCACGCGACAAAGAACCCCCGCACCAGGAGAAAGGCCAGATGCGTCCACTGACGTCTTACACTGCCTCACAACACACACCACAAGTGTCTCGACTACCAACCGGTCGTGTCGACCGCGAGCGCGATCGAGTCGCAGACCCACGCGGAACCACAGTTACGAGTACTAGTCAGGGTCACGCCCGTCGGTGTCAGTCCTCTGCCCCTGACCCCGTGTGCACACACTGACTTTTACCTGACCCAGGCCTCTAGCTAGTTTTCTCCCCCCGTAGGATGCTACAGTGTAGCCGGGAGCCGACGGAGACTAGCTTACAAACCGTATACCGGAACGTGCCCCGCTCCCACGAGCTATCACAAGGAGTCTGTGATGAAAGGCAACGACACGAGAAGACCACGAAACACGGAGCTGAAGTACCGACAGATAATCATGCACTGTCACCCGTACCTCAAACACCAAAGGCAGCACAGAAAATTGTCGACAGATTCGGAAACGTAATCTTAGCCTTCATAGGAATGTCAACCGACACCCACGGGGAAGCGGCCAGACAACGGGAACGACAGACATCACCCTAACATAGACAGACACACACACAGACACGCCACAAACCTACCTCTAAACAGCCCCTAACATCACCTAAAACAGACCAACAAACACACACAAAATAGGACGACGGCCATCACGGCCACAAGGACTGTAACGCACCCCTACAGGCGCGAAACACCAGCCGAACGCACCAGAACAGGCACGCCAAGGCCGCAGAACGACGAACCGCAACACGACCCAAATGACACGTAACGGACCAGACAAGCGCGTTACCTGACCATAACGCATAGGGAGAGTCCGTTACAACGAACCGATCGACACGAACCCCGAGGAGACGACTAGGCCGTGACGTGCCTCAACAGGGGCGTCACAGGCATGTAACGATATAGACTGGTCTGTTACACCGACCTAGCCTCGACGAACGCAAAATAGCTAACTGCTGTGGCGGTCTATCGAGGGACCGTCACAGTGTGTAACGGTCTCTGGAACGACCGTTACACCGACACGGCGAACCAAACAGTGGAATGGCCGAATCGGCCCGTTTCACACCCCATTCACGCCGAAGCGCAGGGGAAACAAAGTCACACGACGAAACACAACCCCTGGAGACTAAAAACACCACATGCACGCGCCGGATCGCGAGATCAGGGTGATTTCCTCAAATCGACCCAAAACGAGTCATCGGGGTTCCCGGACTCCCACCGGCCCTGAATGACGACCAATCGACACGAAACCTACGTGAATGGGATCCAGACATCCTAGCGGTCATTTTAACACTAACTAGATCGAGAATGGTTGCCGTTCTCCGGCGAACCCTGAAAACTCCAAAACTACGGTTTTCCCCAAACAAGCCCGATCTAGCCCGTTCTAGTGCCAAACCACACACAGAAGCAGGGAAAATGTAGAGGATGAAGTGGTGATCCATCTCCCTACCTCCACCGAAGAAACCGCACGCCGAAGTGTCTAAACCGTGCCGAAAACCACTAGGAACACGAACGGCGCCTTTCTTGGAATCCAGCGAGGGATCGCGCCCGCCACGCTCAAATTGTCGCCCCATCCCGCGTCCCGATCACTCCATCGCCTCCTCGCCTCGGCCAGCTCCGCAACGGTGTGCACCCCGCGCCGAGAGACCCTGAAACGAGAGATAACGAAGAGAGATGGTGAACGGTTGAAAATGAGGCATCCGAAAGACCTAATAAAGATCCAATAGAGATCCAGGGCATTACATGTATCATACGTGGCAATTGTCGGGTCAGCGGGTTTTTGACACGACACGAGTCACAGCAAAAGGAAGAGGGGGGAGGCGACGATAGAGAGCAACATTGAGGAGGAACCTCTGGTCTATCGTGTCACAAATCGGAGTCGGCCCACCTCTACTCATTGACGAGGAGTAACAACAACAGCAATAACGATGGCCACGTGGTGACAAAGTAGCATTAACAACAACGGTGGTTGTGTAGTGAAGTAATAATAGTAGCAGTGGTCGCGTGACAGAGTATGAGTAGTAGTGGTGGTTGCATGACAGAGACGATCACCGGTCGTAGAGGAGAAGACAAGGGACAAACAAGTGTTTGACACCATTGATAAGAGAAATCTACAATTCATTCATCAATTTTTGTGTTTATGCGATAGACAAAAAGTAAAAAAGGGAAAAATTTGTCCAAGTCGATAGTGACTCGGGCATACCATACCGAGATGCTCGGGAACCAAGTCATCCCAACTTAGCAGCATGGGCCCTGGGAGTGTAAACGGGTCGGATCCGGATCGGATCCTTTATGATCTGAATCTGGATCCGTTAATAACAGATCCGAATATGACCCGGATCCGAAATTACATACTATTTCAAATCCGGATCTGAACTTCAATTTTCGGATTTGGATCATTTTTGGATCTTATTATATACACCTTTAATCAGTAATAAGTAAGAGGATCGGAGGATCCGAATTTTCGGATCCAATGGATCATTTTCGGATCCACATAGTCAACACAAGTATTACACTGAATCAAAAAACTTTTGGGTACTTCGGATCCATTGTAAGAGGATCGGAGGATCCGAATTTTCGGATCCAATGGATCATTTTCGGATCCACATAGTTAACACAAATATTACACTGAATCAAAAAACTTTTGGGTACTTCGGATCCATTGTCTCATCCAAATGGTATACATAAACATTACACAAATCCAATCCGAATCCAGTCCATCACTAACTAAAGTTGCCTAAAGCTTTCGGATCTACTTTTATAGTTTTCTCTATGTGTCGGCCTAAAGCTGCCTCCATTCTACTGCCTTCTTTAGTAATAGGAAGTGTAATGCCCTACGATTTTTAGTAGTTTATTTAATTGTTTAAAAAATTATATGTCCAAATATTTAAATTCTTTATTTTACTATATTTATTTAGTCATAAACAAAGTTATAGGCGGTTGATTGTTTTTTAAAAAAATTTGTAAGGGTTTGGAACAAAAAAATGAAAGAAAGAGGTTAAATAAAAAGAAAAGGGCATAAACGCAAAAAAAAGATATAAGCTTAAAATTGAAAAAAATAATAAAAAATTAAAAAAGGGTTGCGGCGGCGGCCCCACGCGGCCGCCCGCTTGCACGCCCGCGCGGGCGTGCGCCCCCCCCCCCCCCCCCCCCTCCTTGTGCCACTTTGCGACTTAATTATATATAAAAAAATTTTTAACTTTGTTTATTAGTTAGTTTGATTATCTTCCATCTTTAGTCAAAAGTACACACCTATATATATATATATATATAAATGCAGGATAGTCAAAAGAAGTTAGGTGAGGGGTTGACGAAGTTTGAATGACTAATTTTAATAAAATAACATTAAATTAAATGATTTAATCTCAACCACTAGATTAAGTGGATGGTTATGATTGATTAAGCTATAAACCCCTATAAATAGAGGGGTATAGGGGACTCATTGCTCCTCTTGGAAGATGAGTTCGTGGAATGCAGTAGGAGGAGGTGTGAAGGTCATTAAGGAGTGTTTAAACATTTTTAAGATAAGAGATTAACACTTTATCCCCTAGATTAACATGTATTAACGTATTTAAAATGATTTATGGTGTGTAATTAGCATCTATATAGGTAGCTAATTCCATAGATCGTAGTTTCATAATCTGTAATCTTATCTTGGTCGGATTAGTATTAAATCATTTCGTTAAAGCATGTGATTAATAGTATAATTAAGTTATTAATGTCTTAAAATTAGCAACGGTGTATGATAAATTGAGAGAGTTTCCAGAATCCTGAAACCTGATGTTATGAACTTTATGTAAAAATTTCTATGTCTGTTTTAATTTATTTTCACGTTTAAAGATATTTTAATATTATTTTAAAGGTGTTTAAATTATACTAAAATACCAAAGAATAATATAAAATTACAATAAATTGTCAGAAGGTAGCTTACAATGAGATACATGTGCAGAAAAATTTTTATAGTTTCTGGATCATGATATTTATTTTAATGAATTTTCATACATGATAAAATATATAAATAATCATATAGAAATTATGAAAATTAGAAATCATGTTCACAAAAGTCTTATAATTTTACAGTAAGGTCCAGGTATTGAGTGTGTGCTATTCTAAAAATATCAATAATTATTGATATCTTCAAGTAATATTAGATATTTTTTGATAATTTACTAGAAGTATAAAATTATGATAAAAATAGAAATAATACATGAAAAATCTTGAAACTTTATCAGAAGACTTAAATATCTGTTAGAACTAATTTATGAAAATGTCATTGCATCAGGATATCAGAATCATCATTGGTATAATTATCAATGTTTAAACAAATAATTAGAAATTTTGAATAAATACCAATACTCTATGGAAAAACTAAATAAATCACAGAACTGGTGTTTTGATATCTGTAAGTTAATTTTTAGTATATTTTGGCCATTGTAAGTATTCTGGATAATTGTCTCTATTTAAAAGTTATTATTATAAATTATTGTAAATTTTTGAAATTGATATCAAAAAATTAGAAAAAAGACATATTGAATGAAAAATGACAAAAATTTTTATATATGACACTTCTTTCTGAAATAACATTCTGTAAATTTTTAGAAATTATCTGATCATTTTGGATATATTTAGTTGATTTATTATTCATGATATATTTTTCTTACTTAGTGTGAAAAATAATAATACAGTGTGAAAAAAAGTAATGCAGTGTTAAAAATAACAAAAAGTTTGAAAAATGATATTTCTGTTATGAATGATGGTTTGACAAATTATGGTGACTTTTAAAGTGTTGTCAGTAAATTTAGTTAATTTTTCATGTAGGGGAAAATTTATACAATTCTAGAAAAATTCAAATTATTACATTACAATTTATGGAAAAAATTTTGTATAATTTTACATGTAAATGTGATTTACAGTAAAATTTTGATTAATTTCAGAACATAGTAACTAAATTTAGTCAATTTATGATATGTGTTGAAATATATGTAATTCTAGAAAATTTCAAATTACTGCATGAAAATTTTTGAAAATTTTTACGGATAATGTTACATATAAATATGATATGCAGAAAAAGTTAAATGATTTTCAGAACAAAGTAACTAAATTTAGTCAATTTATGATATGTGTTGAAATAGATGTACTTCTAGAAAAATTCAAATTACTTCATGAAAATTTGTGAAAAATTTTACGGGTAATGTTACATATAAATATGATATGCAGAAAAAGTTCAATGTTTTTCAGAACACGGTAACTAAATTTAGTAAATTTTTGATACATGTTGATATACAAGTAATTCTGAAAAATTATAAATTCTGTCTGAAAATTTATGAAAATTTTATGTTTGGATTCTTTCTGTAAATATATTGATTCTCTGAAATTTTAAGGCATTCTGATACCTGTAAGTAGATTTAGTAAATTTTGATATATAGATATGTCATTATATTTGAATAACTTAAAAATTTCAGAAAAAGAAAAATGATTTTCAGTATTGGTATATTAATATTCACAGCATGAATTTTGAGTGGTATGTGTCCATTTAATATAAGTCATATTTATATTTTTACCGTACCGTTAGTAATGTCAAATGGACACTGCCACCATAGGGGGAGACTGGAACCAAACTATAGAAATACCCCTATGAGGAGGTTCACACTGTACTGGCCCGAAGGTAACGGATATGAAATCTTGGAGGTGGATAAGTAACACTGGTTAAGGTGGAGAGGACTTCTCCCGGTTCTGCGCAGTAACCAAGACTCATCACTATTTACCTAAGTGATCGAGTACCGACTCACTGTCCTTCTAGTGGTGGTTTGGGCACTGTGTCTGGCTATTTATACCACTGAAACTGTTTATTGAATTGAAATTGAACAACTGTTATTGCCGACTGAATTGACACTGAACTACTGTTACTGTTCACTGAGTCGTTATTAATACGACTATTACTGCTCACTGAATTGATACTGAAACTATTATTACTGTTCATTGATTCATTACTGGAATCATTAGTTAATGTTTACAAATGATGAATCCTTATTTACTTTGTCATGAGTAGGATAAATTTTAATGTACATGCTTTCTTTGTCAAATGATAATAGAATGACTTCATGAAATAAATTATCGCAAATCACTTTGGATATGTTGATACATGTTTTGACTGGGGACTATGCTTAGTCTCTTACTGGGTCTATTCGTAGACTCACCCCGTTGAACAATTTCAGGAGAAGCGGTAGAAGGAAGCGAGGAGTGATCTCGCAGTGTTTGACCGCGGCTCGGATTTTACTACCAGTCTTTATTTTAGGTAGTTATGTTATGAGTTATGTCTTATGTAAAAAAAAAGAAGTGTGTGAAATTTGGTTATGTAATAAAAGACGTGTGAAATTGTTATCGTTATTTCTATCTATGTGGATGTAGTCATTTGACTGTAAGCTGATGAATTGTGTATTTTCATTTCCGTTGCAATGATATCTCGGTGTTTATGTGTAATTCTCAATTGTAATTGTACCGCTTGGGTTGTTCCCACTGTGACGTTCCGATCGGGATCCGACGCGAGTCTTTACGACTGGACCGGGTTTGCGAGTTGGGGCGTCACAAAGAGTGGTATCAGAGCCCAAGATTGAGAATTTACATGAATGGTCATCAGCTTAATCCACATTCAAAAAATCTTAAATTAGTAGGGAGTTATGATGAAAACTTAACCAAATATTTGTATTGCCAGACCATGGCGGGAGGAGGTCATCGTGCGGTTCAAAATGACGATGCTCAAGAGGAGCCGAGAGGACCCCCAGCTCCGCCGCCGCCACCTTTGGTGGACTATGGGATGTTCATGCAAGGCCTGGTTCAAACTATGCAGACCCAGGCGCAGACGCAGGCGGCACTTCAGGCGCAACTCCAGACTCAGGCAGCATCACCCCAGGAGCAGGCTTTTGGAGGGGTGACCATGATGGAGAGGTTTCGGCGGATGTCACCACCCTCTTTTAAGGGGGAGAGTCAGCCAATCATGGCTGAAAACTGGCTCTGCGAGATCGAGAAGATCTTCCGGGTCATCCGGTGTGCAGATGAGGACAAGACCAGTCTGGTGGCGTATATGCTACAAGAGAGAGCGGACGTTTGGTGGACGTCTGTTCTAAGGAATCAGCCAGATAGACTGGAGCATGAAATTACATGGGAAGAGTTCACGGAGCTATTCATGGTAAAATATATACCGGAACATATTCAAGACAAGTTGGAGCAAGATTTTCTGGCCTTAACATAGGGGTCGAAGACCGTGCTCGAGTATGAATCAAAGTTCGCGGAATTATCAAAGTATGCACCGCACATTGATGCAGATGAAAGACGGAAGGTGAAAAAGTTCGTGGCGGGACTTCGACCATCACTTCGGACCCGCCAAGTTGCACTAGATCATGGCAGAAAATGCAACCATTCAAGCATCAAATAGACCATTTCATTCATCAAGAAACTTGCAAGCTGTAACGGCCTACTGTCGGTGCGTCACACTACGTAACGGTTGGGACCAGGCCGTCAGAGATTGGCGGTTCACCTTCTTCAATGAAACATATTCAAACGACCTGACGGTCTAAAGGAGACGAGTCAGAGAATGTAACGGTCTGGCGACAGACCGTCACATTTCTTGAGCATTCAAAAAATACAAACCGAACAGTCACGGCCTTTCATTGAAGCATTCACAGCCCTAACACCCCCCAAAAAAACACCAATCGAGAGCAACCACCGGCAACCACCGACGACCACCAACGAGATGGCCGGCGACGAGCCTCCACCACCGCTTAGGAGGGAAAAAGGGGTGAAGAAGAAGGCCATACGCCGCCTCCGCCGCCGTATAGAGCGAGCAGTGATCCCGCCGACCTTGGAGGAAGAAATGGCAACGAGGGAGCGAACGGCGGAGGAAGATGGTCCAAGGGCCGAGGGGGATCAAGGGGAAGCACCCCCTGACGAAGAAGAACTGATAGCACCAGAGAAAAAGAGGAAGAGGGGCCAAGACCGAGAGGTAAGCCCCTTCGCCCTAATCTTCAATTTTTAATTTTTATGAGTTTTTTAGTGTATGCATGTGTGAATGGGGGGTAGAGAATGGGTCTATGAACCCATTAGGATCATATGTAGGCCTTTTGGCCAAAGTGGGAAAGCCAAGGGAATGAGAATGAAAAATACCCCTTTGCAAGGTCTGTGACGGTCCTTCCAGCGATCGTCACAACTCTGACGCACCACCCTTGGTGCGTTAGAGCCATGTGATGCCCTACCCCGGGGCCGTCATAGTCACCAGAGACCAGAACTTGTTTTTAGGTCTTCAGTTATTCAATTTTTTCGTTTGTTTTTATTATCTGAATGTTATGCAATGATTCTATGATGCAATTGACTAACTTATGCTCTAAATGAATGCAGGGAAAGAGACGAACAAGGATATCGTGGCTTCAAATCCGGGCGGTCTATCAGGCACTGCCCGACTACCAGAGAGAGAGACTCGCAGCAATGGGGTTCGCCGAGGTGCTCAGCATCGAGGTGATCGGAATGGACACGCAGCTGTTGTACGCACTACACGAGAGATGGGACCCGATCAGCCGGGCGTTCATCTTCCCGTGGGGTCACATGATCGCCACGCTGGAAGATATAGCGAGGATCACTGGGCTGAGAGTCCACGGAGCCGCAGTGACGGGCTGGACTTACAAGGACTACCGAGAAATGGCCCAAGAGCTGCTGGGGCTGGATTTGATCAGGCCGGGCCAGACGTCATCTCAGCTCTCACGATCGCGACTACAGGAGAGCTTAGGACTGAGAGGAGCAGCCATAGCCGTGGGCGAGCTACCAGAGGAGCACATAGACCGAGTGATAGAGCAGGTGCGCCCACATGTGGCGGCAGAGGCGGGACAGGAAGGAGATCGCGTCCTGAGGCGGTTCCTGATGCTTTTGTTCGGGAAGCTCTTGTTCGCGACTCGAGCAGATGTCATCAGTTGCAGGCTACTACCGATGATCAGATATTTAGGCAGAGTCAGGAAATATGCATGGGGGGCGGTAGTGCTAGCCTTCCTGTTCGAGTCGCTCAGCACCACGGATCGGCAGACGATGCTGGGCGGCTTCTCGCCTTTCCTACAGGTAAACTTAAATGCTTCCTATTATGCTTATGATTATGCAAATGCAAATGATTATGCAACCGACTAATACTGACTTCTAAATGCAGATCTGGAGCTACAGGTACCTCCCGGGCATCGGGAGAGGTACACTACTCCACCCCGGGCGGATCCCGATCGCCAGACGATGGGTGGTCGCCAGGGACCCAGGGTCGATCACTAGATTGACCCGGGCGATCCAGGACGATTTGGATTCCTTCCTGCACATGGCGGTAAGCCCGAAACTCAAAAATGCTTCCTAAATGCTTTGAATGTTTATGAATGTTCTACATGCTGACCAATGGAACAACATGCTTTAGGTGAGATGGACCCCGTACCGAGGCGAGAGCTACGAGGGACAGCCATGGGTGGAGGCAGCCCTCTCGTACCGGGGACGAGACATATGGCTTCATTGCATCAATGTCATCGAGCCACTCCAGTACCGGCTGATCCTGCGGACTCGGGGACTACACCAGCCCGAGGTGACCTTTCCACGCCGTGGTGACGAACGTCTGGGCAAGTCATCAAAGGGCATTAACGGCGACGTGGATTGGTGCGCCCGAAAGGCGAAGTATGTCCACGACTGGAGCAGGCGGGGCAGAGCGGTAAAGGAGCGGTATGAGAGCGACGAGGCGTACTTGAAGGCCTTCGCTCGGCGGTACGGGGACCGGGTGTACCGAGGTACCCGACGACCGGTATGCATGTCTAAACTTAAACTCTTAATGCTTTTACATGAAAATTCCTATATGCACTGACTCATATGCTTTCTAAATGCAGCTAGACCTTGAGGGGAGGATAGCCGAGCTCGAGGGGCTACTCCATGCCACCGTCCAGCAGCGGGACGAGTACCGGGCCGCCTTGGAGGTTCTGGTAAGATTCCAAAACCTTGGACCTAAATGATTCCTGCTTATGATGAAAAATGATGTTAATGATGCCAATGATGACTGACTGACTATGATTTCTAAATGTAGGGGGCCGAGGGAGCCCAAAGAGCCGGACCGGATGCCCCGTCATCTTCATCACAGCCTGCCGGAGGCAGAGCTGAGCGGGACGCCGAGTTCGCTCGAGCGGTTGCTCGGGACGAGGAGGCGGAGGCCACCCTCGCGGAGCGGGTAGGAAACTAAATGCCTTTTTAGACCTAAATGCTTATGCAATATTCAAATGCTTAATACCCTGACAATGCAAAATGCAGGCGAGAGAGCTAGCCGCAGCGAAGGCCGAGGCGGAGCGTGCTCAGACAGAGGCAGAGAGGATGTAATGCCCCGGGTTTTTGGGATCCTCGTTCGTGGGTCCCGGATCTGGTTTCTCAGAGCGTCTGACTTTGTTGTGTCCGAAATTTCGTTTCGGACATCTTTCGTGTTCGGATCGGCGCGATCCGGAGTCGTTTCGGAGGCCCGGAGGCGTTCCGCGGCTTTTTCCGCGTGTGTTTTCCGATTCCTGGCGTGTGTTTCGGCTTTCCCTTCGGAACCTCGTTGCGGGTGAACCGGGCCGTTCACCTAGGCGAGTGTGGTACCGTTGCGTTCGGTGCGTTCCGAGGATCGCGAGGGTGTGATTTTCTATTTTTTGATATTTTTGAGAATTTCTGGATTTTCTATATATAACCTCCTTTTCTCTCTCCCCATCTCTCATTTCTCTCTTCTCTCCCTCTCTCTTCTCACGCTCTCTCCTCTCTCCCTCTCTCTTCGGCGGCCGACGGGGTGGAGTGTGGGCGAGGCGGGGACGGCGCAGGCGAGGCACGGGCGAGAATGGATGAGGATCGAGGTGGTGGAGGTGCGGTGAAGCTCGCCCGTGGGTTCGTGGAACGGCGAGGCTTCAACGGCATTTTCTTCGTGGACCGGTGTCCACGGCGCGTCGTTTCTTCGGTGGAGGTAGGGAGATGGACCCTCGACTCGCGTACTTCTTTTCCAGCGAGTTTTGTAGGCCGTGGTGAGCCGAGCGGGCTAAACGAGGCGATTTGGGGAAAATCCATGTTTTTGAGGTGTGAGCCAGATCTCTCGTTTTACTGTGTTTTTGGGCGATCCAGGGGTTTAGATGCATGCCTAGGGGCTTGGGGAATGTTTTCCCTTTTGTTTCCCCTTCACCTAGGGGTGAACGGGACGTGGAATGATTTTTCCCGCGGTTTCCACCATTTTCGGGCGCGGACTGAGAACGCGCTATGCTCCAGTAGCGCGTTCTTGATGGTCGCACTGCCCCGACGGGGCGCGTGCATCGGAGAAGATGAACAGTTTGGCGGTTCCCGTCGCACTATAGGGCCCCAGCGCGTTCTTGTTGTCGCGCTATAGGATCATAGAGCGACCTGGTCTGGTCGCGCTATGGACCTGCAGCGCGTTCTTGTTGAACGCGCTAGGTGTGTATAGCGCGTTCTTCCTGAACGCGCTATGCACCTGTAGCGCGTTCATGGAGGTGAGCAGCCGGGCCACCCGGGGCGGGTGGTTTACGGCTGATCGTGCTCCCCTTGGGCCGTGTGTGTCCCGGGCACCCCGTGGGTTTCGTGTCCGTGTTTGGGGGTGTCTGGAGGTGCCGTGTTACCTCGATAAGCGTGCCCATGGGCTTGGTGGGTCCGGGTGACCTCAGGCGTTTTGGGTTTCTGTGTTCTCGCTTGATCGAGTCACCGTGCATCGGTGGGTGTGCGGTGGGGTCTCCCCCGCATGTCGTGGGTTTTCTTTGGAAGGCGATTCCCATGTGGGCCATGTGCTTGGCCTTGGACTGCGAGTCCAGTTATCCGGCCTGGGGCTGGAGGTTTCCCGCTTGCTACAAGATGGGAAATCGTCGTGGTGGCTTGTGTGCTGCCCTGGGAATCGTGCTTCTGTGTTTTCCATGTGGCCCGTGTGGGTGGCCTTGGTCCTTGAGTTCCCTTCCCGAGGGAGTGGTCTTGGCGACTCGTGAGTTGTCTCGGTACTTGTGCTACCGCGGTTTTAGACCTAGAGATTGGACTAGATTGACGGCCTTGTGCTGTTGCGTACAACGGTCTTGACCCCGAGTCTTGTGACTCAAGGACCGTTGGGTGTAGTGCATTTGGAGGACTGTCCAGAGTCCAGTGGCTTAGCGCCACTTGAGCTTTCTCGACTCTAGCGCATGGTGCGTGCGTGGCCGTGGACTGTGAGTCCCGTTTCTTCTCCGACCGTGGTCACCGTGCGATGGTGCTGGTACGTGGGACGGCCCCCGTACTTCGTCAGGTTCGGACGTTGTTTTCCGTTCTCTTGAGAGTCTACTCCTTCAGTGACCCTCCACTAGTCGTAGCCCACCAGTACGAGGTGCTGGTCGCACCAGGGAGTGGTGTACGGGCCGACCTTTAGAGACGGTTTGTGGACCGGTTACCGTTGGGCACCACGTCTTGCAGCCAGAGTCTGGCTGAGGGGAAAACATGTCAGAGGCCAGACCTAGGACGCGTGGTCTGTGTGTGCACACGTGGTTGGGGGCGGTTGGACCCACGTCGACGGGCGTGACCCCAGCTAGTCACTTGTTTGTGGTTACTTGTAAGGTGTTCGCGCCTCGGGTAGGACCTACCACGTCAGGCGGTTCACCTGCGATGCGGTGTAAGACGTCAGGGGACGCTACCGGCTGTGCTTCTAGTGGGTGGTACTCCTGTCGAGTACGGAGTGACAGACTGTCAGTTTCCGTGACTTTGACCTTCGAGCTTCGGTCGTGTTGACCGTTGAGTTTCGGTTGGTTCGCCGTGACGCGTGTGTTGGTTTTCGCGTCATGAGATTAGTGCTTGTGGCTTTACCGAGGTTGGGTCTTGTTGTGCGGTACCCGTGATCGGATGGTCGGGGTTGCACCTTGGACAGCGTGTCCAGGTCGGCTGTGTCCGGGGGACAGGCCTCTACGGCGTGGTTGCCGAGTGTTCTTACTTCGGTGGGTGGTACTAGCGTGGTTCGGTAGCTTCGACTGCGTGATCGAGGTCTGCCTTCTGGCAGTAGGAGTAGCTGTAGTGCCGAGTTTTTGACCGGCCGCCGGTTTGCTGTTCCTGCTGTAGTTGTAGCTCTCCTTTCCGCTACCGTCGTTGTTTCCGGTTGGGGTTCCGCGGGATCCCTGCTGAGTCTCTGTTCTGGAGACTCATTCCCTGCTTTTCAGGTGTGGCGGTCCTTCCTCGAGGTTCGAGGGTGCGGAGCGGAGGTTCTCAGTTGCCAGCTTGATGGGCCGAGTGTTCACTTGGCATGTGGTACGTTTTACTGCTTTAGACTGTACTTTCTGTTGGACTGGACTCTATTGTAGTTGTGGTTGTTCTTTCTTTCAGCTTGTTGTTGTTGGTTGTCCTGCTTTATTTCCTATTTCTTTGTGCCTCCACACTCCATTTAGCCCTTCCGAGCCCTCCCGGCTCGTGGGCGGCGGTACGAGTCTCGGGTTATCGGGCCTTCCCGGTAATCGGATTCTCGGGTCGTTACAGAGGAACCGTGCCGAGACTGAGCGGGCTCGGGCAGAGATAGAGCTGCTGCGGGCAGAGGTGGCCCGATGGAAAGGAGAGTTTGAGCGGACGGTCACGCAGACGGCGGACCTAGAGAGATACCGGACCGAGGCACGGGCGGCACGGCTCCAGGCACACGATATGAAGGTCGAGGTACAAACCCTGGAGAGGACTATACGGATGATGGGCCGAGGATCAGAGCGGAGTGCCTCTCAGAGTGGAGCACCGAGGAGCGCTGCCCGTACCGGCTCAGCGGCTGACTACCTCGTCAGTTCCTCCGGTCAGCGGAGGAATGAGAGGGCAGAGAGAGGACAGCAGGAGGAGAGTGCCTCCATAGCGCCACTAGCGAGGAGACCCGAGGGTGGAGATGATGATGGCGGCCCGGCGGACAAGCTGGCCGAATGAGCTTGTGTTTTCTTTTTCTTACTTGTACATGACTTTATGAATGGAAATGAATGAAAAATCTTTTTGTGTTTTGTTGTGTTTTTATGTGAATGAATGGATGTGTAAATGCAAATGAATACGTATATGAATGTGAATGCAGGAAATGGATATGTGAAAATGTGAATGAAAATATCGGAACGAATGTGGATGATGAATGGCGAATGCAGGAATCCATGTGTGAAAAAATGCATGTGGACATGTGGAAAAGAACGGATGAAATATGTGTGAATGAGATGTAATGTGTGAATGAACTGACTGGACAGAATGAATGAGATGGAAAGCGTGTAAGACCGCCAGGTCTAATCATAGCCAGAACGGAATAGCACAAATACAGCAGTAGACAAAGTGACGGTCTAAGTCCAGACCGTCAGACTCCTGTAACGCATCAGATTGAGGCCGTCAGAGATGACAGAGGCCAAACTGCAACATTAAGCAGCAGAAAACGTGACGGTCCACTAGGGAGCGTCAGAATGGTGTAACGGCCAAATTCAGACCGTTAAAGATGACAGAACCCTGCTATACTAAAGTAGCTTGCAGAAAATGTGACGGTCCAGATGTGAGCGTCAGAGCCAAGTGACGGCTGTGATCGGACCGTTAGGGAGAATTGAGCAAGAAAAGGCCAAGACTGAACGGCAGAAAACGTGACGGCTCAGGGTCCATGCGTCACAAGATGTAACGGTGCAGTGATAGAGCGTTACGCTTGACAGAACAGAATTGGGCTAAAAGAAACTCACAGGAAAATGTGACGGCCCAGAGCTGGGGCGTTTGAGACAAGTGACGGTCCTACGATAGACCGTCAGAGAATGAAATGTACTCCGAGACGGATTGTGCCGCGAGAGTCCAATCTTGAAGGATGACTACCCAAATCCCCACTAGAACTCTGCTAAACTTGAGATAAGGCCTTCCAACTCAAATCTTATCACTCCAAAGCCAAAAGCAAGCCTTTAAAACTTGGAAACTTAGCCAAAATTCGTAACTTTACTGAATTCTCTACTAGAAGGGCTAAAGAACCTCTCCTAAGGGCAGGAAACACCATGAAGAGAAGCTTCGAAGTGATGGCCATGGAGGAGGAGATCTACACCGGACCCAAGGCTGCGAGAAAAGAGCGCGGAGAGCTACAGAGGCTGACCTCAATCCCTAAGCATCTGAGCTCCAATGCTCAAAGAGTGGTAAGCTTCTATACCTTCACCAAGTTCATCAATTCTCTGCACTTCATCTGTCCTCATGATCTCTTCTTCTTCTTCTAGCCTCTTCCTGGTCCAAGATGCTATTCCAATCTGAAGTGGGTGGCTCCCATGGTCAAGGAACTCCCTTTAGAAGTCTTAGCAATCCTTAGGGCATGGCACCTCCAACCTCTATTGGTCTTAGGCAAGAACTTTCAGAAATTATCTTTGGATTGGCCAAGCATTTCAGCCCTCATAGAATTGTGACATCCACAAACACATACCTTCATCTTCCCTTCTTTTAAAGCTACAGTCCTATTAGAGGAGGTAGAAACCTACCTAGCCCTTCCTAAGACTAAGGCGGGGGATGAAGACCTAGTTTGCTACACGGTGGAGCCTATTGATCCATCCTTGATCTTGAGCGATTTTATTCACAATCCAAAGGACGTGAGGACCATGATCAGCCCACACCACATACATTTGATACCCATGGCACAATGGATAGTCTCTCATTGTAAGAACAAGTGGGAGAGACATGAAGTAATAGCCAAGGCGGTGTCGATTTGCTTATGAGGGGTTTTCCTTTTCACCACTACCGACCGCCTCTTAGATACCCAAAATCTCAGCATTATCAGCGGGTTGTGGCGGGGAATGTCCATCTCTCAAGCGATCCTCTCATATCTCTATGAAGGACTAAGCTCCGCTTGCTTAGGAGGACCATTATTCGGTTCCATGACACTCCTTGAGTGTTGGATGGGAGTGAGAATCAAATTCCAACCCAAGGAAGATGTAATTTCTGCCAGTCGGATCTTCGGGAGCCACCCTTTGTTCTTTATTGGAGGCGCATCTGGACTTTCTTCTCAGGTCGAATGCAAGATGGCGGATAAGAAAACATGGGATGAATGGCGCCTCTTCTTCAACACCTTGCCATTAGAGAAATTCATCATGCGACCAAGAATCCTTCGGAGCACTTTGCTTAGAATACCGCGGCGTCAAGGCCTGGACCTCCAGCTAGTGGGGAACACTACAATGGCGATCTACAGCCCGCACCGGTGCCATCTTCAGATCGTACTACCCCGGATTGAAGTTCCCACACTATCACACTACCCTCCCCTTCTAGCCAGGAAGATGGGGATCGAGGAGGATGAAAGAGCAGTTCGGAACGCGCTGACCATGTGGGAGATCAACAAGGTGCGTCCGTGGCAAGAAGAAGTGGAAGAGAACGACGAGGCACGCCGTGGCTATGTGAAAGAGTTGAGGAAGATCCGCCCTCTTGCGGATAGGAAACTGAATGTAGTTTGAAAGATGCTGCTGTAATTGACAATGGGGTTTTGAAATTGCATTAAGTTCAATTGAATGAGTTTAAATGATATGAAAGGAAAGTGGTTTTAATCAAAATGAGCATGAGTTGCTGCTTGATTCGGCCAAGAACCTGCAAAACAGAGTCTCTGGAGAGTGTAACGGTCCTACAAAGGGCCGCTACCAGGATGTGACGGTCTGGCGATAGGCCGTCTGGGGAACGGACTGAGAATTCTGTTCTCTGGAGGGTGTAACGGTCTAACTCCAGACCGTTAGAAATATGTGACGGCCTGGGTGCAGACCGTCAGAGAGAGACATGCTGAAAGAGTAAAGCCAATGCCTGAAGATAATGCGACGGTCCAGGATGGACCGTTACATGAGCGTGGCGGCCTGATGCTGGCGCGTTACAGTCCTGAACCTGCATAGTTGTGAGTTTTCAGCCCTGAGCTTGAACCTGCGTTCTGCACACACTTAGACAAGAGACAAGTTAGATCTGTTCTCAGACTCAACCCCTTGCCTTTAGAAAATGACCATTTCTTGATATTTGGTCAAGGGGTGGAGCCTTATCAAATAGACGGAAGACATAATAGAAATAATGCGATGCATGCAATGCATATGATGGTGTTTTTTTCGGAGTTTTGGGAAATATGTGAATTTTCGTGAGGTTTTTGGAAATGTTTGATGTTTTTGGGGTTTTGAAATGTATGATTTTTGTTTGATTTTGGAAATATATGATTTTTGTTTGATTCTAAAAATATGATGATTTTTTGGGTTTTGAAATTTATGATTTTTTTGGATTTTGGAAATATATGATTTTTTGGGTTTTGAAAATATATGATTTTTTTGGATTTTGGAAATCAGTGCCCCCCCCCTGACAACGTGGCTCCTTCTTATTATAACGAGAGTTCCCGAGGTTGGCGTGCAACAAGGTGACGACCCCTGGCCAAGACCCAACTTGCATGACGGTGTCTCTACCAGGGCCATACCCAGGGTACTAGTCTTGATCCTAAAAGGAAAATAGAACACGGGGGTAAGCTTAGGCCAGATATAGAGGTTTTTAGGACTTGAGTTCCTCTCCAGATAACTCATTAGAGATTTGGTCTGTTGCGCCGGGGCTTTGTGTCCGTCATCAAACCTTAGTCCACTCTAGGCATGTATGCGACCGGGCTCATTCGTCCTACGGGGAACTGTACTGCCACTCTTGCCATGCCTAGCTCTCTTTCTCTCTTTCCAGAGCTTTATGATTGGAATCTATGATTGGAAGACTTTTGAGATAATGCTTTTGCTTTTGTCACAAAGATTGCCCCTTTGGCTTTTCCTTTTTCTTTCTGTGTTTCTTTGCTTGTGGCGTCAGGTCATAACGGACTGCCCCTATTTGAGACCTCCTCTCGTCATGGTGACTAGATTGGTCATCGCCTCCTTATTCACTTCTTGCCCCTGGATTCAACCGAGGAAAGAAATGGGTAGGGACTCCGACTTTCCCCCAAAGCATGGTCGAGAAAAAACGGTGTTTACAAAGCAGGAAACCTGACCAGGGATGTCGTGTAGTGTGTGATTGCCGTACTCGGGACTCCCTTCACGGTGAAAGGAAGAACACCTCGTCGCTGGGGTGGCACTGATTAGACTCTAAGGAAAGAAACACTTAAGATACAACCCATTCCACGGGTGAGAGAGCTCATCACCTTCCGCGTTCACTAAACGATAAGCATTCCCTGGATAAGCCTCTTTTACAACGAACGACCCTTCCCAGTTAGGTTGCAACTTAGACCTAGGACCTGCAGACCGAATGAATTTACATTTCAAAACCATATCACCTTTTTGAAATTTACGTTCAATCACCTTCTTTTGAAAATAACGCGAAACTCTCTTTTGATAAACGGATACGTGATCGGCCGTGTTCATCCTCTTCTCATCCAAGAGTTCCAGCTGAACAAGCAACGTCTCTCGACGTTCATCGCGATTAAGTTCCTTATCGAGCTGCACTCTAAGGGAAGGGATCAAGATCTCATATGGGAGCACCGCCTCCATCCCATAGGTAAGAGCGTAGGGAGTTTGTCCCGTGGGAGTACGGACGGAGGTACGGTAAGCCTATAGAGCTTCCACTAATCTTTATGGCCAATCGGAAAATTTAAGAGATTCGCATGTCTTCTTTATGATTTTAAGAAGGGTTTTATTAGTGGCCTCGGCTTGACCATTGCCTTGAGGATAATATGGAGATGAATGATGCAATGCAATATTGAACTTCTTACATAGGTCCTTGAGCTCTTGAGAAACGAACTGGGGTCCGTTATCGGTGATGATGCTGCTTGGCACTCCGAACCGTGAGATGATACTCTTCATGATAAAGCGGCACACCGTCGAAGCTTTGATCTCTGCATACGTCTCTGCTTCGGCCCATTTGGTGAAGTACTCAGTGGCGGTAAGGATAAAGGATTTCTGCTTGATCTGAGAGTTAGGATCACCAAGCGGGCCGACAACGTTGAAATCCCACATAGAGAATGGCCAAGGAGCGGAAAGAGGATGGAGAGATGAAGCTGGAGCATGAATTTTATCAGCGTGGAGTTGGCATTTAAGACACCTCCGGACATAGAGGGAGCAATCTTCCTCTAGAGTGGGCCAATAGTAGCCCTACCTAAGGATCTTCTTCGCTAGAGCCTGGCCATTGACATGACCTCCACACTCACTAGAATGGGCTGCCTCAGCCACCTTCCAAGCCTCATCATCATCTAAGCATCTCATGAGCATTCCATTGGTAGCACGCCTGTATAGTTCTCCTGCAACGATGGTATACCTTGAGGCGGCTCTCCTTATTGACTTGCGCTGCTCGGCATTTGCCCCTTCTGGGAACGATCCGTCCTTGCAAAACAACTCAATCTCATGATACCAGGGCAATTCTTCTTCCTCCAGAATCTCTTCTAGCTCCATCAAAGATACTTCCTTTAGGTCTTCCTTCTCAGCCCTCGCCTCTACAGCTTTCCTAAGGTTGATGTACCAAGGATCCTGAAGAGAGGGTGTGTCCAATCTCTTAACGATGATAGTCTCAGTGCCCTGAATGAGAGGGAAAGATAGAGAGGAAGCAAGCGACGCTAAGGCATCAGCTAGAATGTTCTGAGACCTAGGAGTATGGATATAGACCAGCTTGCGGAATTGCCTAGCAAGGAACGTGACCAAATCTTGATAAGGCTTGAGCTTGGGGTCACGAGTGCGGTAAGTGGATAGAACTTGCCGCAGGACGAGCTGAGAGTCTCCTATGATATTCAAATAGCGCGCGCCAAGAAGATATGGGTGCTTCAATCCGGCTAGGAGAGCCTCGTACTCGGCGATATTATTGGTAGCAGGAAATCGAAGTTGATAAGCAAAGGGCATCGTCACTCCCTCTGGAGTGAGCAGAACAGCGCCGATCCCTCGGCCTTGGGAATTGAGTGCACCATCGAAGTGCAGAGACCAAAAGGGATGATGAGAGATAGCAGAGAGATGCTCATCAGGGAAATCGTCCTGAATAGAGTCAGTGTGAGGGATGGGGAGATGGACAAGATGCTCAGCAATAGCATACCTTTTGACCGCCTTCTGAATGACAAACGTGATATCGAATTGAGAGAGGAAGCTCTGCCAGCGAGCTAACCTACTAGAAAGGATAGGATTTTCTAAGAGATAGCGAACCGGGTCCATTCTAGAGATCAATCTAACTGGGTGGGCAAGGAAGTAATGTTTAAGATTCTGAGTTACCCACACTAAGGCGGCACAAGTCTTCTCCATAGCGGTGTATCTGGACTCAGTTGGGTTAAACAGCCGAGAGAGGTAACAAGCAGCCCGATCTTTCCCTTCGTCATCTACTTGTGCTAAGACCGCCCCTAGGGAGTCCTCAATGACCGAGATGTATAGGATTAGGGGTTTCCCAGGGACAGGAGGTTGCAAAACCGGGGGGATTGGATAGATATTCCTTTAGGTCCTCATAGGCCTTCTGACAGTCTTGATTCCATTCAAACTTGACCCCCACCTTTAGCAATTCATAAAACGGGCGGCACCTTTGAGAATGTTGGGATATGAATCTTCTGACGAATTGTAGTCGACCAATCAGTCCTCGAAGTTCCGTAATGTTCTTCGGTGGAGGCATGTTCATGACGGCCTTTGCTTTGTTAGGATCAATCTGGATCCCCCAGTTGCTCACTATAAAAGCTAGCAGCTTCCCTGAAGAGACTCCGAATACACACTTCTTCGGATTCATTTTAAGCTTGTACTCCCTGGCTCTTTGCAGCACCTTAACCAGAATAGAGGGGTGTTCTTCTTTAGTCATTGACTTCACCAAAATGTCATCCACGTATGCTTCCATATAGATATGCATCATGTCGTGGAAAATGACCATCATCACTGTAATATCCCGGACCTTTCGAATCCTTCTTCGTGGGTCCCGGATCTGGTTTTCGGAGCGTCCGACACTGTTGTGTCCGAAATTTTATTTCGGACATCTTTCGTGTTCGGATCGGCGTGATCCGGAGTCATTTTGGAGGCCCGGAGGCGTTCCGCGGCTTTTCCGCGTGTGTTTTTCGATTCCCGGTGTGTGTTTCGGCTTTTTCTTCGGAAGCTCGCTGCAGGCGAACCGGGCGGTTCCCCCAGGCATGAGTGGTACCGTTGCGATCGGTGCGTCCCGAGGATTTCGGAAATATATTTTTCTATTTTTCGGTATTTTTTCGAAAAATCGGATTTCCTATATATTCCCATTCTTATCTTTTTTCTTTTCTTCCTTCTCTTTCTCTTCTTCTTCCTCCTTCCTTCCCCAACCGTGGCCGCCCTCCTCTCTCTCCCTCTCTCCCGTTCGAGCGCGGCGACCACCGTTTCGGCTACAGACGGCGGCGGTGCGACGCGGCGAGGACGTGGGTGATGTCGAGACGATCGTGCGGGCGTGCGGCAAGCGTGGGAAGCGTGGGGAGGCAAGGTTTCCAAAGCGTTCTTCGCGATTCGCGGGTGATTCGGCGGAGCATTCACTCCATTAAGGTAGGGTGACGTTCCTTAACCTCTTGCCGATCTTTTCCGTGATTTATAGGCCGAGGGGAGGCCGAGAGGGGCTTGTTTGAGCATGCTTGGGGTTTTTCCATGATTTGGGGAGAGTCGCCCGATCTATGGATTTGATGCATGAATTCGCATTTTGATGGCCTAGAATCATGCTAGGGGTCCCCGGGGGCCTTCCCCTTTGATTTCCCCCTCTCCGGTGGAGGTATGGGGGCGTGGATGGTGTTTTTGGTCGTTTCCCGCCGTTCTCGGTTTTCCGAGATGATAGCGGTCCACCAGTAACCGCCTTCATTGGTAGCGGTCGGGTGGGGACCGCCTTCACCAGGGTTTTCGACTGTTGGGGCTTGTTCTGTCGGCGGGCGGTCGCGGTCTTGCGACTGACCGCGACTGCTGGTGGCGGTCAGGGGGCGACCGCTTTCACCATGGGGTCCGGCACTGTCTTCGAGATGGTTTTTGACCGTTGGAGTCTGGTCGCGGTCTCCTGGAGACCGCTATCAGGTGAAGACGGTCATCAGGCGATCGCATTCACTTTTCGCGCACCAGGGTGGTCGCGGTCCCAGGAGGACCGCGACTAGGTGGTGGCGGTCCTGGGTCGACCGCGACCACTGGAGGCGGTCCTCCGGTGACCGCGACTCCTTTTCCTTGCCAATTTGAGTCCCGGACGAGCTAGTCTCGATCCCTGTGCTGACCCGTAGTCCGACTGATGCGGGGCATCATGTGGGGGCTACACATGGGGGTGCCGTGGGGTCCCGGGAGGTGGTGTCTCCGATTTGTGTCACCGTGCGTTAGTGTGGGTACAAGGAGTGTCCCTCGTACCTGTGGTTGCGACGTTGTTTTCCGTGACTTGAGAGTCTACTCCTTCAGTGACCCTCCACTAGTCGTAGCCTACCAGTACGCGGGTGTTGGTCGCACCAGGGAGTGGTGTATGGGCCGACCTTTAGAGACGGTTTGTGGACCGGTTACCGTTGGGCCCCACGTCTTGCAGCCAGAGTCCGGCTGAGGGGAAAACCGGTCAGAGGGCCAGAACAGGGACGCGCGGTCTGTGTGTGCACACGTGGTTGGGGGCGGTTGGACCCACGTCGACGGGCGTGACGCCAGCTAGTCACTTGTTTGTGGTTACTTGTACGGTGTCTGCGCCTCGGGTAGGACCTACCACGTCAGGCGGTTCACCTGCGGTGCGGTGTAAGACGTCAGGGGACGCTACTGGCTGTGCTTCTAGTGGGTGGTACTCCTGTCGAGTACGGAGTGACAGACTGTCAGTCGTGTGTTTCCGACCTTCGGGTTTTGTCAGGTTGGCCGTTGAGCTTCGATCTTCTTACCGTGGCATGGGTGTCGGTGTGCGTGCCATGGGACCTTTGTTTTGTAGAGTACAGGGCTCTCTTTTCCGAGGTACACTCCTACCGCTAGTGTAGTGGTTTCACGTTTTACGAAATAGGGTTCGAGTGATCCCTACTGAGTCTTGTTCCGAGACTCATTCCCTGTGTATTTTCACCGTGTTTCAGGTGAGGCGCCGTCCCAGGGGAGCGCATCTGGGGTGCAGTGTGGTACGGGTGCCCAGAGGTAGTGCCAGAGGTCAGAGCCGGGGTATGCCCCGTGTAGCTCTACTTTTCTTCCTTGTCACTGTACTAGTCGTGGACTATTGTTATTGTTGTTAATTTCTATTGTGGACCGTGTAAAATGTTAATTTATTTCCTGCTTAATATTATAACTGTTTAATTTCTACAATTATTTGTGATACTTGTGTAGTCTCCACACCATCCTTTTAACCCTTCCGAGTCTTCGGGCTCGTGGGTGGCGGTGCGAGTTTCGGGTTATCGGGCCTTCCCGGTAATCGGATTCTCGGGTCGTTACAGCTGGTATCAGAGCCCGGTTGTGGAATTACATGAGAATCATTGGTAATTGTAATGGTCCACTAGTCCACAGCGATGATGTACAGGTGACGCTGGCATTGGGCATCGTGTGTTTTTCTTGACCTTGCCGTTTTCGTGTTCTCTGTTGGTGCGGACACCCGAGCAGTTGATCGGCACGATACGCCGAGCCACCGGTACCGCACACGGAGCATGACACGAGTCACCTCAGCGTCCATCTGGCTCGGAGACAGCCTGGAGACTCCGCCTTGAGCCTCCCCACTTATTATATTTAGTTAGACTTTATGTGTGTTTAATTTATGTTTATTTCGTTGCATTCGGTTTGACATTTTGATTGTAATAGGGGCTTATGTGCAATTCGGACCCCGTGGGCCCCACGGGCCCCCCAGGCCCCACCCCATTGGGCCACCTCAGCCTAGGGTCCCACGTGGGGTCAGTCAACATGCCACATGGGAGCATCTAGAAGTTTGAATGGGAATTGGACACATGGGGGACAATGGACTAGAAAAGTCCACATGGGAGGCCACCTACCCCCACCAACTAGTCCACCCTCTCTCCTTGGTCCAAGGGCCGCCCCCCCCCTTTGTTTTTTTTATATTATTTTGTGTGTGTGTGTCACACTCCATCCCAACCCTCCATTCCCATCCCCTAGATCCAATGGTTGTGGATGGATGTGAGATGTAACCTATTTAAGCTTGTATTTTCCATTTTAGTAGAATTAATGCATTCATTTGGAAGAAAAAACCTTGGAGCTCCAGCTTGGTGCGCCCCTCCCTCTCCCCTTACAGCTGTGAAGGTTGTTTCTTGGTGGTGAGACTCCACCCTATCAGTTCCGGTCACCGCCGCCGCCGCCACGAGCCGCCACCACCGCCGCCATCAACGAAGTTCTGCCTACGCAGTACCACAGCAGCTTCCACGAAATTCAGCCATCAACCACGAGCTCAGATCGACCTGGGAATTTTACTGGATGTTCCAGAGGTGTCAAGAACTATCCACAAATTTTGGTTTGTCATTCAGATCCCGTTTCATAATTTTAGATTTTTGTCCACTCTTCCACTTCGGTTCTGCCAAAGTTCTGTCCAGGTTCCCATCCGCCCTGAGTTTCAAGTCTTAGGTCCACTTTTTGATTTATGTTGGTTCGCCCAATTTTGTTTGGGATTCCACCCATCCATCCCTTCATCCACACTTTTTCTTAATTTTTGGTTCGTCCATTTCATATTTTCTAAAAATCGTTCTCAGTCCAAGATACAGTTCTGTCCCCCTGTTCCCAGATCCGACCGCCGGTCACCCCAAAAATCATAGTAAATCACCATCACCTCCAAATCAAATTCCAAAAATAGTCCCAGTTCCGTGGTTTGATCCCCTACAACTTTTAAGAAGAGCTCAAGAGTTGAATCGAAGGTTTACTAGGCAGTCAACGGTGGTTCTCAGATAAGTTCCCTGCCGCTCTGAGATTTTGGTTACTGTACAACAGGGACTTGTAAATTTATTAAATTTCTGATACATCCAGATCCAGTAGATCTCTCTGGGTCTAGATTAAAGCATTTGAAGAGGGCTTTCCAACGATAGCTCATGCGTCCCGATCCGACGTCGGGATTGGTCGCAGCGGCCGTTTTCGCCGGAGCGCGCGCCTGAAAACAGCAACTAAAAATCCGTGGGCAACAACTTCAAAGCTTGGGAATCGGGACCGATCGACCCCCGATCGGTGTTCCCGGCCGACCGCCGTCCGTGGAGGGGCGCCACCAGGGGTCCCCATCATAGTGGGTCCCACCCCCACAGATCCGGAGGACAGCGCCATCCGTGGGCCCCGCGGGCCCGCAGAACCCGCCGTTCGGAAAACACGAAAACGCGGAGTTCGGCACCGCCGGGCGACATCAAGATGCTGCCCGTCAACCCGAGTTGCGTGATTCCCGGACTCCCCATGTGACCTTTTACCTCTCTGCGTGGAGTGGGTCAAATCTTTGTATTGCTGTGATATTGTTTAACCGGGAGTCCGTGATTCGGCAGGGGTTGTCTTCGCCACGCCGGGTGCGTGGAGGTAAAGGTCTTAACTCCTTGGCATTACATTGCTTAGCTAGTATACGGTCTTTTGCCGCTGCCGAGAGTGTAGGTACTAGCCCGTGTGTCCATGTCACCGCTGTGAGAGTGAGAGTGACCCGTCCCGTGACTCGATCCGAGTCTGGAAGTTGAGTCGGACTACCCTTGACCTCCGCCGATTTCTTAACCGCGCACGGTCCGCGCTTTCCCTCGCATGCGACGACGAGTGAGCTCACACTTCTATTAGCGACGTTTCGCCACTAGGAGCTCGTAGTGTCGGGCTTAGTGTCTCCCTGGTGTATGTTGCTGGTCGTGTCTTCATCTAGAGTCCGAGGGTGGCACCGTATAAGTGTCGTCTCCCGTGTCCGTCCCGCATCAGTTTGGTATCAGAGCGAGTTGAGTCTAGGGTAGCCATTGCATATGTCTTACATACATCATGGTATAAGTCGAGTCTAGGATCATCATTTCAAAACAACAAAAAAAGAGTGTTTCAAATCGCATTTCACCCAATAGCCCGATATATTAAAAGGCGTTGCCCGAACATTAGGTTATGCCTATCGGAAAGGTAGCGTACTTGAGCGAGTGATCTTCGGGTCGCTTATCTCCGCCACGTACCAGATATTGGTTAGGTCTAAGTGCATCGTCTAGTGTGTGTTTGCATTAGTCGGTTTGTCTTGTCCCTTTGTGTCGGCATGTCCATCGTATAGTCTCCAATTTCCCATGGATTCCTCATCACCCGGGCAATATGGCCGTTGGTCCACCCATGGGCTTGGCAACCATCCCCTCCACTTCCGTAGGCCCGAAGTCTCGGACTTTTATGGCTCCAATGACCCAGGCGACTACCTCAAGTGGGAAGCCGCCATGGACACATACTTTGATTGTTATACTATGTCCGATGCCATGCAAGTTAGTTTTGCCCGAGAGAGGCTTGTCCACAAAGCCGCCTGGAAATGGGAGAGCATTGAGCGTATGAGAGAGGTTAGGAGGCAAAGGCCCATCGAGTCGTGGCATGAGATGAAGGACGAACTTAGGAAGGTCTACCTACCCGGCCCGGTCACCTCCAACCGACCCCACCCAATCACATCCACCCAAGTGGGCCATAATCGGAGGCAACGCGCCGCGCATGTAGAAGAGCCTAGGTCCACGACTAGGCCGACTTCATATGGGGGAGTCCATCACATCGCTCCTACTCCAAACCCCACCATTGCCGAACTCTTCCAAATCATTTTGGATAAGGTGGATAGGAAGTGTGATTATATTGAGTCCCTGCTTCCCCCTTGCCTACCTCCTAGCCGAGATAGAACCAAGCATGACCCTAAGGAGGTAGCAACCGGTAGTCCCAATCCAGTGTCATCTAGAGTGCCATCCCGAGGTCCTCTCCCCATCTTGGTGGATCCTCTTCCCCCACCCATGAGAGCTCCATTGCCTACACCCCCTGTCTGTCAAGAGGATAAGGGTAAGGGTCCACTTATCAAGGAGCGTAGAGGATCACGACAACAGTGTTATCGCTGCCAGGGGTTTGGCCACTTTGCCGGACAGTGTCCCACTCGGACATCTCTAGCCCTAGGGGATGTGAGCGACGTCACGCGGTTTTCGGAGTTCGAGGAGCGGGGAAGGGGACGCGGAGCGCGCGCGGGGGCTCCTTCTTTTTGTTTGTTTGCTTTGCTTGCTGCAACACAGAAATGAGAGGAAAGAGAGAAGGGGCCACCACGGGAGATTGCTCCGGCGGGGCGAGCGGGACAAGTATAATATAGCAAGATATGGGGTTCAAACGGCCATAGCGGGAAGTGACTCGCCGCGACCTCGGGGGGACGGGAATGGTGCAGAAATTAAATAACAAGAATTGAAACGGCCATTGGGGAAGTGACTCGCCGCGGCCTCGAGAATATGAGCAGAATATAGCAGAATATAAAAGAGAATATAAGAACAGAGATTTAAACGGCCATTGGGGAAGTGACTCGTCGCGGCCTCGATGACATGAGCAGAATATAACAGAACATAGAGAGAATATAAGAACGGAAATTTAAACGGCCATTGGGGAAGTGACTCGCCGCGGCCTCGATGATATGAGCAAAATATAATAGAATATAGAGAGAATATAGGAACAGAAATTTAAACGGCCATTGGGGAAGTGACTCGCCGCGGCCTCGATGATATGAGCAAAATATAACAGGATATAAAGAGAATATGAGAACAGAAATTTAAACGGCCATTGGGGAAGTGACTCGCCGCGGCCTCGATGAAAAGATGTGATCGCCAGGGGCCGAAAGACCCCAAAATAAGAAAGTGATCGCGCCTACCTCAAGAGCGGGAGATGGCGGGTTGCTTCTTCCTCTCCTTCCGGCCGGCCGACGGAGAGGGCTTTCCTCGGCTACCCTTGCAAAACAACGACAAACAAATGACAAGTGGCTTAGAAAGATGAATGTGAAGTATTCATATCCTTGCAATAAAAATGACGAAATAACGGGAAGACACACACCTGGTTGGTGTTATCTTTTAAACCCCTCTCGGACTCGAGTAGGAGGAAAATGAGATGATGGATGCGAGATGATGAATGCAAAAGAACTACGAAGAAAAGGAAAGAGTTGGCTTATTGGATGTGCCGGTGGTGAAATTCGGCGGAGCTCCGGCAGCGTGGGGACGACGTAGAAGCGCGGTGGATGAAGACGACCTTCCTCTCGCGAGCGTGGGCACCCGAGAAGCCGGCAGAACCTCCACCTACAAAAGACCCCACGGGTTAGAAAAATGACTCCGTAGCCTCTGGGCTCCGGCAGCCTATCGGATCACTACTTAGCTCTCTTAGAACTGAGGGGGTGGGCCTCTATTTATAGAGCTACGGAGGGTGGAGGCGTCCAGGACCCTGGACACCTCCATCAGGGCCGAATTAATATTTTATTCTATTTTTATTGATTTTTTTTGGAATACTTTTGTGGGGGCGTCCAGGGTCCCGGACGCCTCTAACAGGTCCACCGAAAACCGACGACGGCCGCACGCGGTTTGGCACAACGCGTGGTTTTGTGAGCGGCGCCTCGTGATACAGAAATGGGCGCGTCCAGTTGACCGGACGTCTCTATAATTTGGCTTTTTTCACACACGACAAACTGTCGTTCGGTGGGCGGCGCCCGTGAGGGAGTTGATGGAGGCGTCCAGGGGCCTGGACGCCTCCAAAATATATTATTTTTATTTTTGTTTTGTCTTTTTATGCCAAAGCTGGCATTATATATTTTTTATTTATTTTTATGGAGGCGCCCAGGGGCCTGGACGCCTCCATTAATTTATTATTTTTTATTTAGTTTTTTTGTCTTTTATGCCAACGGGCATTTTATATTTTTTTTTATATTTGTTTTTATGGAGGCGTCCAGGGGCCTGGACGCCTCCATAAATATATATATTTTTATTTGATTTTTGTTTTATTTTTTATGATTATTGATATTATTTTTATTATTTTTACATTGATGGAGGCGTCCAGGCAAGTGGACGCCTCCATGATTTTGATTTTTTTTATTTTTTTGGTCATTGATGGAGGCGTTCAGGCGCCTGGACGCTTCCATGATTTTGATTTTTTTATTATTTTTTGGTCATTGATGGAGGTGTCCAGGCGCCTGGACACTTCCATGATTTTTCACGGAATAATTCAAAAAAATGTAAAAAAATTCATAAAAATAGGAAATCACCAGAGTAATTAAAAATGTGAAGGCCGCCTTGGGGTATCATAGTGTAATATGAGATTTACTCAGGAGACGTCAGGAATGGCGTGTCTACAGCTGCCCCGCCTTGGCATCTGCTTTGCAAGGGAGCGACACGTAGTGGAATGGTATCGAAGTGCAGTGAAATGAAGTGGGAGTGGACTGATAAGTTGATGCCAAGGTGTGATGAGGCACGCTTTTGACGTTACTGTTTGGAATCTTTCCTGAAGTTTCAATGAGACGACCTTGAAGAAGGTCTTTCAAATATTGACGATTGCTTGGACGGAGATCAAATAAGGGAGGGTGAGATGTGCGCTCAGGCATGAAAAGGAGACCAACTTCTCGGTGTGGAAGTACCTGGGTCATAAACCGGAGGTTTCACCTTTGGGGAGCAGTTACCAGCCAATGTGGAAGTGCTGCGGCCAAGGTGGGTCAAACAAGGTCAAAAGTAAAGGAATATCTGAGGGTCTGTCCAAACAAGGGTCTCTTTTGGAAGAGCAACGTAGGGCCGTTTCAAGGAAACTCAGTATCTTATTCGGAGTGGAATATCTCATATTTGTAGGAATTGAAGCACAACGGCCTTCGCAATCGAATCACTTGAATGATTTTCCGTAATAAATCAAAATCCTATATGAATGCATGCTGGGTTAAAATAAAAATTTAAAACAAACTAAAATAGAAAATAGCCAAAGATAATATTGTCAACTTGTTAAGAACGGGTCAGGATACCGATCCGGTGAGCCGCTACTGGGCTGGGGCCCGTTTATCCGCGCACCAACTCACTGAATGGAACCGTCGTCCCCATGCTACCACAAGTTAACGGCCTATCCGTACAACCCAAATTCTTCCGGGATCATCACTGTTTTTGTTGAAGGGGAACTCAAATCCTAGATTTGTTCGGGTCGCAAGGTCCTTGACATGTTCTAGTAGCGTAGGTATCGTATACTATGATGCATGACATGGTGGGACCAACCAATGAAAGGTGGGACAGGAGACAGGACAAAGACGTCCGTTAGTAAAACCTGCACAGATTAGTAAAGGTTAGCAACATCAGAAAGTAGCAGAATCACAGCAGAATCGCACCACAGTACAAAGGAGATCCAGACAAAATCTTGACAATGACCACTGATGTGACACGTTCTATCCTGTAGCGATCTTCCCTTCCAACACTTCTTCTCTTGCACCAAATTGTTTCGAGGCACGCTTCACGAGACCTTACCCTAAACAGCAGGGAACTACGCCTCGCACGGAGGGATCTTGTTTCCTTTTCCCCCTTTTGGGCGCGTCCAGGCGCGAGGACGCGTCTTAATCCTTGAATTCAAATTTAAAGCGACGGGTGGTCTTTCTTCTCCCGTGCCTTACCCGCAAACGAGCCCGCCTTCTGCCGAAACTCGCTTGCCCCTTTTCTCGTCTTCTTCCTCTTTTGATCGATGGAGTTCGGTGGGCCCGATCATGGTGAAGGTGGAGAGGGACGAGGGACTCCTCGCCCGAGGAGGGACGCGCCAGAGCACGGAACGGCGTCCATGGAGGAGGAAGGGCCGCTTCGGACCCCCGAGGGACCCGAGGGGCCCGATGGCGCGGGAGGAGGTGAACACGGCTCGGTGAGTGCTTGGTTTTCCCCCTCTTTTGATTCATTTTAGGTTTTGAAGCGAGCCGCGCGAGGGGGGAAGGGTTCGGCGAGTGTTGCACTCAAATGATGGACGCGTCCTAGACAGGGGACGCGTTCCTTTTGACTGATGTGGGACCCCTTTCTTGGTGCAGGACATGGCAAGGACCCTGGGTCTGGCCGATGAGTGGGCGAGTGCGGACGAGCCGAGCCGCGTCAGGAGGGAGAGTCGCGGCAAGGCGAGGCTCGAGGAGTGGCCCGTACGTCTCCCTGGACAGCAAGGGGGTATACTGGTGCAGGACAGTGCTGACTTCCTGCGGCGGCAGAGAGAGAGTTACGCGGGGCTTCCCCAAGCTGGGGACACGCGTGGCATCGGCGGCTCGCGCGCCCAATTGTCAGAGACTAGGCGGCAGCTAGCCGTCGCTCAACATGAGTTGTTGCTCCTGGTAAGTTACGTGCCGCACTTTTAACTTCAGATTTTGGAGTTTCACTGACGGCCGTTGTTTATTTTATTCCAGCGTGCCCAGCAGACAGCGACGGTGGGAGTGGCTGGCGGATCTTCCAGTTCCTCGGCCCCTTTTCTCGAGATTGCTTCCCTCCGGGAGCAACTTGCCGGTGCGGTGGCCCGTGCGACCCGGGCGGAAGAGGAGCGTGACGCCTGGGTGGCGACTGTAGCGGAGCTGCGGCATCGTGGTGAGGAGAGACCTTCTCCAGACATCCTGGAGTTAAGGGTTCTTCTGCAGATGATGAAGAGAGAGGTAGAGAGAGAGAAAGCCGAGAGAAGGTCCGAGCGACAGCGGGATCTGACCGAGAGGAGGGCCTTGGAGGCCCAAGTGAGGGAGCTCCAGCTGGGCCTTCAGGCCGTCGTGCAGAGGCTAGGAGGGATGGAGACGCGCTACGAGAGAGCGCGAGAGTTCGGGGAGCGACTCCGGCAGTCTGGTCGCTTTGCCGCCAGTGGCTTCCTTGCCACGCCAGGGGAGGAGCAGCGATTCACTGCTGCGGAGCAGGCGCCAAGAGGCGAGGCAGGTGCTACTGTACGGGGATCCCGGAGGCTTCTGAGGGACCCTCACCTCGGGGGAGAGGAGGAGAGTGCCCAGAGAGACGAGTGATGGTGAGGATTGGCGGGCTAGTGGACCCGCCACCTCTTTATGTTTATGATGTTTTTGACAGCTTATGTATAATTATGAATGGAGTGATTTGATTTTCTGATGCTTGTTCGTCCTCTTGTGTGTTCCTTCTTCCCTACACTTCTTCTCCTTTGCACTGTTCCCATGTGACGGATCTGTCGAGACTCCGCCTCGAGCGGAGAATCACGTCTTGTTGTGACCATTTTCTACGGGAATCTACCGTCGAAGTCAATACTGACGGCCCTAGTTCCTTTTCCCGGATGTTGTGCCAAATTTTGTGGGCGTCCTCCAAAACATGACAACATAGGGGCTATTCGTCCTATTCTTCGTCCAGTCAATCACCATGTGCGAGCGGTGAAGCGACACATGGGGCCGCTTGGCCGGTGTCTTATCGCGAGGGCTATCATCGGCAGGTGATTGAGGCAATCTTGGCCCGCACTCCTTCCATTTCTATAAATTCTTGTCCCTTTTATCCTCCCAGGTATATCGAGGAATAACTCAAGGAGCACAAGTTCTCACGGGAGAGGAGGAGTTCAAAATTCCGAGAGTTGGATGGAGGGCGAATCTTCCCATTCCTCGAAGAGAAGCAGGTCCAGTGGTAGTAGTTCTAGGAGGCTTTCAGACTTTGAAGGGCACTTCAGCGAAAGGGCCCAATCACAACTCGTAAGCCAAGTTTTCTTGCCCTTCTCTCATTTTTTCTTCCTTTCTTCTGACCAAACCTCACCCCCATTCCTGGTATGTGTAGGTTGTGATGAAATCGCAAATCTTATGGGAGTTGGTAGTAGCAGCGTACAGGGGCCTCCCAGATTTTCAGAAGGCGAGGCTAGACGTGATGGGATTTGGTACCTTCCTTCGGATCGAGCCGATCCCGCTTGACCTAGTCCTGATCCAAGCCTTGTGTGAGAGATGGGACCCAGTGAGCCGGGCATTTCTGGTGCCCTGGGGGCACATGGTGCCCAGCTTGGAAGATGTGGTCCGAATTACGAGTCTCAAGGTGGATGGCGAGGCAGTGACCGGAGTCACTTACGCGGACTACCGAGAAGGTGCCCAGAAGTTACTGGGTTTGGACCTAGATGGTCGGAAAAATAGGTCGGTATCTAGGGCGTCCCTCATGGATGCATTAGGGCTCACCGACACTCGTCGGCGGGATGACGAATCCTCAGAAGAGTTCATGGAAAGGATAGAAACAGGATGCCGTGCCGTGTATTGCACAGATTTCGGCAACTGGGAGAGATGTAACATAGATTTGAGAAGATTTCTCCTCTTCCTTTTGGGGAGATTGGTACTGAGCTCGAAAGGGGACGGTATCCAATGTTGCTTCCTGGAGCTGCTGTCAGACCTTGAAAGAGTTGGGTACTATGCCTGGGGAGCTGCCATGCTGGCACACTTGTTTGCAGGCCTATTCCAAGAAACGGATCGTGAGACGACTGTGAGTGGTTTCACACCATTCATCCATGTATTTTTGGTTTTGCTTGTTTTGTATTTTTTTTATTTTTTTTTTATTTTTTTGTTTTCGCAAGGTACTGATGACCTGCGCCGAGCAGCTATGGAGCTATTATTACCTCCCCATGGGGAGAGCTCGACATTGGCGACCCGTGATGGTGCCGCTAGCCAGGCGGTGGGAACCCATCATGAGTGCGGCACCCCTAACCTACCAACTGATGGTGTTAAGGCGAGAGCTACAGGAGTTCCCTGCAGCGATGGTAAACTGGAGACCCTACTCAGACATGGTCGATGCCAACCAGCCGTGGGTTCTAACAAGTCGTGCCCGGTTCGGACGGGAACTATGGATGCACTGCCTGAATGAAATCGAGCCGCTTCGGCTACGATTAGTTATGAGGACTTTAGGACTGGCTCAAGAATGGGTGGATTCAGCTGCGCCACCTCGTGTCGGGAGAAAGACGCGGGGACCGGCGACTTGCATTGACTGGCGCGTGCGATTTCCCGAATAGTATGAGGACTGGCAACGGGGTGGCACGATTGTAGAATCACAGGCGCGGAATAGCGAGGACTACTTGCGTCTATATAGGATAAAGTATGCAGAACGGTTCCAACCCCGGGGACTTGTGGAGGTAGGTTTCCCCTTTTCCTCTTCTCTTCTTTCTCCTTTTGGTGGTTTTTCTGGTGAAAATGCTGACTTGTAAAGCTGCAGGATGTCCGGGATGCCATGATAGCGAATTTACGAACTCGCTTGGCAGAGATGGAACAACAGTCGGGCGATGCCCGCGGAGCTACGAGCGCCTTGGTAGGTGTATAGTACATTCCTAATTAAATCCCCAGATTCCAGATGTTGGCTGTTAATTCACATGGTCGTAGCATGCCCAGATTGGCGCGGCCTCCCCAGCGATGGGAGTAGGTGGTGCCTCTTCCAGCTTGTGGATTCCCACCTCAGAACTTGACTCGCTTCATGAGCAACTTGCTCACGCCACGCAGCGTGCTGCGGAGGCAGAAGGGATGCTCCGTATACAGGTAAAAGTTTCAGCGTTGAGTTCTCTTTGTTTACGCCTTATCGCGTATCTGAGATGGTACACTCGGCAGGAAAAGGAGACGGAAGAAGCGCTTACCCAAGCTGCGCAGAAGGAGGCTAGGATAGCAGAACTGGAGAGGGAACTGCGGCGTCATCCTGATGACGACTCATCCAGGGATGCTATGGAACTGAGGATCACTCTCCAGTTGGAGTGGGAAGACCGTGAGAGAGAACGGGCAGAGAGGGAAAGAAACGCAGAGAGAGGAAGAGCCAACAGTTTGGCTGAAAGGGAGGAGCGAAGGGGCATGGAGGCCCAACTATTCGAACTCCGAATCGGCCTTGGTCTTGCTGAACAGTGGCTGAGAGATGGTGAGGAGCGCTACCGAAAAGCACGAGAGCGTGGCTTTCGTGTTGGTAGCTTCTCTGCTGCTTCCGTGGATCAACGCCGGGATGTGGGAATAGGGAGAGGAGTACAGAGCGGCAGGAGTACCGCTTTTCGTAGTTGGGTAGCACCTTTGAGAGTGTTTTGCCCGGAGAGTAGTGGGACGAGTAATACAGAGAGAGAGGGCGGAACTTGATGTAATTTTTTTTTTTGGTTTTTGGAATAAAACACAAGGTTTGGTTTGTTTGTTCTTCACCTTTGCTTCAGTTACCTGAATCCCTGCACATATCACTGAAACAAACAAATCAGAATTTCTGTTCTGACTTGGCCCCTTGCTCAATAAGCAAATGGTCACTGTGACTGTCCTTAATAGCTGGTCAAGGGGCCAAGCCTATATTTAACGAAGGCAAGGGAAAGATGCGGTGATGATAAATGCGACAGGCAAGCACACGAATGCAAGCGGTATTAAAAGTGAGATGCTGCACGCAAATGTAATCATGTAAAATTGATTTGTTTTCTTTTTTATATTTGACATTTTTTTTTTGTTTTATCATAAAAAGATTTTTTTGTTTGCAAATATGTACATTTCTCTTTTCCATTTTTTTTTGCTTTTATCATTTCAATTTTTTTGTTGCTAACGCCTGGCAACCACCCAAATGGCACCTAACCTACGTGAGACAGGGGTTTCTTACTGACCTCCCGGGTATCCTAAGTGCACATCTAGGTTGATTTGGGCCTCTTGACCCCTCGAATGACGATCCCGCCGGCTAAGACTTACCCTGATGACAATACCGTCATGCCATGCTTAGGCTCCCAATTGCTTCCGACCACAGGGATTCACCCAAAAGGTGTTTGAGGTAAATGATTTGCCCGACCCGGATCTGTTTCCTCACAACTCTAGATGGTATAAGATGGAACACCCTGGAACCCTAACGACCAACGGCGCGACGCTGACCCGGAATCAGACGCCGTCGCACCCATAGGTGACGCGCTTGCATTGGCCTAAGCCCGAGGTTAAACAAGAAGACATCAAGGTGGTAAACAGAGGTCTTGACCAGCTAGAAACACGGAGACTCCTTCGCAGCGATAGCTTTTACTTTTCAAAGTAGGCAACCAAAATGTGTATATTAAAATAAGGTCGCAGACCCTGGGCAGTTTTCACCTTTCAGAAACTCCATCGAACCTTCATCTTTAGAGGGAGAAGGAAGAGTGTAGGGGATAAACCTCCTGAGAGGACCGGCAAAGCCGTTAACCCGGCGAGCGAATAAGGGCCCATTAACTCTTTCCTTTCGGACAACTTCGGACCAAATCTCGAGCATTTACATTTCACGGCCCCCTTTGGATTCAGACTTTTGCTTTGAGGGGTTCCGTTCATCGCACCAGGCACGGTCACGACCAGGCTTTTTCTCTTGATTTTGATTTTGTATTTCTTTTTGTGAGGGAGATAAAGTCGTTTGACGTTTGTGGGCTCCCTTTTCGTATGCCTGCGGGGACACTGCCCTCTTCTCGTGCTCTGATCGATGCTCGAGGAAATGGGTCCTACTCTTGCCTTTGGGGTTTGAGTTTCGATTTCTCATGCTCAGCGTTTTAAGGGCGCCGACTGTCTCATTTGGTCGAAGAGAAAAGAATAAAGATTACAGCTTCCGGAGATCTTCTGGGTGGAGCCCCAGCGTAGGTGATGCTACCGACTTTTTTTTTGAATAAAATACATAAGTGAGCACATGTTAGCTTCCTTCGAGCGAGCATAGGCCGACGCGGCTGGACAGGGATCTCCACGGTTCTGGCAAACCAAGACCCGGTGCCTACCAGGCCTTAATGGGCCCTATCCTAACATGAAGGTTAGATGCAGGGACTTAACTACATGGTGACCGCCAGGCATCGGCATTTTGAATTTTCCATATTTTTAGTGGTTTTTGGTATTTCTTTGTTTTTGATGTTTTTTTATCTTTTCATCATTTTTTGTTTGTTTTGTGCTAAGGGTAGTATTTCTTAAGATAAAGCCCATTCCAAGGGTGGGATAACTCGGTCCCTTCGGCGTTGATTAGTTTGTAGGCGTTGCCAGGGTACACGGCTTGAATTACAAATGGTCCTTCCCAATTGGGTTGGAGCTTAGAACGCGGCCCTCCAGGTTTGACAAAAATTCTTTTTACGACCATCTCACCGACTTTGAATTTTCTCTCGACGACTTTCTTTTGGTAAAAGCGAGCGAGTCTATTTTGATACACACGCGCGTGTTCGGCAGCTGCCAGTCGCTTCTCATCCAAGAGTTCCAACTGGGCGAGGAGTGAATTACGACGATCGTCGAGGGGAAAGTCCTCGTCTAATTGTACCCTGAGAGAAGGGATCAGAGTCTCATACGGGACTACCGCTTCCATACCATAAGTAAGGGCAAATGGAGTCTGCCCGGTGGGGGTACGGATTGAAGTGCGATAGGCCCATAGAGCTTCGATAAGCTTTTCTGGCCAGTCTGAAAACTTACTAGACTCGCAGGTTTTTTTGATGATTTTGAGCAATGATTTATTGGTGGCCTCCGCTTGGCCGTTACCTTGTGGGTAATAAGGCGATGAATGATGTAATGTAATTGCGTACCTTTTGCAGAGGTCCTGTAGGTCCTGAGAAATGAACTGTGGCCCATTGTCGGTGACGATCGTGCTTGGGACGCCGAATCTGGCGAGGATGTTCTTTATGATGAACTTGCAGACTGTTGACGCCTTGATTTCCGCGTAAGCTTCGGCTTCGGCCCATTTGGTGAAGTATTCCGTTGCAGTAAGGATGAAAGATTTCTGCTTGGTGAGGGAATTGGGATCACCTAGGGGACCAATGATGTCGAATGCCCACATGGAGAAAGGCCATGGGGAGGATATTGGATGAAGTGAGGAAGATGGTGAATGTATTTTATCGGCGTGAAGTTGACACTTGACACACCTACGGACATAGATAGCACAATCCTCTTCCATAGTGGGCCAATAAAAGCCTTGACGAATGATCTTCTTGGCGAGCATCTGACTATTCACGTGGCCACCGCACACACCCGAGTGCGTCTCTTCTACACATTTCCAAACCTCATCGTCACCAAGACATCTTAACAGAATACCAGTAAGGCTTCTCTTATACAATAACCCTCCAACTAGGGCGGTTTATTTTAAATAAGTGGGGGATAAAACAAGATTTAGGTGAAAGATACCTAGAAGAATTTACAGGATGAGAAGAAATCAAAGAAATTAGTGAGGACTAAAGCCTCGGAAACAGTGTGAGAACGGGCAGGTGCCCGAGGAAGTTAATGTGGAAGGAACTGGGTCGAACCCGGGAGTGGGATCGGGAGGAATCAGAAATTGATGAATCGAGAGAGGCGGACCCGAAGGGTCCGGACGTAAAGGAGGAGAATCATGGGGAAATGGATCCGGAGGTTCCGGAGGAAGAAGATCATGAGGGACCCGATGCCCTGGGAAGTATGTAAAAAGGCAATTCAAAGGGGTGAAAAGAACGAAGGACGCGATGACTTGGAAGAACAAAATGATAAATCGAAAGAAGGAGAGGCCCGGAGGTTCCGGATGGGTATGGGAAGGAAGGGCGCGATGCCCTGAGAGAGATGGAGAATAAGATAAGATATCCGGAGGTTTCGGATGGATATGGGAAGGAAGGGCGGGATGCCCTGAGAGAGATGGGGAATAAGATAAGAAATCCGGAGGTTCTGGATGGATATGGGGAGGAGGGGCGCGATGCCCTGAGAGAGATGGAGAGTAAGATAAGAAATCTGGAGGTTCCGGATGGGGGTGAGAGATGGATAAAGACATGGAATTAAATAGGGAGGGGTCCGGAGGTTCCGGACAGGGATGAATGTAGGGATCCGGAAGCTCCGGACAATGAGGAATGTGAGGGTTCAGGGACCCTAGAGCAGAGGAGCTTGACGACTTAGATTTAGGTGACAAAAGACGTCTCCTTAACCAATGGACTGCCCATAAAAAGAAGCTGAATAGCAGCATGAGCAGCGATGAACTGGGATAGGAAGTGGATGAACTGATGTGGGCTCTTTCAGCAAGGGATTTATTGTCCTCAAGCTTCACTTTATGCTTTTCCCTCTTCTTGGTAGATACTCTCTCATAGTGCGGCCTCTCAACCTTCAACATGGCTTCTTGGCCTTTTGGGTTTGCAGGCCGATCCCAATGATGTGCCCAGGCAGAAGGCCTCTTCTTTCTCTGACCAATCGGGTCCATTAGTATGGTCAGGGCCCACAAGCTCTCATTTGACGGACTTCTAATAAGGCCCTTTGGACATTCATACATGAACGGTAACTCTCTTGGCAAAATATCAAAACAAAGATTTAAGAGCTCCGCTTGTGAAGTAGGGATCTTGACATGAAATGGTTCCCTTGGAAATAACTCCCGTGGCAGATGAACGGTGTCTATCATTGGAAGTTGGATGCTTGGCATAAGGAGCTTCATTTTTGGGGCACTGCTCAAGGCTGTTGGAATATCACACGTGGTCATGCTCGGTAGCATAGGCGTTCGTCCCTCGCATGGGAGTTGGTGGGAAGTAGACATGATGTCAAAAGCTTCCAGCAAGAACTGCCCTGACTCGCCCTCGAGTACAGAGTTCATTATCCCCTTTGCAGTGGAATGTGTCATCACCATGCTGGAGGAGAAACTCCTCTCTTGATTAGTCAGTTGGACTATGACCGAACAAGGGGTAATAAGAGCCTTGAAAGCATGTTGGCCAATGAGTAACGTGATCGTGGTTATTTTGGCCCCTGATTTGGTCAGCACCAATTCCTGAGAGTCATTCTTGATGGGCATTGGTGCAGATGGGAATTCGGCCTTCTCAAAGGTGACCGGCACAAGAACCCGAATCGACATTCGGCACATAAAATCTTGGATCTTGAATTGCATTGCCGTGGCCCAATTCTTCTTGTCTGATTCTTGAACATCATCTTTGGCACATGTATTTGTAGAAAGACACCCACTCCGAGAGGTGGTGGAAGGAAGTGAGATTGAGACAACAGGCTCAACGGGTAATGGAGATTCAATGATGGGGGCTATAGGAAGGGTAAGGGGGGGTTGAGACATGACGGGCTTCTCCTTGTTCTCGAGAGGAGACGAGGTTGGCTCGTGTGCAACAATCAATGGGTCCGGCTCAAGGTTAATCACGGGTTTAGGTAAGGGGAGCGGAGGAATAGGAATGGTTGGATTCGGGGTTACAAGGCTAGTGGAGGTTTTAGGTGGAGACGATGGAGGATTACTCGGTTGGGAACAAGAGTTAGTGGAATGCTCAGTGGAAGCCAATGGTGTGGGGGTTATTTGTACAATTGAAGGGGTGACAGTAGAAGGCTTGGTACGTAGGAAACGTCGGATTTTGGTGATACGTGGGGGGTTAAGGGTAGAAGGTGATTCATGGTGCATTGATGCGGGTTGTTGGGGTGTAAACCCGTCATCGTAACACCATGATGACTCATAAGCAGGGGTAGAACTAGTGGCTTCATCCTGAGCAGGGGGTTCTTGTGGGAGCAGTGGAAGAGGGAAACGAAGAAAACTCGGAGTAGGTGTATATTCAAAATCTTCATAAATTTCATCATGTGCCATTTCCAATTCTTTATGATCATCAAGTTCAAATGGACGCCGTGGTGGAGGCGTGTTGATGAGATGAGGTGACGTATATTGACATGGAGGAATTTGCGTATATAGATGTGGATGTGGAGGCGGAGAGCCGTATGGATTAGTGTGATGAATGGATGGTGGGCAGACGGCGTCCACTTGATCGTTAAAACTTGGGAGAACTTCTTGCTCACTCATATTCTCAATGCCATACTCATCTCTTCTCTCCTTCCAATCCTTCTCCATTTTAGTGATGCTATTCATGAAAGTGTGAAGGGGGTTGGCTTGAGGAGGGGAAGGAGGAAGAAATTTCCTCTCAATAACAGCATGTAAGGCTCCAAGTTGAGAGCTGAGAGAGTCGACATGAGAAGCCATGAAATCCCAGGCATAGGGAACACTAGTGGAGGGGGAAGCTCCACTAACAGTGGCCTGTATTCCATATGAGGACTTATAGGATGGGCCAACGTCCATGGGATGAACCTGTGGGTCAGGATGATAGCCCCAGTCTGAGTTGTAGACCCCATAAGAGTCGTGACCTGGGTCACACATTTGAGACCCATAACGGAAGGCGTCGGCCTCGAAACAATTGTAATTATATTCAGCCATCCATCATGTTTTTCGAGAGCGTAATAACATACACGAGCAAACAATTAGCATGGATTAACATACAAGTGAATGCTTTACGTCCCTTTTTTTTGTTTTGATTTTGATAATTTTTTTGTGTTTTTAACCAGATCAGAAGTTCACACAAAATAAGAAGGACCCTAATTCCAATTTGTTTCACCGTCGTGTCAGCTAGGGTCTCTCGTCTCACCACGAATGAAATGACTAACTCCGGGGAACTTCAATGGTACAACCAGCCCAGTGAACGAAGAGGAGATTCTTCGATGTCGGGGACTTACGGAGGTCCCAGTGTAGGAGATTCTAGTCCGTTGAGAGGAATTCTCAAACGGAGAGTCCTTCCTTCACCGGGAAAGGGTGATCCTCAAAAAAATAAAAAAAGGATAGAAAAGAGGGATGGATGCATGCAATGAAATGCGGACAGAGATATGGAGTGGGAAAACGACAGAAATAATAGACATATAATAAACAAACAACCAATCAAAACTGACAGTGCTGCCGTGAGCACAACGGGGGGCGCGTGCGGGCGCCAAGGTGGAGAGGCACGGACGGTGCCGAACTTGCAAGGGTAGCCGAAAGGAAGTAGTAGAGGTCCCACCGTGATCGCCAATCTGTGAGCGACGTCACGCGGTTTTCGGAGTTCGAGGAGCGGGGAAGGGGACGCGGAGCGCGCGCGGGGGCTCCTTCTTTTTGTTTGTTTGCTTTGCTTGCTGCAACACAGAAATGAGAGGAAAGAGAGAAGGGGCCACCACGGGAGATTGCTCCGGCGGGGCGAGCGGGACAAGTATAATATAGCAAGATATGGGGTTCAAACGGCCATAGCGGGAAGTGACTCGCCGCGACCTTGGGGGGACGGGAATGGTGCAGAAATTAAATAACAAGAATTGAAACGGCCATTGGGGAAGTGACTCGCCGCGGCCTCGAGAATATGAGCAGAATATAGCAGAATATAAAAGAGAATATAAGAACAGAGATTTAAACGGCCATTGGGGAAGTGACTCGTCGCGGCCTCGATGACATGAGCAGAATATAACAGAATATAGAGAGAATATAAGAACGGAAATTTAAACGGCCATTGGGGAAGTGACTCGCCGCGGCCTCGATGATATGAGCAAAATATAATAGAATATAGAGAGAATATAGGAACAGAAATTTAAACGGCCATTGGGGAAGTGACTCGCCGCGGCCTCGATGATATGAGCAAAATATAACAGGATATAAAGAGAATATGAGAACAGAAATTTAAACGGCCATTGGGGAAGTGACTCGCCGCGGCCTCGATGAAAAGATGTGATCGCCAGGGGCCGAAAGACCCCAAAATAAGAAAGTGATCGCGCCTACCTCAAGAGCGGGAGATGGCGGGTTGCTTCTTCCTCTCCTTCCGGCCGGCCGACGGAGAGGGCTTTCCTCAGCTACCCTTGCAAAACAACGACAAACAAATGACAAGTGGCTTAGAAAGATGAATGTGAAGTATTCATATCCTTGCAATAAAAATGACGAAATAACGGGAAGACACACACCTGGTTGGTGTTATCTTTTAAACCCCTCTCGGACTCGAGTAGGAGGAAAATGAGATGATGGATGCGAGATGATGAATGCAAAAGAACTACGAAGAAAAGGAAAGAGTTGGCTTATTGGATGTGCCGGTGGTGAAATTCGGCGGAGCTCCGGCAGCGTGGGGACGACGTAGAAGCGCGGTGGATGAAGACGACCTTCCTCTCGCGAGCGTGGGCACCCGAGAAGCCGGCAGAACCTCCACCTACAAAAGACCCCACGGGTTAGAAAAATGACTCCGTAGCCTCTGGGCTCCGGCAGCCTATCGGATCACTACTTAGCTCTCTTAGAACTGAGGGGGTGGGCCTCTATTTATAGAGCTACGGAGGGTGGAGGCGTCCAGGACCCTGGACACCTCCATCAGGGCCGAATTAATATTTTATTCTATTTTTATTGATTTTTTTTGGAATACTTTTGTGGGGGCGTCCAGGGTCCCGGACGCCTCTAACAGGTCCACCGAAAACCGACGACGGCCGCACGCGGTTTGGCACAACGCGTGGTTTTGTGAGCGGCGCCTCGTGATACAGAAATGGGCGCGTCCAGTTGACCGGACGTCTCTATAATTTGGCTTTTTTCACACACGACAAACTGTCGTTCGGTGGGCGGCGCCCGTGAGGGAGTTGATGGAGGCGTCCAGGGGCCTGGACGCCTCCAAAATATATTATTTTTATTTTTGTTTTGTCTTTTTATGCCAAAGCTGGCATTATATATTTTTTATTTATTTTTATGGAGGCGCCCAGGGGCCTGGACGCCTCCATTAATTTATTATTTTTTATTTAGTTTTTTTGTCTTTTATGCCAACGGGCATTTTATATTTTTTTTTATATTTGTTTTTATGGAGGCGTCCAGGGGCCTGGACGCCTCCATAAATATATATATTTTTATTTGATTTTTGTTTTATTTTTTATGATTATTGATATTATTTTTATTATTTTTGCATTGATGGAGGCGTCCAGGCAAGTGGACGCCTCCATGATTTTGATTTTTTTTATTTTTTTGGTCATTGATGGAGGCGTTCAGGCGCCTGGACGCTTCCATGATTTTGATTTTTTTATTATTTTTTGGTCATTGATGGAGGTGTCCAGGCGCCTGGACACTTCCATGATTTTTCACGGAATAATTCAAAAAAATGTAAAAAAATTCATAAAAATAGGAAATCACCAGAGTAATTAAAAATGTGAAGGCCGCCTTGGGGTATCATAGTGTAATATGAGATTTACTTAGGAGACGTCAGGAATAGCGTGTCTACAGGGGATAAAGGGGTTGGTGAAACCTCACTCTCCGATCTTTATTCGGAGCCACCTCAGCCACAGCTACCCGTGTTTCTAACGGGAAAGCTACTTATAGCCGAGCCACTCCTTAGCTGGCTTAAGAATGGCCTGGCCCCATCTCCCCTCCCATCTATGGACCCTATCCTACCTCTGGTGCCAATCAATTCATTTCACACCACTTTCCGGTCTAGTCACTATGTGGATACATTGGATGACCTTCTTAAAGGGTTAGACCGGCAGTGGACATTTACGCACTTATTGGCTCCAGGCTTCGACCGACCCACAGGTCGTAGTTTCACTCATCCCGCTTTAGGGTCCATCACCTCCGTGTACACCGTGGGTCATGTTACCACGGAGGTTCTTCTACTCCTCCCTATGCCGGTCGAGCCCGATTTCATTCCCATTTGCCCAAGGGAGGAATCTTACTTTCTACCTATGACTGCCGTCCCATCTCTCGCAATGAATGAAGGTGATCATTTACACCTCCAAGATTTCCAAATGTGGGATAGTGATTTGTGGAAGCCTAGTCCGAGGGGTCATACCTTCTTTGATCCCTTCGACCCATTCTCTTATGGACTCCGTGACCCACCATATTTACACTACCTTTTCGAGAGAGTCCACCATCATACCCCCACCGTCTCATCTCCCTTCACGGATGAAGGTGACCATCAACACCTTCTAGAATTCCACACATGGGACCTTGAAATGAGGGAATCCATATCGAGGGGTCACACATTCTTTGATCCCTTCGATCCCTTTCTTCATGGGCCCTTTGGCCCACAACCTCCATTCCACCTCTTTAAGGAAGTCCACTATCACACCCCTCCTACTCGGGCCTGGCAACCTTTACATGGCAATAGGTCCGAACCGTCATTTGGGGGTAATGAGGACTTTGGTTTCCCCGGGCCACCTCAACCACCCAAACCTCCCGGACTTCCCACATCCAAACCCCATGTCCATGGTTGGTGCATCGTAGGATGTCTAGGAGTCCACCATGACATTAACCTCCGGTTATGTCAAATGCATGCATGGCACACATTCGGATGTCCTGGACCACCTTGCATATGATTGGGTTTTACTAACTGTAGGGTTGTTTAGGGTCGTGTGTGCATCCGTGTGTTTCTTTTCTTTTGGTAAGCATGTTAGGTCGTGTGTGCATCCTGTGTTTCTTTTCTTTTGCTAAACATGTTAGGAGTCTGCATGACGATGTTCGTCGTCACAGTTGAGGCCAGCAATGCACGGTACAAGGAGTTAGCCGATGTCCATCGACACCACCGAGAGTTCCAAGAGGGTGAATATGTCATGATCAGGGTAAGACCTGAACGGTTTCCCTCTAGAACCGTTAAGAAGTTGTAAGCTCGCGGAGCCGGTCCCTTTAGAGTGTTGAAACGCGTTGGATCCAATGCGTATGTTGTGGACCTGCCCGAGGAATATGGTATAAGCTCTACCTTCAATGTATCGGATCTTGTTGCATATAGGGACCCAGCGGTGATCCCTAGTGAGCCTTTTGAGCCATCTCCTCCCCTTGAGAGTGATCCCACACCTAAGTGTCCACTTCCACCTCTAGCCCCTTTTTCACGGCAGCGTGAGCATATAGATCGTATACTGGACGAGCAAGTGACAGTTACCAGGAGTGGATCTTACCCGCGCTACCTAGTGCGATGGAGAGGACGGCCCGCTACTGAGGACACATGGATCACACATGGCGAGTTGCAGCGGATTGATCCAGACCTTTTGGAGCGATACAGGAGCGATGCAGACCCTTACTCGACAGGGTCGAGTTTCTCCCACCCGGGGAGAATTGGTGCGGACACCCGAGCAGTTGATCGGCACGATACGCCGAGCCACCGGTACTGCACACGGAGCATGACACGAGCCACCTCAGCGTCCATCTGGCTCGGAGATAGCCTGGAGACTCCGCCTTGAGCCTCCCCACTTATTATATTTAGTTAGACTTTATGTGTGTTTAATTTGTGTTTATTTCGTTGCATTCGGTTTGACATTTTGATTGTAATAGGGGCTTATGTGCAATTCGGACCCCGTGGGCCCCACGGGCCCCCCAGGCCCCACCCCATTGGGCCACCTCAGCCTAGGGTCCCACGTGGGGTCAGTCAACATGCCACATGGGAGCATCTAGAAGTTTGAATGGGAATTAGACACATGGTGGACAATGGACTAGAAAAGTCCACATGGGAGGCCACCTACCCCCACCAACTAGTCCACCCTCTCTCCTTGGTCCAAGGGCCGCCCCCCCCCCCTTTGTTTTTTTTATATTATTTTGTGTGTGTGTGTCACACTCCATCCCAACCCTCCATTCCCATCCCCTAGATCCAATGGTTGTGGATGGATGTGAGAAGTAACCTATTTAAGCTTGTATTTTCCATTTTAGTAGAATTAATGCATTCATTTGGAAGAAAAAACCTTGGAGCTCCAGCTTGGTGCGCCCCTCCCTCTCCCCTTGCAGCTGTGAAGGTTGCTTCTTGGTGGTGAGACTCCACCCTATCAGTTCCGGTCGTCGTCGCCGCCGCCACGAGCCGCCACCGCCATCAACGAAGTTCTGCCTGCGCAGTACCACAGCAGCTTCCATGAAATTCAGCCATCAACCACGAGCGCGGATCGACCTGGGAATTTTACTGGATGTTCCAGAGGTGTCAAGAACTATCCACAAATTTTGGTTTGTCATTCAGATCCCTTTTCATAATTTTAGATTTTCGTCCACTCTTCCACTTCGGTTCTGCTAAAGTTCTGTCCAGGTTCCCATCCACTCTGAGTTTCAAGTCTAAGGTCCACTTTTTGATTTATGTTGGTTCGCCCAATTTTATTTGGGATTCCAACCATCCACCCCTTCATCCATAATTTTTCTCAATTTTTGGTTCGTCCATTTCATATTTTCTAAAAATCATTCTCAGTCCAAGCTACAGTTCTGTCCCCCTGTTCCCAGATCCGACCACCAGTCACCCCAAAAATCATAGTAAATCACCATCACCTCCAAATCAAATTCCAAAAATGGTCCCAGTTCCGTGGTTTGATCCCCTACAACTTTGAAGAATAGCTCAAGAGTTGAATCGAAGGTTTACTAGGCGGTCAATGGTAGTTCTCAGACAAGTGCCCTGCAGCTCTGGGATTTCGGTTACTGTACAACAGAGACTTGTAAATTTATTAAAGTTCTTATCTAACCAGATCCAGCAGATCTCTCTGGGTCTAGATTGAAGCATTTGAAGAGGGCTTTCCAACGATAGCTCATGCGTCCCGATCCGACGTCGGGATTGGTCGCAGCGGCCGTTTTCGCCGGAGCACGCGCCTGAAAACAGCAACTAAAAATCCGTGGGCAGCAACTTCAAAGCTTGGGAATCGGGACCGATCGACCCCCGATCGGTGTTCCCGGCCGACCGCCGTCCGTGGAGGCGCGCCACCAGGGGTCCCCATCACAGTGGGTCCCACCCCCACAGATCCGGAGCACAGCGCCGTCCGTGGGCCCCGCGGGCCCGCAGAACCCGCCGTTTGGAAAACACAAAAACGCGGAGTTCGGCACCGCCGGGGGACATCAAGATGCTGCCCGTCAACCCGAGTTGCGTGATTCCCGGGCTCCCCATGTGACCGTTTACCTCCCTGCGTGGAGTGGGTCAAATCTTTGTATTGCTGTGATATTGTTTAACCGGGAGTCCGTGATTCGGCCGGGGTTATCTTTGCCACGCCGGGTGCGTGGAGGTAAAGGTCTTAACTCCTTGGCATTACATTGCTTAGCTAGTATACGGTCTTTTGCCGCTGCCGAGAGTGTAGGTACTAGCCCGTGTGTCCATGTCACCATTGTGAGAGTGAGAGTGACCCGTCCCGCAACTCGATCTGAGTCCGGAAGTTGAGTCGGACTACCCTTGACCTCCGCCGGTTTCTTAACCGCGCACGGTCCGCGCTTTCCCTCGCATCCGACGACGAGTGAGCTTACACTTCTATTAGCGACGTTTTGCCACTAGGAGCTCGTAGTGTCGGGCTTAGTGTCTCCCTGGTGTATGTTGCTGGTCGTGTCTTCATCTAGAGTCCGAGGGTGGCACCGTATAAGTGTCGTCTCCCGTATCCGTCCCGCATCATCCGTCTTTTGCTTCAGGAGCGATTATGGCGCCGAGGAGGAGCTCTCGCTCTCAGCAGGGGCAGTCGGCTGGAGGCCAGGAGATCCAGCAGGGGGTCCAGAGGGACCAGGAGGAGCGTAGCAGAGCGCCACCGGGGGCTACCGAGGCCGCGGATGCTGCGAGAGTTCCGGGGGCCGAGGATTTCTTCCGTGGCATGTACCAGCTTATGTCTCAGAAGTTTGGCGGAGAGGCTGGTGAGGGCTCGTCAGCTTGGGGTGGGCCAGGCCGACCAGTGAGGGACTTCATGCAGTTCCATCCGCCTTACTTTAGCGGCCAGGCAGACCCTGATGCGGCTCGTGATTGGCTTGATGAGATAGAGCGGGTGTTCAGTTCTGCGAAGAGTGCTGCCGAGGACAGAGTGGTGTTGGCCTACAACCAGTTGCAGGGTACGGCTCGGAGGTGGTGGTCTTCCGAGTGGAAGACGTCCTTTCAGCTTCGTCCACTTGAGCAGATCGAGTGGGATGACTTTGTCAATGCTTTCGAGCATACGTACTGTCCAGATATTGTTGCCACGCAGCGGAGGCGGGAGTTTCTGGAGCTGGTGCAGGGCGACATGTCCGTGTTGCAGTACAGGGCCCGATTTGTCGAGCTGGGTCGGTACGCACCTCACATCATGGAGCATGAGAGGGTGAGGACCACGCAGTTTGTGCAGGGTTTGAGGCTGGAGTTGAGGCACCATTTGATCGCGAACGGAGCCACTGATCTAGAGACAGCATCTCGTGTTGTGGTTTCTTTGGAGATGGATATGCAGAGGACTCGAGGACCGATCAACCAGGGGCAGTCCTTGTCAGGTCGCAGCCAGCAGTCGGCTACCCAGCAGCATGGTTTCTTCCAGCATGCGTCGGGTGGTTCAGGAGTACCGGCATCGGCAGCTTCGGTGACAGGATCTGCGTCCTTCGGCTCGCAGGTCAAGAAGTTCTTCAAGAAAGGGTTCGGCAAGAAGAAGTCCAGGGACCAGGGGCAGGCTTCATCGGGCAGTGTACAGCAGCCGGTTCCTTTGCAGCGTCAGGGATCAGTGGGTGGATCGCGAGGACTTTGTCCACGGTGTGGTGGGACCCACCCAGGCAGGCAGTGCATGGCACCGATCATCTGTTTTCGGTGTGACCAGTCAGGGCATATGGCGCGTGACTGTCCCCAGAGGCCGCCACAGCAGCAGGTTCCCCAGCAGCAGAGGCAGCAGCTGCAGCAGGGACAGTATCTGCCGCTACCCAGGTCAGCTAGTGTGGGAGGCAGGCAGAGAGCTCGGGGCCAGATCACGCAGATGAACAGGGCAGAGGCAGTGGCGTCGCAGCTCGTGGAAGGTACCGTTCAAATTTTGGGTTGTGCGGCTCGGGTTTTATTTGATTCTGGCGCGTCTCATTCGTTTATTTCGGAGGATTTCGCGTCGAGCGTCGAGGAGCCGGTGACCTAGTTATCCTGTGATTTGGCAGTGGAGTTGCCTTCGGGTGACTTTATGATCACTCCGTATTACTTCGATCAGGTTCCGGTTTGGATCGATGGGCGGAGTATGTCAGGCAGGTTGTATGCGTTGCAGCTTCGGGATTATGACGTGATTCTAGGCATGGATTGGCTCGAGACTCATGGAGCGGTGGTGGATTGTGGGATGAAGAGGGTCTACTTCCATCATCCGAGCAAGCGGACCTTCTACTTCCAAGGTATCCGTTCCACCTCTTCTCGATTCCTTATCTCTGCTATTCGAGCCCGTCGATTGCTTGATTCAGGTTGTCAAGGTTTTCTCGCGTCCGTGGTTGTGTCTGACCGGATGGAGTCGGATGTCGAGGACATTGCGGTGGTGTGCGAGGTTCCCGACGTTTTTCCCGAGGAGTTGCCTGGATTACCTCCCCAGCGGGAGATCGATTTCGTGATCGAGGTTGTGCCTGGTACGGGACCTTTGGCGAAGGCTCCCTACCGTATGGCCCCCGCTGAGTTGAGAGAGTTGAGGGCGCAGTTGCAGGAACTGTTGGCCAAGGGGTACATCCGTCCTAGTTTTTCCCCTTGGGGTGCGCCCGTGTTATTTGTGAAGAAGAAGGACGGTAGTCTGCGGTTGTGCATTGACTATCGGCAGCTGAATGGAGTGACCATTAAGAACAAATATCCGTTGCCGCGGATCGAGGATTTGTTCGACCAGCTTCAGTCCGCGCGAGTATTCTCGCGGATCGATTTGGGGTCCGATTACTATCAGCTGAGAATTCGCGAGTCCGATGTGGAGAAGACTGCATTCAGTACGAGGTACGGGCATTATGAGTTTCTGGTGATGCCGTTTGGGCTCACCAATGCCCCTGCAGCCTTCATGGACTTGATGCAGAGGGTGTTTCATCCGTATTTGGATCAGTTCGTGGTCATCTTCGTGGATGACATCCTTATTTATTCGCAGTCTGCTGAGGAGCATGCGTACCATTTAGGTGTGGTGCTGCAGACGTTGCGAGACCACTAGTTGTATGCGAAGCTCAGCAAGTGCGAGTTTTGGCTCATCGAGGTGCACTTTCTGGGGCACGTGATTTCTGGTGATGGCATTTCCGTGGACCCTGCCAAGGTCGAGGTAGTAATGCAGTGGCCGAGGCCGAGGTCGGTGACGGAGATCCGGAGTTTCTTGGGGCTTGCGGGTTATTATCGCCGGTTTATCCAAGATTTTTCTCGCATTGCGACCCCGATGACTGGACTCACGCGGAAGGATGTGCCGTTCGTCTGGTCCGATGAGTGTGAGCAGAGCTTCAGGGAACTGAAGAGATTGCTCACCTCGGCTCCGGTGTTGGTCTTACCTTCTGGATCGGGAGGTTTCGTGATGTGTACATATGCTTCCGGGGTCGGATTGGATGCTGTTCTGATGCAGCATGGTAGAGTGATGGCTTATGCATCTCGACAGCTAAAGCCCCATGAGGAGAACTACCCTACCCATGACCTTTAGTTGGCGGCGGTGATCTTCGCGCTGAAGATCTGGAGGCATTATCTGTACGGCGAGAAGTTCGAGGTGATTACTGACCATCAGAGTTTGAGGTATGTGTTCTCGCAGAGAGATCTGAACCTCAGGCAAAGGCGTTGGATGGAGTTCATGAAGGATTATGACTTCACCCTGTCTTATCAGCCGGGCAGGATGAATGTCGTTGCTGATGCCTAGAGTCGGAAGGTTGCGGTCAGTACCTTGATGCTGAGGAAGTGGATGCTCTGGGAACAAGTGCCCGAGGTATCTTTTAGGCTCAAGATTCCCAGGAGCCAGGGTTGGCAGTGCTTGCGAGTCTGACTGTCACTCCTGCTATCCGTCGTCAGGTGACAGAGGCTCAGCATGCGGACCCTGAGTTACCCCGGATTCTGGCGATGGCTGACGTGGAGCTCGGCGAGGACGGTGCTGCGAGGTTTCGTGGCAGGTTGTACGTCCCAGTCAAGGAGCAGATTCGTCGTGCGGTGTTGCGCGAGGCTTATGGGAGCAGGTACACTATGCACCCGGGTGCGACGAAGATGTATCGGAACTTGCGGAGGCAGTTCTGGTGGCCTGGCATGAAGAGAGATGTCGCAGAGTTTGTGGCCAGGTGCCTGATCTGTCAGCAGGTGAAGGCGGAGCATCAGCGACCAGGAGGTACTCTCCAGCCCTTGGATGTTCCTGCTTGGAAGTGGGACCATGTGACCACGGATTTCGTGGTGGGATTGTCGAGGACCCCGAGTGGGCAGGACAGTATTTGGTTGCTGGTGGATCGGCTGACGAAGGTGACGCGGTTGTTACCGGTCAAGGTCAGTTGGAGCATGTCTAAGTTGGCTCGTCTTTATGTGGAGCGGATCGTGCCGTTGCATGGGGTTCCCATTTCGATCGTGTCGGATCAGGATCCGCGCTTCACTTATGGATTCTGGAGGAGTTTTCAGCGAGCTCTTGGCACGGAGTTGACATTTAGCTCGGCGTATCATCCTCAGTCAGATGGCCAGTCTGAGAGGAGCATTCAGACCTTGGAGGACATGCTGAGATCCTGCTGTCTGGAGTGGCAAGGGAGTTGGATTCATCACCTGCCGTTGGTGGAGTTTGCCTATAACAACAGCTATCATTCGAGCATCGGTATGGCTCCCTATGAGGCATTGTATGGGCGTCCTTGTCGGACTCCACTTGATTGGTTTGAGGTGGGTGAGCGTGTTTTGACGGGACCGGAATTGGTGCAGCAATGTGTGGACGTTGTGCACCTGGTTCGTCAGAACATGTTGGCGGCCCAAAGTCGGCAGAAGAGCTATGCTGACCGTAGGAGGTAGCCCCTCGAGTTTGCCGTGGGCGATCGTGTGTTCTTGAGAGTTTCTCCGATGAAGGGGGTGATGCGTTTTGGACGGCGTGGGAAGCTGAGTCCCCGCTATATTGGTCCTTTCGCGATTGTGGAGCGCATCGGTGAGGTTGCTTACCGGTTGCAGTTACCTCCTGAGTTGGCGTCGGTGCATGACGTGTTTCACGTCTCGATGTTGCGGAAGTATATGCCCGATGACTCTCATGTGCTCGAGTTTTCCGTTTGGCCTGAGGTGACTCTAGATCTTTCTCTCCCAGAGTTTCCGATCCGCGTGGAGGATAGGCGAGAGCAGCGCCTGCGGAACAAGGTCATTCCCTTGGTAAAGGTCGTGTGGCAACGACACTCTGGTGGTGAGGCTTCATGGGAATGTGAGGATGATATGCATCAGCAGTTCCCGTATTTGTTTGAGTGAGTCTTCCTCTTCTTTCCCCTTGGGTTGTTCTCAATTTCGAGGACGAAATTCCTTAAGGGGGGAGGGCTGTAATATCCCGGACCTTTCGGATCCTTCTTCGTGGGTCCCGGATCTGGTTTTCGGAGCGTCCGACGCTGTTGTATCTAAAATTTCATTTTGGACATCTTTCGTGTTCGGATCGGCGCGATCCAGAGTCATTTCGGAGGCCCGGAGGCGTTCCGCGGATTTTCCGCGTGTGTTTTCCGATTCCCGGTGTGTGTTTCGGCTTTTTCTTCGGAAGCTCGCTGTGGGCGAACCGGGCGGTTCCCCCAGGCACGAGTGGTACCGTTGGGATCGGTGCGTCCCGAGGATTCCGAAAATATATTTTTCTTTTTTTTGGTATTTTTCTGAAAAATCAGATTTCCTATATATTCCCATTCTTGTCTTTTTTCTTTTCTTCCTTCTCTTTCTTCTTCTTCTTCCTCCTTCCTTCCCCAACCGTGGCCGCCCTCCTCTCTCTCCCTCTCTCCCGTTCGAGCACGGCGACCACCGTTTCGGTTGCAGACGGCGGCGGTGCGACGCGGCGAGGACGTGGGTGACGTCGAGACGATCGTGCGGGCGTGCGGCAAGCGTGGGAAGCGTGGGGAGGCAAGGTTTCTAAAGCGTTCTTCGCGATTCGCGGGTGATTCGGCGGAGCATTCGCTCCATTAAGATAGGGTGACGTTCCTTAGCCTCTTGCCGATCTTTTCCGTGATTTATAGGTCGAGGGGAGGCCGAGAGGGGCTTGTTTGAGCATGCTTGGGGTTTTTCCATGATTTGGGGAGAGTCGCCCGATCTATGGATTTGATGCATGATTTCACGTTTTGATGGCCTAGAATCATGCTAGGGGTCCCCGGGGGCCTTCCCCTTTGATTTCCCCCTCTCCGGTGGAGGTATGGGGGCGTGGATGGTGTTTTTGGCCGTTTCCCGCCGTTCTCGGTTTTCCGAGATGATAGCGGTCCACCAGTAACCGCCTTCATTAGTAGCGGTCGGGTGGGGACCGCCTTCACCAGGGTTTTCGACCGTTGGGGCTTGTTCTGTCGGCGGGCGGTCGCGGTCTTGCGACTGACCGCGACTGCTGGTGGCGGTCAGGGGGCGATCGCTTTCACCATGGGGTCCGGCACGGTCTTCGAGATAGTTTTTGACCGTTGGAGTCTGGTCGCGGTCTCCTGGAGACCGCTATCAGGTGAAGACGGTCATCAGGCGACCGCATTCACTTTTCGCGCACCAGGGTGGTCGCGGTCCTAGGAGGACCGCGACTAGGTGGTAGCGGTCCTGGGTCGACCGCGACCACTGGAGGCGGTCCTCAGGTGACCGCGACTCCTTTTCCATGCCAATTTGAGTCCCGGACGAGCTAGTCTCGATCCCTGTGCTGACCCGTAGTCCGACTGATGCGGGGCATCATGTGGGGGCTACACGTGGTGGTGCCGTGGGGTCTGTAGACACGCCATTCCTGACGTCTCCTGAGAAAGTCTCATATTACTATACGACGCCCCACGACGGCTTACGCATTTCGAATCACTTGAGTACTTCCTTTTCTTGAGTCTTCTTCCGCCCTTTTCGACATCCGGAATCGTCTCGTCGCGGCATTCGGACGGCATCAACACCAGTCAGACGCATCAAAAGGTTCCGGAACCAAGAAGGGTGTCTTCCGGGCGCCCGCCGACGCCTGATCTAAGGACCCGGGTGGGTCTTAATGGGGGCGTCCAGGTCCCTGGACGCCCCCATATTTTTAATTTATTTTATTTATTTTCTCAGGGCTTAAACTAAATAAAAAATATATAAATTAATGGAGGCGTCCAGGACCCTGGACGCCTCCATAAAAACAAAAATAAAAAATATATGCAAAATGCCAGTTGGCATACAAAAACAAAATAAATAAATAAATATATATATATATTAATGGAGGCGTCCAGGACCCTGGACGCCTCCATAAAAATAAATAAAAAAATTAAAAATGTCAGCCCTGGTATAAAAGACAAAAGAAAAATAAAAAATATAATTTTGGAGGCGTCCAGACCCTTGGACGCCTCCATCAAAACCCTCACGGGCGCCGGCCACCGAATGATGGTTTGTCGTGTGTGAAAAAATCCAAAATATAGAGACGTCCGGTCAGCTGGACGCGCCCATTTCTGAATCACGAGGCGCCGCTCACAAAACCACGCGTTGTGCCAAACCGCGTGCGGCCGTTAGCAGTATTCGGTGGACCTGTTAGAGGCGTCCGGGACCCTGGACGCCCCCACAAAAGTATTCCAAAAAAATATATAAAAATAGAATAAAATATTATTTCGGCCCTGATGGAGGTGTCCAGGGTCCTGGACGCCTCCACCCTCCGGAGCCCTATAAATAGAGGCCCACCCCCTCAGTTCTAGGGGAGCTTCTAAGTGATCCGATAGGCTGCCGGAGCCCAGAGGCTACGGAGTCATTTTCTAACCCGTGGGTTCTTTTGTAGGTGGAGGTTCTGCCGGCTTCTCGGGTGCTCACGCTCGCGAGAGGAAGGTCGTCTTCATCCACCGCGCTTCCACGTCGTCCCCACGCTGCCGGAGCTCCGCCGGATTTCACCCTCGGCTCATCCAATAAGCCTTTTCTTCCCCTTTTTCTCCATAGTTCTTTACATTCATCATATTGCATCCTCTATCCCCCTTCACAAGGGCGCTTCTTCTCTTATACTTCTTGCATCCATCATCTCGTTTTCCTCCTACTCGAGTCCGAGAGGGGTTTAAAAGATAACACCAACCAGGTGTGTGTCTTGCCATCATTTCGTTATTTTTATCGCAAGGATTTGAATACTACACCTCCATCTTTCTAATCCACTTGTCATTTATTTGTCGTTGTTTTGCAAGGGTACCCGAGGAAAGCCCTCTCCGTCGGCCGGCCGGAAGGAGAGGAAGAAGCAACCCGCCATCTCCCGCTCTTGAGGTAGGCGCGATCACTTTCTTATTTTGGGGTCTTTCGGCCCCTGGCGATCACATCTTGTCATCGAGGCCGCGGCGAGTCACTTCCCCAATGGCCGTTTAAATTTCTGTTTCCTATATTCTCTTTATATTTTGTTATATTCTGCTTATATCATCGAGGCCGCGGCGAGTCACTTCCCCAATGGCCGTTTAAATTTCTATTCCTATAATCTCTTTATGTTTTGTTATATTCTGCTTATATCATCGAGGCCGCGGCGAGTCACTTCCCCAATGGCCGTTTAAATTTCCGTTCTTATATTCTCTTTATATTCTGTTATATTCTGCTCCTATCATCGAGGCCGCGGCGAGTCACTTCCCCAATGGCCGTTTAAATTCCCGCACTTTGTATTCTCTTCATATTCTGTCATCTTATTATCTGCTCATATTCTCGAGGCCGCGGCGAGTCACTTCCCCAATGGCCGTTTCAATTCTTGTTATTTAATTTTTGCACCATTCCCGTCCCCCCGAGGTCGCGGCGAGTCACTTCCCGCTATGGCCGTTTGAACCCCATATCTTGCTATATTATACTTGTCCCGCTCGCCCCGCCGGAGCAATCTCCCGTGGTGGCCCCTTCTCTCTTCTCTATCATCTCTGTGTTGCAGCAAAACAAGCAAACAAACAAAAAAGAAGGAGCCCGCGCGCTCTCCGCTTCCTCTTCCCCGCTCTTCCCCGAACCGCGTGACGTCGCTCACAGATTGGCGATCACGGTGGGACGTCTACTGCTTCCTTTCGGCTACCCTTGCAAGTTCGGCACCACCCGTGCCTCTCCACCTTCGCGCCCGCGCGCGCCCCCGTTGTGCTCACGGCAGCACTGTCAGTTGATTGGTTCTTTGTTTATTGTATGTCTGTTATTTCTGTTGTTTTCCCACTCCATATATCTGTCGGCATTCCATTGCATACATCCATTCCTCTTTTCTATCTTTTTTTCATTTTTTGAGGATCACCCTTTCCCGGTGAAGGAAGGACTCTCCGTTTGGGAATTCCTCTCAACGGACTAGAATCTCCTACACTGGGACCTCCGTAAGTCCCCGACATCGAAGAATCTCCTCTTCGTTCACTGGGCTGGTTGTACCATTGAAGTTCCCCGGAGTTAGTCATTTCATTCGTGGTGAGACGAGAGACCCTAGCTGACACGGCGGTGAAACAAAAACAAACTAGGGTCCCCATTTTGTGTGAACTTCGGATCTCGCTAAAAATACAAAAAAAATCATCAAAATCAAAACACAAAAAAGGGCGTAAAGGCATCCACTTGTTTGATAATCTCTGCTACCTACTTGCTAGTGTATGTTTTTGCGTTCTGGGAAAACTGTGAGCATGTCTCACGAGTCTTTTGAGGAGAACCACCCTAGCCGTGGTTTGACAGCCGACCCGCGAGTCCATGCTATGGACTCGGGTCCTTCTCATGACCCCTCGCATGAGGTGCAGGTTATTGCCGGGGACACGTCCCCGCCACAGGATATCACTTCCTTACTGGGCGTCCTCGCCAACACGGAGCTTACCTCTGAACAGCTCCGGGCCTTCCAGGCCATTCTAAAAGGGAAATCTGTTTCCCCCACGCCCCAGGAATCAACTCCGGCCATCGCACCTCTCCAAGAGTCCGTGCAGGCCATTCCATCTCCCTCATTGGCGCAAGCCATCCAGTCTCCCTCGCTTCAAGGACAAGCGAGCCAACAACCACCCTCATTCCAGTTCCCGTCACAATCTCAAACTCCCGTTGTTCCCCACACACCGCTTCAGCCAGGGCCAACTGTCGGTGGTCCGACAGCTCCCTCTCATTCGGGGTTTCCCCCTCAAGTCTCCGGGAGACAGTTTCTCCCCCAGTGGCAAGTGCCACCTTCACCTCCAGAGGAGCTCGCCCAATCGCTCCTCAATAGGTTCAACCGCATGGACGAGCAGTTTCAAAATCTGAGAAGAATGGTGGACGTGAAAGCCACCCCGGAGGTTGCTTTGCCAATCCTTCCCGTCATTCATCTTCCTCCCTCCGAAATGCCCACGTACCGCAGATACAATGGTACCGGCAACCCCTTCATTCATCTCAAGGATTTCATGTATGAGTCCTCTTACTGGCAAAACGATCAGAGGTCCCTGGCATACCTCTTTCGGAGATCATTGGATGGTCCCGCGCTTGAGTGGTTCTATTCTCTGGAGCCCCGCGAGGCCGAGAATTTTGAAATAGTCCAGAGAAGGTTCTTGCAGAAATATAGGGATAGGGTCGGTCCCTCACTCTCCATTACCGACCTAGTGGCCGAAAAGATGAAACCCGACGAGGATTTTGTCCGATATGCTGATAGATGGAGGTCTCTGGCGGAAAGAATAAGGGATACCCTCTCTGAGCCCGAACAAGTGAAGATGATTGTGTCTAATGCAACCCCACAGTTCAGACACGTCCTGGCCATGAATAAACTTACTACAATGGAGGAACTCTATGAAAGGGCCCGGTACATCCAAACCCAGTTAAAAGACTCCCCCATTATGAACATGTTTGAGTCACCGAAGCCCAAAGTGGTTAGAAAGACAGGCGCTGGTGTCCCGGGCGGAGCCACAGAAGGGGTCGTGACAAATGAGCAAGTCAGTGCGGTCAACAATGCCAACTATGCAGTCAACCCAAGGCCTCCACAAATGCCCCGACTTCCCCTTCAACCGGGTCCTTTCTCTCTCCGTCCTCCACCCCAAAATAATCCACCCCAGGATAATATGCCTCCATTACGCCAACCCCAGCAACAACAACCACAACCTCAGCAACAACAACCACCGCTTCAGTACAACCAAGTTCCACCCCCGGGGAACTATGGTCCCCAACAGCAACAAAGGAGGCCGCTCGGTCCCAAGAGAGCCTACTATCCACCATTGCCAGAAACCTTAGCAGACATTTTTAATGCCCTCATGGCATCAAACCAACTCGCCCTACCCAGAGAAAGGCCCGCGTGGCCCCCCAATGTTGATACCTCCAAATACTGCGTCTACCACAGGCAGCCGGGACACACAGTGGATTACTGCTTCCATTTCAAAGATTACATCCATGATATGAATGATGAACATCAAATAGATTGGGATGAGATGAGACGGTACGTCGCGGCTCTCAAGGCTAGGAGACCTCCTCAGAGGCCACAGCAGCAGTTACAACAGCAGCAGCAGCAGCAACCACAACAACAACAGCAGCCTCAGCAGGCCCCACAACAACAACCCGACATGGGAATAATCCAGAATCCATTACCGGAGCACCAACAGCCCAATCATCAGGTTAACCCCATCTCCTCCTTCCCGGAAGTCGGGAGAGAGCAGGTATGGCACCAGGAAAGTACCTCCATTCTTTCTACCTCCAACCCTATCGTCATGCACCCCCCTCACCTTGCCCGGGTAGCACCTCTCTCTCATCAACCCGCGTCAGTATCACCATCACCATTTCCACTACCATTACGCCCTCTCATCCGCACCCCGACCTCCTATCAACCGACACTCTCTACTACGCCTTCACACCCTCTCACCTTCTCCCACTCCCCCACTTTACCATCCACCTCTACCACATTTACCCCTACGCCTTCTAAACCCCTTATCATCCGTCAACCATACATAACCCCGTCTTTCTCCACCACATCACCACTAATGCCTTCAAAACCACTCATCACCCACCATCCACCTCAAAACCTTTACCCGTTTCAAACCTTACCTCCACCTCCACCTTCCAAACCCCTTATCCTTCATAATCCGCGCGATATCCCCTCTACCTCCACCATGCCACCACCTAACAAACCCCTCATCAGAATCCCTGCTCCCGTCATCACCCCTGCTTCATCAACCATTCCTCCACTACTACCCCTCAAACCCCTGTTAAGATCCACTGCTACCCCCACAGAGGTACAAAAGCCGCAGGCAATGGTGCTCCGGAGTGGAAGGATCTTCCACAGGGTTTTCCCCCACAACAGTCAGAATCCTGAGCTATCTCAGCCAGAGAAGGATGATGGAGAACAACCAGAAAGAGCTATCCCTGGAACACAGTATGATCTATTGAAACACCTGGATAAGACACCTGCTCGGATCTCCATCCTGGAGCTACTTCAAAGATCCACATCCCACCAGGCGGCCTTGATGGAATATCTTCAAAAGGTCATGGTTAATGAAGACCTCCCCGTGGAGAAGATTTCGACCGTCCTGACCCCAACAGACACACAACCAGCCATCATGTTTCACAACTACGAGCTCGCTCCCAAGGAAGCTCGGAAATATGCACTGTGCATTTCAATAAAAATCAATGGGGTATCCATAAACCCGTGTCTTGTGGATACGGGTGCATCCATAAATGTGATCTCCATGAGCACTCTTCAGTTGTGTGGGGTCAACGAGGAACAAATAAGACCTTCCTCGATCACGGTCACGGCTTATGACAATAGCAAAAGGCCGCCGCAGGGGATGATTATTCTGAAGGCAGAACTAGGCCCCATGTCAATTCCTACGGAATTCCATGTCCTCGACATGGACCCCACATTCAAGGCTATACTGGGTCGCCCTTACATCGAAGCCATGGACGCTGTGCCTTCCACCAACCATCAGTGCATGAAGTTTCCTTACAATGGGAGAATTATTAAAGTGGTCAGTACACCGGTCCTTCACACAGTGGATGCTATCAACACCTCTCTGCCCTCCGTTTGGCCATCTCATCGGCCCATATTATCACTGCTGGACGTGCGTGATCCATCTCACATTCCACTAGCACCAAAGGAGCCGGTCAGGGCAACCGCAACATCATGTCTCCCTTTTCACTCCAAAGGTTGGGAGATTATGAGGAACATCGGCTATCAACAAGGAAAGGGTCTGGGCGCACAGTTACAGGGTATGCTCAAACCGCCAAAGGAAATTAGGCCGAACCGCAGGTTTGGCCTAGGCTTCAAAGGACCGTTCAAGGCAGATTGGAAGCCCCTCACGTGGACTCTATCAAACCACTTCAACAGAGGGCCCGTGGTTCAGATGGGAGATCACCCACGAGAAGCATATGGGGGATCATATGCTGTATATTTGGCTGAAAAATGTCCGAGGATCACCAAAAGAGGCAAGATCAAAGATCCGGAATGCGAGTGGGACAAATGGTCCGACATACGGGACATTTCCGTTGCACTGGAAAGGATGTTCTCGTCTCCGCAGCTTGAAGGACCACCATTGATCTCCGAAATACCAGAGAATATTACCACTCTTGCCAATGTTCCAAACTATCCTCGTCCTCGCCAGAAGGACTCTGTCATCGACGGATCTTCATCCGTCCTCAACATTGCCGTCGACGGCTCATTAGCCGCCATCCTCTCCATCCACTCGTCTCAGCCTTTACTGATATCTTCTTCCTGGGCCAGACAATTGTCTGATGATCTTCCCAGGTCCCCTTCTTTGCTTACATACCTGCGCGGGCTTTTCAACCCGCGCCAGGTCTTCAACCATGATCTGCTCTATGAGCCTCACAATCCTCTAGCCATAACCCCTTTTCTCTCTCCTCCAATCTCTTTTCACTGCTTTGTCATTAAAAATGGAAACGAAAAAAAAACGTCAATTTTCAAACTCCCCAACAACACATCTTCGTTGAGGAAACCTCCTACATCTCCCACGGGTGCGTACCGCCTTGCGGACCACCCGTCCAAGGTCCGATGAGCGACCTTTTCTACCCCTCCTCTGAGGGGTCTTCTCCTGTACATTCTACACCATCCTCTTCGTCTTCCTCTTCTTCTGTAAATATTGTCAGTCAATCTAGGAATGATAGGCCAAGGGTAATACCTAGGAAGAAATCCAAGGGTAGGCAGATCCCTCATCGATTCCTTCTGGATTTGGCCGCCAGGTGTCAGGCCCTTCTTGCCGTCCCCCAGTTGTTAGAAAATCCCATCCAGCTACCCGAAATAGAATGCGAGGGCGACTGTGCATTTGATGAAGGGTATGGAGTCTACGAGATCACGGATGAAGAATGCCCCACTGAAGATGAGGGTGAAGAATATGAGGATGCGGCGGGCGCATACGCTAGTGGAATGAGGAGATTCGACGAGCCGTCAACCGCCGTAGAAGAATCCACCAAAGAAGTCAACTTGGGAACTGAGAAGACCCTAGGATCATCCTCATAAGTGACAACCTACCACCCTCTGAAGAAGAGGCATTAATTGAGGTTCTCAAGGAATATAAGGACACGTTTGCATGGAGCTACGAGGATATGCCGGGTCTGGATTCAACCTTGGTCGAACACCGTTTAACCCTAAAACCAGGGTCCATCTCGGTAAAACAAAGGTTAAGGCGTTTCCACCCTCAGATGGCTTTGAAAATGAAGGAAGAGGTCGATAAGCTCCACAAAGCCAGGTTCATTAGAGTCGTCCTTTATCCTCAATGGGTGGCGAACATTGTCCCGGTCATGAAAAAAGATGGGAAAGTCAGGATTTGCATCGACTTCCGGGACCTTAACCGCGCGTGTCCAAAGGATGATTTTCCCTTGCCTCACATTGATGTGCTGATTGATAACACGGCAGGCTACGAAACCCTCTCTTTCATGGATGGATTTTCAGGATACAATCAAATTCGTTTGGCAGAAGAGGATCAGGAAAAGACGTCATTCACTACCCCTTGGGGAACATATTGTTACGTGGTCATGCCGTTTGGGTTAAAGAATGCTGGAGCTACTTACCAAAGAGCGATGATGGCCATATTTCATGACATGATGCACATATATCTGGAAGTGTATGTGGATGACTTATTGGTGAAATCAAGGACCAGGATGGAACATCCAGAAGTTTTGGCTAAGGTCTTGCAAAGGTCAAGAGAGTTCCAATTGAAAATGAACCCGAAAAAGTGTGTGTTTGGTGTGTCGTCGGGTAAATTGCTGGGGTTCATTGTGAGTAAAAGAGGGATCGAGATAGATCCCGACAAAGCTAAGGCCATCAGGGATATGCCGCCTCCCAAAAATTTGAGGGAAGTCCGAGGTTTAATCGGGAGGTTGCAGTTTATTCGTCGGTTTGTGTCCCAACATTCACAAAGGTGTAGACCTCTCTACGAGTTGACCAAGCCAGGAGTAGAATTCCACTGGAATTCTAAATGTCAGAAAGCGTTTGAAGGGTTGAAGGAATATCTGGCTAGTCCACCCGTTCTCATTCCACCCAAACCAGAAAAACCTCTGATCCTTTACGTCTCAGTCTTGGATGACTCCGTGGGAGCCGTCCTCGCACAAGCTGATGAAGAAGGCAAGGAACGGGCAACCTATTACTTGTCCAAACTTCTCAATCCCTGTGAGCAGAAGTACACCGGCATGGAGAAAACCTGTGCTGCCCTCGTTTGGGTAGTGCAGAAATTGAAACACTACTTCTTGGCTCATGAGGTCCACTTGATTGCTCGGATGAATCCTATCAAATTCCTTCTGGAGAAAGCCGTCCTTACGGATAGGCTAGCACGCTGGCAAAGTTTTCTCTCTCAGTTCGACATCACCTACATCCAGCAAAAGGCGATTAAAGGCTATGCCATAGCCGAGCACCTCGCTCACCATCCTCTTCCCAAGTTCGATCCCGTCCAATCAGAGTTTCCAGATGAGGAACTAATGTCCATCAACCAATCAGATGAGCCAATGTGGACACTATATTTTGATGGAGCTCTGAATTCTCAAGGGAGAGGAATCGGCGTCGCCCTCCTGTCGCCTGAAGGTCTCACATTCCCGTTGGCATACCAGCTCAAATTCCCAGTTACCAACAATATAGCCGAATATGAAGCCCTTCTAGCTGGCCTAGAACTCGCTCATTCTTTTCGTATCACTGAGTTGCGAGTCGTAGGAGATAGTCAACTCATCCTTCGCCAGGTGCTCACTAAATATCGCACTCGCGATCCCAAACTCAAGCCATACCAAGAACTCACTGCTGCCTTTGCCAAACTGTTCGCCAAACTGATCTTTGTTCATGTCCCTCGTCATCAGAATATTCTCGCCGATGCCCTCGCCTCGTTGGCATCATCCATAAGGTTCCCTCTAGGAAGATGGTTTCAGTCCATTTCCATCTACAAACTTCATGCCCCTGCAATCGATGATGCTTCCTACGTAAACATCAAAGACAGGATAGCAAGGAAGATCCTGCAGGAAGATATCCTTGAGAAGAGGGAAATCATGTTGGCAGAGGCCGAAGGAGAACTGGCTGATGAAGAGAAACCATGGTTCTATGAAATTGTCAAATACTGCCAAGATCAGTCTTATCCTGAAGGGGCCACCACAGAGGACAAGAAAGCCATAAGAAGGGTGGCTCAGAAATATACTTTGGTTGGAGGTCTACTCTATAGGAGGAGCCTTACTGGTATTCTGTTAAGATGTCTTGGCGACGACGAGGTTTGGAAATGTGTAGAGGAGACGCACTCGGGTGTGTGCGGTGGCCACGTGAATAGTCAGATGCTCGCCAAGAAGATCATTCGGCAAGGCTTTTATTGGCCCACTATGGAAGAGGATTGTGCTGTCTATGTCCGTAGGTGTGTCAAGTGTCAACTTCACGCCGATAAAATCCATTCACCATCTTCCTCACTTCATCCAATATCCTCCCCATGGCCTTTCTCCATGTGGGCATTCGACATCATTGGTCCCCTAGGTGATCCCAATTCCCTCACCAAGCAGAAATCTTTCATCCTTACTGCGACGGAATACTTCACCAAATGGGCCGAAGCCGAAGCTTACGCGAAATCAAGGCGTCAACAGTCTGCAAGTTCATCATGAAAAACATCCTCGCCAGATTCGGCATCCCAAGCACGATCGTCACCGACAATGGGCCACAGTTCATTTCTCAGGACCTACAAGACCTCTGCAAAAGGTACGCGATTGCATTGCATCATTCATCGCCTTACTACCCACAAGGTAACGGCCAAGCGGAGGCCACCAATAAAACATTGCTCAAAATCATTAAAAAAACCTGCGAGTCTAGTAAGTTTTCAGACTGGCCAGAAAAGCTTATCGAAGCCCTATGGGCCTATCGCACTTCAATCCGTACCCCCACCGGGCAGACTCCATTTGCCCTCACTTATGGTATGGAAGCGGTAGTCCCGTACGAGACTCTGATCCCTTCTCTCAGGGTACAATTGGACGAGGAATTTCCCCTCGACGATCGTCGTAATTCACTCCTCGCCCAGTTGGAACTCTTGGATGAGAAGCGACTGGCCGCTGCCGAACACGCGCGTGTGTATCAAAATAGACTCGCTCGCTTTTACCAAAAGAAAGTCGTTGAGAGAAAATTCAAAGTCGGTGAGATGGTCGTAAAAAGAATTTTTGTCAAACCTGGAGGGCCGCGTTCTAAGCTCCAACCCAATTGGGAAGGACCATTTGTAATTCAAGCCGTGTACCCTGGCAACGCCTACAAGCTAGTCAACGCCGAAGGGACCGAGTTATCCCACCCTTGGAATGGGCTTTATCTTAAGAAATACTACCCTTAGCACAAAACAAAAAAATGATGAAAAGATAAAAAACATCAAAAACAAAGAAATATTGAAAACCACTAAAAATATGGAAAATTCAAAATGCCGATGCCTGGCAGCCACCATGTAGTTAAGTCCCTGCATTTAACCTTCATGTTAGGATAGGGCCCATTGAGGCTTGGTAGGCACCGGGTCTTGGTTTGCCAGAACCGTGGAGATCCCTGTCCGGCCACGTCGGCCTATGCTCGCTCGAAGGAAGCTAACATGTGCTCACTTATGTATTTTATTCAAAAAAGTCGGTAGCATCACCTACGGTGGGGCTCCACCCGGAAGATCTCCGGAAGCTGTAATCTTTATTCTTTTCTCTTCGACCAAATGAGACAGTCGGCGCCCTTAAAACGCTGAGCATGAGAAACCGAAACTCAAACCCCAAAGGCAAGAGTAGGACCCATTTCCTCGAGCATCGATCAGAGCACGAGAAGAGGGCAGTGTCCCCGCAGGCATACGAAGAGGGAGCCCACAAACGTCAAACGACTATATCTCCCTCACAAAAAGAAATACAAAATCAAAATCAAGAGAAAAGCCTGGTCGTGACCGTGCCTGGTGCGATAAACGAAACCCCTCAAAGCAAAAGTCTGAATCCACAAAAGGGGCCGTGGAATGTAAATGCTCGAGATTTGGTCCGAAGTTGTCCGAAAGGAAAGAGTTAATGGGCCCTTATTCGCTCGCCGGGTTAACGGCTTTGCCGGTCCTCTCAGGAGGTTTATCCCCTACGCTCTTCCTTCTCCCTCTAAAGATGAAGGTTCGATGGAGTTTCTGAAGGGTGAAAACTGCCTAGGGTCTGCGACCTTATTTTAATATACACATTTGGTTGCCTACTTTGAAAAGCAAAAGCTATCGCTGCGAAGGAGTCTCTGTGTTTCTGGCTGGTCAAGACCCCTGTTTACCACCTTGATGTCTTCTTGTTTAACCTCGGGCTTAGGCCAATGCAAGCGCGTCACCTATGGGTGCGACGGCGTCTGATTCCGGGTCAGCGTCGCGCGGTTGGTCGTTAGGGTTCCAGGGTGTTCCATCATATACCATCTAGAGTTGTGAGGAAACAGACCCGGGTCGGGCAAATCATTTACCTCGAACACCTTTTGGGTGAATCCCTGTGGTCGGAAGCAACTGGGAGCCTAAGCATGGCATGACGGTATTGTCATCAGGGTAAGTCTTAGCCGGCGGGATCATCATTCGAGGGGTCTAGAGGCCCATATCAACCTAGATGTGCACTTAGGATACCTGGGAGGTTAGTAAGAAACCCCTGTTCTCACGAAGGTTAGGTGCCATTTGGGTGCTTGCCGGGCGTTAGCAACAAAAAAATTGAAATGATAAAAGCAACAAAAAAAATGGAAAAGAGAAATGTACATATTTGCAAACAAAAAAATCTTTTTATGATAAAACAAAAAAAATATCAAATATAAAAAAGAAAACAAATCAATTTTGCATGATTGCATTTACGTGCATCATCTCATTTTTAATATCGCTTGCATTCGTGTGCTTGCCTGTCACATTTATCATCACCGCATCTTTCCCTTGCCTTCGTTAAATAAAGGCTTGGCCCCTTGACCAGTTATCAAGACAGTCACAGTGACCATTTGCTTATTGAGCAAGGGGCCAAGTCAGAACAGAAATTCTGATTTGTTTGTTTCAGTGATATGTGCAGGGATTCAGGTAACTGAAGCAAAGGTGAAAAACAAACAAACCAAACCTTGTGTTTTATTCCAAAAATAAAAAAAATTTACATCAAGTTCCGCCCTCTCTCTCTGCATTACTCGTCCCACTACTCTCCGGGCAAAACACTCTCAAAGGTGCTACCCAACTACGAAAAGCGGTACTCCTGCCGCTCTGTACTCCTCTTCCTATTCCCACATCCCGGCGTTGATCCACGGAAGCAGCAGAGAAGCTACCAACACGAAAGCCACGCTCTCGTGCTTTTCGGTAGCGCTCCTCACCATCTCTCAGCCACTGTTCAGCAAGACCAAGGCCGATTCGGAGTTCGAATAGTTGGGCCTCCATGGCCCTTCGCTCCTCCCTTTCAGCCAAACTGTTGGCTCTTTCTCTCTCTGCGTCTCTTTCTCTCTCTGCCCGTTCTCTCTCACGGTCTTCCCTCTCCAACTGGAGAGTGATCCTCAGTTCCATAGCATCCCTGGATGAGTCGTCATCAGGATGACGCCGCAGTTCCCTCTCCAGTTCTGCTATCCTAGCCTCCTTCTGCGCAGCTTGGGCAAGCGCTTCTTCCGTCTCCTTTTCCTGCCGAGTGTACCATCTCAGATACGCGATAAGGCGTAAACAAAGAGAACTCAACGCTGAAACTTTTACCTGTATACGGAGCATCCCTTCTGCCTCCGCAGCACGCTGCGTGGCGTGAGCAAGTTGCTCATGAAGCGAGTCAAGTTCTGAGGTGGGAATCCACAAGCTGGAAGAGGCACCACCTACTCCCATCGCTGGGGAGGCCGCGCCAATCTGGGCATGCTACGACCATGTGAATTAGCAGCCAACATCTGGAATCTGGGGTTTTAATTAGGAACGTACTGTACACCTACCAGAGCGCTCGTAGCTCCGCGGGCATCGCCCAACTGTTGTTCCATCTCTACCAAGCGAGTTCGTAAATTCGCTATCATGGCATCCCGGATATCCTGCAGCCTTACAAGTCAGCATTTTCACCAGAAAACCAAAAAAGGAGAAAGAAGAAAAGAGAAAAAGGGGAAACCTACCTCCGCAAGTCCCCGGGGTTGGAGCCGCTCTGCGTATTTTGTCCTATATAGACGCAAGTAGTCCTCGCTATCCCGCGCCTGTGACTCTACAATCGTGCCACCCCGTTGCCAGTCCTCATACTGTTCGGGGAATCGCACGCGCCAGTCAATGCAGGTCGCCGGTCCCCGCGTCTTTCTCCCGACACGAGGTGGCGCAGCTGAATCCACCCATTCTTGAGCCAGTCCTAAAGTCCTCATAACTAATCGTAGCCGAAGCGGCTCGATTTCATTCAGGCAGTGCATCCATAGTTCCCGTCCGAACCGGGCACGACTTGCTAGAACCCACGGCTGGTCGGCATCGACCATGTCTGAGTAGGGTCTCCAGTTTACCATCGCTGCAGGGAACTCCTGTAGCTCCCGCCTTAGCACCATCAGTTGGTAGGTTAGGGGTGCCGCACTCATGATAGGTTCCCACCGCCTGGCTAGCGGCACCATCGCAGGTCGCCAATGCCGAGCTCTCCCCATAGGGAGGTAATAATAGCTCCACAGCTGCTCGGCGCAGGTCATCAGAACTTTGCAAAAACACAAAAAAAAATACAAAACAAGCAAAACCAAAAATACCTGGATGAATGGTGTGAAACCACTCACAGTCATCTCACGATCCGTTTCTTGGAATAGGCCTGCAAACAAGTGCGCCAGCATGGCAGCTCCCCAGGCATAGTACCCTACTCTTTCAAGATCTGACAGCAGCTCCAGGAAGCAACATTGGATACCGTCCCCTTTCGAGCTCAGTACCAATCTCCCCAAAAGGAAGAGGAGAAATCTCCTCAAATCTATGTTACATCTTTCCCAGTTGCCGAAATCTGTGCAATATACGGCACGGCATCCTATTTCCATCCTTTCCATGAACTCTTCTGAGGATTCGTCATCCCGCCGACGAGTGTCGGTGAGCCCTAATGCATCCATGAGGGACGCCCTAGCTACCGACCTATTTTTCCGACCATCTAGGTCCAAACCCAGTAACTTCTGGGCACCTTCTCGGTAGTCCGCGTAAGTGACTCCGGTCACTGCCTCGCCATCCACCTTGAGACTCGTAATTCGGACCACATCTTCCAAGCTGGGCACCATGTGCCCCCAGGGCATCAGGAATGCCCGGCTCACTGGGTCCCATCTCTCACACAAGGCTTGGATCAGGACTAGGTCAAGCTGGATCGGCTCGATCCGAAGGAAGGTACCAAATCCCATCACGTCTAGCCTCGCCTTCTGAAAATCTGGGAGGCCCCTGTACGCTGCTACTACCAACTCCCATAAGATTTGTGATTTCATCACAACCTACGCATACAAGGAATGGGGGTGAGGATTGGTCGGAAGAAAGGAAGAAAGAATGAGAAAAGGGCAAGAAAACTTGGCTTACGAGTTGAGATTGGGCCCTTTCGCTGAAGTGCCCTTCAAGGTCTGAAAGCCTCCTGGAACTACTACCACTGGACCTGCTTCTCTTCGAGGAATGGGAAGATTCGCCCTCCATCCAACTCTCAGAATTTTGAACTCCTCCTCTCTCGTAAGAACTTGTGCTCCTCGAGTTAGTCCTCGATATACCTGGGAAGATAAAAGGGACAAGAATTTATAGAAATGGAAGGAGTGCGGGCCAAGATTGCCTCCATCACCTGTCAATGATAGCCCTCGCAATGAGGCACCTGCCAAGCGGTCCCATGTGTCGTTTCACCGCTCGCACAGGGTGATTGACTGGACGAAGAATAGGACGAATAGCCCCTATGTTGTCTAGGGATACCCTATCATGTTTTGGAGGACGCTCGCAAAATTTGGCACAACATCCGGGAAAAGGAACTAGGGCCGTCAGTATTGACTTCGACGGCAGATTCCCGTGAAAAATGGTCACAACAAGACGCGATTCTCCGCTTGGAGCGGAGTCTCGGCAGACCCATCACATGGGAACAGTGCAAAGGAGGAGAAGCGTAGGGAAGAAGGAACGCACAAAAGAACAAATAAACAGCAGAAAATCAAATCACTCCATTCATAATTCTACATAAGCTGTCACAAACACTACAATCATAGAGAGGTGGCGGGTCCACTAGCTCGCCAATCCTCACCATCACTCATCTCTCTGGGCACTCTCCTCCTCTCCCCTGAGGTGCGGGTCCCTCAGAAGCCTCTGGGATCCTCGTGCAGCAGCACCTGCCTCGCCTCTGGGCGCCTGCTCCGCAGCAGTGACTCGCTGCTCCTCCCCTGGCGTGGCGAAGAAGCCACTAGCGGCGAAGCGACCGGACTGGCGGAGTCGCTCCCCGAACTCTCGCGCTCTCTCGTAGCGCGTCTCCATCCCTCCTAGCCTCTGCACGACGGCCTGAAGGCCCAGCTGGAGCTCCCTCACTTGGGCCTCCAAGGCCCTCCTCTCGGTCAGATCCCGCTGCCGCTCGGACCTTCTCTCGGCTTTCTCTCTCTCTGCCTCTCTCCTCATCATCTGCAGAAGAACCCTTAACTCCAGGATGTCTGGAGAAGGTCTCTCCTCACCACGATGCCGCAGCTCCGCTACAGTCGCCACCCAGGCGTCACGCTCCTCTTCCGCCCGGGTCGCGCGGGCCACCGCACCGGCAAGTTGCTCCCGGAGGGAGGCAATCTCAAGAAAAGGGGCCGAGGAGCTGGAAGATCCGCCAGCCACTCCCACCGTCGCTGTCTGCTGGGCACGCTGGAACAAAATAAACAACGGCCGTCAGTGAAACTCCAAAATCTGAAGTTAAAAGTGCGGCACGTAACTTACCAGGAGCGACAGCTCATGTTGAGCGACGGCCAGCTGCCGCCTAGTCTCTGACAGTTGGGCGCGCGAGCCGCCGATGCCACGCGTGTCCCCAGCTTGGGGAAGCCCCGCGTAGCTCTCTCTCTGCCGCCGTAGGAAGTCGGCACTGTCCTGCACCAGTATACCCCCTTGCTGTCCAGGGAGACGTACGGGCCACTCCTCGAGCCTCGCCTTGCCGCGACTCTCCCTCCTGACGCGGCTCGGCTCGTCCGCACTCGCCCACTCATCGGCCAGGCCCAGGGTCCTTGCCATGTCCTGCACCAAGAAAGGGGTCCCACATCAGTCAAAGGAACGCGTCCCCTGTCTAGGACGCGTCCATCATTTGAGTGCAACACTCGCCGAACCCTTTCCTCCTCGCGCGGCTCACCTCAAAACCCAAAATGAATTAAAAGAGGAAGAGATCGGAGGACCTACCGAACCGTGTTCACCTCCTCCCACGCCATCGGGCCCCTCGGGTCCCTCGGGGGCCCGAAGCGGCCCTTCCTCCTCCATGGACGCCGTTCCGTGCTCGGGCGCGTCCCTCCTTGGGCGAGGAGTTCCTCGTCCCTCTCCACCTTCACCATGGTCGGGCCCACCGAACTCCATCGATCAAAAGAAGAGGAAGACGGAAAGGGGGGCAAGCGAGTTTCGGCAGAAGGCGGGCTCGTTTGCGGGTAAGGCACGGGAGAAGAAGGACCACCCGTCGCTTTAAATTTGAAATCAAGGATTAAGACGCGTCCTCGCGCCTGGACGCGCCCAAAAGGGGGAAAAGGAAACAAAATCCCCCCGTGCAAAGCGTAGTTCCCCGCTGTTCAGGGCAAGGTCTCGCGAAGCATGCCTCAAAGGACAACTCAGTGCAAAGAAGAAAGTGTGGGAGAGAGAAAAGTACACACAACACAAAAAAGTCATTTCCATATCATATAATAGCCGAAAGTACATCATACAGTGAGAAGGGTGACGTACAAGCAACTCTCTAACTCTCACCATCACCCTCCTGGTCATCTCCTTCCTCCCTCCTCTGACGGGGATCCCTAGGGGGCCTCCGCGACCTCTGTGAACCCTGAGAAGCCGTGCTCGCCTCTCCAGGTGGCACCATGCCAGCCTCCAAGGTACGGCGACGCTGCTCGGCCGAAGAAACTAGAAAGCTGCCCACAGAAAAGGAACCGGACTGACGAAGTCGCTCCCCGCGCTCCTTCGCCCTCCGATACCGCTCCTCACTCTCCTGGAGTCTCCCCTCCGCCGTGCCAAGACTCAGCCGGAGCTCCGACACCTGGGCCACCAGAGCTCTCCTCTCGTCCCAATCCCGATATCGCTCTGCCATCCTGTACTCCCTCTCTTTCTCCATGGTCTCCCTATCCCTCTCCCTCTCTCTCTCTCTAGGGTCTCCCTATCCCACTCCCTCTCTCTCTCCATGGTCTCCCTATCCCTCTCCCTCTCCTCTCTCTCTCTCACCGCCTCCCTCCTCGACAGCTCGAGGGCAATCCACAGATCCAGCACGTCACGAGGGAGCTCCTCAGCCTCCCGTCGACGCTCCTCCTCCAGCTCCGCAATCCGGGCATCACGCTCTGCCACCCGGGCGTCACGCTCTGCCACCCAGGCATCACGCTCCTGCTCAGCACGGACAGCACGCGCCAGGGCCTCCCGAATCTCGGCCACCTGTCAAAGCACGCATGCACCGTAAGAGAACAGTGATAGAAGGAAAGCAGCTAGAAAAGGGTCGCGGCCAAGCAAACACTCACTCGAGCCTCGCGGTCACGCTCGGCCTCCTCAGCCCGAGCCACCGCGTACGCCAGCTGCTCCTGGAGGGCAGAAACCTCAGGAGGAGGGCCCCGCGAACTGGAACCCGCTCCACCAGCCATCCCGGCTGCCGCTGTCTGGTGGGCCCGCTGAAACACGAAGCAGACGTCAGTCAAAGGCTAAGCATCAAAAATCCAGGTCACAAAAAAAATGCATTGCATAAACTCACCAGGATCTCCAACTCCTGTCGGATGGCCACCAACTGTCGCCTGGCGTCCGCCAACTGGGCCCGCAGGTCGGCGATCATGGTATCACGAGCATCCTGCATTACACATAAGTTAGTATCCCATGCATATACATATAGAAAGGTGGAGCAGTTTCATTTCACTTACCCCTGCCATACCACCCAAGGAGAGGCGGTCCCCGTACGTAGCTCGGTACCGTCTCATGTAGTCTGTGCTATCCTGTACGTGGGACACCACTGGGACCCCGCCCTGCTGCCAGTCCTGGTACTGTGCTGGGAAGCGCGTACGCCAGTCCACAATCTTCGCCTTCCCCTTGGTCTTCCGCCCAATGCGGGCCGGCGCATCTACGTCAACCCACTCCTGGGCCAGCCCCAACGTCCTCATGACCAGTCTAAGCCGCAGCGGCTCAATCTCGTTCAGGCAATGGACCCACACGTCCCGCCTGAAACGAGGAAGACCCGCTACAACCCAGGGCTGGCCAGCGTCGCCCATGCCCAGGTAGGGTCTCCACACCACCTGCATCACCATACATACATTATGTTAGTTACCATTCAGTCACATGCATAAACACAAAAAAAATCATACGCATCATACCATGGCCTCGGGATACTCGCTCAGCTCCCGACGAAGTGACGCCAGCTGGTAGCCGTGGGGTGCTGCAACCACGACCGGCCTCCACTACCGCGCCAGAGGCACGGCCCTCCTGTTCCCATGCCTAGCCCTCCCCATCAGGAAATAGTAATAGCTCCACACCTGCATCCATCATACATCATTAGTACAATAATTGCATATTTAACTGTGGGAATGCATAAATAAAATGTTTACCTGGAGGAAAGGTGCGAAGCCACTGACTGTCGTCTCCTTCTCCGAAGCCTGGGAGAGATCAGCAATCAAATGGGCAAGCAGAGCCGCTCCCCACGCATAGTGTCCCACTCTGTCCAGATCCGCCAAGATCCCGAGGAAACGGCAGTGGATGCCATCCCCTTTCGTCCCCAGCAGAAGGCGGCCTAGGAAGAAGAAAAGGAACCTCCGAAGGTCTAGATCCACCAGCTCCCTCTCGCTCGGATCCTGGGTGAAAGCTGCACGAGCATCCCCCTCTAGTCGAGCCAAGAACTCCGCTCCAGTCTCGCTAACCCGCTGGCGCGGGTCGACGAATCCGAGCGCCTCCATGATCTCCACTCGACCCACTACCCTGCTGTCTCTATCAGTCACACTCGTCTCCAACCACAGCAGGTCCAGGGCGCTCTCTCGGTAGTCGGGGTAGGTGACCCCGCTGACTGCCTCTCCGTCAACTCGTAGCCCGGTGATCCGAGCCACGTCCTCAAGTGTCGACACCATGTGCCCCCAGGGCATCAGAAACGCCCGGCTCGGTGCGTGCCACCGCTCCCTCAATGCCTGGATAAGAGGAAGGTCGAGCCGGAAGGGCTCGATCCTAAGGAAAGCTCCAAAGCCCATGGCGTCTACACGCGCCCTCTGGAAATCCGGCAGCCCACGGTATGCTGCCACCACCAAGGACCAGCTGATCCGGCCCTTCATCACGCCCTGCAAACCACAAAACCAACAAAGAACACATCAGCATCATGAACAGTAATAAACAATAACACTGTATATATACTACTTATTCTTTTTATTTTATTTTTACTTTTTTAAATATTTATATTTTCTTATGGAGGCGTCCAACTCCCTGGACGCCTCCTTCCAATTTCCATTTTTCCTTTTTAGAAAAAACCCAAAAACCCAAAACAAAATCTATTAATAATATATATATTTTTATGGAGGCGTCCAGGGATTAGGACGCCTCCTTATTTTTTAATTTTATTTTATTATTTACGTAAATAAGTAAATAAATAAAAATAAAAAGAAAAAGTGGAGGCGTCCAGGCCCCTGGACGCCTCCTTCTCTCACTACCCGGCCTTCTCTCACAGCCTCTCGCACGCCCGTTTTAGCATATTAAACCACAGAGTGAGAATTCCGAAGTACTTACCGGGTCGTGATCGTCCTCTCCCGCGTCACCAGCATCCGCAGCGGCCTCCGCGGCCAGGAGAGGCACCTCCATCTCCTCACCCGCAGTAATCTCCTCTGCTGCGGCCTCCTCGGCATCATCCCTCAACCTCCTCGCACGACGAGCCAGTCGTTTTCGCTTCCCTGGACCCTGGCTCGATCCTCCTCGCTCCATGGGGACTAAGAATGGGTCGTCTAGGGTGACTGGGTCGTCAGATTGAACAATAAATGAGCAAAAAGGGGGGGGGGGGCAGCCCTTATAAATAGGAATTACCTTCTTTGGGGCGTCCAGGCGCCTGGACGCCCCCATAATTTTTATTTATTTCAAAATTCAAAAATTTTGGGGCGTCCAGGCGCCTAGACGCCCCCAAAACAAAAAATCAAACAAAATAAAAAATATATAAGTTGGGGCGTCCAGGACCCTGGACGCCCCCAAAACAAAAAATAAAATAAAAATAAAATAAAAATTAGGGGCGTCCAGGCCCCTGGACGCCCCCATAATAAAAAAAATTTTCAAAAAAATATATATTTATATATAATAAAAGTAAAAAAAGATAAGAATATGTATATAATCCAAACAAAATAAAAAACACAAAGAAAAAGAAAAACCATAAAAAAGATAATAATTAAGGGGACGGGGGTCCAAAACATCCAAATGCCAAATTTTATTCCATCAGAAAAGCAGAGTGAACTACATCAGGGGTTTAGGCACCTTAGGCCTTAACTTCCCCAGTTCGGTTACATAAGCCCTCCACGGCTCGCATTCCTCCACCACGTGCGCTAAGGCCTTTCCCGCAACACTTGTCTTCCAGGGAGCTTTAATGGCCTTCGCTTCCTTCGCGTCCGCTTCAGTGCCCAACTCCCTTTTCTTCAAAGGAACAATGCCAGTCGGTGGCGGGAACGAATGGCGTGGGATGCCAATCTGGAGGCAGCACCGATGCGCACTATAAAGGACAAACTCGGTCGCGCCGATCAGTTGAAGATCAACTTCGGGGGAAGACCTCATGAGGAGATCTAGCGAAAGTAAACATGCCGGTGCGCAAGTAAAGAAGCCTTGTGTCACGGTGCGAAAGTGAGACCGCCAGTCTTCACGTTTCTTCAGCCACGGAACGCGGTTCACTACAGTACCACCAAAGCCTAACACGTCGGCTATGTGGTGAAGCGGGCTTTGTTGGAAGAGCTTCGAAGCAGTTGGCATTCCTTCGCGATGGTCGAATTTGAAGTGCAAATCAAGCCAGCAGCTCAGGACAAGTGCGCAACCAAAAGGAGGCTTACCCATGCTCGAGGTAGTAAGGCCACTATACAGGTAGGCGAGGACAGCGGGTCCCACCCTCTTTCCATGCCAGATCCCGCAGATAGCACTCAGTTGGTCTTCCTCCACTATGTTGTCGGTATAAGGAAACAAGAGAGCACCCGCCAGACAGATAGTGAACCCCTTCATGATTCCCTCCAAATAGTCATCGTCTGGTGACCCTCTCAGGGCGTCCATAACCCACTCCGCAAGCTTTTGGAGATCGATCCCATTTTGAGTACGGACCTTTCTGGCTGCATCGGGCAGCATGAAGCTTCCAAGGACGCTTTCAGAAGTCCCCCGTGTCAGCATCCGCATAGCCTTCACCTTCCCGTCACTCTTGAATTTCTTCAATCCGAGCAGAAGTTCCACCTCCTCGAGGAGGATGGTAACCTCGAAGGTCGGGAAGATAAAAGTGTGGGTCTGGGGATGCCAGATCTCCACTAGTGCGCCCATAGCCGCCCAGTCCATACGAATCTTCTCGTAATGTTTGGCATGAATAAGGAGCCCCTGCAAATGCCACTTCGAGAGTATGGCCCTCATGCCAATGGAGATATTGGAAGTTAGCTTTGAAAGCCATGGCAGTTTGGAAAACTTCCTCGGGCCTGGGAAGAGTGGATATGGCTGGAAGAGGAAAGAAATAATAAATGAAGGAAGTAAGAAGAAGGTTCACATGGAAAATTTGAAATGAATCAGCTTACCATATGCGACAAGATCGTCCCACTCAGATGACCCTCGAGGTCGGAGAGTCGCCTGATCTCGCTACGAGGCCTGCTCCTCTTCATAACGCGGGAAGACTCTCCTTCCATCCTGAAATCTCTAGATTCTCCTCTCCTTCCTCTCCTAAGCTTCCAAAACCCACCTTGGTGCATTTGAATGAACTAGCCTAAGGGGAGTTCTTATAGGAAGGGAAGGGTGCTACAGGACAAAACATGTCACATCAGCGGTCGCTATCAGGATTTTGTCTGGATCTCCTTTGTATTGTGGTGCGATTCTGCTGTAATTATGCTACTTTCTGATGTTATTAATCCATGCTGGTCTGTGCAGGTTTTACTAACGGACGTCTTTGTCCAGTCTCCTGTCCCACCTTTCAATGGTTGGTCCCACCTTGTCATGCATCATAGTATATGATACGTACGCTACTAGAACATGCCGAGGACCGTGCGGCCCGAACGAATCCGGGATCTGAGTTCCCCTTCAACAAAAATGGTGACGATCCCGGAAGAATTTGGGTTGTACGGATAGGCCGTCAATTTGTGATAGAATGGGGACGACGGTTCCATTCAGTGAGTTGGTACGCGGATAAACGGGCCCCAGCCCAGTATCAGCTCACCGGGTCGGTATCCTGACCCGTTCTTCACAAGTTGACAATATTATCCTTGGCTATTTTCTATTTTAGTTTGTTTTAAATTTTTCTTTGAACCCAGCATGCATTCATATAGGACTTTGATTTATTGCGGAAGATCATTCAAGTGATTCGATTGTGAAAGCCGTTGTGCTCCAATTCCCACAAATATGAGATATTCCACTCCGAATGAAATACTGAGTTTCCTTGAGACAGCCCTACGCTGCTCTTCCAAAGGAGACCCTTGTTTGGACAGACCCTCAGATATTCCTTTACCCTTTTTTTGACCCACCTTGGCCGCAGCACTTCCACATTGGCTGGTAACCGCTCCCCAAAGGTGAAACCTCCGGTTTATGACCCAGGTACTTCCACACCGAGAAGTTGGTCTCCTTTTGTTTCGTGCCTGAGCGCACATCTCACCCTCCCTTATTTGATCTCCGTCCAAGCAATCGTCAATATTTGAAAGACCTTCTTCAAGGTCGCCTCATTGAAACTCCAGGAAAGATTCCAAACAGTAACGTCAAAAGCGTGTCTCATCACACCTTGGCATCAACTTATCAGTCCGCTCCCACTTCACTCCACTCCACTTCCACTACGTGTCACTCCCTTGCAAAGCAGACGCCAAGGCGGGGCAGCTGTAGACACGCCCTTCCTGACGTCTCCTGAGAAAGTCTCATATTACTATACGACGCCCCGCGACGGCTTACGCATTTCGAATCACTTGAGTATTTCCTTTTCTTGAGTCTTCTTCCGCCCTTTTCGGCATCCGGAATCGTCTCGTCACGGCATTCGGACGGCATCAACACCAGTCAGACGCATCAAAAGGTTCCGGAACCAAGAAGGGTGTCTTCCGGGCGCCCGTCGACGCCTGATCTAAGGACCCGGGTGGGTCTTAATGGGGGCGTCCAGGTCCCTGGACGCCCCCATATTTTAAATTTATTTTATTTATTTTCTCAGGGCTTAAACTAAATAAAAAATATATAAATTAATGGAGGCGTCCAGGACCCTGGACGCCTCCATAAAAACAAAAATAAAAAATATATGCAAAATGCCAGTTGGCATACAAAAACAAAAAAATAAATAAAAATATATATATATTAATGGAGGCGTCCAGGACCCTGGACGCCTCCATAAAAATAAAAATAAAAATTAAAAATGTCAGCCCTGGTATAAAAGACAAAAGAAAAATAAAAAAATAATATAATTTTGGAGGCGTCCAGACCCTTGGACGCCTCCATCAAAACCCTCACGGGCGCCGGCCACCGAATGATGGTTTGTCGTGTGTGAAAAAATCCAAAATATAGAGACGTCCGGTCAGCTGGACGCGCCCATTTCTGAATCACGAGGCGCCGCTCACAAAACCACGCGTTGTGCCAAACCGCGTGCGACCGTTAGCAGTATTCGGTGGACCTGTTAGAGGCGTCCGGGACCCTGGACGTCCCCACAAAAGTATTCCAAAAAAATATATAAAAATAGAATAAAATATTATTTCGGCCCTGATGGAGGTGTCCAGGGTCCTGGACGCCTCCACCCTCCGGAGCCCTATAAATAGAGGCCCACCCCCCTCAGTTCTAGGAGAGCTTCTAAGTGATCCGATAGGCTGCCGGAGCCCAGAGGCTACGGAGTCATTTTCTAACCCGTGGGTTCTTTTGTAGGTGGAGGTTCTGCCGGCTTCTCGGGTGCTCACGCTCACGAGAGGAAGGTCGTCTTCATCCACCGCGCTTCCACGTCGTCCCCACGCTGCCGGAGCTCCGCCGGATTTCACCCTCGGCTCATCCAATAAGCCTTTTCTTCCCCTTTTTCTCCATAGTTCTTTACATTCATCATATTGCATCCTCTATCCCCCTTCACAAGGGCGCTTCTTCTCTTATACTTCTTACATCCATCATCTCGTTTTTCTCCTACTCGAGTCCGAGAGGGGTTTAAAAGATAACACCAACCAGGTGTGTGTCTTGCCATCATTTCGTTATTTTTATCGCAAGGATTTGATTACTACACCTCCATCTTTCTAATCCACTTGTCATTTATTTATCGTTGTTTTGCAAGGGTACCCGAGGAAAGCCCTCTCCGTCGGCCGGCCGGAAGGAGAGGAAGAAGCAACCCGCCATCTCCCGCTCTTGAGGTAGGCGCGATCACTTTCTTATTTTGGGGTCTTTCGGCCCCTGGCGATCACATCTTGTCATCGAGGCCGCGGCGAGTCACTTCCCCAATGGCCGTTTAAATTTCTATTTCCTATATTCTCTTTATATTTTGTTATATTCTGCTTATATCATCGAGGCCGCGGCGAGTCACTTCCCCAATGGCCGTTTAAATTTCTATTCCTATAATCTCTTTATGTTTTGTTATATTCTGCTTATATCATCGAGGCCGCGGCGAGTCACTTCCCCAATGGCCGTTTAAATTTCCGTTCTTATATTCTCTTTATATTCTATTATATTCTGCTCCTATCATCGAGGCCGCGGCGAGTCACTTCCCCAATGGCCGTTTAAATTCCCGCACTTTGTATTCTCTTCATATTCTGTCATCTTATTATCTGCTCATATTCTCGAGGCCGCGGCGAGTCACTTCCCCAATGGCCGTTTCAATTCTTGTTATTTAATTTTTGCACCATTCCCGTCCCCCCGAGGTCACGGCGAGTCACTTCCCGCTATGGCCGTTTGAACCCCATATCTTGCTATATTATACTTATCCCGCTCGCCCCGCCGAAGCAATCTCCCGTGGTGGCCCCTTCTCTCTTCTCTATCATCTCTGTGTTGCAGCAAAACAAGCAAACAAACAAAAAAGAAGGAGCCCGCGCGCTCTCCGCTTCCTCTTCCCCGCTCTTCCCCGAACCGCGTGACGTCGCTCACAGCAGCGTACGGTTCAAGGCCTTACTCAGGCCTTGCAACAAGCGACCCAAGCAGGAGCTGCACACCATGGCACTGGTGATTTATATCGGAACTTTCGGGGGATGAATCCGCCGAGATTTTTTTCTGATAGAGTGCAAGAGAAGAAGGCAGCGGAGTTCGCGACTTTGAAGCATCAAAGTCTATCTGTGGCAGAATATGAAGCTCAGTTTTCTTGGCTTTCTCGTTATGCTACTCACTTAATATCCACCGAGAAAATGAAGGCTAAGCGCTTTCTTAATGGACTGAGGCTGCATTATATCAATCAATTGGCACCGATGGAGATCTCAACCTATTCTGAGATGGTGAGGAAAGCTCAAGTCCTAGAAGATACTTTAGAAATGATGGAGAGAATCCGTGGAAATGGTACAAAGAAGGAACAACCTATGGGTTCCGGGAATATCAAACCTGGGTATAGCAAGAAGAGGCCTATTAATGGACCTGGTTCATGGAGCGGGTCCGAATCATGGAAGGGCAAGATACCGAAGCACGAAGACAAGAAGCCTGGCCCTATTGTTCCCTTCAAGGGCGTGTGCAAGTTTTGTGATCGTCCTGGTCACAAGATGGAGGAGTGCTGGCGCAAGCTGGGCGCCTGTTTGCGATGTGAAAGTAAGGAGCACCGTATCCCTAATTGTCCTCTTTTATCAGAGCAAGCTACCCCGGCAAAATCACAAGGCATCAGAAAGCCGCAAGGCAAGCTCCAAGCTTTGCACGCAGATGAAGCAGGAACCGCCGAGGATGGTGGACTCGTCGAAGGTACTCTTATTATACTCGACAAGCCATCATTTGTTCTTTTTGATACGGGTGCCACACATTCTTTTATTTCTCAGAGATTCGCTAAGTCTTTAGCTGTGGAACCTATTTTGATGAATTCTCCATTAGAAATATCAACACCTATTGGTTCTAGATCGGCAATTCAGTATTTCTATCCTTCTAGTAAAGTTATGATTGATGAACAGAATTTACCAGCTGATTTAGTTTGCATGGACATGAAGGATTATGATGTAATCCTCGGAGCAGATTGGTTAGCTAGATATGAGGCAGGTGTTCACTGCAGTTCTAGCTCTGTGTCTTTTACTAGGCACCCGAGACTTTCTTTTGTGGGAGTTAAGCACCACAACTCCATATCACTTATCTCGGCTCTTCGAGCTGATAAGCTGATGAGACGAGGATGCGAGGCTTTTATAGCCTTTGTCTGTGCAACCCCTGAGCAGCAGATTGAGATTAAGGACATTTCTGTTGTCCGAGAATTTCCTGATGTCTTTCCAAAGGAACTACCAGGACTTCCGCCTGAGCGGGAAGTTATATTCTCTATTGATCTCATTCCTGGCACATCTCCTATTTCCAAGGCTCCTTATCGTATGTCTCCTGCGGAACTGAGAGAATTAAAGCAACAATTGATGGAATTGCTCGAGAAGGGTTTCATTCATCCAAGTACTTCCCCTTGGGGAGCCCCTGTATTATTCGTCCGGAAGAAAGATGGTTCGATGAGGTTGTGCATCGATTATCGGTAATTGAACCAGCAGACTGTCAAGAACAAATATCAATTGCCAAGGATTGACGAATTATTTGACCAGATAGCGGGAGCTCAGTATTTTTCTAAGATCGATCTTCGATCTGGATATCATCAGTTGCGGATCAAGGAAGAGGATATCTATAAAATAGCTTTCCGCAGCAGGTATGGTCATTTTGAATTTGTCGTTATGCCTTTTGGTCTAACGAATGCACCAGTTGCTTTCATGCAGTTGATGAACAATGTATTTCGGCCCTATCTTGATCAATGGGTCGTGGTATTCATTGATGACATCCTGATTTATTCCAAGAATGAAGAGGAGCATACTGAACATCTGAGGATGGCATTACAACTATTGAGAGATCATCAGCTATATGCCAAGTTTAGTAAGTGTGAGTT